>CM048748.1:379867149-381067149 GCA_026315105.1 Locusta migratoria | reverse complement strand
TCTAATTCCTTCAGCATCATCTGATTTTCTGACATTACATTTTATTACCCTCGTTTTACTCTTGTTAATGTTCATCTTATATCTTCCTTTCAAAACACTGTCCATTCCATTCAATTGCTCTTCCAGATCCTTTGCAGTCTCTGACAAAATTGCTATGTCATCAGCAAACTGCAAAGTTTTTATTTCTTCTTATTGGACTTTAATTCCCTCTCCAAATTTCTCCTTGCATTCCTTTTTGTGTCCCAGCCTCATCGCCGCTTTTGTGTCTCGTTTCCGTCGTAGGTGTCGGTGGCCGAGTAGTATTTAACCGACACAGGAATAAATGATGCAAGCTTGTGCAGGTAGGAAGGTGAGCAGCCAGAAACTAGAAACACTAGAGTAAATTAGAACGAGATATATATTGCACAGAATTTATACAATACTTAACTTTTACATAAATCAGTACTGCAGAGTGCTGATACATAGTTGAGGCCTGCCTAGTGCCTATCCGATAGCCAAGTCTTCACTGGTGCCTATCTGATTCCGAAGTGTTCGCTGGTTCCTATCTCAGTCCCAAGTGGACGATGTCGTTCACTGGTGGCCACGAGCGGAGTTGCAGCAGAGGGCGCTCGTGGCTCTCGTCGTAAGAATGCCGTGCCGTGCGTGCATGGCAGCGCACGGCGAAAGTAGGACTTGTGCGACACCACATTCCTTCACTGCTTGCTCAATGTACAGATTGAACAATAATGTCTTACTCCCTTCTCAATGTCTGCATCCCTATCTTGCCCTTCGGTTCTAATAATTGCTGTCTGGTTTATGTATAGGTTGAATATAACTCTACACTCCCTGTATTTTACCTCTGATACCTTCAGAATTTTAAAGAGTGTATTCCAGTTGACATTGTCAAAAGATTTTTCTGAACCTGCAAATGCTAAAAACCCAGGTTTGACTTTTCTTAGCCTATCTTTTAATATGTTTTGTAATGTGAATATTGCCTCTCATGTTCTTACATTTCTTCTAAATCCAAACTGATCTTCCCAGAGGTTGGATTCCACAAGTTTTTCCATTAGTCTGTAAATAATTTGCATTATTATTTCAGAACAATGACTTATTAAACTAATAGTTCTGTAATTTTCACATTTGTCTACACTTGCTTACTTTAGAATTGGAATTACAATATTCTTCTTGAAGTCAGATGGTATTTCCCCTGTCTCATACATGTTGCATACTAGGTGGAACAATTTTTCATGACTGGCCCTTCTCATGATATCAGCAGTTCAGACAGAATATCACCTACTCCAGGGGCCTTGTTTTGACTCAAATCCTTCAGTGCTCTGTCAAATTCTTCTCGCAGTATCATATCTCCTATCTCATCTTCCTCCACTTTGTCTTCCATTTCTAGAATACTGTCTTCAAGTTTATTACTTTTGTATAGGCCTTCTATATATTCCTTCCACAGTTCAGCTTTCCCCTTCTGGTTTTCTGTCTGAGTTCTTGATATTCACACAGCTGCTTTTCTTTTCTCCAAACATCTCTTTTATTTTCCTTTAGGTGGTATCTGTCTTTCCCCCAGTTATTCATTCTTCTACAGTTCTGCATTTTTCCTCTTGCCACTCCTGCTTAGCCAGTCTGAACTTCCTGTCAATCTCATTTTTCAGACGTTTGTACTCCATTTTGCCTGCTTCACTTGCTGAATTTTTGCATTTTCTCCTCTCATCAGTTAAGTTCAGTATATCCTGTGTTATCCAGGGATTTCTATTAGGCCTTATCCTTCTGCCTGTATGATACTCTGTCTCTCAGAGCTATCCATTCTTCTTCTACTGTATTACTTTCCTGTTTCAGGCAATTCTTGTCTAATGCTCCCTCTGAAACTCTCAACCACCTTTGGTTCCTTTAATTTTGTCCAGGTTCCATCTCCTAACGTTTCTACCTTTCTGCAATCTCTTAAGTTTTAATCTGCAGTTCATAACCAATAAGTTATGCTCAGAGTCTACATCTGCCCCTGGCTATGTCTTACAGTTGAAAACCTGCTTTCTAAATCTATTCCTTACCATTATAAAGTCAATCTGGTACCTTCCAGTATCTCCTAGTCTTTTCCGTGTATACAGCCTTCTTTCATAATGGTTAAACCAAGTACTGGTGATAATTAAATTGTGCTCTCCCTAAAATTCTACCAAGCAGTCTCCCCTTTTATTCCTTTTTCCCAGTCCATATTCACCAACTACATTTCCTTCTCTTCCCTTTCCTATGACCGAGATCCAGACCCCCAACACAATCAAGTTTTCATCTCCCTTAACATTCTGAATGATTTCTTTTATCTCCTCATACATTTCTTCAATGTCCTTATCATCGGCCATGGTAGTTGGCATATAAACTTGCACTACTGTGGTCGGTGTTGGTTCTGTGTCTATCTTTGCTATGATAATGCATTCAATATGCTGTTCATAGTAACTTACCCACATACCTATTTTTCTTATTCATTATCAGACCTACTCCTGCGTTACCACCAACTGTTTTTGTATTTATAACCCTGTACTCACATGACCAGATATCCTGTTCATCCTGCCAATGAACTTCACTCCTTACCATATTTAACTTTAACCTATCCATATCTCTTTTCAAATTTTCTAAGTTACCTACGCGATTGAGGGTTAGAACATTCCACACTGTGATCCATAGAATGCCTGTTTTGTTTTTCTTGATGATGATACCATCATGAGTAGTCCTCGCCTGGAGCTCTGAATGGTGAACTATTTTACCTCTGGAATATTTTACCTAAGGAGACACCATCATCATATAGTCATACAGTAGAGATGCATGTTCTCGGGCAAAGTAACAACTTTAGTTTACCTTTGCTTTCAGCCGTTTGCAGTTACTGTATGGCAAAGCCATGTTAGCTTATGTTACAAGGCCATCTCAGTCAGTCATCCAGACTGTTGCCCCTGTAACTACTGAAAAGGCTGCTGCCCCTCTTCAGGAGCCACATGTTTGTCTGGCCTCTCCACATATACCCCTCTACTGTGGTTGCACCTATGGTACGGCTATCTGCATCATTGAGGCACGCAAGCCACCCTACCTCGGCAATGTCTACTGTTCATGGGGATGGAGTACTGAGGTATCATGTGTGTATCCTTGCTGAAACACCCATATTAGTATGTGGTGTAGTCACCAGGCAAGTACTATTTCTGTCATCCATTTGGTCACACAGATGGTGAATACTGTCTTGGGATACATTATTCTACACCTGTTCATGTAGTTCTCCAGGAGTTGTTGTTTGATGATTCACTTGTCATCCTATCATATCCGAAGTCTGGAGATCATACTGGCCATGGAAGTTGCTGAAAATCTTGCAGAGCATATAGCATATTTAGTTTCACACATAGTGTGTGAGCAAGCATTATCATATTGTAACAACACGTCGCCTTCATGTTGCAAAAATGAAAAAATTTTGTCAGCATTCCCTCCATGTACACAAAAGGTGAACAAGAGTTGTAGCTTAGCACACCTCAGCCTATAAAGCCCGTGGTCGGGCGGGGGAGTGGGGGGGGGGGGGTTCAGTATGTCTCCTTGAAACAGTACTCAGCAGTTCTATGTTGTATGCACAAACAACCATCACTTGGGTGCAGGCAGAATCTACTTTCATTGCTGAAGATCACAGAAAGGAAGAAATATTAAAGTGTGGTCATTAGAGGTGGAGCTCATAATCAGAATGTTTGGGGATGGGGAAAGAAATCATCTGTGGCCCTTCAAAGAAACCATCCTAATATTTGCCTGTAGTGATTTAGGAAAACATGGAAAACATAAATCTGGATATCTGGAATGTAAATTGATATTCAGATTTATCATGAGGAGGCAACGGCAGCAGATGAATTATTTTGAGTTAAACAACCAAGTGGGGAGCCTGAGCCAACTCCTTTTCACATCATGGTTGTGTGTTGTTGCTTCTGTTACATAAAGGATTGACATTGATGCATAAAGGAAGGACTGTTGTTACTTTGTAATGGTCAGAAATAAAGTGTCTATATATGAAATAAATGGCAGAAATCCAGAAAATGATAAACACCCAAGCAGAAAATGCAACATGAAATACACAAAAGTTAGAACCTTACTCATTGTCACATGTGTTCTAACTATGATCACAATAAAGCATATGAAAACATCATCTGAGAGCACTGAGGGTCTTATACAAACTTATAAAGGCTATCTCACCATCATTGATTGCTGTGTTCAGAATACTAACATTTGCTTGGTGGTACTGGTCATAAGTTGGGTAGTCCCTGGTAGGCCACTCATGGGAGTGAAAGTTTCACTACTTGAATACCAATATGGATGCTGGTAGTTACCAAATTATGGCTGCTGTAGTACAAGTGTAGCAACTAATGACTTACTACAGCATGTTCCTAGTGACAATCTTCTACAATTCTGTGTTGTGTTGAATGTCATATTTCCACCTTTATTGGAGTTTTCCTCTTATTTTCTACTCTGGTCTTCCTGATAGCAATAAAAATGAGAACCTTCTCTCTGGTATTCTAGTTATATGAAGGGTACAATGTAGTCTACAGTTTTTTGTTACCTCTACAGTACAATGTTGTGTTGTTTGTAGAGCATTGATTATTTTTAAAAGAGATCAGAATGATGTCAAATATGAGCACATTATTTGGTTACCAATTGCTTGATTTTTTAAACTTTCCTAAATAATTTTGTTTTAATAATAATCATTGTTTTGATTTAAACATTTTGATTACCCAAAGTAATGGCTTGTAATTTCGTAGATTATGCATTTAAGTTCAATAGATACAAAGAGAAGGAGAAAGAATGAGAGTACTGTAACTTGAAGAAATTATCAATATTTAATTTTTTATATGTGCTGTAATGTGTCTCACATCCAAATGTGTGCTGACAATTAATATAATTCATTTTTAATTTTCAGAACATGTTGTCAGACTGTTGAAGTTTCAGCCCGGTGTCCTCTTTCATGAGGTACCAGTGACAAAACAATTACTACAACAAGCAGGCAATTACATAGCTAGGCTAGATGTTGCCATGCAGGTATGTGAACTCACCTACTCTATAATTAAGAAAAATGAAAAGGTCAGTGAATCGAATTGCTTGTTGCACAGGAGTGGCCTGGGATGGTGGTCATGTTTACATGAGTTATGGCTGAGTGGTTGTGTGAATGTGTGTGTGTATATTTTTCTTATGAAGACTATGACTGAAAATTTAAGTTGTGTGAATGTCTATTGTACACACCTGTCCTGCAGCTCATCAGTCATGTTAATTGTGAGTTGTTACCTATCCTCTATTATTGACATTCCTCCTTTGAATAATGAATCTTAAAGTCTGAACCTTCTTTGAGATCTGTGTCATATACAAAATCTCTTAACTCATCCCAGGCCTGAAAAAAATTTTCTTACATGGAATGTAGTCTTCTGACTTGCTTAGTTTTATCTGCTCCATTCTCTATATCAGATTTAATTTTGAACAATTTTCTGGTCCTAAGATTACTTGAAAAACAGACTCCATCATAGTTGTTATCCTGTTACCAGTCTTACTAAAAAGTGTGGCTTCTATCAGAACATCTGCTTTACTGGTATTATAAGTAATTTTTTTGTTATTGAGTTCATTATAGTGACATCTACTTTGTTTGCTAGTGTTCTGATTGTGAGAGTACATTTTTATGACATTGCTAGTACTGGTAATCTAATTTGGCATTTACACTTTTACATTGATTGGCTAAATGGCCTATTTTATGACAATTATGACATTTTCTTTTATAATCCGGACGTTTATTAAGGGGATGACTGCCACTGGAGCCCGTACACCCTATTATTTTTACATGTAACATTTGCATGTTTCCTACCTGCTTGTTTGAGAGCTTAGTGCTATAGTTCCAAATTGATAACAGTCCTCTGCTTTGAGGCTAATTCAAATGTCTTTTCTTCTTCTTATGTTAGCCCTGTTTTGGTCAACAGTCATATTCACAGGATTTACTTTAATGACAGCAGTGTAAAACTCGTCAAGGAATTCCTCAATTTTTTGCTGTAAAGAACTGAATTCATACCTTTCAAATATAAAATGGGGATGAAATAATCATCAAACTTTTTCATTACCATTTGAAGATTTCATACTTCAGCAGTTCCAGGTTAAAATGTATTATATTATAAAACTAAGGCATCACTACCAATTAAGGACATATATATTGCAAGCTGCATAGTTTTAGGTATTGTATTTATTTTTGCTGCCATGCATATAACTTACACTATTGCTTCCACAGTTTCCACATATTTTTCGTATTTTCTGTACTCACCACCATTGGTTATGGTGCATGTAATAACACTATAGAAGTGTTATTTGTCAGAGTTACATTTTCGTATTTATATTTATGGACATTTTTAACAATTTTTTATATAAAACCTTGTCCAGAAGCAGATCTCAAAGTCCTTGTCTGTCCAGTCACCCACCAGCTTCCCCACACCCACTGCCTGGCCACAAAGGAGCACCTTCTTGTGACCCAGTATCACCCAGGACTGGAGCAGTTGAACCAAGTTCTCTGCCAGGGTTTGGACTACCTTTCATCTTGCCCTGAAATGAGAAATACCCTACCCAATATTCCCCCCCCCCCCCCCCCCCCACACACACACAGTGGTATTCCGCCGCTAATAACTAATATCCTTGTCAATTCCTACCCCATCCCTGCTCCCAACCCTTTACTTTACGGCTCATATCCCTGCAATAGACTTTGATGCAAAACCTGTCCTATCCACCATCCCACCACCACCACCACCACCACCACCACTACCTACTCCAGTCCTGTCACCGGCGTTTCCTATCCCATAAAATGCGAGGTAACCTGTGAAAACAGTCATCTTATCTACAAACTGAGCTGCAACCACTGTGCAGCTTTCTATGTGGGCATGGCCAGCACCAAGCTATCCATCTGAATGAATGGCCATTGTCAAAACTATGGCCAGGAGACAGCTAGACCATCCTGTTGCAGAGCAAGCAGCTCTGCATAGTGTGACTCACTTCAATGACCGCTACACAGCCTTTGCCATAAGGAACCTCCCCGCAAACACCAGCTTTTCTGAGTTGTGCAGATTGGAACTCTTCCTACATTCCCACAATCTGTCATGCCTAAACCTTCGCTAGTTCCTACCGCTCCCATCCTTCCCTTCCTTTCCCTGCCATTCGGTATCCTTACATTTGTCTCCCATCCCACCACATGTTTCAGTCCCTTCCCTTTCTTCCGCACTGTCTGTCAGACAGCACTGGCATATTCACTCATCCATGGAATGCATCCCTCCTCCCCTCCTACTTCCCTCTCCTTGCCACCTTCTCACCCCCACCACTGGTTGCTCTCACGTAGTCCATGCTGGGAACTGCAGATTGGCCACAGAGGCTGGAGATGGTGGTCGTGTGTGTGTGTGTGTGTGTGTGTATGTGTGTGTGTGTGTGTGTGTGTGTGTGTGTACGTGCGTGCCTCTAACCAATGAAGGCCTAAACGGCCAAAAGCAATAGTAAGCCATGCTGGGTACCACAGATTGGCCACAGTGGCTGGAGACGGCTGTCGTGTCTGTGTGTGTGCCTATGTTTGCGTCTCTAACCGACGAAGGTTATCGTCTGTTATTTGTGCCATTCTGCAGCTTATTGGACATCTCTGTGGTGAGTAAGCAAACTATCCTTCACTAAAATATTATATAAATTTGTATCATTTAGTGACATTTTATCAACAACTTTTTTTATATAAACATCTGACACTATGTAACATGAACTCTTATACTGACAAGGAATGTATATACAATATAAGAAAGTGCATACTTTAGGAAGTCCATGAAATACAAAAGCACTCAGGTTTGAGGTAAATCCATATAATGTCAGAAATTTGCTTAAACTATGTCGTGCCAACAAAGGAGCCATTCAGTTACTAGAGAATGTAGTAACAAATTATAGATCAAAACAGTAGATTTAAATTAGGTGTATAGAATATCTGCCTTCTGAAGACATGTTAGCTGATGTTTTTCCAAAACCCGTAAGTACTATAAACTGTAAACTATAACTTTATTTTGTGGGTCAATATGAATTTAAGCAGACATGTTGGGTTATACAAATTGATATTAGCACTTTTATGTTTACTCCCTATCACTTTCATATTTTGTAATTGTCAATTATGCTATTTATATGTGTGTGTGTGTTGTGCATAAAATAATTATCATTTAATAAAACATTATTTCATAAAGTTTTCTATTCATAGTGACAAAAACAGTCATCAAAAAATTTCCCTTTTTCATTTCTTGTTCTGAAAATCATATGATAATTAAATATATGTAAGAGAGAGATGTTTTGTTGTTGTAAAACTAATACTGATTCCTTTGTCTTTATGTTGCACAAGCAGCTTGTATTGCAAATGTTTTGTTTATTTCAGGGATTTAAGCATACAGGATTTGAGAATCGCAAAAATGTGTGGCTGTTACAACACTGCCCACTGGTACTGAAATTATTGTTTGCCATTCCAAGTGAGACTAATAAGAGTCTGGTAACAGAAGTTATAAAGTCATTTGAAGAAATGGTTCTCAAAAATCAAGAAACATTAGAGAAAGGTATATTCACCATTTTCTTTCAATGTTATTCATTTTAAGAAGCTTTAGAACTGAGCATCAGTAGATTGCCATTGTTTTGTTTCAATTTTAATAAGTAAAAAAAGAGAAAATTCTGTAATAAAATTATAATAATGGAAAGTCCAGGTTGGAATTACTAATATAGTAATAAGGACAGTTCACAACTCACCGCAAAGACATGTCAACGAGCCACGACAGGCACATACAAAAGACACACATATATAACACTTTCAGCTCTCGGCCATGGCCTTCTTCAGAAAATAGAACATTCACACAATCACACAACACAGTCATACAACCATCACCTCCAGCTGCCACATTTTGAATCATGCTCTGTGGCATGTAAATCATGCAGTGGAGGAGAGGGGAGAGGGGCAGGAAGTTTGCGTCAGGATGGTGGGGATGGGTACACCATGGCCTAGATGGTAATAATGAGATGCAGCTTAGGAATGGAGTGGGGAGGCGGGTGATGGGAGAAAAATAAAATAAGAAAATAAACAAAATAAATATAGTTTTGAATATAAAAATAAACACTCACATACTGCACGTACATACAAGCGCACGCGCCCACACACACACACACACACACACACACACACACACACACACACACACACACGCACACACACACACGCACAAACGCATGAGTGCACCCATGTACATTATCGTAGGTTGAGGCCTGGGTGATTTCGGGATAATGTATTGTAGGAATAACTCCCATCTGTGCAGTTCAGGAAAGCTGGTGGTGGATGGGAGGATCCAGATGGCCCAGGTAGTAACGCAGCCATTGAAATCAAGCATATGCTCTGCTGTATGCTGTGCCACAGGGTGGTCCACCTTGTTTTTGGTCACAGTTTGGAGGTGGAGGTAGCACCAAGACTACGTACATCCCATCTCCCAGATCGAATCCTTTGCTCTCCAGCAACTAGAGGAGCACTCCAAACACCACCTCCACAAGTTGTCCAGTCTGCTGACATCATATTGCCACCTTGGAGCACCGATATCCAATCATTATCCGACCCACAGTGGTCCTCCTCGTGAACCCCTTAAAGCTTCCAGACCATGCTTAGCTGACCTCTTGAACCTATCTCATCCCTCCAAACTCCCTACCACCATTCCACAACACACAATATCAAAACAACCCCAGAACACTGTGGTTAACCTATCCACAAAAAACCTAAACCCCACTGAAGTTTTCATTTTATCCAAAGGTCTTACCTTTAGCCCTACTCCTCAGTTCAATCATGTTGGTCTTGTCAAAGATGTACTCTCCTTTTCCTGATCCCTACAATGGAAACAGTACTTTGCCACCAATCCCTCTGACCGTAACCTACTGAATCCCAATACTGAATCCTGCCTGTACCAGTTCATACCACCATCCAATAGAGATCCCCCTACACTCCCACCTAACCACCCTCTGGTTACCTTATGTACAAGAGTTTCTCACCTCCAAATTGGCCTCACCGTCCTTCCCCAAGACCCTTCCCAAGAACTCAAACCTTTCAGCAGAAGACAGAAGAGCCATCCACAACCTTAAAACAAATCCTGACATAATCATCCCCCCTGTGAAGGTAAAGGTTCCACCGCTGTAGTTAGGGATCATAGTGACTACCTGGCAGAAGGGCTCCATCAACTCTCTGACTCCTCTACCTACAGAATGACCCCATCCCCAAAGTCCAACCAGATCTCCAATCCCTGTTAAAATCCTATGGCCTCTCCCAGAAGCTCTCTCCTGAATCCATCTCCCTCCTCACCCCAGCAGCACCTAGCACACCCACCTTCTACATGCTCCCGAAAATACACAAACATAATAATCCTGGATGTCCTATTGTGGCTGGTTACTGTGCTCCTGATGAACAAATTTGAGCCCTCATTGACCAACAACTCCATCCAATTGTCCAAAATCTATATTCCCACATCAAGGATACCAACCACTTCCTTCACTGACACTCCACCCTTCCCACCTTTTTGCCTTCTGGATCCTTACTTGTCACAGCGGATGCCACCTCCCTATACACCAACATCCCACATGCCCATGGCCTTGTCACTCTGGAACAGTACTTCTCCCAACATCCCTCTGAACTTAAGCCTGATACCTCATTCCTCATAACCCTCACCAATTTCATCCTAACTAACAATTACTTTTCCTTTGAGGGGAACGTTTACCATCAAATCCAAGGCACAGCCAAGGGCACCCACATGGCAGCCTCCTATGCCAACCTGTTTATGGGCCATCTGGAGGAATCCTTCCTAGCAACCCAAAACCCCAAACCTCTTTCCTAATTCAGGTTCATTGATGATATTTTCATGATCTGGACTCAGGGCCAGGACACCCTATCCTCCTTTCTTCAGAACCTCAATTCTTTCTCACCCATCCACTTCATCTGGTCTTCCTCAACGTACCATGCTACATTTCTGGATGTCAGCCTCCACCTCACTGATGGCTCCATCCACACTTCTGTCCACCAACCACCAACAGTAACTACACTTTGGCAGTTGCCACCCCTTCCACATAAGAAAATCCCTTCCTTACAGCCTGGCCACCCGTGGACGGCACATCTGCAGTGACACCAGTTCCCTTTTTTAATATGCTGAGGGTCTCAAAAAGGCTTTCACAGACAGAAACTACCCCACAGACCTAATCTGCAAGCAGATATCCCATTACATATCCTCACACATCCCAAGTCCTCCTCCTAACACTACTAATCATCCAGAAAAGAGCACTCTCCTTGTCACTCAGTACTACCCTGGACTCGAACAACTAAATTGCATCCTTTGCCAAGGTTTTGCTTTTCTAACCTCATGCCCAGAAATGAGAGACATCCTGGCCAAGATCTGTCTCACCCCTCCCAAAGTGGTGTTCTTTCGCCCTCCCAACCTCCACAACATCCTTGTTCATCCTTATGAAATCCCGAAACCCTGCCCTATGCCACAGGGATCATGTCCTTGTGGAAGACTCCACTGCAAGACCTGTCCAATCCACCCACCCAACACTTCCTATTCCAGTCCTGTCACAGGCTTATCCTACCCTATCAGAGGCCGAGCCACCTGTGTAAGCAGCCATGTAATTTACCACCTGTGCTGCAATCACTGTGCAGCTTTCTATATTGGCATGACTACTAACCAGCTGTCCATTAGGATGAATTTCCACCACCAAACTGTGGCCAAAAAGAAGGTGGACCACCCTGTGGCACAGCATACAGCAGAGCATATGCTTGAGATTTCAATGGCTGTGTCACTACCTGGGCCATCTGGAACCTCCTGTCCACCACCAGCTTTTCTGACCTGCGCAGATGGGAGCTATCCCTACAGTACATTCTCCAATCCTGAAATCACCCAGGCCTCAATCTACGATGAAGTCCCTTTTTTCTGTACCGTACAGTTCCTACCTCTTTATCCTAAACCTCTCCTATTTTGAGTGGTGCGTGAATGTGCGTGGGTGCATGCATGCGCACGTGTATTTATTTTGTTTATTTTTGTATTTTATTTTTCTCCCCTCACCCACCTCCCCATTCCATTCCTGAGCTGCATATCGTTATTACCATCTAGGCCATGCTGTACCCATCCCCACCAACATGACGCAACCTTCCTATCCTCGCTCCCCTCCCCTCCGCTCCCCAATTTACATGCCACAGAGCGTGATTCGAAATGCAGTAGCCGGAGGTGATGGTTGTTTGAATGTGTTGTGCGCCTTTGTGATTGTGTGAATGTTCTATTTTCTGAAGAAGGCCATGGCCGATAGCTGAAAGTTTTGTATGTATGTGTCTTTTGTATGTGCCTGTCACAGCATGTCACCATGTCTTTGTGGTGAGTTGGAAACTGTCCTTATTTTAATAAAATTATTATGCATCTAGAGAATATTCCACTCTCAGGCACTGTGATACAGTCAGCAAAGAGAAACATCTGAAAGAGCACAGTATGAGATGAAGCAATAAAGAAACTATACTCATGCTCTAACATTTTATTGAAGAAACTTACACAACTGAAATGTTGTCCCCTTCAGTGTAATCCTCTACCCAACCTCTACAGCACTCCATGTGAATTTTTCACATTTGGATGCAGTACTGCAACTCTTTTTCTGTTATTCTGTTAAGAAGATTTCGTTACTTTTTCATTCCTTTGCATCCACAGACACAAACTTGGTTACTTTGAGCGCAGATTTCAGTTTTGGGAAGAGAAAAAAGCTGCATGGTGCTAGGTCACATACATATGGGGGACTTTCCATAACTGAAATGTTGTATTTAGCAAAAATCTCTTTGCAGACATCATGTGGCACATTGACCTGATGAAGAATCAATGAGAATTCTTCCACAGATGTGCTCTTCTTCATTGCACACATTTGTGGAGGGTCTTCAGAACAGTTACATAACAAGCTTGAGTGACAGACACCAAGTCACTGTAGAAAACCCCTTGGATATTGAAGACAAGAATTATCATTGCTTTAAATTTTGATTTGCACCTGCATGTTTTTTTTTCTTCCTGGGTATTGCAGACTCTTGAAATGCATGAATTGCTGCTTCTAGTCTCAGCATCATGTTGGATTATCCATGTTTCATCACATATAATTACCCTGCTGAGATAATCAGGATAATTTCCAAAGCTTTCAAGAATATTATTGCAGCAGTCCACTCAATGATGATTATGCACATTTCTGCTCAGTTTCTGAAATAGCTTGAATGCTCATGTGGCAGTCTTCTCAAACCATTCTACTAACATACTGCACATTCTCTAGTTTTTCAGATGGAAGTGTGGTCCAGATTCGAATTGTCTTTGATGTCTTTCCTACCATCCTTTAACCTCTTAACCTACTCAAAAACTTGCTCATGTGAAACTTGCTATCACGAAACGTAAAATTGTCTCAACAAATTGTAAGTTTCAGTAGTGGATTTTCCAAGTTCCCTAAAGAATTTAAAGTAAATACATTTTCCCACTGTAGTGTGTGGCATAATTCTGCCAGAACTCAGACATAAAATACATTTCGAAGATGGTTCACAGCCAGACTAAACACCACAACAGTACAAAATTTTGTGTGTGTCTCAGGAAGAGTACCAAGGTTATTTCTAAACTCTTCTCTTTGTTCTTGTCAAAGCCAGAAATGCACAAAATAACCAGTTTGATTTCTTTATGGCCATACCTCATATTTTATATTGGAAGGTGTTTGTTCAAAAGAGATATAGTATAAGTAACATTGGTTTACCCCAGGGAAGTTTAATAGCATCTACAAAGGTAAAATCATGTAATTTTTACTTTCACCTGGTAATTTAGTCCTTAATCCTAACAATACAGTATTAGAACAGTTTACAACTCACTGCAAGGATGTGACAATGAACCATAACAGGCACCAAAAAAAAAAAAAAAAAAAAAAAAATACACAACACTTTCAGCTATCGGCCATGGACTTCTTCAAAAATAACATTTTTGTGCGCCTCTTGCAGCTCGTCATCACACCTTTGCAATGAGTTGCAAACTGTCCTATTACTATATTGTTAACTCCAACCTGGACTTCCCATTATTAGTTCTTAATGCTATATTGATGAGAGGAAAACTTAGTTTTAGTAGAACTTTTAGTACACCCTCACAATAAAAAACATACAAATTATTTCATTTATACTATCCCCACTATTCTAGGGTTCTGAGTGGACTTATAGACTTTGGGGCACAGATATTCAATAAGTTACTACACATTGGTGCCAACTTGGATTGGAGGGGGGGGGGGGCACTTCCTTTTTTTTTTTTTTTTTTTTTTTTTAATAGGTGTAATTTGTAAAAACAAACAAACAGTGCAGCAATCTCATCAATAATGTTAACATTGTTAACTCATATATGACACTATTTGATGTAAACTGCAAAGGAACTAAGCCATTTCTCACTAACTGCAGAATGTCTAAAGTCAAAATTTGGCAGATTTGTAAGTTGAGGGGGGTTGAGATTGACTTTTCATAAAGAACAGTCTGGTTTCTTGTTAAATTAAAAAAAAAATCTTCAGATGTTAATAGGCAACCTTCATATTAGTCTTGCTGTCTAAAGAATCCTGATTGTTGATGTTACTTTTTCTTAAACCGGGCAGCTTTGTCAGATATCGGGGAAGTCATTCTGAAAGTGATCTAGCGACAACACAGATTTGCATTTCTCTCCTACACGCTAGACAAAGTGTGTCATGTGCTCCAAAATCAATCCAAAATGGTTTTGTAATAATGTAATGTTATAAATGCCTAATACATTGCTATATTCCTGTTTTTTATTCTATTTTGTGTTGTTATGTTTGTACTTTTACAATTCTATTTTGTGCTGCTTTTATGCACAAGTTTATTCATTTTAAGTGCATTTCCTATATTTCTACTACATGTTTCTTTGTATTACAGCAGGTCTATATTTTCTGTACAGTACTTTTGTGTATATTTTATTGCACACATTTAACATCAATGAAACAACTAGCAAAATTAGCCCCACCTTCATTTTCATATTAGGAGAAAAAAAAAGAAAAGGAAAATAAGGTATTATGAGACCTATACTATCCAGTAATCTCACAACTCAACCTTACTACATTACAGTCCATAAAAATCACTGAATTAAATGGTAAACAGAAAGGAAAGCGGTTTTAAATGTCACATGAAGTGCTAAGTTTGCTTTGTCGAGCTGTGCTATGGTTATTTTACTGCATTTGCTTCTGTTCGCCATTTAAGACATACAATTGGTGCCAAAAATGTGGTGGTGTGTGTGATTGAGCCCCATAGCTTTCTGCCACACTTCTTGAATGCAGTGCAGATAGACTTGGTTTTTTCAAAAGAAATTTCTTTCCTACTGGTAGTATTTACAACAAATTTCTTGAGAATCTCCCGGTTTGTTTGATAGTTGTGTTTCCAGTATCACTAGATTGTCTACGAAGTTCAGGAATTTGATGCTGAGTTCATCTTTCATTTATTCATATTGAGTGGGTTTGCAGTAGTTATGATTTTCAAGTTCTTTCTCCCACTCTCTAATGCTTTATCAAAGTTGAAAAGCAGTGGCGACAATCTGAGACTTTGCTGCACGCCTTTCGTTATCTAGAAAGGCTTTGATATATCAAAATAAGTTTCATCAGTAAGAGTTTGTTTGATTAGTAATAGTGTTTTGTGTTAAGTCTGTGATGTTCTTAGGATATCGAAGAGGGGTGTCGACTGATGCTATCATATGCCTTTTTGAAGTCAAGAAATATACAAATGAGAGGACAGGTTCGAGTTACCTTACACATTTGTTTTTCATGTTGAAAATGTGCTCTGTGCAGTATCACACTGGTCATAAGTCTGCTTGATATTACCCAAGCTTGTGCTTGAGCTCCTCTTCAGTTCTCTGGTGAAGACAAGCTAAGAAGGTCTTGTAAAATACTTAAACTATGGAAATTCCGCTGTCATTATTAACATCGAACTTGTCAATTTTTTATGTATTGTGTGGATAAGTGTCCATTTCCAGCCTTCAGATAGGTGTTCTGTTAATAGGATTCCATTTGTCACATGTCTTTTAGGATTTTCTAAGTGCTTTGAGAGTTACGCAATTAGGCCATCTTCAGATGTTCAATTGTTTTTGAGTCTGACTATGTGTGTCTGGATTTTATATGTGTTGGGTTGTTGAGAACCACAATTTGTGTATGTAGGAGTCTCTTCATGAGATTTTGATGCTGAAACTGGACATTTGGATAGCTCTGACAAATACATAGCCATATCTATGCAACTTCCTGGCAGATTAAAATTGTGTGCCGGAACCGGGACTCGAACCTGGGACCTTTGCCTTTCACGGGCAAGCGCACTACCGACTGTGCTATCCCGACACGACTTACGATGCCGCCTCACAACTTTACTTCCGCCAGTACCTCGCCTCCTACTTTCCAAACTTCACAGTAGCTCTCCGGCGAACCATGCAAGACTAGCACTCCTTGAAGAAAGGATATGGTGGAGACATGGCTTAGCCACAGCCTAAGGGATGAACCTTTCACTCTGCAGCTAAATGTGTGCTGATATGAAACTTCCTGGCAGATTAAAATTGTGTGCCGGAACCTGGACTCGAACCTGGGACCTTTGCCTTCCGCGGGCAAGCGCACTACCGACTGTGCTATCCCAACATGACTCACGATGCCGCCTCAGAACTTTACTTCTGCCAGTACCTCGCCTCCTACTTTCCAAACTTCACAGAAGCTCTCCTGCAAACCAAGCAAGACTAGCACTCCTGGAAGAAAGGATATGGTGGAGACATGGCTTAGCCACAGCCTAAGGTATGTTTCCAGAATGAATCTTTCACTCTGCAGCTGAATGTGTGCTGATATGAAACTTCCTGGCAGATTAAAATTGTGTGCCGGAACCTGGATTCGAACCTGGGACCTTTGCCTTCCGCGGGCAAGTGCACTACCGACTGTGCTATCCCGACATATCTATGCAGTTTTCTTGGTTATTCAGTTAGTCTCAAATATTGTTGTCAGAAGAACATGTTTCATGGAATGTACCTATGGGTCTTTCCTGTGAACATCTTGAGAAGTCTCATTTGTTGTAACCTCTGAAGTGTTTTTTGATAGAGTGCATTTGCTTCTTCATATGGCTTCACTTTGTTTGCCTGATGAATTTTGTCACTTTTTATGTTTCTGGAAGGCTCTCTTTCATCCCTGCATTGTTGTTTTTTTTTTTTTTTTTTTTCACATTAATAATTTCACCATGGATGTTCTATAATTTCTTGATAGATTTGTGACTGACAATGGCGCAGTATATGTAATCATAAAAACTGAAGAGTGTCTAAACAAAATAATATTCTAGAAAAAAAGTAAAGGGTTTGAAAATTAGACTTCTCAGGGAGCCCTGAAAAGCATTAAAACTGTTCTGTATAGCGAGTCACTTTAATCAGAGCCCTGAGCTACAACAACATATTGCATAAGCTCAGTGGTACATCTTGGGGAGCCTCTGCTGACTGTTTATACCTATCTGCCAACAGTCTTGTGCACTCGGCTGCTGATACCGTGCACCCGTCTGGTTGGAAAGCACACAAATGAAGAAGGTAGATATGGAAATGATTGATGCAATGCGTTGCATAACTGGTACCATCGAATCAAATCCATGTCACTGGTTACTATGCTGAGTAACATCCATCCACTTCACCTAAGAAGGAAGCAAGCTTTATTAAGGATAGCTAAGAAAATCTTTGCATCACCCTCTCTGGCATTGCACCAAGAATTATGTCATCCATCACAGCAGCGACTGCAATCAAGAACACCAGTAAGTGTCACTGCAGGCCAACTCATTGCTGATGGATTTGACCTAAATGAAAGCTGGAGGCATGAGTGGTCAACAAAACATTGGGAACAAGTGCCCACCATCTTGATCCCACAAAAAAGTCAAACGGTTTTAACATACCGAGGAAATTCTGGTGGTGCATCAACAGGTTGAGGACTGGGCATGGTTTCTGCAATTACTTCAGGCACAAGTGGGCCTGGATCAGTTCACCAATGTGTGAGTGTAACCTGGAAGACAGATGATTGAACATCTGGTCCAATGTTGTCCTCGTCATTCGTACCGTGACATTCTTTACAATTTGTTCACTCTCATACCCAGTTTAACTGAATGGTTGACAAGAACAGACTTTAAAGTTTGATTTTATCTTGTTATGTATAATTGTATATTGTATAAAATTACCATACAATTAAATAAATAATGGTACAGTAGATGAGTAGCATCTCTAATTATTATAAGTGATATGATCATTGAATTCTATATTTCAGTTCTTCACATGTAAAATCTCATGAATAATTTCAGCTACACTATAACCTTTTTTAAGCCAAGAATATTTATTTAATGAGATTTAAAGGTACTTCTGATCCTTTCATTACTTAATATTGATTCTGAGTATAAAATGCATATCACAGACCAGAGTTTGCCTTGGAACACAGTGTTTTCAAGTACAGAGCTAGCTGGAAACTTTAAATTGTAGTAAATAAACAGGGTTTTGAATCACATCAGATGGAATTAGTATTCATCCACTCAATATAAAAAACAAGATCAGCCCCTCTGAGATTACTTCAGAGTTGTGTTTCCACTATCTAGGTACTTACAAGGGAAAAGCACAACTTGGGTAATTCATTGAGGATAAGCCTAGGTAAATTAGTAACACTTGAAGGGTGAACACTCCTATAGGGATACCAGTAAACTAGCCAACCAACTCTGAGGGAGGAAAGGCTATAAAATTCAAAGTGCAGCTTTGTGTATTTCAAATAATTTCATGTAGTGCACACAAATAATAACCTAATAAACAATCACATCAATATAGTGAAGCAGAAGGCCACCTTAGAATGGCGGCGTTTCCTTTTCAGTTATTAATGACAGGATTTACAGACTTTATTTTTATCTATTTATTTTTTTAATATGATCATCATCAGTTGAGATAGATTTTGAAGATCAATGAAATGTTTCAGGTCACATAGCAAAGTGTATTTATAGATTCCTGATTTTAATTTAAGTTTAATGTTATTTGTAATAGTCAAATTACAATTCTTGAACAATATTGGTGACCTGCATTTACATTACAAACTAGTGACTCACACCGGCTTCCCAAGGGTGCCATTTATTAAATAGAAAAGAAAAATCTAGCATAATATTTCATAACATGTCTATATCACTGGTAGTTATCTGCCACTCTTTCAACCAGTTCATCTAGAAGTGTGTCATCCAACCTTCCCTAAAATTGAAATTAGTACATCTGCACATGAGTACACTCACTATCCATCTCTTCCTCCTGATATAAATGATGGTACATGTAATGAACATTGCTGTGTTATTGTTGTGGTCTTCATTCCACAGACTGGTCTGCTGCAGCTCTCCATACTACCCTGTCTGGTACAAGCCTCTTCTTCTGAGAATACAAACAGCAACCTACATCCTTTTGAATCTGCTTACTGTATTTTTCCCTCAGTCTCCCTCTACAATTTTTACCCCACACACTTCCTTCTAGTGCTATGTTGACAATTACTTGATGTCTCAGAATGCGTCCTTTTTCTTAGTCAGGGTATGCTAGAAACTCCTTTTTCCCCAATTCTGTTGAGCACATTATTATTTATGTGATCTACATCTGATCTTCATCATATCACCACATATCAAAAGCTTCCCTCAACTTTTTGTCTGAACTTCTTATCGTCCACGTTTCACTCCCATACAATGCTACACTCCAGACAAATCCTTTCAGAAAGGACTTCCTAACATTTAAACTAACATTGGATGTCAACAGATTTCACTTCTTCAGAAACACTTTACTTCCCATAGCCATTCTGCATTTTATATCTTCTTTACTTTGCCCATCAGAAGTTATCTTGCTATCCAAATAAAATAACTCTTCTACTACTTTTATCGTCTCATTACCCTCAGCATTGCCTGACTTCCTGACACTACATTCCATTACCCTCTCTCTTGTTGATCTTCATCTTATATCTTACTTTCAAGACACTGTCCATTACATTTAATTGTTGTTTCAGGTCCTTTGCTGACTCTGACAGAATTACTATGTCATCGGCAAACTGCAAGGCTATTATTCCCTCTCCCTGGAGTTTAATTCCCTCTCCAAACTTCTCCTTGAATTCCTTCACAGCTTGCTCAGTGTACAGATTGAACAACATTGGGGAAAGGCTACAACCCTGTCTTACTCCCTTTCCAACTACTGCTACCCTTTCATGCCCTTCAATTATAATAATTGCTGTCTGGTTTTTGTACAAGTTGAACACTGCTACCTTCAGAATTTGAAAGTGTCTTCCAGTCAACATTGTCCAAAGCGTTTTCCAGATCCACAAATGCTAAAAATGTAGGTTTCCCTTTCCTTAACCTATGTTCTACAATAGTGCTGACAATTATGAATATGGCAAGAAGAGCTAGCTGTTCTCAAGTAATTATACGTTTTTCTAGCTGGAATTAATTTTTAGTTAAAGAAATACAATGCTGTTGAGCTGCAACTCACTGTATAGACTATAGCTGAGCCAAAGACAAGCACATTGAAAATACAATCATACTCACACTACTTAGTTTTCAGCCACAGCCTTCATCAGTCAAGAGTGTCAAGTTGGAGTGCAGCAGCCTGAGACTGTAGTCATGTGTTCCTGTGTTGTACCTGTATGGGTGTGTGTGTGCTTATTTATAATGAAGGCAGAAATTTAGGTTGTGTGGGTGTAAGTACCATTTCTATGTGCCTGTCTGTGGCAGTGAGTTGCAACCTATCCTCAATATATTTATACAGGGTGAACGAAATCCATGCACACTGGAGTTCATTTTGAGCATGATGTTGGGAGCTGGTTTGCAACTGTATGGCCAGCCTTTATAAATAATTTCCATTTCTCAGGTTTCCTTGTGCTTGGAAGATGATGCCACATCACTCGATTTTCACAGGTAGTCTCTATAATATACACTGTCAAAACCACTTCACCAGCATCCAAGATGTGCTTTTACAACTAGTAATATAGTAATACGGATAGTTTACAACTCACCATAAAGACGTGCCAATGAGCTGCAACAAGCACATAAAAAAAGAGAAAAAAGGGCACTCACAATATATACATGTATCTGTCCCAGCTTGTCACTATATCTTTGCGACGAGTTGTAAACTGCCCTTATTACTACATTGTTAACTCCAATCTGGACTTTCTGTTATTAGCTTTTACAACTAATGTTATTTACAAAGGTCTACAAACCTGAAAAGGTTCAAAAAACAGTTAATAAATAAAATAAGTAACATTACAAAATAAAGTGACTGGTTGCATTTTTCTTAAATTATACTGAAATTAACAGCCATGGGTTCTAAGAACACCCAAAATGGATAATCTACAGGGTGATTATAATTGAAGTTCAACTTTCAAAATACTGTAAAAATAACACACAGTATGACATCAAATTGCAATGGAATATTATTGGTGAAGGGGGAAAACGTATTACAGAAGAAAAATAAATAGTGTGAAAATTGATCAATAGATGGCACTGCAAGAATCATAATATAATATTGGTGGACTACAAATGACAAATGAATCTATGCCTAAGGTGTACATTAGATGTCAAACAAAAGAAACACTGATATTATAGAGGAAAAATTCCTAACAGGAAAAATTTACGTAAAAAATAGATGAAGTACACTTACCAGGCAAAGGGGCACAGGCAGTAATAGCAACAAATAAACACACAGACACACACACACACACACACACACAAAAATGCTAACTTTCCTGCCTAAGTGTACTTGTGTCTGTGTAAATGTGTGGGTGTGTGTGCATTTATTTACCCTCCATTTTTCCCCCCAAGGTAAGTCTTTCCTGTCCCGGGATTGGAATGGCTCCTTACCCCCTTCCTTAAAACTCTCATCATTTCCTTTTCCCCTCTCCTCCCTTCTGCCTGATGAAGCAGCTAGGCTGCGAAAGCTAGCATTTGTGTGTGTGTGTGTGTGTGTGTGTGTGTGTGTGTCTGTGTGTTTATTTGTTGCTATTACTGCCTGTGCCCCTTCGCCTGGTAAGTGTACTTCATCTATTTTTTACATAAAAGAAACACTGACCAAGAGAAGTTTGTTGGTGATACAATACAGAGCAAGATGATAAAAAAAATGTAGTCTGCTAAAATCGTTGTGCCACGATGACTTTTTCATACAGTGAATGGGGAGGAGGATACCTTGTAACATAAAAATGGATCCCTACATACCTTGGTTGCGCCATGAATTGAGAACGGCTCGACTGATTCCACAGATCCTTTTTTGTTTTTTTCGCTATTCTCAGAACAAGAGCTGTATGAAATAAAACTGGAAAATTTGAGAACACAGTGTGCATTTTTAAAAGTGATCCTGTGTTTTTACTGCCTACAAATCTACAATTTTGTTCTGATATTGATGTAATTTTGCACAATTGGCCTTACGAACAAGAGGAATGCCAATGTATAACATTCGTTCGGTGCAAGGTGGAGGGTATTTAACGTACAGACAATTGGCCTTAGGAACAAGAGGAATGCCAATGTATAACATTCGTTCGGTGCAAGGTGGAGGGTATTTAACATACTACAAAATGCGTAGTTTTTGCTGCGATTTAAGTAGCAAAAAAAGTTCAAATGTTTGTCAAGCTTAAGGGACTTAACTGAGGGGTCATCAGTCCCTAAAGTTTGCTTATTAACTACCTTATACTAAAGACGACACAAACAGCCATGCCCAAGGGGGGGGGGGGCGATTTGAACCCCGACGGGGAACGGTTTCGCACATAGCAGCATAGCGCCTCAATGCGCTCGGCCGTTCTGCCGCGGCTTTGGGTAGCAACATAACTTCTGATGGCCGAAGTAAAAATATCAGTGTGCGTGGGTGTACAGGTGTGACACTGTTAACTATGTAAGCCCATTCACTGTGGCAAAGTCATATCACATCAGATTGGAAAAATCAGTTTTGAATTGTCCTGAGGCCAAAAACTGCACAAAAAGCATCAATCAAAATCAAATTGCATTTTTAAATTCCGTGTGACTGCCACAAAAACATGTTCAATATAATGTCCACTACTTTCTGCAGAAAGTTGAAATTGTGAAACATGTTCCACAACAGACTGAAGTGTTTCCAGGGTCATGTTCAGAATGTGTTGCACAATGTGTGCCTTCAGTGCAACTAAGTTCACAATCAGAACACTGTACACACATTTTTCAGATACCACAACTAGAAGTCAAGTGGATTACAATCAGGTGATTGGGATGTCCAGGCTGTAGGAAAATGGTGGATGATAATACTATCATTTCTTAAATGGTGCTTCAGCAGCTGCTTAACTGGATTTTCAGTGTGCAGAGGTGTGCCATCTTGCATAAAAATGTTCCCATCCACACACCCTTGCTGTTGGAGAGCTGGAACAATGTGGTTGTTCATAACACTTACCAAGGACAATACAGGTAACAAGACCGGAAGCATCTGTCTCTTCATAAAAATATGGCCCTATGATACACCACACAGTGACCTTTTCAGGATAAATCAGTACTTGTTGATTTGCTTGTGGCTGTTTTGTTGTCCGTATTGACATACGCTGTTAGATTTAATTTGACTTTGCCTGTCTGCAAAGTCTTCGATGGCCATTCATCGTCTACTTCCATGCGAGCAAGAAATTCTAAAGCAAAAGTCTCTCTTGCTGGCATGTCAACAGGAAGCAACTCATGCACATGAGTAATTTTGAATGGATACAAAGAAGGATGTTCCATAGGATTTTATGTACCATGTTCACAGGTTTGTCAAATGTTTGCACACCACCACTCGACTGCTCCTGCAATGCTGTGGCTACTTCTTCCACTGATATCAAATAAATTTGTATCTTCCCTCTACCAGGTTACAAACCAAAGAAGGCCATCTTTTTGAATTTCTGAATCATTTTCTTCAAACCCAAACCCTTCAGTGTTCAGCACTTCTGCAGAGTGACTTGTGTACAGCCATCATTCTTATAAAACAGCTTTACAACAAGAGTATGATCCTGCATTGAGACAGTCATGGGAAATGTCTCAGTTGTGAAATGAGGAAAAGCTGTGAACCTGCCATGTTTAAACCAAATTCAGTGTATTGTGAACATGGCCGTTGTTTACATTTGCGTATTCTGACACATACAGTGCCATCTATTGATTGATTTTCACAGTATTTATTTTTCTTCTGTCACACAGTTTTCCCCTTGTCTGATAATATTCCATTGCATTTTGACAACATTCTGACCAGTGGTGTTATTTTTACAGAATTTTGAAAGTTTAACTTTAATTATAATCACACTCTAAATAAGATACATATATTCAAAACTTGGAGTTGAAAATTGTTTCTGTTGGGCAGAAGAAAACTAACAGAGCTGCACAAGCTTAATGATAAAGGAAAGAAAAGAGTAAGGTGTCTAGAACAATGGTTTGGGAAAATCAGTTCACACTTATCTGTGTTTTCTAGTCAAATATCATTCTAATTTCATGCTTTTAATAATATAGTAACGACGGTTTACAACTCACCACAAAGACGTGGCGACGAGCTGCGACAGGCACATACAAAAGACACAGAGGTTGCCAGAGGTGATGGTGATGGTTGTATGAGTGTGTTGTGTGCCTGTGTGATTGCGTGAGTGTTCTATTTTCTGAAGAAGGCC
This sequence comes from Locusta migratoria, assembly GCA_026315105.1. Classification (NCBI taxonomy): domain Eukaryota; kingdom Metazoa; phylum Arthropoda; class Insecta; order Orthoptera; family Acrididae; genus Locusta; species Locusta migratoria. The sequence continues at coordinate 381,042,456 of CM048748.1, read as the reverse complement.
ATGGCCGATAGCTGAAAGTGTTGTATGTGTGTGTCTTTTGTATGTGCCTGTTGCAGCTCGTCACCACGTCTTTGCGGTGAGTTGTAAACTGTCCTTACTATATTATTAATTCCAACCTGGACTTTCCATTATTATAATTTCATGCTTTCTGTTTCAGGGTTAATTCATGGTGACTTCAATGAGCAGAACATACTTCTTAATAAAAGTTCTGATGGTGATAATTGGGAAATATGTGGAATATTAGATTTTGGAGACACTCATGTATCATTCTATATATTTGAACTGTCAATTGCTGTCTGTTACATGATTCTGCAAGCAAAGGAACTTGATCCATTCACAGCAGGAAGACAAGTTATTTCTGGCTACACTAAAGTAAAAAAGCTTCCTGAAAAGGAACTTGAACTACTGAAGGTACCATTGTGTGTTTTGCTATTGTAGGTGTTTTTATAAATATACGATTTTATTTTATTTTATTTTAAACGGTGTTTTAGAATTTGAGAATATATTTTTTTGTCCAACATATTATTACCGCTGGGTTTTAGAAACATTCATCATAAATTTGCAAATATTATATAAGAGGAGTGGAGTCACCAAGACGCACACACAAATAAGATTGAAACTTTGATAGCTTCACAACAACAAAACCTTTGCCGCATACACATAAATATTGAATATTTATGTCAGCTGAACACAAAATGGCCAATGTGCCAATCTTACTATGAACAGAAAACTTGACACTTTCTAATTGTACAGCTTATTGTGGAAGTAATGTACATCTTTTTTAATAATCACCTATAACAAATGCTAAAAATCATTGTTGTTGTGGTCTTCAGTTGGCAAACTGGTTTAATGCAGCTGACAATGCTACCCTGTCATGTGCAAGCCTCTTCATCTGAGAATAAGAATGGCAACATAAATCCTTTAGTGTCTGCTGACTGCATTCCTTCCTTGATCTACTTCTACGATTTTTACCCCACACACTTCCTTCTAATGAAAAGTTCATGATGCACCAACCTATCCCTTCTCTTAGTTAGGATATACAAAAAATCGCTTTTCTCCCTCATTCTGATAATCTGAGTAGCCCTGTAAGACTGTTTGTGGATTATGCTGTCACTTATCTGTTAGTAAAGTCACCAGAAGATCAAAAGCAATGGCAAAATCATTTAGATAAGATATCTGCGTGGTGCAAAAAATGGCAATTGACCCTTAATAATGAGAAGTGTGAAGTCATCCATATGACCACTAAGAGAAGCCTGTTAAACTTCATTTACATCATAAATCATTCAAAACTACAGGCCATAAATTCAACTAAATACCTAGGACTAACAATTACAAAAAACTGAAATTGGAAAGAACACATAGCAAATGTTGTACGGAAAGCAAAGCAAAGACTATGTTTTGTTGGCAGAACACTTAGCAAATGCAACAGTTCCACTAAAAGAAACTGCCTACACCACACTTGTGCATCCTATTTTGAAGTATTATTGCACTTTGTGGGATCCCCATGAAGTGGGATTGACAGACAGTTTTCAGAAAGTACAGGGAAGGGCAGCTCGTTTTGTATTATTGTGATAAAGGGAAGAGAGTGTCACAGAAATGATGCAAGAGTTAGGTTGGAAATCAATAAAAGAAAGACGTTACTCGTTGCGACGCGAAATTTCTTTCACCAACTTTCTCTTCAGAATGCAAACAGATTTTGTTAGCACCCACCTGATCATAAAATTAAAATAAAAGAAATCAGATAAAAAATGGGAAGATGTAGGTGTTCCCTTTTTCCACAAGCTATTAGAGAATGGAACTGTAGGGAAACATCATAAAAGTGGTTCGATGAACCCTGTGCCATGCACTTCAGTGTGACTTGCAGAGGATTGATGTAGATGTAGACATTCTGCTGAGCACTTCCTCATTAGTTACATGATCTACCCATTTAAACTTCAAAAATTTCATGAATCTCTACAACTTGGAACTTAAGGTTAACTCTTCTACCAGAATAACAAGCCACAATAAAGCTTGTCTAGACCAAGTAGTTACTGAAATAGATTGCACTGCATGTTCTGTAAAGCTAAGTTTTTCTGATCACAATGTTCTATTCATACAGATAAATGTACCAGAAAGCAAACCCCCTCTAAAAAAAGTTTACAACACAAACTAGAAACTACTGTGTAAGCAATGTCCACACCTTTCTGTCCCACATGCAAACAGAAAATTGGCACGATGTATATCAGGCCCAAACTGCAGATAGCAAATCTAAGGCCTTTCTCGATACTTTTAATTATTACTTCAATTACCACTTCCACTTAAAAACAAAAGTGTTCCCACTAACAGTAAACCCACTAAGTGGATAACCACAGGTATTATTACCTCATCAAAAAGAAAAAGAGAACTCTCCTCCCTCAGGAAGACCAAATTTGGCAAAACTGAAGAATTTAAGAATTACTTTACTAAATATAAAAAATCTTTAGAAATGTAGTTAATGCAGCCAAAAAACTGCAAAATGATACCCTGCACAAATCGTCAGCAAACAAAAATAAATGCATGTGGAAAATTATTAATACACACAATGGTAGAAATCAGCAGCTGACACATAAAATTAACTTAAAAATATATGGGAAATTAATTAAAATAAAAAAGAAGTAGCAGATGAATTTAACTTATGTTTCATTAAAACTGTCGAAAGTCTTACAGATCATGTAAAAATAATTACCTTCCAAAACTAGACCCAAATAATTGCACCAGCACATTGTTCTTATTACCAACAACAAAAGCAGAGATAGAAAATATTATTCAAACTAAAATTTAAAACAAAAGCATCTGCAGGACAAGATCAGATCCCTTGCTTACTTCTTCACAACTGCAACTAGCTTATTAGTAAACCACTTTCCCACATAATAAACTCTTCATTCCTTGATAACATATTTCCAAACAAACTCAAAACTGCAAAAATCATACCCATACATAAAAAAAGGAAGTACAGATGATACTAGCAATTACCAGTCAATTGCAGTACTCTCAGTATTTATTTATTTAATTAATTATTTCAGTATTCAGCAAGATATTTGAATACACTGTGGCAGACAGACTCAAGTCATTTTTGAAGATATATATATATATATATATATATATATATATATATATATATATATATATATATATAAGTAAAAAATAGATGAACACTTACCAGGCGAAGGGGCACAGGCAGTAATAGCAACAAATAAACACACAGACACACACACACTCAAAAATGCTAGCTTTCGCAGCCTAGCTGCTTCATCAGGCAGAAGGGAAGGAGAGGGAAAAGGAAACGATGAGGGATTTAAGGAAGGGGGTAAGGAGCCATTCCAATCCCGGGACAGGAAAGACTTACCTTGGGGGAAAAAATGGAAGGTAAATAAATGCACATACACCCACACATTTACACAGACACAAGTACACTTAGGCAGACATACTGTATATATATATATATATATATATAAATGGTATAAAATAAAGATTTTTGACTTACCTAAAGTACAGGCTGGTCGATAGGAACACTAAACACACACAAAAACACACAACCATTCGAGCTTTCGCCACCAGTGGTGGCTTCTTCGGGAAAAAGATGGAGGAAGGAGAGGAGAAAGGGAAGGATACGGGTTTTAAGGAAGTGGAAAAGGAGCCATTCCAATCCCAGGAGTGGAAGGACTTACCTTAGGGGACAAAAAGGAAGGTAAACAAATACACACACACTCACACATATCCACATCCAAACACACTTAGGCAGACATTTGTAGAAACCCAAGCTTGAGGTTTACTGGAGTGGTTGTTGAGGGAGTGTGTGTTGAGGGAGAGTGTCTTGCCTTTCCGGAGGTGGGTGACAAGGAGTTGGGATAGTTTTTTGAGGTGGAGGGTGGCATGTTGTTCTAATTTCCGGTTGGCCTGTAGGAGGATGTTCTGAACTGTGGGTGTGGATGCGGAAGAGGAAAGGTTGAGGATTTTGATTAGGGATAGGAGTTGACAGGTGTGTTCATTGGCGGAGTTGATGTATAGGTTAAGGATTAGGCGGGTGAGGGCTGTGGATTGTTCTGTTTGGAATTGGTGTAGGGCTTGATGAAAGGATGGGTTACAGCCGGAGATGGGAACTTTTATTGTGAGGCCCTTGGGGGTTATGGTAATGTTAGACATGCCTGAATAAACAAAATGTGGGACCGTAATCTGGCGAGGATGAAAGCATGCTTGCGGAGGGAATGTATGTAAAACTTGATGGGGTCCAGGTAGGGTAACATAATGTATGGAATGGAAAAGTGAGAACTATGCGTTGGTTTCTACAAATGTCTGCCTAAGTGTGTTTGGATGTGGACATGTGTGAGTGTGTGTGTATTTGTTTACCTTCCTTTTTGTCCCCTAAGGTAAGTCCTTCCACTCCTGGGATTGGAATGGCTCCTTTTCCACTTCCTTAAAACCTGTATCCTTCCCTATCTCCTCTCCTTCCTCCCTCTTTTTCCCGAAGAAGCCACCACTGGTGGCGAAAGCTCGAATGGTTGTGTGTTTTTGTGTGTGTTTAGTGTTCCTATCGACCAGCCTGTACTTTAGGTAAGTCAAAAATCTTTATTTTATACCATTTTCGTACCTGGAAGGTCTCCTTCTATTATATATATATATATATATATATATATATATATATATATATATATATATATATATATAGTTCTACAGTATGTCTGCCTAAGTGTACTTGTGTCTGTGTAAATGTGTGGGTGTATGTGCATTTATTTACCTTCCATTTTTCCCCCCAAGGTAAGTCTTTCCTGTCCCGGGATTGGAATGGCTCCTTACCCCCTTCCTTAAAATCCTCATCATTTCCTTTTCCCTCTCCTTCCCTTCTGCCTGATGAAGCAGCTAGGCTGCGAAAGCTAGCATTTTTGAGTGTGTGTGTGTGTCTGTGTGTTTATTTGTTACTATTACTGCCTGTGCCCCTTCGCCTGGTAAGTGTTCTTCATCTATTTTTTACGTATATTTTTTTCCTGTTAGGAATTTTTCCTCTATAATATTCGTGTATATATATATATATATATATATATATATATATATATATATATATATATATATATATATATATATATATATAAATGGTATAAAATAAAGATTTTTGACTTACCTAAAGTACAGGCTGGTCGATAGGAACACTAAACACACACAAAAACACACAACCATTCGAGCTTTCGCCACCAGTGGTGGCTTCTTCGGGAAAAAGAGGGAGGAAGGAGAGGAGAAAGGGAAGGATACGGGTTTTAAGGAAGTGGAAAAGGAGCCATTCCAATCCCAGGAGTGGAAGGACTTACCTTAGGGGACAAAAAGGAAGGTAAACAAATACACACACACTCACACATATCCACATCCAAACACACTTAGGCAGACATTTGTAGAAACCAAACTTCTTTGGTTTCTACAAATGTCTGCCTAAGTGTGTTTGGATGTGGATATGTGTGAGTGTGTGTGTATTTGTTTACCTTCCTTTTTGTCCCCTAAGGTAAGTCCTTCCACTCCTGGGATTGGAATGGCTCCTTTTCCACTTCCTTAAAACCCGTATCCTTCCCTTTCTCCTCTCCTTCCTCCCTCTTTTTCCCGAAGAAGCCACCACTGGTGGCGAAAGCTCGAATGGTTGTGTGTTTTTGTGTGTGTTTAGTGTTCCTATCGACCAGCCTGTACTTTAGGTAAGTCAAAAATCTTTATTTTATACCATTTTCGTACCTGGAAGGTCTCCTTCTATATATATATATATATATATATATATATATATATATATACATATATATATATATACGTAAAAATAGATGAACACTTACCAGGCGAAGGGGCACAGGCAGTAATAGCAACAAATAAACACACAGACACACACACACTCAAAAATGCTAGCTTTCGCAGCCTAGCTGCTTCATCAGGCAGAAGGGAAGGAGAGGGAAAAGGAAACGATGAGGGATTTAAGGAAGGGGGTAAGGAGCCATTCCAATCCCGGGACAGGAAAGACTTACCTTGGGGGAAAAAATGGAAGGTAAATAAATGCACATACACCCACACATTTACACAGACACAAGTACACTTAGGCAGACATACTGTAGAACTGTAGAAAGCAAAGAAGTTAGAAGTCAGACAGAGATGTCACTTGAGGCAGAGGCTCTGTCCAGAGAACCAAGGCAAAGATGTTAAGATGGTGGGTGGGAATTCGAATTTAGCGGAGGTTAAGACCAGGTGGGCAACGGGAAGAGAGAATATGCTGAAGGGCTAGTTCCCATCTCCGGAGTTCTGAAGGATTGGTGTCAGTGGGAAGTATCCAGATAACCCGGACGGTGTAGCACTGTGCCAAGATGTGCTGGCCATGCACCAAGGCATGTTTAGCCACAGGGTGATCCTCGTTACCAACAAACACTGTCTGCCTGTGTCCATTCATGCGAATGGACAGTTTGCTGCTGGTCATTCCCACATAGAACGCTTCACAGTGCAGGCATGTCAGTTGGTAGATCACGTGGGTACTATCGCAAGTGGCTCTGCCTTTGATCGTGTACACCTTCCAGGTTATGGGACTGGAGTAAGTGGTGGTGGAAGGGTGCATAGGGCAGGTTTTACAACGGGGGTGGTTACAAGGGTAGGAGCCAGAAGGTAGGGAAGGTGGTTTGGGGATTTCATAGGGGTGGACTAGGAGGTTACGGAGGTTAGGTGGGCGGCGGAAAGACACTCTCAGTGGAGTAGGAAGGATGTCATGAAGGATGGATCTCATTTCGGGGCAGGATTTTAGGAAGTCGTATCCTTGCTGGAGAGCCACATTCAGAGTCCGCTCCAGTCCCGGAAAGTATCCGGTGACAAGAGGGGCACTTCTGGGGTTTTGTGGAAGGTTCTTAAATTGGGGAGATGAGGAAGTGGCTCTGGCAATTTGCTTCTGTACCAGACCAGGAGGATAGCTGCGGGATGTGAAGGCTGTTATCAGGTTATTGGTGTATTGGTTCAGGGATTCAGGACTGGAGCAGACTCGTTTGCCACGAAGACCTAAGCTGTAGGGAAGGGAACGTTTGATGTGGAAAGGATGGCAGCTGTCATAATGCAGGTACTGTTGTTTATTGGTAGGTTTGATGTGGACAGATGTGTGTAGTTGGCCACTGGATAGATGGAGGTCGACATCGAGGAAAGTGGCATGGGATTTGGAATAGGACCAGGTGAATTTGATGGGACCAAAGGAGTTGAGGTTGGAGAGGAAATTCTGGAGTTCTTCTTCACTGTGAGTCCAGATCATGAAGATGTCGTCAATGAATCTATACCAGACTTTGGGTTGACAGGCTTGGGTGTCCAGGAAGGCTTCCTCTAAGCGTCCCATAAATAAGTTCGCGTACGTCCCCCCAGGGGGCCCACAGTTCTTTTGTGGGTACGTGTGTGACGCGCACGGGGCCCCGAGCCGGAGCAGCCTTTCTTCTGCCCCAGGCTGCTTCACTGTCCCTCCCGGTTTATGCCTTCGCCCGGAGACGGGCATATTTCGTGAGCTACTGTGGTTCTTGTTGTGCTTTTTCTTCCTTCGTTCCTTCCTTTCTTACCTTTCGTTTTCTGTCTTTCTCTCCTTGAACTCTCCTAGCCTTCTTCTCCTCATTAGTCTCCGCCTCGGCGTTTGAGACACTTCTTTCTTCTTTCTCTTCATTTCCTATTCTCTTCTTCTTTCCTCCCTGTGCGTGTCTGAAGGCCGACCCACGCATTATCGTGCGTAGCAGGTGACGGGGTAACGCGTAATTCCCCGCCCCGGGTAGACAAGTAGGGCACGTACGTACCCCCTGGTAAAGGCCAGGCCCAGGGAGGGGTGATTACCCGAGCTGGTACCTTCCGAACGTGCCGATTGGTCCCTCCGTCAGTTCTCGGGAGGTGTGACCTGAGGTGTGAACAATCACCTAAGGAGGGTAAGCCCTCGGAGAGGGCCCCCACTAGGAAGGAGCGCGCCATCGGAGACGCCGGTAATCACGGGGGACACTTCCGCGATGACTTCCTTATCTTCTTTCGTGACGTTGACCCATAAACGTAAGTTAGACTCGCCTCAGCCTAAAAAGACTCTGCCTAATGTGCCTAAATTTCTGGTTGTCTCTCGCACCGACGGAAAGGATTTCAATTCTGTCAATCCTTTCGTTATACAGAAAGGTGTAGATGCAATTGCTGGCCCTGTTAAAACCTGTTCACGTCAGCGCAATGGCACATTGTTGCTGGAAGTGGACAGTGCCTTCCAAGCCCAAAAACTTATACGTACTACGTTGATGCACACGTTTCCCGTTAAGGTAGAAGCACACCGCACACTCAACTCGTCAAGGGGGGTAGTTTTTACGAGATCCCTTGACGGGCTGTCTGATGAAGACATCCAATCGTATATGTCCGATCAGGGTGTGACAGCCGTCCACAGGGTCATGAAAAAGGTCGATACCCAATTGACACCGACTCGTACTGTGTTTTTGACGTTCGACAGAGTTGACCTCCCGTCGAAGGTCAAAGCAGGGTATGAAGTCATCTCTGTCCGACCTTATGTGCCTAACCCAACGCGCTGTTTTCAATGCCACAGGTACAATCATACCCGTGAACATTGCCCAAATGCAGCAAAGTGTGTCACTTGTGGTAGGGACGCCCATGAGGGGGATTGCCCACCTCCGTCCCCTCACTGCCTAAACTGCAACGGTGACCATGCGGCTTCCTCTCGCGACTGTCCTGTATACAAGGATGAGAAGGTCATCCAGCAAATCCGGGTTACGGAGAAGGTATCAACATCTGCCGCTCGTAAGTTGTTGGCGAGTCGAAAGCCCACTGTCCTCACAGCGGGTACATACAGTAAGGTACTCACCTCACCTCGACCTACCAAAGATTCCAGTACCCAGACATGTGATTTCACTTTCGCTGACACAGTTGTGCGATCCGCCAGCCCGAAGATTGCCCGTTCCACGTCCCCGCTTCCTCCTGCTGCTTCTAAGGTACAGTCTTCGTCAACATCTAGTAAACCGCGGGCACCTAAACAAGATGCCCGGACCTTGAAAAAGGAACCCGTCCGTGAGGATTTTCTGCGTTCTCAGGCTTCCCAACCGTCAACTGCCTCTTCCCGCCGTCACTCTTCCAGAAGAGCTGACAAGAAAAAGAGTTCCTCTCCTTCCCCGCCGAGGCGTGACCCATCTGTCGCGCCGTCCAACAGTTGCCGGCCTCGGCCGTCTTCTGTTTCACCGGGACGCTCCGTTTGCCGGGCGCCCGGCCCTTTACCGGCGGTGGAAACTGCCCCTCCTGATCAACTCAGGGAGGTGGCAGGCGCGTCGGTCGAACCTATGGACCACGACCCTTTGCCCCTGGACAGCGATAGCAGTGCTCCCTCGAAATCCGGTCCTCAGCGGCCGTCGAGGTGACCCCGCTCGCTACTTGGTTTTTATCCTTATACCTTCTCTCATTTTTATCATGGCGCTCCTTCAATGGAACATTCGCGACATCCGTTCTAATCGGGAGGAGTTAAAATTACTCCTTCGATTGCACTGCCCGCTTCTCGTCTGCCTCCAGGAAACTAAGTTGCGTCCACGTGATCGTGCAGACTTTCCACACTACACCTCTGTGCGGTTCGACCTGCCACCCGTGGAAGGTGTCCCAGCCCATGGAGGGGTTCTGATGCTCCTTCGAGACGACGTCTATTTCCATCCCATTTCCTTGCACACTCACCTACAGGCAGTTGCCGTCCGCATCACCTTATCCACATTTACCTTCTCCCTCTGTAATATATATTCGCCATCGTCATCTGCCCTTACTAGGGCAGATTTGCTAAACCTTGTTGACCAGCTCCCTTCACCTTTCGTGTTGGTAGGCGACTTTAATGCCCACCACCCCCTATGGGGCTCTCCGGCACCTTGTCCGAGAGGCTCCCTTTTGGTGGACATTCTCCACCACCTCGATCTTGTCTGCCTCAACACCGGTGCACCGACCTTCCTTTCTGACACAACACACACTTATTCCCATATAGACCTCGCAATATGCACTCCTCAGCTTGCCGGTCGGTTTGAGTGGTATGCACTTTCTGACACGTACTCGAGTGACCATTTCCCTTGTATCATCCACTTCCTACATCATTCCCCATCTCCACGTCCCACCAGTTGGAACATTTCTAAAGCCGACTGGGGGCTTTATTCTTCCATGGCTGTTTTTCACAATCAGAATTTTCCCAACTGTGACAGTCAGGTCGAATACCTCACAGAGGTTATCCTCACTGCTGCTGAACGTTCCATACCTCGTACATCCTCTTCTCCACGTCGTGTCCAGGTCCCTTGGTGGACTGCAGCCTGCCGCGACGCGCTTCGAGCCCGGCGCCGTGCTTTACGCACCTTCCGCCGCCACCCAACTTTGGAGAATTGCACCAATTACGAACGTATGAGAGCGCAGTGCCGTCGTATCATAAACGACAGCAAGAAAGCTTGCTGGACAGCTTTTACTAGTTCTTTTAACCGTTTTACTCCCTCCACGGTTGTCTGGGGTGGCCTACGCCGTTTGTCCGGCATCAAGGTCCACTCCCCGATTCCTGGCCTGACCGTGGAGAACGCGGTCCTCGTGGACCCAGCTGATGTTTCAAACGCATTGGGTCGTTTCTTTGCGGAGGTTTCGAGCTCTGCCCATTACCACCCTGCCTTTCTCCCTCGCAAACAGGTGGAGGAGGCACGGCCGCCTTCTTTCCGTTCTTTTAATCGGGAAAATTATAACGTCGCCTTCACCATGCAGGAGCTAGATCGTGCTCTCGCCCTGTCCCGGTCTTGTGCTCCCGGGCCCGATTCCATTCACATTGAAATGCTGAAGAACCTCTCTCCTGCGAGCAAGTGCTTTCTTCTTAGTACCTACAATCGCATATGGACTGAAGGTCATGTTCCCACAAGTTGGCGTGAAGCCATTGTTGTCCCCATCCCCAAACCAGGGAAGGACAAACACCTTCCTTCCAGTTATCGTCCTATTTCTCTGACGAGCTGCGTCTGTAAGGTGATGGAACGCATGGTTAACGCTCGGTTGGTCTGGCTCCTCGAATCTCGCCGCCTCCTGACTAATATCCAATGCGGTTTTCGTCGACACCGCTCTGCTGCTGACCACCTCGTTACGTTGTCGACCTTCATTATGAACAACTTTCTGAAGAAGCGTCAAACAGTAGCCGTGTTCTTCGACTTGGAGAAGGCATACGATACCTGTTGGAGAGCGGGCATTCTCCGCACATTGCACACATGGGGCCTTCGGGGCCGCCTTCCTCTTTTCATTCAAGCGTTTTTGGCGGATCGCAAGTTCCGGGTGCGGGTGGGCTCTGTTTTGTCAGATACCTTTTGCCAGGAGAATGGGGTACCACAGGGCTCCGTCTTGAGTGTGGCGCTCTTTGCCATTGCAATCAATCCGATCGTAGATTGCCTTTCAGCCGACGTTTCTGGATCTCTTTTTGTTGACGATTTCGCAATTTATTGTAGCGCCCAGCGGACGTGTCTCTTGGAGCGTTCTCTCCAACGCTGTCTTGACCGTCTGTATTCCTGGAGCATCGCAAACGGCTTCCGATTCTCCACTGAGAAAACTGTGTGTATCAATTTCTGGAGATACAAGGAATTTCTTCCACCTTCTCTACGTCTCGGCCCTGTTGCTCTCCCTTTCGTGGAGACTACGAAATTCTTGGGACTCATGTTGGATCGGAAACTTTGCTGGTCCACACACGTGTCCTACCTGGCTGCCCGTTGTGCCCGATCCCTTAACGTTCTTCGTGTCCTCAGTGGCACGTCATGGGGAGCGGATCGTACCGTCCTGCTTCACCTTTACCAGGCCATTGTTCAGTCGAAGCTCGACTATGGAAGCCTTGTATACTCTTCAGCACGGCCGTCGATTCTCCGCCGTCTCAACTCTATCCACCATCGTGGATTACGTTTGGCGACCGGTGCATTTTATACCAGCCCTGTTGAAAGTCTGTATGCCGAGGCTGCTGTATTACCCTTGACCAATCGACGTGACATACTCTTGTGTCGGTACGCATGCCGCCTACGGTCGATGCCCAACCATCCATCTTACAGATTATTTTTTGACGACTCACTCGATCGCCAATATCAGTTGTCTGCGATTGCCTTGCTTCCACCGGGAGTTCGGTTTCGCCGCCTGCTACAGCGGCTCGATTTTACCCTTCCTTCCACCCTTCGGTTGAGCGAAAGCCCATTGCCACCGTGGCATCAGGCCCAGGTTCACACACACCTCGAACTTAGTTCGCTCCCCAAGGAGAGCACTCCGGATTTGGTATTCCGCTCGAGGCTTGTCGAACTCCGTTCGCGGTTCGATAATGCCGTATTTATTTACACTGATGGTTCCAAGAGCACTGCCGGTGTCGGATCTGCCTTCGTCGTCGGGGACAACCGTTTCCAATACAAGCTCCCTGACCGGCGCTCAAACTTCACGGCTGAGCTTTTCGCCCTCCACCAGGCCGTTTTGTATACCTGCCGCCACCGCCACCCTTTCTATGCCATATGTTCTGACTCCCTTAGTGCCCTGCAGAGTCTTAAGGACCCTTTCTCGAACCATCCTCTCGTGTATCGGATCCAACGCTCCCTCCAGTTGCTGGCTGATGACAGCTGTCACGTTTCTTTCCTGTGGGTTCCTGGCCATGTGGGTGTGCCCGGGAATGAGGCCGCCGACACAGCAGCCAAGGCAGCAGCTCTTTTGCCTCGCATGGCTACCTTTTGCGTCCCATCGGACGATGTTCAACGGGCTCTTCGCCGAAGTATCGTGTCGCAATGGCACAGTGTGTGGCTTTCACTGTACAATAATAAATTGCGAACTGTCAAACCGATCCCGACCGCTTGGAGGACATCCTCACGCCCCTCTCGGCGGGAGGAGGTCATCCTGGCTCGGTTGCGGATCGGTCATTGCCGTTTCAGCCACCGTCACTTGCTGTCCGCCGAACCTGCACCGCTATGCTCCTGCGGTGAACTGCTGACAGTGCGACATGTTTTACTGACTTGTGTTAATTTTAATCATCTCCGTGTAGCCCTTCACTTTCCGTCTACTCTGGAGGCAATTTTAGCTGATGACACACGAGCAGCTGCTCGAGTTTTGCGTTTTATCAACTTGGCCAACTTATCCAAGGATATTTAACCCTTTTAATTGTCTTTTATCTTTCGTTTTTAGCCTCTTCTGGAAGTTCTGACAGTCCCCATTTTTTTTTAGGCCATAGCGAATCTATGTTTTTGACTGGGCGCTAATGACCATAGAAGTTGTGCGCCCTAAAACCACAAAAAAAAAAAAAAAAAAAAAAAAAAAAAAAGTTCGCGTACGAGGGGGCCATCCTGGTCCCCATGGCTGTTCCCTTTAGTTGTTGGTATGTCCGGCCCTCAAAAGTGAAGAAGTTGTGGGTTAGGATGAAGCTGGCTAGGGTATTAAGGAAGAGGTTTTAGGTAAGGAAGTGGGTGGTCGGCGTGAAAGGAAATATTCCATCGCAGCGAGGCCCTGGGCATGTGGGATATTAGTGTATAAGGAAGTGGCATCGATGGTTACAAGGATGGTTTCAGGAGGTAACAGGCTGGGTAAGGATTTCAGGCGATCAAGAAAGTGGTTGGTGTCTTTGATGAAGGATGGGAGACTGCACATGATGGGTTGAAGGTGTTGGTCTATGTAGGCAGAGATTCGTTCTGTTGGGGCTTGGTAACCGGCCACAATGGGGTGGCCGGGATGATTGGGTTTGTGAATCTTGGGAAGTAGGTAGAAGGTGGGGGTGCGGGGTGTCGGTGGAGTCATGAGGTTAATGGGGTCAGGTGAAAGGTTTTGTAGGGGGCCTAAGGTTTTGAGGATTCCTTGAAGCTCTGCCTGGACATCAGGAATGGGATCGCCTTGAAAAACTTTATATGTGGTATTATCTGAAAGCTGACACACTCCCTCTGCCACATACTCCCGCCGATCAAGTACCGTTGTCGTGGAGCCCTTGTCGGCAGGGAGAATGACGATGGAATGGTCAGCCTTCAGATCACGGATAGCTCGGGATTCAGCTGCGGTAATGTTGGGAGTAGGATTAAGGTTTCTCAGGAAGGACTGGGAGGCAAGGTTGGAAGTAAGGAATTCCTGGAAGGTTTGAAGAGGGTGATTTTGAGGAAGAGCAGGTGGGTCTCGCTGTGACAGAGGACGGAACTGTTCTAGGCAGGGTTCAATTTGAATGATGTCTTGGGGAGCTGGATCATTAGGAAGAGGATTATTTTTCTTCGTGGCAAAGTGATATCTCCAGCAAAGACTGCGAGTATAGGATAGTAAATCTTTCACATAACAAAAATGCATATTCTGGAGTTTTTTAGATTTCTAGCATAAATCAGCTTACCTCCAGTACCACCGATGCCTGATACACCCCCTTTGTATAAATAAGATTCTTGTATCAGGGCCACGTCCACCTTCTGTCTCCCCAGGCGATGGCTCAGGGCAGCAGTGGCACCTTTACTGTGCTGCAGGTTTATCTTCAGCACTTCCAGTCCCCATCTTGCTGCCATTATTGCCTTTAAGGTATTTGATTACCCTGATGACGACCTGTGAGAACCCTAAAAACAGTTTCAGGCCTTGCTCTTGCATTGCCTTCAGGGACTTCTCTCCAACCTCCACCTCCAGGGTTCGTCCTTCCGGAACGACCTTTTGGTTACTTACCCTCCAATCCTCTGTCGAGACTTTTGGGTTCTGGACCCTTATTTTCTCGAACAGAGTCTTTGGAGAGACATCCCTAAGGATCTTTGGTGCCCATATTGATACCTTTGCGGTCTTCAGGAGTTCGGCTGCTGTCCTGACCAGCAGCTTTGCATCCTACCACGGGGATATCATGGGCACCTTGTCCTTAAGCCATTCTGCTGAGTGCTCCCCCCTGCAGACAAAAATGAGGGCACTACAATCTAGATAGACCCTTCTGAATTTGGGTCCTGGCCCAGCGATCCCCCAATATCTTCAAAAAGGGCCATCTGCATGAGCTCCTCCTGCTGTGAGGTGCTGTTCACCAGAGGGTATCCTTCTTGGACAACCGCCATTCTAAAGACCGAGACTGCAGTACTACAGGTCTGTTTTCTTATTTCCTGCCTCAGCCTTTTAGGATCATGCTTGTCCAGAGAGGAGGGAGTCTTAGATTCCTCCCTAACGCTCTTGCCACCTGTCTTTGACATCGAGGGGGTCTGTATATCCCCTTCGACCTGAAGCAGTTTCTTTTTGGGGCTCTTGGGCTCAAGCCCTTTGATTCCCTCCACTTATGCTTAGGAAGCATTATTTTCCTTCCTTTTGCTTCTGTTACTTGAGAAGTTTCCTCCTCTAAGCCCCAGACAAGGCCTTAATCCTAATCTGGTCCAACTTCTCTGTTACAGTTCCCACTTCTTGCTCAGGTCTAGACCCTGATTCAGAAGTAGGAGTGCACTCCATCGGTCTTGATCCCGATGTCTGAGTATCTGAGGTCTCAGATTGCCCCTCAGATTCTTTTAAAATACTTTCTTTCTCTGTGTTCATCTTAGTCCTATGAGATTTGGGGATTTATATGGTCCACACCACAATATCCTTGTGTGGTGCCAGGCTACTTACTCAGGGAGGTCGTCCGGTATCCCTGAGGCTCTGTTTGAGACACATCCACCCATGTGCCACACACCCCTAGGCATGAATTGCATCACACCTTGGGTTGGGAGAGGAACTGGGAAAGGACTGGGAGAAGATAAGGAGGATGGGACGTTGTGGGACACTCTTAGTCTGATCCATCAGCTGAGGCCTTTCCGGCAGTAGGTTCTCTACCTTCGGTATAGCCCTCAGCTTCCCATGGATGCGCAAGCCTCTCCACCCACATGGACAGTGCTTCGTCAAGGTGGTGTCCCCCACAGAGGATAGAGGATGTCTGTGTATAGACAGGAATTAGTGACCATGATATCGTCACATCGTCAATGGTGACAAATGTTCATAAGCCAATCAAGAAATCTAGGAGTGTGTTTTTGTTGGGAAGAGCTGATAAGCAATTGTTAGAATCACATTTAGAAAATGAATGGGCATCATTTAGTTCCAGTACTATGGATGTAGAGGAATTGTGGTCTAAATTTAAGTGCATTGTACATAAAGGGTTAGTGAAATATGTGCCTGTAAAGTCAATTAAGGTTGGAAAAGATCCACTGTGGTTAATAATAATGTTAGAAACCTACTGAGAAAGCAAAGACTGTTGCACTCTTGGTTCAGAAAAGAACACACAAATGATGAGAGGCAAAAGTTAGTAGAGATTTGTGCGTCTATAAAATGATTGATGTGCGAAGCATACAATAATTACCACAGCCATACCTTAGCAAAAGATCTTTCTGAGAACCCAAAAAAATTCTGGTCCTATGTAAAATCGATAAGTGGGTCAAAGCCCACTATCCAGTCACTCGTTGATCATTCTAGGGCAGTAATAGAAGAAAGCAAACGGAAAGCAGAAGTTCTAAATTTAACCTTTAAGAAATCTTTCATGCAGGAGGACTGCACAAATTTACCATCATTTGATCAACGTACTAATTCCGAAATGGAGGACATAGTAATAGGTATTTCCAGTGTAGAGAACCAGCTGAGAGAGCTAAATACAAAAAAAGTCTGCTGGTATGGATGGAATACCAGTTCGGTTTTAGAAAGAGTATTCTTGGCATTGGCCCCTCACTTAGCTTGCATTTATCACGAATCTTTAATTCAGTACAAAGTTCCTAGTGATTAGAAAAAAGTGCAGGTGACCCCCATTTATAAGAAAGGAAAGAGAACTGACTCACATAATTACAGGCCAATATCATTGACAACAGTTTCCTGTAGTTTTGGAACATATTCTCAGTTCACACATAGTAAATTTCCTTGAGATGGAAAAGCTTCTTTCTACAAACCAGCATGGGTTCAGGAAACATCGTTTATGTGAAACTCAGCTTGCCCTTTTGTCACATGACATCTTGCGAGCCATGGATGAAGGGAAACAGGTGGATTGTGTTTTTCTTGACTTCTAAAAGGTGTTTGAAGCGGTGCCACACTGCAGACTGCTAATGAAGATATGAGTTATGGAATAGGTTCACAGATATGTGATTGGCTGGAAGATTTCCAAAGTAATAGAATGCAGTATGTTTTTCTTGATGGCGAGTGTTCAACAGAGATGAGTGTGTTGTCAGGCGTGCCCCAGGGGAGTGTGATAGGGCCACTATTATCTTCTATCTATATAAATGACCTGATGGACAGAGTAACTTGTAATTTGTGGCTGTTTGCTGATGATGCTGTGGTGTATGGGAGGTTGTCATCTTTAACTGACTATAATAGCATACAGGATGACTTAGGCAAAATTTCTAGTTGGTGCTAAGAATGGCAGCTAGCCCTAAATGTAGAAAAATGTAAGGTGATGTGCACGAGTAGGAAAAACAATCACATAATATTCAAATACAGCATTAGCGGTGAGCTTCTTGATGCAGTTGCATCATTCAAATATCTAGGTGTAACATTGCATCGTGATATGAAATGGAATGAACATGTAAGGACAGTTGTGAGTAAGGCGGACAGCCAACTTTGGTTTATTGGGAGAATTTTGGGAAGATGTACTTCATCTGTAAAGGAGACCGCATATAAAATGCTTTTACGACCACATCTTGAATATTTCTCAAGTATTAGGGCCCCACAGCAGATCAGTTTAAAGGAAGACATAGAAGGAGTTCAGAGGCGAGCAGCTAGGTTTGTTACTGGTAGGTTCGACCAATGCGCAAGTGTCATGGAAATGCTCCGGCAACTCCATTGGGGATCGCTCGAGGAAAGATGACGTTCTTTTCGTGAATTTCTGTTGAGGAAATCTAGAGGGCTGGAATTTGAAGCTGAGTGAAGTATGATATTGCTGCCACCTACTTACATTTCGCGTAGTGATCACAATGACAAGAAAAGAGAAATTAGGGCTCGTACGGAGGCATATAGGCATTCTTTTTTTCCTCTTCCCATTTGGAAATTGAATAGGAAAGGAAATGCCTAGTTGTGGTACAGTGTACCCTCCACCATGCACCTTACGATGGATTGTGGAGTATGTATGTAGATGTCAAACAGTTTATTTAAATACCATTTATGGAGAAATATTTTCTTCTGAACATTTTTTTTTTTTTTTTTTTTTTTTTTGTCTCTACTTTTCAGATTAGTTATCAATTATTTTTTGATGAAAAAATTATTATGTAAAGTGAATTTGAAAGTAAATGAAGTTAAAGGTCAAGGAATAAGTATGTAATTTGCATGCTCTATAAACCTTGTTTTTTTGTTTTATTAGTTGAGGAGATTTTGTTGGATTATTGTTGGAGACTGATGTAAAAGTGTTGGTCTCAAGTTTGAGTCAATAACGTGTTTTTTAGAAGAATAAAGGAGTGTATTCTACCATAAAACTCCTGTAAAGTTACTGGGCAGTAAATGCTCATTATAATTATTCTCTTTGACTTGTCCAAAAATTAATTTCCGGAATTATTACGAGTCCAAGAATACTTATACAAGGAAGAAAATGCATGAAGAACAGAGTAGGTCATCCTCACGTTGAGTCATCTTAATTGTATGGAAGATTCAAGCCAGAAGACTAAATTTTACTTAGATTACAACAAAATAAAGAGTTCTTGTAGTGACGGTGCTATACCAATTTACCATACACGGTCCTGTAGAATTTCAAGTTCTGCAGAGGTAACACTAAACTGTGTAAAAATTACATGCATCCTCATCTAGTAATGCACTCTTCCAATCATATAATTTTGTATTAATTTTATAGCATTAGTTTTATAGTATATGTTAAAAATAATATCACATCACATCACATCATCTCCATCATCTTCCAGCATATCACCTATTCTGACTTGTCCTATATCATGAGGTGCATTTCTGTACAATACCTGACTCAGAGGACCAAAAGTAAATAAATAAATAAATCTAATCTTCATCATTTGCCTATAGCACCACATTTCAAAAGTTTCTATCATCTTTTTGTGTGAACTACTTATTGTCCATGTTTCACTCCCATATAATGCTAAACTACAGACAAACGCTTTCAGAAAGGACATCATAACATTTAAATTAATATTGGATATCAACAAACTTTGCTTCTTCAGAAACACTTTTCTTCCTATAGCCATTCTGCATTTTATATTGTCTTTACTTCAGCCATCAGAAGTTATTTTGCTACCCAAGTAACAAAACTCATTTACTACTTTTATTGTCTCATTACCTAATTTAATTTGATCAGAATGACTCTACATGCCTTTACCCTTGTTTTACTCTTGTTAATGTTCATATTATACCATCTTTTCAAGGCACTTCAATTGCTCTTTCAGTTCCTTTGCTAACTCTAACAGAATTACTATATCATCAGCAAAGCACAAAGTTTCTATTTCTTCTCCATGAACTGAAATCCCTTCTTCAAAATTCTCCTTGCATTCCTTCACAGCTTGCTCAATGTACAGATTGAACAACAGTGGGGAAAGGCTACAAGCCTGTCTTATTTCCTTTCCAACCACTGCAACCTTTTACTGTTCTTCGAACTAGAGTAAGTAGTAGTGGGTGAGTGCACGGGGGAAGTTTGTACTATGGAAATGAATGCAGGTTGTAAATCTTGGGCAGTTATTGATATGGTTTGACAAGAATGTTATGAAAGTTAGGTGGGCAGAAGGTCAGAGTTCATAGTAAGAGAAGGATGTCTAGGAATAGGATATTATATCAGCACTTGACTTAAAAACACACACAGACTTGGCTGTCTTATGTATTGAAGCATTCAAAACATTGTTGATTGTGTATGACAAAGGGGGTTACAAATGGAGCTTATTATTGTTAAGGACTCACTGAAGCTCACAATCCTCACCATTTTAAGGACTTGATGTAGCTCTGTTTGTAAAGAAGAAACAGGGTCACTAGAAACATTTTTATTTTTATTTTGAGGTGTCCAAGAGCTGACAAAATACCTTTGCCAGCTACTGTTTATATAGGGACTGATGACCCCGTAGTTAAGTCCCATAAGCTCTACAAACATTTGAACATCATACTTTTTATATTGAAGTGGTGTAGCTTGAACTTATGATTAACTCAGGACTCAGCTGTAGTATTTTGAGGTTTTTAACATATATATGTTTTCAAGAAGGTTTGTGAGGTGATTTGGGAAGTAAGGAATACATAATTATATAGAGGATGGTTGTGGAAAGAGTAGTAAGATCCCATAACAGTTTTGGTTGTAACTATCCTACATAATGTTTGATGTTCTTTATGTCGAATGTGGAAAGGATTTGGTGATGAGGTGATAATTCCAATGAAGAGTCCTACAGTAGCAGTACTGGTGGAGACTGTTGTTTTGGTATAACAAGAGCATGTTAGGAGAAGTAGTGTAGTATGTTTTCTGGCTACAGTCTATCTTTCTAGTTTTCCCTTCTTAAATTCTAAACAAATGAATCCTTAGACTTTACTAGTCTTATCACTGACATATACATGTCTTTAATTAATAATCACTAACAACAGATGCTGTCTGTTTAAACTCTTCAACCTTTAAGCTGTATAATTTGTCAGCACACTAGCACTAGTATAATTCTCCTTGAAGCCAGCAATAAACTTCAGCAAAACATCTCTTATTGCCAAATTTTCAGGCCATGTACCAAAAGTACCATTCTCTCTCTCTCTCTCTCTCTCTCTCTCTCCCCCCCCCCCCTCTCTCTCTCTTACCATTCCTCTCCTTCTGCAACTATTACCCACTGTGACATCCATAACAACCTCTCACCTAGGCAGAAAACTCCACACTATTTTCTCCAAATCCCAGCACAACTCCTACACCAGCTCAAGCAGAGTCTGACCATTTCTAATCCAGATAATATGCTGCAATTCTGAGACAACAATTTCCTCCAAAGCCTAACCTGTAGTTCCTCATCCACATAAAATTACACTGCCCTTGTAAAGGATCTCATTTTATTCAACCTATAACATCAAGTAAAACTAGTTTCATTATTTGATCCCCAATCACAATAAGCAAAGTCAGCATCAAATCCTTAAACATTTCTGATCCAAATCTCAAAGGTTCCCAACTCCAGGCATTCTAATAAGACGTATACATGGCGTCACATAAGAAGGCACTTTGGCGCATAGAGGCAGGGTGATAGGGGAAGTGTGGAGGAGCAGAGCTATGGCAGAGCACCAACAGTGGAGCCTGAGGGAAAAACATTGTGTAACCCCCAGCTAGCCACATACGTACAGAATGAACGTTAGTGGCTGTCACTGTGGTAATGGAGGGGGATACACAGAACAGCTGAAAACTGGGACACCTTCATAGGTGACACCAACTATAACTCCTCAAATCACCTTCCAATCCTCCTTGAAAAATATTACCAGAAATCAAAACTTACTGAACTTGTATGGCCCCATTTCTTCTTTCCAAATTAATCAGCAGAAAATCTTTTAATCCTTAAACTCCTTGCAAGGACTCACATCGGCATTCAAAGAACTTCCTGGCTCACACAGTCTTACATTTTCCCAAACTAAACAGCAATAACCTCATTTTACTTAGCTTGAATATGTCGTGAAACTTTCCAGTGCAAAGTTACAAGTGACTTGAAAAAGGCACAGGTGACTCTCATGTATAAGAAAGGCAAAACAACAAACCTAAATAATTACATACCAAATCATTAATATCAGTTTGCTGTAGAATTCTGGAACATATTCTCAGTTATAATACAGTAAATGTTTTTGAGTTGGAAAAGCTTCTGCCCTTGTATCGGCACAGCTAGGGAAGCATTGATTGTGCTTTGCCCTTTCCTCTCATGACACCTATCTTGCTATGGATGAAGGGCAACAGGCAGAATGCATATTTCTTGATTTTTGAAAGACACTTGACACAGTGCCTCACTGCAGATTGCTAATCAAGGTATGAGTATATGGAATACATACCCAAGTATATGAGTGGCTCAAAGGCTACTTAAGCAATAGAACTTAGTACATTGTCCTTAATGGCTAGTACTCTTCAGATACTAGGATATTTTCAGGAGTGCCCCAGGTAAGTGTGTCAAGACTGTTATTATTTTCTATCTATATAAATGATCTGATGGACAGAGTGAATTGCAATCTGTGGCTGTTTGCTATTGGTACTGTGGTGTACAGAAAGGTGTCATAATTGAATGACTGAACTAGGATGCAAGATGCCTTGGACTCAATCTTCTAGTTGGTGTGAGGAAAGGCAGCTAGTTCTAAATGTTGAAAAGTGTAAGGTGGTGCAGATCAATAGGAGAAACAATCTCATAATGTTTGAATACAGCATTATTAGTGTGCTGCTTTACAGAGTCACATCAATTATATATCTAGTTGTAATGCTGCTCAGTGATTTGAAAAGGAATGAGTGAATAAGGATAGTTATGGGGAAGGTAGATGGTTGACTTCGGTTTATGAAGGGAATTTTGGGAAGTTGAATCTGGCATGGAGCTTACCAGTGTACTATCTTTGATCTAGTCTCATTGATGTACTTACCTCTATACTAGCTGAGTGCCTGGATGTTGAACTCCAGCTGTTTTAGCATTCATATTTCATATTCGTTTCTTGCCAAATTATTACATGACAGTTACAAAACGATACAAGAAGATAAAAAGAAAACATTATTTTTTAAGATGTCTGTAGGCTCTACTGGAATTTCATATCTCAAAATAAGTACTGGTCACTGTTGATTACAATACCATTTAATCACATAATTTCTCTCTTTGTCTGAACACATTTGAAAATGTTGTGTAGTCCAATCTTGTTTTCACTAACAGTTGTTACGTTGCTATTATTTTACTTAAAAGACAGGTCTTGGTTTACTAGGTATAAGGGATAGACTCAATAAGATCTCCTTGCTGAAAGTCATGATTATTAAATATCCTCATATTGGTATAAACTATTCATATGAAAGTCAAATGATATCAAAGGATCAGCACTTATAAAGTGAAAATACTTATAACATATTTGCACAACATTTAAGAATCATGTTTTTCAAAATGTTCAGGGCTCACTTGTTACTCATTTTTACAGGTCTGTGTGTGTGCACGTCTCTGCCAAAGCCTTGTTTTAGGTGCACATTCATACTCCATCGAGCCAGACAGTTATCTGTTGATAACAGCAGCCCGTGGATGGGATATGCTTAAACAGTTGTGGAACACATCAGATGATAAGATTAATCAACACTGGATATATGGAAGTGAGGCAGAAAACAACAGCACCACAGGAATTCTACACATTAGCTGATGTGAAGTCCACAGGTGTTCTAGAAGTGTTTTATTTTTTCAGAAGTGCTACAGTGTATTTTGTCGTATAAGATATAAACTAATAATAAAACCTAAATTTAATTACTTATATATATGAAGAAGAGTATGAATCTCACACCTAAAACATGTAACACCTAAGAACTGATTCCTATTACCAGTACAAAGTAAATGATGGGCAAATGGCACAGTTTTTGAAGTAGTTACTGAAGTAATTGGTTTGTGATGTCTGCAAAAAATTCCGCAACCAATTTGTCACTGCAGTTTTGGTTAACTGCAGTTTTGTGGCCACTCAAGGGAATAAAGAGGTAATTAGTTGTCATAATCACTCAGAATACTGCACACCAGCTATGGAACAGTTAGTAAATAACATATATACTTCACACAAGGATAAGGCTGGATATGAAACTAGTAACATTATTAGCTCATGGATGGAGAAAGATGGGAGTGATGTCAGGTGTAAGAGGAACATTGTTTAGTGTCTAATTAAGAGTGGAAGCTTTGCTAGTGCAATGGGAAGAAATGAAATAGCAAATATGTTTACTGACCAACTGAGCAAAATTTTGACTTTCTGCAAGGACTTGGCCAAGATTAGATTAGTACTTGTTCCACAGATCATGAATATGACACTTCGTAATGATGTGGAACATGTCAGGTTAATCAAAGGTGACTACAAATTATTAATTTGTACTAAAGATTTCAAGACAATTTTTTTTATTTCATTTTTTTTTTCAGCACATTCAGATAACATGCTTCTTAATGTACTAACTAACTATAATGCTGAAGATTGGTTATAAACAGAAGTTTGTACAGTGTCAACATAAAGCCATTTTTAGCACACAGTAAGATAGCTTCTTGAGTAGAAAAGGCTGTATTAAACTAAATTTGAAGTAGATGTTGCAGTACCAAAGAACAGTACAGAGGGTTCACGATTGACTAGGTATACTTAATTGATCAGAACCAAACAACAGCTTCAACATTTTGTATAATACAACAGATCTCTTCAACAGTTGTTTTAATGTCCATCTCCTTTGTTCGCTGGCATTTTCACCCCCTTATCTTCCTCCTCCTCACTCAATTAGATTAAACTATGATCTACGCAGGAGGAAAGTATTTCTTTAGAGTCTATTTTCATGCAGTTCCCTGTTTCAAAATTCCATTCCTCTTCGCTGTCTCAACCCACCCACCCCTTCTACCTTCTTCAAGCGAGAGAGGGGGGAGGGAGAGAGGGGAAGAAAGGGGGGAGGTTTCTACCTGTATTATAAAGAAAGCATAAAATAATGAGAGTTTCTGATATTTTAAGTGGTTTTATACAGCATCCGTCACTCACCTGAAGATGAGTGGTTGTCTGTGATCACTTTAATTTTTTTTATAGAAATTGATTTATGTACAGCACTTACACAATACATAACATATTTCTACATAAAGGAAAGTATTTACTGAATAGCACATTCATCAGGCAGACATTCTTCAGTGCATGTGCAATCCTGTAGCATCATTATGAAATCTGAGAATCATGTAATAACATCATTGTACTTCTTTCTGTACTTCATAATTTATCCATTGTCAAGTGTAATAAACTATTCTCATAAAAGGAATCATATTTTGATTCGGATGATGATATTAGAAGGCCTGTATTTTAATTATTAACAGTATAGTTTTTAAGATTATAAAGTAATAATGAACCATTCACAAGTCCAATAACCTTTCAAACACACAGGAGAACATCCACTGAACCAAAATAGCCTTTCATCCTGAGTAGACAAGTAACGAACAGTTTCTGTACATGTTTAGAGCTGTTCAGAGATGTAGTGCAGACAAAAGATCTATCTAATATGTTGATCAGTCTTTTTAGACAAATTACACCGGGTCAGTTCATAATGAAAATGTTTTAAAGCTTGAAGATAACAGGTCACACACATCTAACATATTTGTGAGGTTCATGGAGAGTATTATTTACATAAATGACTGATTAGACAATTCTGAAATGAGAAAAAAATCAGAAGGAACAATTTTAAGGTCATTAACTGGATGATGAGAAGCATTGAGCTTATGAGTTGTGATGTAATTGGGTACAGTAAGGATTGATAGAAGAAATCTGTCCAAAATAAGAAAAAAAAAATAGTTTCATGTATCATTCTCTTTGAGAAAGTTTACTGGACTTCCTGTAAAGCAAATTTTTAGGTCAATGGTAATTTAAAATGTGTCTTCAAAAATGGCTAAATTAGTGTAATCATGACTAATGATTTTACTTTTAAGCTTACAACATCTGTTAATATTTTGTTGAACTAATTATATATAATATTTTATTGTGTGTGTTTGATTTTATTGAATTGACCACTTGTACCAGTACACAATTCAAAACAAATGAGGCATCATAATCATAAAAAAATAACAAAATAAAATAAACCTGGAATCAATAAAAAAACCACTACAAATAATCAGATTGATTGCTGGTCAAACAATTCACACTTTGAAGTTATCATCATATTTTGATTTGGATGATGATATTAGAAGGCCTGTATTTTAATTCTTAGTATAGTTTTAAGATTATGAAGTAATAATGAAACATTCACAAGTCCAATAAGCTTTCAAACACACAGGAGAACATCCACTGAACCAAAATACTGCTTTACTTGGAATGGCTCTATTGGAGGTGATATCTGTTAAATTTTATCACAAATAACAAGGTTTCCACCATTAAAAAGAAACATTGATTTATTTTAAAACAGAACATTAAGAAAACACAAGATTACACAACACAGAGGCTGGTGCTTAGCAACAGAATAGTGTTGTGTTTGCAGCAAAGATTATAGAACAAAACATCCCGGTGTCAGAGAGTTAAAGCCAAGTTATTAAATAGAATTGTGTATAAAACACAAAACTTTAACACTCCCCCTTATTTAATAACTTACACAGTCTCATATCATTGCACAACTGGCATAATCGGACAGCAAATAACGGCTTTGTTAATATATCTGCAAGCTGATCAGCTATGTTTACCCTTGAAATTACTATTTCACCATCTGCAACTAGCTCTTGAACAAAGAAGTGTCTGAGATGGTTATGTTTTGTCCGTCGATGAAATTCAGGATTGAGTGCCAGTCAAACAGCTGCTTCATTGTCCACTCGTAGATAAGGTTCTGACTCCTTCAGCTGACCAAGTTCAGTTAAAAGTCTCTTGACCCAAGCAATTTCTTGTGCCACTTCACTTGCTGCTCCAATTCAGCTTCTGTAGTAGAAATTGCAACTGAAGTTTGTCGCTGACTCAACCAACTGACAGGTGCACCACAGTACAAACAAAGAACACCAGAGGTAGATCGCACAGTCTTTAAATCACCTCCATGATTAGCATCACTGAAGCATTCGAGAATGTATTTGTCTTTGCCACTTTTGTAAATAAGTCCCTAGTCGTATGTGCCTTTCAAATAGCGAAATATTCTTTTCACTCGTATTACATCCTGCTCAGTTGGACTTTCAAGACTTCTAGATGCTACTCCAACACCTTAAGCTATGTCTGGTCTTGTCCCACAGATCAAGTAAATCAAGGATCCAACTGCTTGTCTGTAAGGATATTCAGTGTTGACAGGACTCCCACATTGTCATCCTTGGTAATTGGAGTTGTAACAGCTCTGCAGTCAGTCATGCCAAAACGTTCCAAAACCTTCTTGACATAGTGAGTCTGACTAACTTGAATAGAACCATCTACTTTTCTGTTAATTTCCAGTCCTAAGAAATATGATGCAGGGTTTGATTTAATCTTGAATTCTCTCTCAAGATCTTCAACAAACTGTTTAAGTTCACTATCATTGTTTGCTGCAATGAAGCCATCATCAACAATGAGTACAAAGAAAATTTTGGAAGAACCTTTCTCTCTTGTAAAATGGCAGGGAGCAGCTTCACTTCTCTTAAATCCTAATTTCAAAATGTAATTAGTGAGTCTCTCATTCCAGCAATGGGGTGCCTGTTTTAGACCATACAGACTTTTCATTAACTGACGTACTTTTCCAGAACCATCATTATAACCTTCAGGCTGTGTCATAAATATTGTTTCCTTCAGGTCTCCATAAAGAAAAGCAGTAGTCACATTTATTTGTGCAATATTCATTTTCTCCTGGGTTGCAACACTGAGAAATGTTCGAATAGTAGACATCTTTGCCACAGGGCTGAAAGTTTGTTCATAATCAATCCCCTCCTTCGCCTCCTCACTAGGGGACTGATGACCTTAGCAGTTTGGTCCCCATTGACCCACACAACCAACCAACCTACCTCTGAACAACAGAGTCACTTGACTTTTTATTTTTGGTAATAAAACTTTGCCAGAGGTAACAGGAATAATAAGTGAGAGAGAAAACCCTAGAACTGAGAAGTGGTCATATCCCGAATATTCAGAAGTGATGCCACTGAGTTGTGTGCAAACAAAGTAATAATAAATACACACTATAATGATTTACTTTGTTTTACTAGCAGTACTAGTAAGAAAGGAAAGGTGGTGCTAGTAGAGACAGGCAAGCAGTTCAACTGAAATGATTTGTGAAAACTACAGAAAACATAATTTGGCTTGACTGGGTCAGATAAACAAACATGCACCCTCTTTACAGGGGCAGCTTACCAATGTATTTTTGTTAGTATTAAGAAATCATTCATGCAGGAAGACCATGCAAACATACCTTCACTTGATGATCACACCAAATCCCAAATGGAAGACATAGTAATAGGCATAGAGCTGGTGTAGAGAAACAGCTGAGAGAGTTGAAACAAACATGCCACCAGGTCCAGATGGTATACCAATCTGGTTTTACAAAGAATATTCAGCAGCACTGGTCCCTTACTTAGCTTGCATTTATCGTGAATCTTCGATCCAGTGCAAAGTTCCAAGTCACTGGAAAAAGGCACAGATAACTCCTGTGTATAAGAAAGGCAAAAGAGCAGACATAATTTGACATTTATGTGAAGTTCAGATGTAATGGCTGGTGTTTATGAATTACAGTTTGATGGACACGGTCAAACCTTTAATAACTTGTAATCTGCAAGTAACATCTTGTCAAATGTTCAACACATCAGACACCAGGTACCGATACATATGGCTGCCAGTATCAGGACTTGAACCAGTACAGACAATCAGTGGACCTGAAGCTTAGATGAGAATCGAGATTAGAAACTTCATTGTAATTTAAAATTGTTGATTGCAAAGAAATAAGAAGTCAGCGTGCAGGACAGCACACTAATAACAATGATGAGTAACCTGCTACTGCTCGAGAAGACAGAACGTCGAGAGGGTGCAGCTTGAGGACGATGGTTGTCCAATTACCCATGAGTCAATGCAGCAACGGGGAGGAGTTGACTTCCCCTTGAAACCCATTTCTTTATTAAAACATGTCTGTCGGCTGGAGGGGATGTGTGTACAAACTACACTGTAGAGCAGCCAAAAGACTCGTGGTATGGGGTTCCTGCCAGGAGTAGTGAGATCAACGTCGCCACAGCCTCACAACTGCAGTACAGCATATTTGTCATGAGCAGTATGATGGCTACACAGTGCGAGTATAGCTCGCAACTCATCTTCAGGAGCAGCAGCAACTAGACAGTTATACTGATTAGAAGGATTATTTATTTATTTTTAATTTTTTTTATATAACGAAGGTGAGTTATAACTAAGGAACAGAGAATGAGAAATATTATTAACTGTTTAGTTTGTGAGTTAAGGATTTTGTGTGTATGTGTGTGTAATTGGTAGGCGTAAAAATAGTAAACATGTCAGCTAGTGAGGTACCTGAAGAGAACGAGCCTTTTGGAACTATGGCTATACAATAGTTATTTGAACTGTTTGGTAAACTAGAAACACAAATGAAGGTAACTAGTAGACTGATGTGTAAACAACTTGCCGATAAGATTGATTCTTTTAAAACCTCTATTACAACTGATTTAAGAACTGTAAAATTTGAATTTAATTCTCAAATAGCTAGTACTAGTGAGGAATTATTTAAGCTTGGTTCAAGGCTAGAACCACATTACTGAATCTAGAGAAGAGAAATGGCAAATGAAGCAGGATATTGATAAGCTAGCGAAAATATTAGATGATATTAACATTGTGGTTAGTACTGAAATTAAGAAAAATGACGTTAAGGTTCAGGAAGAGATTTATGCTCAAACTGACATTGTATGAAAGGACGTGTTAGAGCACTTACAGGAAGTTACTGCTAATGTTACACATAATGTAGATACTACTAAAACCTTGGAAAGTTTAGATAAAAGACATTATAAATATAATGTAAAAGGCATTATTACTGATATTTGTACAAATTTAGGAGACAATAAAAATCAAGGGTATGGGAAAGAGGAGTGTTCACACTGTCACTGATAAAGTAACCTCTTGTGTGAACCATATTTCTAATACGGAACTTAGGCTAAACGAAATAACTAACCAGTTAACTAATATTACTGCTGAGAGTCATAGTAATGAAAATGTTTTTGTTAATATTGTTTACAATAATCTAGAGAAAGAAGACAGCCAAATTACACTTCTTAACAAAACTGTCAGAAACAAATAACACAGATGACATTACCGTTAACAAGAGTAATTCTGCTGAAGTATTACAGCTTCCTACCCCTAGCAGAATTGTTTCTAGTGAATGGTGGGACAATTTTAGTCTGAATGCTAACGTTAATATGGCAAATAGATTTCCAGTTTTTAAACCTAATGGAGATTTATATCCCATAATATTTCTTAAATCTTTACCAACTAGATGGAATAATGGCAGAAAAATATAATTCATAATCAGTCACTTGGAAGGTGAAGTGGCCAAATGGGCAGTGTTATATAAAGATAATTTTAAAAGCTGAGAAGACTTTGTTCAGCATTTTAAAGAGAGGTACTCGTCCCTAGGGAAACAACAATGAACGGCTTTGGAAGTGTTAGATCCAAGACCATATTCTAAATGTTGGGGAGGATGTCATCCAAATCTTAATGAAGATTTTGGAATTTATAAGGATGCATCAGATTATGGTGTATCATGCATCATTTTTCAAAGTGAACTTACCAACAACAACGGTTTACATCGACCAATAACATTTGTGAGCAGAATACTCAACAAGAATGAGCGTAATTATTATGTAATGGAGAAAGAAGTTCTTGCAGTAGTGTGGGGGTTCCAATGGTTTTGCAATTTATTAGCTGGGAGGAAAAGTGTTGTATATACTGACCACCAAGCTTTGGTTTTCCTGTCAAACTGTTGATTGCTTCATAGAAGATTACTGAGATGGGTGTTATGTCTACAAGAGTTTCATTATGAAGTTCATTATATTAAGGGAATGCAGAATTTAGTTTCTGATGGCTCATCAGGACTTCCTGTTGGAATGGAAAACGTTACATTTACTGAAGAACCAGGAACTGATTTCCATGTTTATTTCATCGTTAACAAAGAGAGTAATCTTAAGGTGAAACAAATAGTTAATGGAATAAGAACTAACAAGAAGTACGACCCAGTATATAAAAAGGTTTTAAGGAAATTTAGCAATGATAATAGTAGCTTATCTGTAGTGAAAGGAAATTGGTTATACTTCAGTGAAATTTTATATTGGAAATCTAGTCCTGAACATAATAATTGTAAAATATGTGCACCCATTTAGTGGTTAAAGATTTGGTAATCTATATGCAGGAAAGGCATGGACACTTTGGAATCCATAAGTGCATTAAGCACTTGATGAAGTATTAACATTTTAGAAATACGATGATAACAGTTAGAAGTATTGTCATATCATGTAACTTATGTCAGAGAGTTAAACTACAACCTAATATGCCACACTACAAGCTATATTCAATAATACCTCAGAAGTTGTGGGACCTGCTTTTGTTAGATATTTTTGGGCCATTACCTCAAAGTATTGGTGGTTTTAACTATGTTTAAGTGGTTTTAGACTGTTGGTCTAATTGAAACGTACCAACACTCAGAGTGTCATAAGATGTCTCACTAAAGATTATTTTGTGAACTGGGGTACACCAAAATGTATTATTACAGATAATGGTAGTGCCTTTATTAGTAAGAAGTTAAGGAGTTATTGCACTCTAAGAATATTAAACATATACTAATATCCAAATACCATCCTCAAAGTAATCCAGTAGAGCGTGTAATGAAAGAGCTACGTAAGCTGTATAAACCATACTGTTCATCTAAACATACACGAGGGGCCAGGTTAATGCTTGAGTTTTAGAAAGTCATTGACACACATAAGTACAGGTTTGGGTCCTATAGAAACTTTGGGGAAACATATCATAGGAGAGCCATTATTATCATGGTTACCATGGCCTCCAGTAAATAGAATAGAACCTGTGCCTAGCAACAGAATCCATCAACAATTAGGTAAAAGTGCTGAGCAGTGAACTAAAGCTTATAAGGATAAAGTGATTATACCTAATTATCAAATTGGAGACTTAGTTTTAGCAGTATCACATCAAAAGAGTTCTAAATACAAAAATAATGTAAAAAGTTTCTCCTACCTTTTAAAGGTCTGTATATGGTTTATAGTATACCACATCCTAAGACAATAATAATCAAAGAACATTCATAAGGAATTATAAAAGGATTGTACAATGTAGATGAAATGAAACCATTCTTACCCTCAGTGAAATAGCTATTAAATATCAAGAATACCTAATAGAAAGTTTTCTTAAGTTTGTAATCCATCAGTGGTGTAGTGGTAACGTGCTCTCTAGCTAACAGAGTATGTTTTAAAGGCAGAAAGTATCCACATAATCACAGATGGAGGTTTTATTTTCTTACAGGATCCCCTGATGGTTTAAAAGAAAGTATGTTTTAATACAAAGTACACCTAGCAGTATGTTTTCTAATTTTATATAATTTTGAAATGTTGTTGTTGTTGTGGTCTTCAGTCCGGAGACTGGTTTGATGCAGCTCTCCACAATACCCTATCCTGAGCAAGCCTCTTCATCTCCACATAAGAACAACAACCTACATCTGTCTGAATCTGCTTACTGTATCCATCTCTTGGTCTTCCCCTGCGATTTTTTTCCCCACACACTTCCCTCCAATGCTAAATTAACAATTCCTTGATGTCTAAGAATGTGTCCTACCAATCTATCCCTTCTTTTAGTCAAGGTATGCCAGAAATTCCTTTTCTCCCCAATTCTGTTCAGTACCTCCTCATTAGTTATGCGATCCACCCACCTAATCTTCAGCATTCTTCTGTAGCACCATATTTCAAAAGCCTCAATCCTCTTCCTGTCCGCACTGTTTATCGTCCATGTCTCACTCCCATACAAGGCAACACTCCATACAAATGCCCTCAGAAAGGACTTCCTTAGGCCTAAATCAATATTCGATGTTAACAAATTTCTCTTTTTCAAAAACGCTTTTCTACCCATTGCCATTCTGCATTTTATATCCTCTGTACTGCGCCCATCATTTGTTATTTTACTGCCCAAGTAACAAAACTCATCTACCTCCTTTATTGCTTCGTTTCCCAATCTAATTCCTTCAGCATCACCTGATTTTCTTACACTGCACTCCATTACCCTAGTTTTGCTCTTGTTAATGTTCATCTTATATGCACCTTTCAGCACACTGTCCATTCCATTCAATTGCTCTTCCAGGTCCTTTGCTGTATCTGACAGAATTACTATGTCATCGGCAAAACGCAATGTTTTTAATTCTTCCCCCTGAACTTTTATACCTTCACCAAATTTCTCCTTGCTTTCCTTTATAGCTTGTTCAATGTACAAATTGAATAACATTGGAGAAAGGCTACAACCCTGTCTCACTCCCTTCCCAACCACTGCATCCCTTTCATGCCCTTCAACTCTGACAACCGCTGTCTGGTTTTTGTACAAGTTGTAAATAACCTTACGCTCCCTATAATTTACTCCTGCTTTTTTCAGAACTTTAAAGAGTTTATTCCAATCAACATTGTCAAAAGCCTTCTCCAAATCTACAAAAGCTAGAAATGTAGATTTGCCTTTTCTTAATCTATCTTCTAGGATAAGCCGTAAAGTGAGTATTGCCTCCCGTGTTCCTACATTTCTCCTGAACCCAAACTGATCTTCCCCGAGGTCGGCTTCTACCAGCTTTTCCATCCTTCTGTATATAATTCGCGTTAATATTTTGCAGCCATGACTTATTAAACTGATGGTTCTGTAGTTTTCACACCTGTCTGCACCTGCTTTCTTAGGGATGGGGATTATAACATTTTTCTTAAAGTCTGAGGGTACTTCACCTGTCTCATACATCTTTCACACCAGGTGAAACAATTTTGTCATGGCTGGTTCTCCCAGAGACTTCAGTAGCTCTGAGGGAATATCATCTATTCCAGGGGCCTTGTTTCGACTTAGGTCTTTCAGGGCTCTGTCAAATTCTTCTCTCAGTACAGTATCTCCTATTTCATCTTCATCTACATCCTCTTCCCTTCCTACAATATTGTCTTGAAGTTCATTTCCTTTGTAGAGCCCCTCTATATATTCTTTCCACCTTTCAGCTTTCCCTTCTTTGCTGAGAACTGGTTTTCCATCAGTGTCCTTGATATTCATAGAGCTGTTTTTCTTATCTCCAAATGTTTCTTTTATTTTCCTGTAGGCTGTATCTATTTTCCCCCTATTTATACATTCTTCTACATCCTTGCATTTGCCTTCTAGCCACTCCTGCTTAGCCATTTTGCTCTTCCTGTCAATCTCATTTCTTAGTCGTCTGTACTCCATTTTGCCTGTTTCATTTACTGCATTTTTATATTTTCTCCTTTCATCGATTAAATTTAGTATCTCCTGTGATATCCAAGGATTTTTTGTAGGTCTTGCCTTCCTACCTATTTTGTCCTCTGCTACCTTCACTATTTCATCTCTCAATTTTACCCATTCCTCCTCTACTGTTTTATTTCCCCCCGTTTCTGTCAATTGTTGCCTAAAGCTCCCTCTGAAATTTTTAAGAACCTCAGGTTCCTTCAATTTATCCAGGTCCCATCTCCTTATTTTCCTACCTTTTTGTAGTTTCTTTAGTTTCAGCCTACAGTTCATAACCAACAAGTTATGGTCAGAGTCTATATCTGCCCCTGGGTATGTCTTACACTGTAGAACCTGATTCCGAAATCTATGTCTTACCATTATAAAATCTATCTGATATCTTCCGGTGTCTCCTGGTCTCTTCCACGTATACAACCTTCTTTTGTGATTCTTGAACCAGGTGTTTGTTATAACTAAATTATGTTCTGTGCAAAATTCTACCAGGCGGCTTCCTCTTTCATTCCTTTTGCCCAGACCATATTCACCTACTATCTTCCCTTCACTGCCTTGTCCTACTACCGAATTCCAGTCTCCCATAACAAGTAAATTTTCCTCTCCCTTAATTGTCTGAATAATTTCCTTTAGCTCCTCATATATTTCTTCGATTTCCTCATCATCGGCAGAGCTAGTTGGCATATAAACCTGTACTACTGTTGTCGGTGTTGGCTTCGTATCTATCTTGACAATGATAATGCGATCATTGTGCTGGTCATAGTAGTTTACCCGCATTCCTATTTTCTTATTCAATATCAATCCTACTCCTGTGATACCCCCAACTGATTTTGTATTTATAATCCTGTACTCACCTGACCAGAAATCCTGTTCATCCTGCCACCGAACTTCACTAATCCCCACTATATCTAACTTCAACCTATCCATTTCCCTTTTTAAATTTTCTAATTTTCCTACACGATTAAGGGATCTAACATTCCACGCTCCGACCCGTAGAATGCCAGTATTGTCTTTCCTGATGATCACATCCTCCTGAGTAGTCCCCGCCCGGAGATCCGAATGGGGGACTATTTTACCTCCGGAATATTTTACCCGAGAGGATGCCATCATCATATGTTCATACAGTAGAGCTGCATGTCCTCGGGAAAGGTAACGGCTGTAGTTTCCCCTTGCTTTCAGCCGTTCGCAGTAGCTGTGTGGCAAAGCCACATTAGCTGATGTTACAAGGCCAGCTCAGTCAATCATCCAGACTGTTGCCCCTGTAACTACTGAAGAGGCTGCTGCCCCTCTTCAGGAACCACACGTTTGTCTGGCCTCTCCACAGATACCCCTCCGCTGTGGTTGCACCTACGGTACGGCTATCTGTATCGTTGAGGCACGCAAGCCACCCCACCTCGGCAATGTCTGTGGTTCATGGGAGTGGAAATTTTGAAATAATTATTAAAAATTATTTTATACATTTTGTATGGAATGGTGCATCAGGAGTGCAGGAGGTACTACAATACTTAATGTTTAAGAGCACGGATTTGCAGTTGCTAAAGTGGTGGAAGTTTGCATTGGTAGGAGATATTTGGTGGAGCATAGTATCCTGAGCATTATGCTCACAAGAAAAGATTAAGGTGTCTATTGATTGGTTTGCTTAAGTGTTACAGGTATATACAAGAACCCAACACACTTACATCTTTCTCATTGATAGGAATTTGTTTTGCTATTTCCATTATCCAATAAGAGCAACCGAAGGTCCCAAGATACCGTGCTGTCACTTCTAAATACATGAATTGTTGTTTCTCTACTGGCCTTACCGAGCACATAGGAAGTACAAACGTAAATCAGAATTATAATTTATAAAGGGATATAATTCTTCAAAGGTGTTCAGACAATATTTTATTTATTTATTTATTATTAACTTCTTTTATGAACAATAGATAACAGTGTGCATACTCTGACTTACAGTACTATACACTGGTGTTATTAGATAGAGGAGTGACATTCGTTGTTGATTACTGATAAGGAAATAGCTATGTAATTGTAAATCATGAAGTAATGACAGTTTGGAATAAATATATTTAATGTTGACTTTAACATCATGGAAGAAGGCTGTATATGTCGAAGAGACCATGAGACACTGGACGGTACCAGATTGACATACTCTTTGGTAATGAACTGTAGATTAAAACTTAAGAGATTGCAGTAAGATAGAAAAATTAGGGGATGGAACCTGGACAAACTGAAGGAACCAGAGGTGGTTGAGAGTTTCAGAGGGAGCATTAGGGAAGGATTGGCTGAAATGGGGGAAAGTAATACAGTAGAAGAAGGCTAGGTAGCTCTGAGAGAAAGCAGCAGAGGATCATATAGGCAGAAGCTCAAGGTCTAATAGAAATCCCTGGATAACACAGGATTTACTGAGCTTAATTGATGAGAGGAGAAAATATAAAAATGCGTCAAGTGAAGCAGGCAAAAGGGATTAGACATCTGAAAAATGAGATTGACAGGAAGTGCAGACTGGCTAAGCAGCAGTGGCTAGAAGACAAATGCAGAGCCACAGAAGAATGTATAACCAGTGGAAAGATAGATACTGCCTATAGGAAAATAAAAGAGATATTTGGAGACAAGAAAAGCAGCTGTATAAATATCAAGAACTCAGATGGACAACCAGTACTAAGCAAAGATAAGAAAGCTGAAATGTGGAAAGAATGTATAGAAGGCCTGTACAAAGGAAATAAACTTCAAGGTAGTATTCTAGAAATGAAAGACAAAGTGGAGGAAGAGGGAGATATGAGATAAGATACTGCGAGAAGCATTTGACAGACTATGAAAGATCTGAATCAAAACAAGCTCCTGGAATAGATGAGATTCCATGTGAAATGTTGGTATCATTAGGAGATGTACAAGTCAGGGGAAATACCCTCTGACTTAAAGAAAAATATAATAATCCCAATTTCAAAGAAAGCGAGTGCAGACAAATATGAAAATTAGTTTAATATGTCATGGATGCAAAATACTAAGACAAATTATTTACCGAGAAATTGAGAAACTTGTAGAATCCAACCTTGGGGAATATCCATTTGGATTTAGGAGAACTGTGGGAACACAGGAGGCCATACTCACATTATGACTTATCTTAGAAGATAGGCTAAGGAGAGACAAACCTCTGTATTTAGCATTTGTAGATTTGGAGAAAGCTTTTGACAGTGTCAACAGGAATAAACTCCTTAAAATTCTGAAGGTAACAGGGGTAAAATATTGGAAGCAAAGAGTTATATTCGACTCATACAAAACCCAGTCAGCAGTTATTAAAGTTGAAGGCCATGAAAGGGACGCAGATGTTGGAATGGGAGTAAGATAGGGTTGTAGTTTCTCCCAATGTTGTTTAGTCTGTACATTGAGCAAGCAGTGAAGGAATGCAAGGAGAAATTTGGAGAGGGAATTGAAGTTCAGGGAGAAGAAATAAAAACTTTGCCAATGACATAGTAATTCTGTCAGAGACTGCAAAGGAGCTGGAAGAGCAATTGAAAAGAATAGACAGTGTCTTGAAAAGATGGTATAAGATGAACATCAAGAAGAATAACACAAGGATAATGGAATGTAGAATCAGAAAGTCAGGCGATGCTGAAGGAATGAGATTAGGTAATGAGACAATAAAAGTAGTAGATGAGTTTTGTTATTTGGGTAGCAAGATAACTTTTGATGGCTGAAGTAAAGAAGATATAAAATTCAGAATGGCTATGGGAAGAAAAGCATTTCTGAAGAAGCGTAATTTGTTGACATCCAATATTAATTTAAATGTTACGAAGTCCTTTCTGAAAGCATTTGTCTGGAGTGTAGCATTGTATGGGAGTGAAACGTGGATGATAGGGAGTTCAGAAAAAAAGATGATAGTAGCTTTCAAAATATGGTGCTACAGACGAATGATGAAAATTAGATGGATAGATCACGTAACTAATGAGGAGGTGCTTAACTGAATTGGGGAGAATAGGAGTTTCTGGCATATTCTGACGAAGAGATGGGATAGATTGGTGGGACAAATTCTGAGACTTCAACAAATCGCCAACTTAGCATTAAAGAGGGAAGTGTGTGAGGTAAAAATCATAGGAGGAGGATGAGGGACAAATACAGTAAGCAAATTCAAAAGGGTAGGTTGCCCAAATTATTCTCAGATGAAGAGACTTGCACAGGACAGAGTAGCATGGAGAGCTGCATCAAACCAATCTGCGGACTGAATACCACAACAACAACAACAACAACAATGTTGACTTAAAACATACAAAATGTACGCAAAGATGAAGAATTATCACAATTTATGTGCTGAAACTGATGTGATACTATACGACCTAATGGAAGGAATTAAGAAACTTTATGCTGGTAGTATTGCTAATTTTTGTGTGTAATGAATGTTATGTTGGGTATTGAAAGACAATGGTAATATAATTCTAATTTAATTACCGTATTTTATAATAAAATACTAAGACTACATTATTTGTAATAATAGTAACAATAAAGATGTTATTCCGTCTTAAGAAACTTAAGAGAGCACATAAATCAAGTACGCTTGATAAATAAGAAAAATATGTTAAATAATAAGTTCAAAGAAATTATTTTAATAAGAGATTTAGGTTTAGTATCCTGCTAAACTGAGCTAGGGGTAGGGTATGTATTGGGAAGGAATTTGAATGTTACCTACAGCATCATTCCACTCAGTTTTACAGGAATATGATTCAATAATTCCAATACTCTGAGGTTTGCAGCTATCAGTCGATCGTTTTTTAAAATTCTTTATTAACAAATCATGATTTCAGCTAGTAACTGACCATTATTAATGCATGTGTTTAACTGAAGACATTATTAATATGGATAACTCACACCACACCAAGTACGACAACTGGGAAGGGAAAAAAAATGTACAGTAGTCATACTTGGCGTGGTGGGAGTTATCCATATTAATAATGTCTTCAGTTAAACACATGCATTGATAATGGCCAGTAACTGATTTGCTAATAAAGAATTAAAAAAAAAAAAAGATCAACTGATAGCTACAAACCTCAGAGTATTGGAAACATATCACAGTCGTGGAGCGCAAACCATGGAAAGTAATCTGGTGATTTAATAACTGTTATTTTATTAATGCTTATGAAAGAGTTTTCATAAATTTAAATTCAAATGTATATATGATTAATGTATTATGTGATTAATATATTAAAGTTTCATGTTCACTTTGCTGACGTAACGTGTCACCACAGTACGACACTGTGATTGGCAGACAAATTAATCGCTATTCTGTATTCAGGAATAACCGATGGCATGTGTTGTGGCCATGGTGGCTCTTCATTCAAGCAGACAGCAACTAGAACTGAAGAATAAATATAAGGGTCTGTGTAACAATGTCAGTATGTAGTTTTGTTACTCATTAAAGTAAGATGAATGTTATTATATTGTACATGAGGGAACTTTAATTAAAAAATAATTTTAAAAAATAACACAAGATGGACAAATGAGGGTATGGAGTTGAATTGGATTTTTGCTCGATGTGTTATGAAAATAAAAGTTTAATATATACTCCAAGAGAAAAAAAGAAGGAAAAGGCAACCAAAAAATTTGACGTTTATGAGAAGTTCAGATGTATTGGCTAGTGTTTATGTGTATAGGTAAAGAATTACAGTCTGATGGACATGGTAAAACCTTCAATATCTTGTAATCTGCAAGTAACTTCTTATCAAAAGTTTAACACATCAGACACCTGGTACCGATATAGTATTCCTCGATTTTCAAAAGGTATTTGACACTACAGACTGCTAATGAAAATATGAGCATATGGAATAGGTACCCAAATGTGTGAGTGTCTTGTAGACTACTAAAGTAACAGAACCCAGTACATTGTCCTCGATGCGAGTATTTATCAGAGACTAGAGTGCTCCAGGGAAATGTGATAGGACCGCTATAATTTTCTGTCTATATAAATGATCTGACAGATGGAGTGAGTCACTATCTCCAGCTGTTTGCTGATGATGCTATGGCATATAGGAAGGTGTTGTCATTGAATGACTGCAGTAGGGTGACTTGGACCAAATTTCTAAATGGTGCAAGAAATAGCAACTGGTGCTAAATGTAGAAAAATGTAAGGTGATGCAGATGAGCAGGAGAAACAATCCCATAATATTTGAATACAGCATTAATAGTATACTGCTTGACAGAGTTGTCAACTATGTATCTAGGCATAAAGCTGGACAGTGATACGAAATGGAATGAGCATCTAAGGACAGTCATGGGGAAGACGAATGGTTGACTTATTGGCAGCATTTTGGGAAGGTGTGATTCATTTGTAAAGGAGCCCATTTATAAAATGCTTGTAATACCCCATCTTGAGTGTTTAGGATCCCCATCAGACTGGTACAAATGAGAACATAGATGCTGTTCAGAGGTGGATGGCTAAGTTTATAACTGGTGGATTTGATCAATGCACAAGTGTTACTGAAATGCTTTGGGAACTCATATGGGAGTCGCTGGAGGGAAGGCGACATTCTTTTCAATAAACACTGGTGAATAAATGTAGAGGTCCAGAATTTGAGGTGGACTGCAGAACAATTCTACTGCTACCAACCTACATTTCACATAAAGATCACAAAGATAAAATCAGAGAGATTAGGTCTTGCATAGCAGCATAAAAGCACTCATATTTCCATTGGTCTATATGAGAGTGGAACAGGAAAGCAAGCAACTAGTACAGGTACCGAGTAACCTCTGTCACACATCCTTGGTGGATTGCAGAGTATGTACATAGATGTAATAATACAATTAATCAAACCTTGATTACTCTTCTTTTACAACAACAGAGAGAGAGAGAGAGAAAGAGAGAGAGAGAGAGAGAGAGAGAGAGAGAGAGAGGAAAAACACACAATATAAAGACAAACTCAAAAAGGCTTCAGTGGCTGTTGACTTCCTGCTCACTGTAACTTCAGAACTTAGCTGGCCCTCTGTTCTGCGTCTGATGTTAGTATGTCACATGCTACCTGCATTTGTCCTGATTGTACCCCTGGTGGCAGGAGTCAAAACTATGTGGATGGCATGTATGATTTGAATACAGTAGAACCCCATTTTTACAGTTTTCAAGGGACTTCAATGAAATGGTATAAAATGTAAAATGTGGTAAATATTGTTTTAAATGGTAAAATATGCTTGCTGGATCACCCTTGCATTTTCGTAGTTTATTTGTGATGTGTGTACATAATAGGCATGAAAATATTCACCAGGAAGTTTATTATGTAATAATGGTTATTTAAATTTTTGCCATTTTAAGTGCCAGGCAGAACAGGAACATAATTTCATTCATCATTATAGACTTTGTCAGCAAGCCTTTAACTGGCGTTCATTATTTTCCTAGTAAAGCTACACAAGTTCTGTTCTTTTTGCATTTTTCGATGTTTCACACAACGATATTTGAGAATTTATTTGTGTTATCGAGTGCAAATACATGCATAAGTATTTTTGTGACATTTGCATGGGGTCAACATCTCACACTAGAATCGCTCTCTTGAGGTTATAATATACTGTTCCTCCTTCAATTTACAGAAAAACATACACAAGCAAACCATCCGTCTTAAAATATAT
This sequence comes from Locusta migratoria, assembly GCA_026315105.1. Classification (NCBI taxonomy): domain Eukaryota; kingdom Metazoa; phylum Arthropoda; class Insecta; order Orthoptera; family Acrididae; genus Locusta; species Locusta migratoria. The sequence goes on along the minus strand of CM048748.1, from coordinate 381,000,900 downwards.
AAAACTGCACAAAAAATAATTAGATAAATATTTGCATTTCACAACAATAATAAATTCTCAAAATAAGACACAAATTGATCAATGAGACCAGGTGAATTTATTTATTCAGATGTGCGTGGACCATTGTCAGTTGACTCAATCAATGATGTAAAGTTTTTGCCTCATTCAAAGTTGATGCAACTGGGTACAGAATTGTTTATTTTCTAGGACAAAAATCTGAAGCCATTGAACAGTTTTGTGAGTTCAGTGCTCTTGTATTGAACAAATTTGGTCAGAATGTGAAAACATTACATGTGGACAATGGCTGTTAGTACATTAATTCTGAAGAATCATGGAATTCAATTAGAAACAACTGTTCCACGTGTGCTAGAACAGAATGGTCCTTCTGAGAGGGACAATCACACAATTGTTGAAAGTGCATGTACAATGTTGGAAGCTAAAAACCATCCAAAGTTTTATATGGGCAGAGGCTGTTAACACTGTTGAATACATATTAAATAGAGTTACAACTAAATGCAATATGGAGCAAATTCCATGTAACTTGTGGAATGCACGGAAACCGTATGTTGGACATCTTAGAGTGTTTGGGTCAGATGCCTCTGTTCATATACCAAAACGATTTTGCGGCAAATTTGATGCTAAATCCAAGAAAGTAGTACCTGTTGCTCATCAAGGAGAATCAACAAACTTCAACTTTATCATCCCTTAAGTCACAAAGTGTTTGTTTCAAGGGATGTCACATTTAATGAGTTTAGCAACAGAAGAAAACTTAATTCTGAGGGGGGACTGGAACTCGGTAGTAGGAAAGGAAAGAGAAGGAAATATGTATATGGAGTGGGGGAAAGCAATGAAAGAGATCACCTGGTAGATACTTGGTTTAATCATCATGAAAGAAGGTTATATACATGGAAGAGACCAAGAGACACTGGGAGACACCAGATTGACTTCATAATGGTAAGGCAAAGGTTTAGATACCAAGTTTTATACTGTAAAACATATCCAAGGACAGGTATAAATGATATAACTCTGATCATAACTTAATTGGTTATGAGCTGTTGATTAAAACTTACGAGACATCAAGAAGATAGATCATTGAGGAGATGAAATCTGGAAAAATTGAAGGAAGCAGAGGTGGTTGAGAGTTTTAGAGGGAGCATTAGGCAAGCATTGTCTGACATGGGTGAAAGTAATACAGTAGAAGAAGAATGGGTAACTCTGCAAGATAGAGAAGTGAAGGCCACAAAGGATCATATAGGCAGATGGACAAGGCCTAATAGAAATCCTTGGATGACACGGAAGATACTGAACTTAATTCACAAAAGGAGAAAGTATAAAAATGCATCAAGTGAAGCAGGCAAAAGGGAATACAGATGTCTGAAAAATGAGGTTGGCAGGATGTGCAGACTGGTTAAGCAGGAGTGGCTTGAGGACAAATGCAAGACCGCAGAAGAATGTATAACTAGGGGAAAGATAGATATCACCTACAGGAAAATAAAAGACATATGGAGACAAGAAAAGCAATGGTATGAATATCAAGAACTCAGATGGAAAACCAGTACTAAGCAAATAAAGCTGAAAGGTGGAAGGAATATAAAGAGGACCTGTACAAATGTTGACTCCTCCCATACACACATCATCATCAGCAAACAGCCACAAATTACAAGTTACTCTCTCCATCAGATCATTTATATAGATAGAAAATAATAATGGTCCTATCACACTCCCATGGAGCACTCCTGATGATACACTTGTCTCTGAGGAACATTCGCCACCTAGAACAATGTACTACATTCTGCAGCTTAAGAAGCTTCCAGCCAGTCACAAATCTGTGGACCTATTCCATAAACTCATATCTTCATTAGCAGTCTGCAGTGCAGCACCACGTCAAATGTTTTTTTTGAAATCTAGAAACACACTATCTGCCTATGGCCATTCATCCATGGCTCTTAAGATGTCATGTGAAAAAAGGGCAAGCCGGGTTTCACATGAATGATGTTTCCCAAACACGTGGCGATTCATAGAAACAAGCTCATCTGTCTCAAGGAATGTTAGATCCCTTAATTGGGTAAGGAGGTTAAAAATTTAAAAAGGAAAATGGAAAGGTTGAAGTTAGATATAGTGGGTTTGCTGGAAAGATGAATAGGAATTCTGGTCAGTTAAGTACAGGGCTATAAATACCTCCAAGGTATAACAGTAGTAGATCTAATAATGAAAAAGAATATAGGAATGTGGGTAAACTACTATAAACAGCAGAGTGATCACATTATCGTAATCAAGATAGATATGAGACAACACTGACTACAGTAGTACAAATTTATATGCAAGCTAACTCTGGTGATGATAAGGAGATCAAAGAAATGTATGAGGAGATAAAGGAAATTATTGAGACAGTTAAGAGAGAGGAAAACTTAATTGTGATGGGGCACTTGAATATGGTAGTAGGAAAAGGAAGGAACGGAAAAATAGTAGGTGAATATATACTGGGGAAAAGGAATGAAAGGGAAAGCTGTCTGGTAGAATTTTACACCAAACATTATTTAATCATGACAAACATTTGGTTTAAGAATCATCAAAGAAGGTTTTACATGTGGAAGAGACCAGGAGACATTGGAAGGTACCAGATATGTTTTATAATAGTAACACATGGGTTTCGGAAGCAGGTTTAAACTAAAAGACATATCCAGGGACAGATATAGACTCTGAGCATATCTTATTGACTGAAATTGAACTCAAGAAAGGAGCCTGACAATCTTGAGAGTTTTGGAAGTAGCTTTAGGGAACAATTGATAGAAACAGGGGAAAGTAATACAATAGAACAGGAATGGCTGGCTTTGTGAGATAAAATAGTGAATTCAGCAGAAGACCAAATAGGTAGAAAGTGAAATACTCAGCAATTGACATAATTCACAATTTGTGCACCCTACAATGCATGACACACTGCCAGAGACCACATGAGAAACATGATGGGCCGACCGCCATGAGAGGATGTATGAGGAAAGCAGGACAACACCACCAAGACTCCACCTGACATTAAAAAATATGTTCTAAGCCAGGTAACAGAGCTGCTTGCTCAGTTGCTGTATTGACACCAATCTGTATTGAGTATTCCTTTGCCATGGTGGCCGAGCCATCTGCAGTGCGCCAGTCACAGTCTGCACGGCCTTTATGGTCAGGGGTTCGAATACCCCCCTCGGGCATGGATATTTGTACCATCCTTAGTGTTAGTTAGTTCATAAGTAGTTTGTAAGTTTAGGGACTGATGAACCCATAGTTAAGTCCCATAAGTTCTACAAACATTTGAACATTTTTGAGTATTCCTAAAAGAATTTGAAGTCTTAAAAGTGGTGACAAGGTTTTTGCATCCATGTGTGCTAGAGCTTCACAATGGATGATCTGCTTTAGGTCATCTGTGCCCACCTCCAGGGTCTTCCATCATTGCTCACAAAACAACAACTGGTAGTAGTGGCTGTGTCCTCCCTGGTGTCTGCGAATCACATTCTACATCTACATAGATACTCTGCAAAAAAAAATGTAAGTGCCTGGCAGAGGGTTTATTAACCACTTTCATAACCTTTCTCTACTGTTCTATTCTTTAATAGCACATGGGAAGAAAGACCACCTAAATCTTTCTGTTTTTGATCTGATTTCTCTTATTTTATTGGGATGGTCATGTCCCCCTCTGTATGTGGGTGCTAGAAAAAAATTCAGAAGTAAAAGTCGGTGACTGAAATTTCGCAAATAGAACTCACCGCAACAAATAATGTCATTCCTTTAATGATTTCCATCTCAAATTGTGCAACATTTCTGTGACACTTTCCCCCCTGTAACATGATAAAACAAACTGAGCTGCCCTTCTCTGAAGCTTCTCAACGTCTTCTGTCAGTCCCACCAAGCGAGGGCCCCATACTGGGCAACAGCACTCCAGGAGAGAATGCACAAGTGTGATGTAGGCAGTGTCTTTGGTGGAGCTGTTGCATCTTCGAAGTGTTCTGCCATTCAAACGTTTGCGTTCCCCACAATATTTTCTGTGTGTTCTCTCCAGTCTAGGTTGTTCGCAATTATAACTCCTAGGTATTTGGTAGAATTTACATCCTTAAGGTTTGACTTATTTAATCATGTAATTGAAGTTCAGCAGTTTTCTTTTCGTGGTCATGTGCACTACTTCACACTTTTAATTATTTAGTGTTAATTGACAATTTTCGCACCATGTAGAAATTTTGCCTAAATCACTTTGCAGTTGCTTTTTACCCTCTTTCGACTTCACTAACTGATAAAAGACAGCATTACCTGTGAACAGTTTAGCATCATCTGCGAACTGTTTAAATCGTTTATAAACACAAGGAAGAGTAGGGGCCTATAATGCTTCCCTGTGGAATGCCAGATATCACTTCTGTTTTACTCGATGACTTACTGTCAATTACAACAAACTGTGTTTTCTGACAGGAAATCGTGAATCCAAATGCACAATTGGGGTGATATTCCATATGCACGCAATTGCATTAGAAGCCACTTGTGAGGTACAGTGTCAAAAGTCTTCCAGAAATCCAGAAATATGGAATCAATTTGAGACCCCTTGTTGATGGCACTTATCACTTCATCTGAATAAAGGGCAAGCTGTGTTTCACAAGAGAGGTACTTTCTGAATCCGTTCTCTTCAAGGCAGTTCATAATGTTTGAACAAGGTATATATTCCAAAATCCTACTGCAAATCGACATCGATGAGATGGGCCTGTAATTTTGGAGATCATCCCTATTACCTTTCTTGAATATTGGAATGAGCTGGGCAACTTTCCAGTCTTTGGGTACAGATCTTTTGCTGAGTGATTGGTTGTATATGATAGATAAGTATGGAGCTATTGCATCAGCATACTCTGAGAGGTATCTAGTTGGTATACAATCTGGTCCGGAAGATTTATTTTTGTTTAGTGACTTAAGTTGTTTTACTACTTCAGGAACATCTACTTCTAAATTTTGTATGCTGGCAGCTGTTCTTGGTTCAAATTCTGGAATGTTCAATTCATCTTCTTTGGTGAAAGAATTTCAGAAAGCTGTGTTTAGCAATACTGCTTTAGCAATACTGTCATTGGTAGTATTAACATTGCTATCGCGTAATGAAGTTTAATGTTTGTGTTTTTCCACTAGTGTACTTCTCATATGATCAGAATTTCTTTGGATTTTCTGTCAGATTACGAGACAGGATTTCGTTGTGGAAACTATTACAAACTTCTTGCATTGACGTTTGTGCTAGATTGTGAGTTTCTGTAAAAGATTGCCAGTCTTGTGGATTCTGTGTCTTTTTAAATTTTGCATGCGTTTTTATTTGCTTCTGCAACAGTGATCTGACCTGTTTTGTGTACCACAGGGGTCAGCCCCCTCTTTTATTAATTTATTTGGAACAAATCTTTCAGCTGCTACTGATATTATGTCTTTGAAAGTAAGCCACAACTGATCTACACTCGCATTTTTAGTTTTGAATGGCTGGAGACTATCACTCGGGAAAGCATGAAGCAAATTTTATCTGCTTTTTCTAATAGATATATTTTTCATTTATTTTTGGTGCATTTGGGAATTTCAATATTTAGTCTCACTACTACAACTTTATGTTTGCTAATCTCTGTATCTGTTTTGATGCTCTTTACTAGCTCAGGATTTTTTGCTAGGAGCTCAAGGCTATTTTCACAACCATTTGCTCTTCTAGTAGGTTCATGACCTAACTGTTCGAAGTAGTTTTCAGAAAAATCATTCAGAAGTAGTTCAGGCAATGTTTTATTATTTGCCGCCAGTTTTGAATATGTATTTATGCCAACATATTGAGGTTAAATTAAAGTACCACTAATTATAACAGTATGCTTTGAGTACCTGTTTGAAATGTGATTGAAGCTCTCTTTGAACATTTCAGCAATTGCATCGTCTGAGTCGGGGCTGATAAAAAGATCCAATTATTAATTTATTCCAGTTGTCAGGTATAACCTCTACCCGTACCAACTCACAGGAAGTATCTGTGTCAATTTCGCTGCAGGATAAACCATTTGTAACAGCAATAAACACGGCACCCCCTGTTTTATTTATTCTATCCTTTCTGAAGACCATTTTGCTCTTTGTAAAAATTTCGGCCAACTTATCTCTGGTATCAGCTTTCAGAACTTATAACAATTTGTACCTCAGTACTTTCTACCAGCACTTGGAGCTCTGGAACTTTCCCAATACAGCTGTGACAATTTACAACTTTTACACCAATGGTTCCTAGATCTGCATTCTTCCTGTGTCTGACCTGCACCCTTCGAGATTGAAACCCATTTTGTGTGTTTCCGAGACCCTCATCCTAAAAAAAAAAAAACTGCCCAGTCTACACCACACAGCTCCCGCTACCCATGCTTCCTGAGTGTAGTGGATTCCTGACCTATTTAGCGGAACCCGAAAACCCACCACCCTTTGGCATTCAGTACTGGGGGGCGATTGCCAGTGCGCAGTGGCAATGGTTCACAAAGTTATAGACATTCCCCCTTGATTTCTCCAAAATTCCAATCCAGCTTAAAATTCTGGGTCACAACGTGTCCTTGCAAGTTGATACCGGTGCTGTGGTTACTCTTTTAAGCTGTCTGAGATGGAGGAGTTCGATGCAGTCTCCACTCTTTGCAACAAATTTGCTTCCCTCTTTTCTCCCGGACTGAGACGGGTGCATTACTTTGAGGCAAACCTCCCTCTCAAACTGGGGACCGTACCAACATTTAAAAGAGCTCAGCCTCTTCCGGTCAGTATGTGTTCCATGGTCAAACAGGAACTTGAGAGATTAGTCAGTGAAGGGATTCTGTTCCCCATTAACTCTAGCAAGTGGGCCTCTTCCTTGGTAATCACTCAGAAGCCCAGTGGACAGTTAAGGCTATGTGGGGATTTCAAACAAACAGTTAATGAACATTATCAGTAGGATACGTACTCCATGCTTTGTCTGGAAAATCTAATTTCTATACTGGTGGGTGGGTCTCTTTCTCCAAGATATACCTGGCTGAAGCATATTTTCAATTACCTCTGAGTCAAGCAGCTCACTGTTGTTCGGTGTTGAACACCCCTTCTGAACTCTATAAATATCTGTGGCTGCTGTTCAGGGTTTCCAGCACACCCGCAATTTTTCCAGAGGTACTTAGAGCAGCTTTTTCAACCAGTAGATGATTGTGTAAATTACTTAGACAATATTGTGGTCATGGGAAACACCCCGCGGCTCACATCGCCAACCTTCGAGAGGTTTTTCAGATCTTGTGCAATGCCAGTCTCAAATATAACTTGCCGAAATTTCATTTTTCCAGCTGAGTATAGTGTATCTTGGGCTGGAAGTGTATCCACAAGGCATTACACCCATAAAGGAATATGTGGAAGCAGTAGCCTCCATGCCTGCCCCATGGAACATAAGGGAACTACAAGCCGTGTTCGGAAAATTGGCACATTTGAATGGTCTCCTGCATGTGAGGCCACTTTTGAGCATGTAAACAATTATTGTTAATCTAGGTAATGCCAAAATGCTGCTTCACTTTATAGATGTTAAAAACTGTTTATTATTATAGCAATAGGCCTATTTTGGCACTGTGGCCATCATCAGGCTATTTCCATATGGCATCGTGGAGGTATAATTTATTACAATGATTGCATATAATTGCAGTACATATGCTCCTTAGATGGTATATATATTATGTTTATCAGGTATTAATTCTTAAATGCTAATCTGTCAGTTTGACATATCCTCCAATGTTGGAGGATATGTGAAATTGACAGATTATCAGTTAAGAATTAATACCTGATAAACGTAAATATATATGCCATCTAAAGAGCATATATACTGCAATTATATGCAATCATTGTAATAAATTATACCTCCACAATGCCATATGGAAATAGCCTGATGATGGCCACAGTGCCGAAATAGGCCTATTGCTATAATAATAAACAGTTTTTAACATCTATAAAGTGAAGCAGCATTTTGGCATTACAAAGATTAACAATATGTCTTTAAAAGACATACGCAATGCTGCAGGCCCAAATGAAATTAAATGAAACAATTATTGTTGTCTCAAATATGTCTGGCCACGTATTCTCCAGATGTGCACTTAGTAGTTGCAGTGGGTGCCTCACAGTATGGGGTGGGAGCGATCTTATCACATCAATACTCTGACAGCACCGAACTGCCGCTGGCGTTCACATCTAAGACCTTTACCCCGGCACAGGAATGATATTGCCAGATAGAGATAGAGGCACTCATGATACTTTTTGTGGTATAGAAGTTGTACATGTTCCTATATGACAATCTCTTCACTTTAATGATCAACCATTGGCCTCTTGTGGCCCTCTTTTGGCTGGATGCGTCCCTACCAGACAAGTCCTCCCACCATCAGCATCAATGGGCCTTGCACCTGTCTCATTTTCAGTATGACATTGTCTACTTCACAATACGTTTACGTGGATGCGTTATTGCGGCTCCCGACAGTTTGATAAAGAAGAAATCCTCTTGTTTGCCATAGATGCGGACAAGGAAAGAACATTACATGGGTTTCCCATCACTAGTGAAGTCCTAGCGGCAGCCATGCACAAAGACCCCATTCTCAGAATAGTGAAGTCACGTGTGGAACGAGCGTGGCCAGAAAGCCCGCCAGGCTGAGCGTCTGACCCGTTACATTCTCAGAATAGTGAAGTCACGTGTGGAACAAGCGTGGCCAGAAAGCCCACCAGGCTGAGCGTCTGACCCGTTACATAATTATGTTTTCCTCTGTCAGCTGTGGTACTCTCATTGACCACAGAAGCCAGCAATCTATGTGTTGTAATTGTGTTGACTCTCCAAATGCAAATATTAAGTTTATTACATGAAGGGCAGGAGGAATTTTTCACACTAAGGCACTGGTCCAGTACCATGTCTTTTGGCCAGGAATCGTTCGAGAAATCGAACATCTGGTGTCAGCCTGTGATGTCTGAGCCCTGCAGCAGGCCAGCCCCTGGCGTTCTATTGTTTCTTGGCCTGTTCCTTCGCAACTGTGTGATTGAATTCACTTCAATTTTGCAAGGCCATTCCTGGGTTCCTATTGGCTCTTGGTCGTTGATGCCCTCTCTAACTTTCCGTACATCGTTTGGTCCAGTTCCACTTCAGCCGAGGTCACTGTTGAGGAGTTACCTAAAATATTCTCTATTGAAGGTCTTCTACAAATGATCATGACAGATAGCAGCACTCAGTTCTGTGTGGACATTTTTCAGTCCTTTTGCACGCGCCAGGGGATTCAGCATGTGCGGGCTCCACAGCTTCATCCACAATCTAATGGGGAAACTCATAAAAGAAAGGCATGACATAGAAAAAATGCTTGGTTATTAGAGGAAATACTGAATTTAATTGAGAGACAGGAAAAAAAATAAAAAAAAAAAATAAAATAAAATAGAATAAAATAAAATAAAACCCACACGAAAAATTGAGTACAGGTGACTAAAAATGGGATTGACAGGAAGTGCAAAATAGCTGAGGAGGAGTGGCTAGAAGGAAAATACAAGTCTGCAGAAGAATGTATAACTAGGGGAAAGATAGATACCACCTACAGGAAAATACAAGACATTTGGAGACAAGAAAATCAAGAGCTCAAATGGAAAAGCAGTTCAGAGCAAAGAAGGGAAAGCTTAAAGATGAAAAGAGTATTTACAGGAGCTCAAAAAAAAAAAAAACTTCCAAGACAATATTGTGGGAAGGGAAAAGGAAGTAAATGAAGATGAGATAGAAGATACTACACTGAGAGAAGAATTCATGAGAGCATTGAAAGATTTGAGTTGAAACAAGGCCCATGAAGTAGACAACATTCTGTCAGAGTCATTGAAGTGTTTGAGAGAGCCAGCCATGACAAACTATTCTGCCAGGTGTACAAGATGTATAAGACAGGCAAAATACCCTCAGACTTCAAGAAAATTGTAATAATACCTATTCCAAAGAAAGCAGTCAGATGTTCAAAATTAGAGAACCATTCATTTACAGAAGAACGGAAAAACTTATAGAAGCCAACCTCAGGCAAGATAATTTTAGATTTAGGAGAAATGTACAAACATATGAGGCAATACTCACAATACGACTTATCTTAGAAGATGCATTAAGGAAAGGCAAAACCATATTTTTAGTTTTTGTAGATTTGGAGAAAGCTTTGACAATGTTGACTGGAGTACACACTTTCAAATTTTGGAGTCAACAGGAATAAAACATTGAGAATGGAAGGTTATTTACGATTTGTACAAAAACCAGAGATCAATTAAAAGACTCGAAAGGCATGAAAGGCAAGTAGTAATTGGGTAGGACAAATTTGGAGTAGGGATTAAAGTCGAGGGCAAAGAAATAAAAACTTTCTGTTTGTCAATGACATTGTAATTCTGACAGGGACGCAAAGGAGCTGGAGAGCAACTGAATGGAATGGAGAGTGTCTCGTAGATTAGGCAATGAGACAATAAAGGCGGCAGATGAGTTTTGTTACTTAGGCAGTAAAATAACATGCAGTGGTCACAGTACAGGTGATGTGAAATGCATAATGGAAATAGAAAAGAAAGAGCGAAATTTGTTAACATTGAATATTAATTTAAGTCTTATGACATCTATTCTGAAGGCATTTGTGTGGAGTGCTGTCTTGTAAAGTAGTGAAACATAGTTCAGATAGGAAGAGGATAGAAGCTTTTGAAATGTGGCGCTACAGAAGAATGCTGAAGATTAGGTAGGTAGACTGTGTATAATGAAGAGGTACTGAATGGAACTGGGGAGAAGACAAATTTCTTGTGTACCTTGACTAAAAGAAGGGGCTGTTAGGTAGGACACATTCTTAGACATCAAGGAACCATGAATTTAGCACTGGAGAGAAGTGTGTCAGGCAAAAATTGCAGAGGGAGATCAAGAGACTGTAATGAAACTGATGAAGAACAGCTGCTAATAACTGTCAATTTTTCAATAATATATTTCACTTCATGGATAATTGTTTGTAATATACTGTAACTTTATTCAATATTGGCGCTATTTCTTGACTGCGTAAGCATACTTGTTATCTGTGGAAGACAGAATCTTCAACATCCATTTTGTGCGGGGTGGCCACTCTGAATTTAGCAGTCTCTCTGAGGTGGCGGACATTTATTTAATATTGTACAGTTTTCTTATTTTTGTGATGTGAAACATATACCACAAGTCTGTGAATTAATGCAACTTTATACAAGTTATCTGCTAGTCAGTCTGTTAACAGAAGTAATAACACTGAGACAAACTGGACTACTTTCTTGCAGCGAAGCACAGAAGAATTACACCCTTGTAACAATGAAACCAAATTCATAACCTAGTAACAACAATTATAAGATAAGTTATAACCTACTTGGTCTCTAAAAACAGCCAATGGTTCTACAAGGCATTCTGTGTGTAAAAATCATATAGAACAGACATGCATTATTTTTAGTTTTGTAACTTTGGAGCTGTTAAGATAAATACAGTAAGCAGATTCTAATGGATGTGGGTTGCCAATCTTATGAGAAGATGAAGAGGCTTGTTCATGATAGAGTAGGGTGGAGAGGTAACCAGTCTTTGGACTGAAGACCACAATTACAACATTATATGGGAAGACAGTGCATTATTTGCCATTCTGATGTCATACTGAATTATTCACCACTGTGCTGTTACAAAGCATTTGTACTGGTAACTGAAATGGATCAGCTACTATTATGACACCCTATCCTGAAGAAGGGTGCTATTACAGTTATTCCAAAGTTTAGAGACAAAGGGCTAGGTAAGAGGTAGTATCCCGCTTATTTAATTAGTTTCTAAAATTATTATTTCATTATTTTTATAACAACAAAATGTAAAATGTTATAATGCTGTAATAAGATAACTATTTTTCTCCTGCTTCATGATAAATAATTCACCCTCCCCTTCCTAAAAGAGTGGAGCTAAGATTTCACCACATTCTATAATTCTGTACAACAGAGATTACTCCAAATATACAAGTAGTGGATTTCTCGACCTTCAAAGATTATCTAAAGCCTTTTGAGATAACTACCAAGAAACTATATTCCTCTTTCAGTCTTCGATTAGTGGCATGTTGGGAAAATAAAACGACATTTCTTTCTCATTCATTTTATATTTAATAAATGTTTAACAGAAAATCTGGTAACTTCTTTACATCTTTGAACTTACTTTTATATATAGACATGTTTCAAAATTGAAAACAATAATCACAGCTGTATGTGGAAGCGTAATTCCACTGAGATTATTCAACAAGGATAACTATCTATTCAAAAGATAAAAGCAAAGAGCAATCCTTGCACAATTACATTTTCCAGTCTTCAGCACAGAGTTTCAAAAATTTGTAACTATTTACAGGGCTTGCATTCTCTCTCTCTCTCTCTCTCTGTCCCACACACACACAAACACACACACACACACACACACACACACACACAAAATCACAAACCTGATCAAATTTCAGCCGTACTTTAAAAATGAAAACTAACAGGCACATTTACATTGTCTCTACAAAAATTACTATGATTATAGTGACTTACTATAATTTAATACTTTTAAGAAACAGTCCATAAAATATATAATCAAAGTAAGTACATAATGCACTGACATTAAAATAAATGTGTTTACAACAGACTTAACTGTGCATGTTTCAAACAGTTCATAAAAATTTTCAACAATAGTTAACAGTACCCTGCATTACAGCAAGTATACATACACACTCAACAACAAACAATGATGAAAATGACACTTGAATGTTTACTTGTGGTAATTCCTGATTGAAACAGTTTAGTATTCATATGGTTGTAATCAAGAATGATAACTGCCTGAACTGCCCTATATTCTAATTTAAAAATAAACAGTTATTTTTAGTCATTTACATTTTCTAGCTTCTCATTTAGGTGCAGTGATCCCCTACATTTTGCACAAAGGAATGTGTATGAAAATTCATTATTTGTTTCTGTTCATGTGTTGGATGTTATTAGGCCTTTTTATTATTGTAAGTTATAGGAAATAATCTTGTCTTTCCAACCTCAACAAAAATATGGATTCAGAGCATATGTGAATTCTTAAAATTATTTCTATTTAATATTAAGAAAATGAACATAATGTGTATCAGGGAAACTCCTCTAAGATATACCGTAAGCATAATTAGATACATGTTAGGATGGAAGTGCATATAGTGTTAGTCAGTATGGTCAAAGGACAAATAGTTTATGCTCTAAGTGTTTATTTATTTTGAAAGCAATGTGAGTCTTATAAATGTTCAATTTTTAATAATAATGTATGAATGTTTCATTTATAATTTTATGTACGAGGGTATGTATTATTTATTAACTCTTTTTGATAGGCGAAGCTTTTGGTTAGGCATGGTGATGATTCTGCAAGTGAATTATTTAAAAAATGTAAAACAAAAACAGTCTATGAGAAGAATAAAAATGCTCTTATTAACAAAGCAAAACTGGATTGATTATCATTTTTTTAAATATATGCATTAATTCATGGAATTTTAGTAATGATGCATCTCTTTGTATTTTCAATAAAATATGTCAAAAGAATCTGGTCTACATGTTAAATGGGGATATATTACAAGCAGTGTTGTTATACAATACGTTCTACTTTTATTGATTTGTAGGCAGTACAATACTAATGTGATGGAGTTTTACAACACACCAAAAATGCAACATGATTGTCTTGTGAAGTCAGGGCTGTCATTGCCAATCTGTATATATTAGCAATACACATGTTAATGTGCATTTATTTATCAATAATGATGGCTGCCTCAAAACCAGTCAAAATAGAACTATTCAGTGTAGGCTGATCAATATTTATTACCTCTTCAACACTTTTTTTGTGAAATATATTATGTGTTATGCCAAACTTTAATATGCTTGGACTACAAAGTGTTTTTACAGCAATTTTTTTTTTCAGTATAAGTGGAAATGTTGAATGTAATTTTAGAAAAAGCAATTTATTTAATTTGATTCTCCATCTAGCTACATATTATGAATATTAGTTAAAAAGTAAACTGTATGCTACTTGCCTTGATTTGTTTAATAATTTATAAGACAATGATTGAAACAAAAAAATGGAAGATGATAATTTTGAATATTAGACACATATTATTAATAACGGCAGTTCCCATCTGGTAATTATTTGGAAGCATTCCCTTTTTTATAAATGGAGAAGAACTGCTTGGGAAATATTAGTACGATAAATGTGTAATAGAGCTATAAAAAGATATGTGACAGAATGCTTTCTCTTCAGTAACAAAGAGAGTTAATTAGGTACTGAATTAAAATTCAGTATTTCATTTTTCGTACCTCTATCATCTGAATCAGACTGAATCATAGTCAATATGTTCAGGAAATAACATTTCTTACTGACATTCATTCTTGACTGTAAAATATACATTACTTTACCTAGTCGTTTCTTCAGTATTTAATTGCTGGTATGCACATTTAAAATATAGCTCATCAACATTTATTGGAGATAAAAATCTAACATGAAGTAAAAATGGAAGAATTGAATAGAATATATATGAAAATAGCCTGCTGATTACATACTGGTACTGTGGCTAGGCTGATAGGAACTGTAATGAGGTCTTCTAGGGTTCCAGAGCAAAGTTGGTTACTTTCATGGTTTAGATATGTGTAAAGGTAAGGGGTATCGTCCCAGAATGTAAGGCTGTAAGAGATACATGTAATTTATAAAAAGAAGTAAATATGAAACCATATATAATATTCAAACAATATAACGAGGAAAGTTTATAACTCACTGCAAAGACGTCATGACGAGCTGTGACAGGCATGTAAAAGAGACACACACACACAGGCAATACTTAAGCTATTGGCCATGGCCTCCTTCACAATAAAGAACATTTACACAGGCACACTTCACATTCACACAATCATCTCCAGCTGCCACGTTCCGAATTCGTAAATGATAGTTGAACAACTGTGAATTGTGATGCATGAATGTTCTTTATCCTGAAGAAAGCCATGGCCGACACCTTAAGTGTTGTATGTGTCTGTCATGTTTATGTGCCTTTCACAGCTTGACACTATAGGCTTTTCAGAGAGTTGTAAACTGTCCTCATTATATTGTTTAATTCCAGCAAGGAGTTTCCATTATTATATATAATGTTCTGCTTTCAACAATTTTTAAAAATTAATTCTTTTACGTTTTTCTTTGTTTAATTCCCGGAAATGAAACAGAGAATACATGGATATGTTCTGGAGTTGTGAGAGTCAATTTTTGCAAAAAGACTGTTTTGGCACAACAACAATCATGCTGACTGATAAAATCACACATTTATCTTATCAAGACACAAAAAAATAGCTTGATTATGCAACCTGAAAAACTGCCTTTAAACCATGTTGAAATTTGTCATAAAATACTTGAAATAAATAAAACAAGAAAGTTGTGGAAATTTACTGATATTTTAAATATCACTATTTTATTTTTTATCTTAGAAGCTATTATTATTTAAGCATAAATGTTAAAAAAATATGAGGCAGTATTCAGTTTGATGACAGTTATTTCCAAGTTCAATTAGGAAACTTATAGTAGTTCTTTTTACAATACACTTTCCAGTTTCTGATCTAAGTGTTTCGTCCAGAATTTACCTTTAAATCACCATATATTTGTTACGAAAACATTTTCTAATATACCTACTAATAACAAATAACTTACAATTTTATGATTAATGTCAATACTTTAAAAAATATTTATGAAATAATTTTTAAGAATTGACAGACTAAAACTAAGTGCCAGAATGGGACTCTTGCCTTTCATTTAGCAACAGAGTTGTCCTCAAATTCCCAGAATAATGCCTAGTTTAAATATATTTGTAATCGTTAATAAGCGTACTGCCTGGGAAAAGTAGTATTACAAGTTTGAGTTCCAGCCTGGTAAACAGTTTTAATCTGTTCTGAAGATTAATAAAAGATCCATATTTAATCAATTCATGAACAGATTTGTAGGGCATAAGACAATGATCATTCAAATGTAGTGGCAAATGAAAATGCTAGAATTGTTCTTTGACATTTGAATACAACCATAAGAATACAAAATGGTATGATATTCACCAAATGGATGGATGTCCTATTGAGTGGAATTAGATCATTATGTACAGCACAATGCTGACATATTACTGTTCTTGTTCTTGTGCATGCAAATGGTTTAAAAATGCTTCATTTTGTCAGGTACTACCACAAATAACACAAATGTCACATTTCTGGCTGCAACATCACCGTCACAGCTTCATTAGAAAATATTATTAACACATGTTTTAATCTGTCATTAAATGAATATTGCTAATATTCAGACAGCTTGTACAGTTTCTCTTTCACTCAAATTATTACAAGGAACTCTGAGGCTAGGCAATCTTTAGTACAGAAGGTTGGCCATCCTATTCTGCACAAATAGAAAGAACATAACAACATGAATCACTATTTTTTCAAAACTATCCATTTCAACACAGAAGTATAAAAACAAGTTTTTTCTATTAAACTTTTATGTATAATTAACTTATATCTTTCCTACATTTTGCCTACAGTAATATTAATATTAAAATCAATTTATGTCATACAAAAATAATTTACAAAGGCCACTAACAGTGACACGACTGAATGTTGAGTGTCATTTTTTTTTATTAAAGATTGTTATGATATCTTTTGGAAAGTGTTTTCAAATTCTTGTTCTAAATTCATATATAACAGTTAACCATATATAAATTTTTATGCCATTTGTTTAAATTTCTCAATAAAGTTTATTCCAAGAAATTTGTTATCTGAAAATTCCTGAAAATATCTAACAGCAATGTTTCAGCTGACTATCAGACATGCAACATTTACTTGATATTTATGAATTATTTTTTCTTGAATAAAACGTTGCTGTCTGAAATGAAATATTTATGTGATTAGTGAGAATCAAATAATGGTTGTCATTCCCCTATGTAAAATATAGAATTTACATCACTATGACAGTAACTGTTGTACCTGAAATCATCAGTGACAGCTGACAGACTCTTTATCTCTGTGCACAAAAATAAATATTTTTCACCCGAAACCACACACATCTCAAGCACTTAACTACAGCTCTCTGGTAAAAATTTTACTAACTATATAGGCCTTTGATTTCATAAATTTTTATATTTACATATATTATGTAATACAATAACAATATTGTCAATGATCATGGGCAATTTGGCAAAAAATTCACATAAAACATTTACCAACTTAGCCCAACATGCCATCACATATCTGATGACAGCTATATCCATTACAAGTTTACAAAAGCAAATTCATATGCTAACTAATTATCAGACTTGATCTAAACTGAAACTGCCATTGATAAATATATTAGAAATATGCAGATTATTTGAGATGCAAATAAAACTTTATTGCCCCCAGACAATATATTTTACTCTGTTTTCTAAACTTGTTTTGAACAATTATTTTGTATTTTTCTGTTCTTTTTAGTGTATCATTTAATATTTTCTATAAAGAGAATTTTGCTTTAAAGAAAGAAAGATGATGTCACAGCACATAAATATGTGCCACTTTTCTCCAACAGCCTTCATTAAGTATCAAAACTACTTTCACCACTAACAATATGGGTCATAGAACTCTAGTATAAGTAATATAATTCAATATATTAGAATGATTGACTATCAAGATTTACAGGCAGTCTGTTACCTACATAGGAAGCCCATATTTTTAGTGGTAACATTATCATTAAAGCATATTAAAAGAGGGATCATGATGATGAAAATTAGATATTTGCTAATGAAGTACATGACACATGAATTGACTACAGTTATAATTTAACAGTAATTGACTATCATTCATTCATCTTATAGCTCTTTCCAACTTCGTTTTTCTTGATACAAAACTTTATCTACAATCACTAAACTACGACGTACAAAATGTATTTATTTGAAGGCCCCTATCCACACTGGAACTTCTCAGTTGCATGTAACCTACTTTTCCAATATAATGGAATCATGAATCTCATAGAGAGAAATAACAACTTTTTGCAGCTCACTTCTTGTAGAAATTAACCGAAACAGGTAGACTTAGTAACCTGTTTGATTTTCTATCTTTTATTTCTACCTTGGTCCTCATTTACAGATGTGATTTTCTAGATATAATTTTTAATTGCAACAACTAGCTCTGTTTACACCAGCATGCTGGCAACACAAAACCTCATTTCCTGAAGTGGAACTTCATAGCCAATCCCCTTCCACACACATAGAAAACAAATACATGTTCTGATGGACCTATGGCTAGTATTATTATATGTGTGAAATTACCAATACAGGGGATAGGCTACACCACCATTTGGAATGACCCATAACATCTGCTGGGGTTTTCCTTCTTAAAGCAACCTTTTGTTCATCCTTCTTTTCACAGAAAGGACATCAAAAGTGAAGCACATTACTGAAGAATTTATCAGCTGCCCTTATCTTCAGAGGCTTCTTCTGATTCTCTGTGAACCAGAACATGCACAACTGTAGCATCACCTCCATATCGTCCTCTTAAAGGACGCCTCTCTATAGGAGGAGGAATGGGTAGAGGATCATCAACAGCTATTGACGGTTTGCATGGTGGCAGTGACAAGCCTCCTGGTGTGAGTTTCGTTGGGTGTTTCTCTAATGGATCTACAGCAGTGTCAGATAAAGGCCTTGCTGTTGAGCTACAGTCTTTGGTGGTACTCACTTCTGATGGACACAGAGATAGGACATTACCACTTGGCAAAAGGCCTAGTGGATGCCTGTCTTTAGGAATGTTTGCAATGTCTGACATAGAACCTCTCTCAAAGAAGACAGAGTCTCTATGACACTCCAGGTCTCGCTGGTTATTAGTTTTTTCAGTCACAGGGAAGGGAGTTGTAACACAACCATTGGTGTCACTTGGTCTCATTTCAGAGAGCCTTGTTTCTACTGGAGACACAACACTATCTGGTAAAGAACTGGTCACTGCAATTGTGCTATCACTGTCTTCCTGAGAACTTGGTTGTTTCCCTACTGTAGTACTTGAACACTGTATATCTGGTACACTGACAGTAGTTGTGTCTACACCAACTGGTCCCGTCTCAGGTGACGGTTCACTAACCATTATACATACATTACCATTACCATTTGCAGCTTCTGTTAATTCATCTGCTGGCACTCCACTAGCACCACCAGCCACTACTTGATGCGCACTTGATAAAAATAACAGTGGGAGATTGAGCCATGCTCCACCAAGTTCTGATAAGTCACTGGCATCAGAAGCTCGAGAAGACTTTCTGGACGATGCACGACTTCCACGGTGTACATGAAGGAATGCTGAAAGGCGACTCTGCCAACCACCAGGGCTTGAAGTCTGAGTCATCTCATCTTCCAAATCGAGGGGTTCTCTCTCCCTCTCGCGTTTTAACCTGCAATCAACAAAAAAGAGCCATCAGTTACGTTGACACCAGTAAGCAATGACAGAAACTTTCATAATGAACATCATCAAGTGGTAGATTTGATCACATCTGTTATACCCAGGTTTTCAAATCTCTATTCTCTTTAAAAATATGCTGTGTATGTACCTCAAATCATAAAATGTGATACATTATGAAAATTAATCTAACTCAAACCATAAGAGAATTATGAACCATAGTGTTACTCTTAGAATTTAAGTGAAAATTCAGTGCATTGTTGAAGTATTAAGATCTTTGCACACAAGTGAATCAAAATAAGAAGTATTTTGGGTTCTGAATTGAACAACCAGGAATGTGTATCCATAGTGTGGATAGCACACGAGGGCACTTGGTTGGCAAGATATGAAAGAAGGATTTAAGAAATGTTCTGTTGCTTTTAGAACATGAATGTAATATTTGGTAATGCTATGTTTGAAATTTTGTTGAATAGATAATTTACAAAAAAGAATTGTTTCAAATAGAGATTTTAGTCATTAAAGAGAAGTTAATAAACTGCAAATTAAACCACTTGATGCAGCAGCTGTTAAACTGTGAACAGTTTTGGTACAAAAATTTCATAAAGAGCCAAGTTAACTTAGACCAGTCATTAAATTTCATTCACACACTTTGTGTGTGACGATTTTACTATATATCTGAATAATGAACTTACGTGAAAAGTAAACTGATTAACTGCCATGTAAGACTGATTTCAGTACTGAAGCTATTAACTTTCTACTATGAACAAATGTCAAAAAGTAATACATAAAATAAATTTCAGTTATCAACTTTATTCCAGCAGCTTCATTAAATAGGTTATCCTGGAGCTATGTAGTAATACAGATGTATGCAGTAGAATCCAATCAAGTGGCATTTAGACCTGCACATGAACAGTAGTGTCTCCTTACTTCTGATCCAGTCTGATGTGCTTTGGACAGGAAATAAACATATGGTAACATATTTTACTCAGATATTGGTTACAATTGTAATTTGTCTTTGATACAATATGATATTTTTCTATTTCAACTCTTTACTTCAGGTTTACAGAGTGTTACTTAGACTGATGCACCATGGGACTACCATATAGTGAAAAAGTCATTTTTGTTGCCCTCTAATATAGTATGTGATCAACTTGGATAGCCAGTACATTTGCATACCCATGTGGAAAGGACAGGATGAGGTTATCAATCAGCTCTTGAGGGATATTTGGCCAATCTTTCATGAGTGCAATATCCAGCTCTGCAACCATTATGGGAAGTGCTGGTCTGGCTGCAATGCATCTTCCAAGTGCATCCCAGATGTGCTCAATTGGGTTTAAGTCCAAAAAAGGAGCTGACCACTCCATTCATTCAATTCCCTCAGCTCCAAGCATGTTGTACACCAATGCAGCTCTGTAGGAGTGAGCATTATTGTCCACCAGGAGGAAGTATCCCCTGTCACCAGCAAAGGACACAACAAAAGGTGTCAATGGTAAAAGATTCTGGATTAGTCTCTCACACAGATCTCAGGCAACAGACTGCCTAAGTGAGGTTCCCATGAGAAAAAGAGTAAAAAGCTAACAACAATTATACTGCACTATAAGTGAGGGCATAAAATGTTTGAAGTCAAGGTGTGGTAGGGAACCTGGAATATCTGGAAACGGAAGTACAAAGGCTCACTCTAGATATAGTGGGGACAAATCAAGTGAAATAGAATGATGTAAAAGACTTATAGTGAGAATAATATGTGATAACATTAACAGAAATGACAGTTGATAAATGTCAACAACATAGTTTAGGTGTATATACTGTTGTTCCAAGTGCCAGATTGGGAGGGAGGGGGAGAGAGAGAGAGAGAGAGAGAGAGAGAGAGAGAGAGAGAGAGAGAGAGAGAGAGAGAGCAAAGACATGATAACTCAATAAGTGAAGAGAGCACAAAATCTAATAATCATTATAGATTGGATCATTGTAGTAGGAACGAAAAATAAGACAAAATACAGAAAAGGTAATATGTATATAAGAGAAGAAATAGAACCCATGAATCAGTAATAAATTTCAGCTAGTACTATCCAAGAATCACAAAAGAAATAGATGTACTTGGAAAAGGCCTGTAAACACTGGAACGTAACTGCTAGATTACCATTTTTGATTACTGATGAAAATTCTCCAGACAGATGATAAATTATTTTTCAAAAGAGATAGATTGGCTGTACCGTCAATAGTCACACAAATAAAGAAAAAGGACAAAAAAGAACAAGCTTTCAGAACAGAGTTCCTTCTTCAGGTAGGAGAGAGGGGAAAAAAAAGGGATGGGAATGGAAGGGGAAGGTAATTCATGACCTAGGTCATGAGGATGGATACAAACACCATTTTGTATAGTATGATTCGTATGATGCAAAAAAAAAAAAAAAGCATGTTCTGTGATGAGACCCTTTTGTAATATAAATTGAGATCAATTTAATTACAATCTCAAAAATTAAAAAAATAAAATGACACTACAAAGAAGCTTTAGAAATTGGTTAGTTTAAACTAATGGTAGCTGACAGAGATTGTAGAAGGAAGGAAGATTAGCATATTAGAGATAGGGCACTTGTTCAGTTTGATTTTTACTAAGGATGGCAAAGGAAATTGGCCATACCCTTTGAACTGCATTTGCCTAAAATGATTTTGGGAAACCACTGTAAACTTAAATCAGGCTCCTCCATCCTACCAACTGCAAGTCTATTGTGTTACCACAGAGTAACCTCACTCGCTATTATATATAAACTAGCTGAAAACCCGACATTGCCCGAGTATTTATTTATTTATTCCTGCTATTTTTTCAGGTATATTTTCATTTGTATAAGGACTGTATGTCTGTAAAATCTGTTGGGGATTCAATTAGTGTTAAAGAAGTAGTAGATTAAAACGTTGTGCATGATGGGGCGGTTTTCCATGAACTTTACTATTTGCTCGAATCTCATGAACTACATGTCGTGCTGTGATACAATGTAGATGGTTCACTCAACTGTATACTTTCTGTAAAATTTCTGGCGGCTACAATTTGTAGTTTAGAATTTTTGAATTGTAATGTCATACCGAATGAGGTAGTTTTAGTCCATGAACAGCGAAGCGTTACTGTTTATGTGCTCATATCTCATGTACTACGTGTCTTACTGTGATACAATTGAGAAGGTACATTTAACTATATGTGTATTTGCTGTCTGTAAAATTTCCTGCAGCTACAATTTGTAGTGTACAAATTATAAATTGTAATGTCATACTGAATGCAATAGTTTTACTCCATAAACAGCAAAAAAGTAGTAAGCGATAAACTCTTTTCCTTTCATCATTTTGCTATGGTTGTATGCGATAAAAAGTTTAACAAAGATTTGAAATTATGTTCAAAGTTTGTTGGAAGTCGCTAAGTACTCTCATTCTCATATTGCGTATTTACAATGTCTCGCCGCATTTTTGGCAGTTTTTCTGCGATTCCAATTGTTTATGACATCATATCTGCTGAACCATGTGTGATATTTAATTCTTAACCCGCAGCAGTTGTTACTTCATGGCAAGGAATCTGTGTACCAGATTTGGTAGAAATCGGTCCAGTGGTTTAGGAGAAAAAAAAAAAAGCAGCATTGTTGCTATATGCAGCAGTTTTTCACGCATCTCATTGCTTATGACATCATATCTCATGAACTATATATCGTACATGATTCTTACACTTACGGCGACCGTCCACATGGATTGAAGCTTACGTGTACAAAATTTGAAAAACATTGGATCAAAACTGTAGATTTGTATGTAACATGTACACACAAACAATCATACGGACACTCTGCTTTATATATTAGATGTATAATGCTGCAGTGCAATTTGATCACACAGTTGGCAGAATAGTAAACATGGGACATGTTGATACCAGATCATAAATTTTTGTGAAATTCTACACAGAATCAACATTTGAGAGAGGATGTTTAGTTGTGCTCAAAGAAGCTGGTTGGAGTAATTGGTGAATCAGTCAACATTTGAACAGGCATGATGCCACTATTCAATAATGTTGGTAGGAATAGGTGAACTATTTCTGAACACAGCATCAAGAAAGTAGTGGTTGACCTGGGGAGATGACAGGACATTAGAACCAACTAACTGTCAGAGAGGCACTAAGAGCTCTAACATCATAATCATCATAATCATCATGTAACTGGTACTCCAGCAGACCAACACTGAACTCAGTACACAATCAAGCCTGCTTTTAGTGGTGTTAGGCACATTTAGCCTGGAATCTCATTGACTGGAGGAGAATGGTATTCAGTGATAAGTCTGCTTCAGTTCCAATAATCACTGAAGACATGTCTGAAGAACTCCTCCAAACCACTGCATGGATGTCAAAATGACAGATATTGAAATAAATATCAGAGAGATACGGAAACAACTGAAGTTGTTTAACAGAAGAAAGGCAAATGCACCTGATAGGATACCAATTTGATTTTATACAAAGTATGCAAAGGAACCTGTCCACTTCTAGTAGCAATGTATCATAGCCTATGATTCATAGGTCTCTAGATAAGTGGAGTATTCTTAAGGATTGGACTTCTGTTTTCAAGAAGAATTGTCAAACAGATGCATATAACCATAGGCCTACATCTCTGTTGCCATACAGTTGGAAGAATTTTGGAACACATTTTATTTCGGAGTATTATGACACTTCTGCAGACCAGAAATCTCCTCTGTAGGAATCAACATGGGTTTCAAAAGGAATGATCATGTAAAACACACCACACTATTCATTCACAAGGCCCAGAGGAAGTAGACACAGGCTCCTAGGTAAATACCATTTTTCTTTACTTCCACAAGGTGTTATATATGGTTTGCACCATCATCTGATGAAAAAAAAAAAAAAAAAAAAAAAAAAAAAAAAAAAAAAAAAAAAAAAAAAAAGCTAGCATATGAAATATCAGACCAAGTATATGAAAGAACTGAGGTGTTTGTAACTAACGAAACACAGCATATCATTCTCAATGGAGAGACGTCTTCAGACATTAAAGTGATTTTTAGGTGTGCCCTAGAGGGGTGTTTTCTAGGACTGTCGTTGTTGGACAACATCAGAAGTTCAATGGGACCTTCTGTGGATGATGCCATGGTATATCGAGTTGTTGCAACACTGGAAAAGTGTAGCAAAATGCAAGAGGATCTGCAGCATATTGACTCATGTTGTAGGGAATGGCAACTGATCCTCAATATAAACAAATGAAAAAAGCTAAATATCCATAGAAAGAAAGATCCTTTATTATATAATTATGAAATAGCACTACAAACATTGGAAGCAGTAACTTTCATAAAATATCTGGAATAGACATGAGGAATGATTTGAAATGGAACAACCTTATAAAATTAATTTTGGGTAAAGCAAATAATAGACTAATATATATAAAAATAGATGAAGTCTACTTACAAGGCGAAGGAGCACAGGCAGTAATAGTAACAAATAAACACACACACACACACCCAAACACTAGCTTTCGCAGCCTAGCTGCTTCGTCAGGGAGAAGGCAAGGAGTGGGAAAAGGAAATGATGAGGGTTTTAAGGGAGTGGGTAAGGAGTCATTCCAATCCCGGGACAGGAAAGACTTACCTTGGGGGGAAAAAGGAGGGTAAACAAATACACACACACCCACACATTTACACAGACGCAAGTACACTTATGCAGACATACTGTAGAACTGTAGAAAGCAAAGAAGTTAGAAGTTAGACAGAGATGCCACTTGAGGCAGAGTCTCTATCCAGAGAACCAAGGCAAAGATGTTAAGATGCTGGGTGGGAATTCGAATTTAGCAGAGATTGAGACTAGGTGGGCAAAGGGGAGAGAAAATGTGCTGAAGGGCTAGTTCCCATCTCCGGAGTTCTGAAGGATTGGTGTCGGTGGGAAGTATCCAGATAACCCGGACGGTGTAACACTGTGCCAAGATGTGCTGGCCGTGCCCCAAGGCGTGTTTAGCCACAGGGTGATCCTCATTACCAACAAACACTGTCTGCCTGTGACCATTCATGCAAATGGACAGTTTGTTGCTGGTCATTCCCACATAGAACGCTTCACAGTGCAGGCATGTCAGTTGGTAAATCACGTGGGTGCTGTCGCAAGTGGCTCTGCCCTTTATTGTGTACACCCTCCGGGTTACGGGACTGGAGTAAGTGGTGGTGGAAGGGTGCATAGGGCAGGTTACAAGGGTAGGAGCCAGAAGGTAGGGAAGATGGTTTGGGGATTTCATAGGGATGGACTAGGAGGTTACGGAGGTTAGATGGGCGGCGGAAAGACACTCTCGGAGGAGTGGGGAGGATGTCATGAAGGATGGATCTCATTTCGGGGCAGGATTTAAGGAAGTCGTATCTTTGCTGGAGAGCCACATTCAGAGTCTGCTCCAGTCCCGGAAAGTATCCGGTGACAAGAGGGGCACTTCTGGGGTTCTGTTGAAGGTTCTGAATTTGGGGGGATGAGGAAGTGGCTGTGGCAATTTGCTTCTGTACCAGATCAGGAGGATAGCTGTGGGATGTGAAGGCTGTTATCAGGTTATTGGTGTATCGGTTCAGGGATTCAGGACTGGAGCTGACTCGTTTGCCACGAAGACCTAAGCTGTAGGGAAGGGAACGTTTGATGTGGAATGGATGGCAGCTGTCATAATGCAGGTACTGTTGTTTATTGGTAGGTTTGATGTGGATGGATGTGTGTAGTTGGCCGTTGGATAGATGGAGGTCAACATCGAGGAAAGTGGCAAGGGATTTGGAATAGGACCAGGTGGATTTGATGGGACCAAAGGAGAGTTGAGGTTGCAGAGGAAATTCTGGAGTTCTTCTTCACTGTGAGCACAGATCATGAAGATGTCATCAATGAATCTATACCAAACTTTGGGTTGACAGGCTTGGGTGTCCAGGAAGGCTTCCTCTAAGAGTCCCATAAATACGTTTGCATATGAGGGGGCCATCCTGGTCCCCATGGCTGTTCCCTTTAGTTGTTGGTATGTCTGGCCCTCAAAAGTGAATAAGTTGTGAGTTAGGATGAAGCTGGCTAGGGTGTTAAGGAAAGAGTTTTAGGTAGGGAAGTGGGTGGTCGGCGTGAAAGGAAATATTCCATCGCAGCGAGGCCCTGGGCATGTGGGATATTCGAGTATAAGGAAGTGGCATCGATGGCTACAAGGATGACCAACACTTTCAACCCATCATGTGCAGTCTCCCATCCTTCATCAAAGACACCTACCACTTCCTCGATCGCCTGAAATCCTTACCCTACCTGTTACCTCCTAAAACCATGTTCCCTACCTAAAACCTCTTTCCTTAATACCCTAGCCAGCTTCATCCTAACCCACAACTTATTCACTTTTGAGGGCCAGACATACCAACAACTAAAGGGAACAGCCATGGGGACCAGGATGGCCCCCTCATATGCAAACGTATTTATGGGACGCTTAGAGGAAGCCTTCCTGGACACCCAAGCCTGTCAACCCAAAGTTTGGTATAGATTCATTGATGACATCTTCATGATCTGGGCTCACCGTGAAGAAGAACTCCAGAATTTCCTCTGCAACCTTAACTCTCCTTTGGTCCCATCAAATCCACCTGGTCCTATTCCAAACCCCATGCCACTTTCCTCGATGTCGACCTCCATCTATCCAACGGCTAACTACACACATCCGTCCACATAAAACCTACCAATAAACAACAGTACCTGCATTATGACAGCTGCCATCCATTCCACATCAAACGTTCCCTTTCCTACAGCTTAGGTCTTTGTGGCAAACGAGTCTGCTCCAGTCCTGAATCCCTGAACCGATACACCAATAACCTGATAACAGCCTTCACAACCTGTAGCTATCCTCCTGATCTGGTACAGAAGCAAACTGCCAGAGCCACTTCCTCATCCCTCAAATTCAGAACCTTCAACAGAACCCTAGAAGTGCCCCTCTTGTCACCGGATACTTTCCGGGACTGGAGCGGACTCTGAATGTGGCTCTCCAGCAAGGATACGACTTCCTTAAATCCTGCCCTGAAATGAGATCCATCCTTCATGACATCCTCCCCAGTCCTCTGAGAGTGTCTTTCCGCTACCCACCTAACCCCCTAGTCCATCCCTATGAAATCCCCAAACCATCTTCCCTACCTTCTGGCTCCTACCCTTGTAACCACCCCCGTTGTAAAACCTGCCCTATGCACCCTTCCACCACCACTTACTCCAATCCCGTAACCCGGAGGGTGAACACAATCAAGGGTAGAGCCACTTGCGACAGCACCCACGTGATTTACCAACTGACATGCCTGCACTGTCAAGCGTTCTATGTGGGAAAGACCAGCAACAAACTGTCCATTCACATGAATGGTCACAGGCAGACAGTGTTTGTTGGTAATGAGGATCACCCTGTGGCTAAACACGCCTTGGGGCACGACCAGCACATCTTGGCACAGTGTTACACCATCCGGGTTATCTGGATACTTCCCTCCGACACCAATCCTTCAGAATTCCGGAGATGGGAACTAGCCCTTCAGCATATTCTCTCTTCCCGTTGCCCACCTGGTCTCAACCTCCGCTAAATTCAAATTTGCACCCACCATCTTAACATCTTTGCCTCGGTTCTCTGGACAGAGCCTCTGCCTCAAGTGACATCTCTGTGTAACTTCTTAATTTCTTTGCTTTCACAGTATGTCTGCCTAAGTGTACTTGCGTTTGTGTAAATGTCTGGGTGTGTGTGTGTATTTGTTTACCCTCCTTTTTTCCCCCCAAGGTAAGTCTTTCCTGTCCCGGGATTGGAATGACTCCTTATCCACTCCCTTAAAACCCTCATCATTTCCTTTTCCCTCCCTCTCCTTGCCTTCTGCCTTACAAAGCAGCTAGGCTGCGAAAGCTAGCATTTGTGTGTGTGTGTGTGTGTGTGTGTGTGTGTGTGTGTGTGTGTGTGTGTGTGTCTGTGTGTTCATTTGTTACCATCACTGCCTGTGCTCCTTCGCCTGGTAAGTAGACTTCATCTATTTTTATGTATATTTTTCCTGTTAGAAATTTTTCCTCTATAATATTCAGATAATAGACTAAGATTCATTTGAAGTAATCTCAAGACATGTAGTCTGTCTACAAAGGAAGTAGGTTACAAAACAATCGTTCTGCCGATGCTTAAGTATAGTCCGTCTGTGTGGGATCCATATCTGGTTAATAGAAAACATAGAAAAGACCCAGTGGGCAGCAGTAGGCTTTGTTGATGAAAAAATTTCTGATAATGTATCTTTGGAACACAAAGTTGCATAGAAGTAAATCATAGACAGTTGAAAAACCAGAAAACAAGAGAATCTTACTGTCCAAGATTTTTTGTTGCAGAGTGATGTAAAATTAAGTAGACTTGTCGTAACCCATACAAAGTTGTGGAATTATGAACGTATAATAATTGTGTGGCAGCTCAGAA
This sequence comes from Locusta migratoria, assembly GCA_026315105.1. Taxonomy (NCBI): domain Eukaryota; kingdom Metazoa; phylum Arthropoda; class Insecta; order Orthoptera; family Acrididae; genus Locusta; species Locusta migratoria. Next base: position 380,972,053 of record CM048748.1, on the reverse strand, counting down.
TGAAGTGCAAGTGAATATATAATTCAAGCACTTTATTTTTATATTATTTACATAAATATAACTCCCATTACAAACATTACTAAACATCGCGAAGGAAAACACAAGGAAAAAGCTTTTATTAAATTAATGTTAAGCAAAGAAGTTGAACAGTAATAAAACAAGCCAAGAATAAGCACGTTTTTAGACACAAAGGCCACGCTGTAGCAAGGAGTAATGCTAGTTGCCACATAAGCGCTCCTGGTAGCCAGTGTGCGAACTCGTTGACATGCTAGGCAATAAGCTGATCATGTGTCGTCTGTTGCTACAGACTGTCTAAATAAATCAGTGAATATAAACAAACACTGATTAAAGGAAGGGAATATATGGTAGGAAATGAGTTAATTTATCAGCAAATAACTTCAATACTATTAGAGGGAGCCAAAGAGAGCAAAAAGTGCTAGGTAAAACACAGAACTTAATGTAGCCAACAAATAATAATGGATGCTTGGTGTAAACTATGACAAGTATTGGGGAGTTTACAGAAGAACTCATCTGCAGTTGGTTTATACCTTCAGGTGAGTAGTATTGTTGCCATCCTGCAATATTCATTACAATAACACAATCATATTATAATAATATATATTTGAGAGACTAGAAAGGAAAAGTATGTAGACAAATCAATACAAATAAGAAATTAAGTTAATGATAAATATTTCTGAACAATTGTCATAAATATATGTTCACTTCTGAAGTTGAACTAACAAAATGGAAAATCCAGGAGGTTACAACCATCAGGTTAAGTCCGTCAGCAGTAGACAGCAAAACACACACTTACATAGATTCACAGCTTGCACATGCACCTAAGTAAATACAGAGACACAACACTAGGAAATGTACCTTTTAAAATGTTCACAAAAATAATAAACAAAAGGAAAAAAAATCAATGAACATCTTCACATCTGACTGCAACAGAAGTTCTGCTATAGCGTGTATGGGAAGACCCAAAAGTGAAAGAGAAATTTTACGTCCTATTAGTGACCCACCCTTGCTTCGCATGGGTGGAATTTATATTCTTATATCTACAAAAATCTATGTGTCTCAGTACTTTATAGATTGCTGTGTGCTAAGTGATATGATTAAACACAATTAATACCATTGTTATACAATACTCTGAGAGTTTAATCCATATTTACACATTAATATCACAGTCTAGCATATATGTAAGATCATGAAGTCATGGAAATGATGTGAATGCTCCAAGTGGCAGCAGTGCAGTAACAGAAGACTGACATGATACCAACACTTTGCTCTTTCTCTGCTAGGGGTGCTACTGTTGTTCCAAGTGTCAGCCATAAAATTTTGTGTATACATTAATTAATTTCTTGATATGAATTAAGCCAAACTGTACAGGATGACCTGCTGGGCTAATCTGAAGATTTCATCAAAATATCGCCAGCCATTTTAGAGTTCATAGGAAACATACATATATACACACACATCCAATTTTATCAATATAGATTTATAGACTGGAGAAAAATTTAATCTAACACAATATTTTGACATTAACCCGTGGTGATCGCTCGACCACCAATTCGACAGAACCAATATGTGACATTTCTTTGTAGCTGGATCTTTGGGGTTTCAGCCTCCATGAGCCTACCAGCCAAGTTTAACCTCAGTTCTGATGTGTTATAATAAAGTGTTGTATCAAGTTCATGTGGTTCTTACTAGGGCTCAAACACAACATAAAATCCATACTGGTGACCCAAAAGTTGAGCAAACTGCCAATTTACGGGCGTTGTGCAGTGGCATCCAGTTTTGCAAATGTGCTTACCACCAATTCTATGTGGCTCCTGAAGACATAGAAAAGACTGCCATTAATACTCCCATAGGTTTATTTCACTACAGTTTCAAGCTTTTGGGCCTCAAGAACACCACTCAGACTTGGCAGAGATTTATCCATGAGATTTTATTTCCTTTGAGATTTCATTTTGCGTATCTCGATGACATTTTAATATTCAGTAACTCGGTTGAGCAGAATAAGAAACATTTACAAATCCTTCTCGACAACCAGGCTGCAGCTGGTATTGAACTGAATGACAACAAATGCTACCTGCAACAGAGTTCAGTGCTTTTTCTTGGCTTCACAGTTTTGGCTGATGGTGTAATCCCCTCCTGATAGGATTTATCATGCCAGGAGCTTGCCACCGCCCACAACTTTCAAAGAATTATGTCGTTTCCCTGGCACCATTAATTACTATTGATGACACTTGCCTGGCGTTTTCAACATGTTCATTTCGATCTAATCGGCCCCTTTCGCCAGCTGACAGTGTTTGCTATCTACTAACCTCCATCAACTGCACCACACACTGGGTCGAAGCTACGCCCATTCCCAACATCACAGCTGAAACAGATGCATGCACATCCATGTTGTCCTGGATCTTTCAATTTGGATATCCTTCCATCATAACAACTGAAACCAACTGACCAGGACCGCCAATTTGAGTCTTCTCTCTTTCAAAACCTTAGAACCTGCTTGGCATCAGACGTATTCACACAACCACTTATCATGCCCAAGGCAATAGAATAGTTAAACGCTGACACTGGATCCTAAAGACACCATAATGTGTCATGACACACTGTGGTTGTAAAGTTTGTTAAAGACCTCATGTTATAAGAGTGAGGAATGTAGGGACAGAGCATGCCTGTAGATTTGTTGCACCAAACCTTGCCCGGTACACCAGGGAGGTGGTGCGGATAGGTCACAAAGAAGAGGAAGAATCTTGAATAAGTTGCTTAGTATCATCATCAGCCGCTTGCAAAGTGGCGAGCTCAGAAAGGTCCAAGAGAGAAGAAATTGCATAAATGCACAAAAGGAATTTGGCCATGACATTTTCCATGCCCTTGATACAGCAGACACCGGTAGTGAATTGAGAAATGTAGTCAAAATAGCAGAACAGACACATGAGAGGGTCTGCTGGAGGCTTAGAGATAGCAGCCGCAAGAGGTTTATGGTCTGTGAGAACACAGAAATAACGGCCATCTATGGAAGAGCAGATGTGTTTGATGACCTCATAGAAAGTCAGGTATTCTTGATCGAAGGCTGAGAACTTTTGCTGAGCATTATTGAGTTTATTTAAGAAAAATTGCAAAGGATAAGTGAAGCTGTCAAGCAATTGGCTAAGGATTGCACAGATGGCAGTAACACTCACATCCAGCTATTGTGTGAAATTTTGCTATAAAATACAAAGATCATTGTCTCGATGGTTTCTACAACGACCACTTCATTGCCACAAACTCAGTGTATTCCTGCTTTCAGTGCTTCAAATTTGTATTTGCAGAACAATTTCTCACAGGACGTGTTCTCTCCAATACTGCATAAGCATAAAAATCTTTGGACCACATATTTTATAGCAATATCTGACAACACTAGAAAGAGTAAAGGTAACTTATATAAAAAGAGCAATAGGTTTGTCCAAAGCAATACTACTCAAATAGTATATCTGCTAGTGAAGAAATCCTTTCTCATTGAAAAATTATAGATGGACCTGTTGCTACCCAACACCTGTGCTTGGAAATTCTACTAAAACACGGTATAAAAAAGGTAAGGCATACCAACAGAATTTTAAAATGCAGGCACTGTGATCAATCAAACATAGACATAGGAAATTTTTGAGATAAGACACATGTTCATCAGAATGTCAGTCCATAGTTTCCACCATCTTGTTTGCAGAAACACATAATATCATGAACCAATTATCATTATTGATTTACATAGTTTACCGTACCGACTAAAAGGCAGCTGTACCACGACAGTTATCTGTTCTCTGTGAAATAATACAAAATGTTTTAACTGATGTATTTTGAATTAATACTTACAATAATCCGCAAAGGGAACAGTCATATGACGACACTTTACACCAGTTTAAGATTCACTTTAAAGTATTTCTCAAGTTACCAGGACTTGAGTGAGAAAGTGAACACAAATATGAATAGTGTAGTCATTTCCAGAGCACTGGATATGTTGTAGAAACATAGCAATGCAATTATGGTTGTGTAATGTAAAAAACACTCCTCCACTGCTGGTTGCAAGCATGGAGCCTCATCTCACAGTGAAGAGCAAGGAGGAGGAGCGGGAGGAGTATCAACCTTTTTAAAAAAAAAACCATTGTCCTTACGGCTCCAGAAGGCAGTACCCTGCCATAGAGCCCCTTGCCAGGGTAACAGTGAAGTCCTCAATGGCATCTGCGACGGAGAAGATGGACTTCAGAATGGCGTTGATGGCGAAGAGGCAAACCTGTAGTGTCAGTACTGCAGATGAGTGGCTACAAAAGGCATCTGACTCCATGATAGGGGCAGCCTTGTTTTCCTTCTCCTTCCCTTCTGCCTGAAGAAGCAGTTAGGCTGTGAAAGCTAGTGTTTTTGCGTGTGTGTGTTTTATTTGCTACTATCACTACCTGTGCTCCTCCGCCTGGTAAGTAATCTTCATCTATATTTTTGTACATATATATTTTTCCTCTCTCTCTCTCTCTCTCTCTCTCTCTCTCTCTCTATATATATATATATATATATATATATATATATATATGAAACGATTATTAAGACGAAAAATTCCTAGCAGGAAAAATAAAATATAAAAAATAGACGAAGATTACTCACCAGGCGAAGGAGCACAGGTGTGACAGCATCACAAATAAATAAATGAATACACACACACACACAATCGCAAGCTTTCGCAACCCAGTTGCGTCTTCAGGCAGTAGGGAAGGAGAGGGAAAAGGAAATGATGAGGGTTTTAAGGAAGGGGGTAAGGAGCCATTCCAATCCCGGGAGAGGAAAGACTTACCTTGGGGGAAAAAAAGGAGGGTAAACAAATGCACACATGCCCACACATTCACACAGACACAAGTACACCTAGGCAGACAGTATGTCTGCCTAGGTGTACTTGTGTCTGTGTGAATGTGTGGGCATGTGTGCATTTGTTTACCCTCCTTTTTTTCCCCCAAGGTAAGTCTTTCCTCTCCCGGGATTGGAATGGCTCCTTACCCCCTTCCTTAAAACCCTCATCATTTCCTTTTCCCTCTCCTTCCCTACTGCCTGAAGACGCAACTGGGTTGCGAAAGCTTGCGATTGTGTGTGTGTGTGTATTCATTTATTTATTTGTGATGCTGTCACACCTGTGCTCCTTCGCCTGGTGAGTAATCTTCGTCTATTTTTTATATTTTATATATATATATATATATATATATATATATATATATATATATATATATATATAAAAGAGATGACTTACCACAAGGACCGGCTGGTTGATAGAAACGAATAAAATCACACACATACAAGCTTTCAGAACCGTTGGTCGCTTCTTCAGGATAAGAGGAAAAAAGGGAAGGGGAGGAGAAAGGGAAGGATATGGGTCTTAAGGAAGTGGAAAAGGAGTCATTCCAATCCCAGGAGTGGAAGGACTTACCTTAGGGGAAAAAAGGAAGGAAAACAAATACACTCACACTCACACATATCCAAACACAAACACACCTAGGCAGACATTTGTAAAAAGCAAAGAAGTTGGACAGAGATACCACTTGAGGCAGAGGCTCTGTCCACAGAATCAAGGCAAAGATGCTAAAGATGGTGGGCGGGAATTTGAATTTAGCAGAGGTTGAGATTAGGTGGGCAATGGGAGGAGAGAATAAGAACAAGTTGAAGGGCAAGTTCCCATCTCCGGAGTTCTGGAAGGTTGGTGACAGTGGTAAGTATCCAGATAACCCGGGCGGTGTAACACTGCGCCAAGACGTACTGGCCGTGCACCAAGGCATGTCTAGCCACAGATCTTCATTACCAACAAACACTGTCTGCCTGTCACCATTCATGCGAATGGACAGTTTGTTGCTGGTCATTCCCACATAGAACGCTTCACAGTGCAGGCATGTCAGTTGGTAAATCACGTGGGTGCTATCGCAAATGGCTCTGCCCTTTACCATGTACACCTTCCGGGTTACTGGACTGGAGTAAGTGGTGGTGGAAGGGTGCATAGGGCAGGTTTTACAACAGGGTAGGTTGCATGGGTAGGAGCCAGAGGGTAGGGAAAGTGATATGGGGATTTCATAGGGATGGACTAGGAGGTTACGAAGGTTAGGTGGGCGGCGGAAAGACACTCTTGGTGGAGTGGGAAGGATGTCATTAAGGATAGAAGTCATTTCGGGGCAGGATTTAAGGAAGTCGTATCCTTGCTGGAAAGCCACATTCAGAGTCTGCTCCAGTCCCGGAAAGTATCCGGTGACAAAAGGGGCACTTCTGGAGTTCTTCGGTGGAAGGTTCTGGATTTGGGGGGATGAGGAGGTGGCTCTGGTAATTTGCTTCTGAACCAGATCAGGAGGATAGCTGCGTGATGTGAAAGCTGTTATTAGCTTATTGGTGTACTGTATCAGGGATTTGGGACTGGAGCAGACCCTTTTGCCACGAAGACCTAAGCTGTCCTCCCATTTTTTCCTCTTATCCCGAAAAAGCGACCAACGGTTGCGAAAGCTTGTATGTGTGTTTGTGTGTGATTTTATTCATTTCTATCGACGAGCCGATCCTTGTGGTAAGTCATCTCTTTTCTATTTTTTATTTTTGTTTATCCCACCAAGAAAGTTTCCCTCTATAATTTTCGTTTTATATATATATATATATATATATATATATATATATATATAGAGAGAGAGAGAGAGAGAGAGAGAGAGAGAGGAAAAATTCCTAACAGGAAAAATATATGTAAAAAATAGATGAAGTCTACTTACCAGGCGAAGGAGCACAGGCAATGATAGTAACAAATAAACACACAGACACACACACACATACAAACGCTAGCTTTCGCAGCCTAGCTGCTTTGTCAGGCAGAAGGCAAGGAGAGGGAAAAGGAAATGATGAGGTTTTTAAGGAAGGGGGTAAGGAGTCATTCCAATCCCAGGACAGAAGAACCCCATAAGTGCCCCTCTTGTCACCGGATACTTTCCGGGACTGGAGTGGACTCTGAATGTGGCTCTCCAGCAAGGATATGACTTTCTTAAATCCTGCCCTGAAATGAGATCCATCCTTTATGACATCCTCCCCACTCCTCCAAGAGTGTCTTTCCGCCGCTCACCTAACCTCCGTAACCTCCTAGTCCATCCCTATGAAATCCCCAAACCACCTTCCCTACCTTCTGGCTCCTACCCTTGTAACCACCCCCATTGTAAAAGCTGCCCTATGCACCCTTTCACCAGCAATTACTCCAGTCCCGTAACCCGGAGGGTGTACACAATCAAGGGCAGAGCCACTTGCGACAGCACCCACGTGATTTACCAACTGAAATGCCTGCACTGTGAAGCATTCTATGTGGGAATGACCAGCAACAAACTGTCCATTCGCATGAATGGTCACAGGCAGACAGTGTTTGTTGGTAATGAGGATCACCCTGTGGCTAAACACGCCTTGGGGCACGACCAGCACATCTTGGCACAGTGTTACACCGTCTGGGTTATCTGGATACTTCCCACCGACACCAATCCTTCAGAACTCCGGAGATGGGAACTAGCCCTTCAACATATTCTCTCTTCCCGTTGCCCACCTGATCTCAACCTCCGCTAAATTCAAATTCCCACCCACCATCTTAACATCTTTGCCTCGGTTCTCTGGACAGAGCCTCTGCCTCAAGTGGCATCTCTGTCTAACTTCTTAACTTCTTTGCTTTCTACAGTATGTCTGCCTAAGTGTACTTGCGTCTGTGTAAATGTGTGGGTGTGTATGTATTTGTTTACCCTCCTTTTCCCCCCCAAGGTAAGTCTTTCCTGTCCTGCGATTGGAATGCCTCCTTACCCCCTTCCTTAAAACCCTCATCATTTCCTTTTCCCTCTCCTTCCCTTCTGCCTGAAGAAGCAACTGGGTTACGAAAGCTTGCGTTTGTGTGTATTTATTTATTTATTTGTGATGCTGTCACACCTGTGCTCCTTCGCCTGGTGAGTAATCTTTGTCTATTTGTTATATATAATTTATCCTGCTAGGAGTTTTTCGTCTAAGCAAAACCTCATTTTTACATTCTCGGTTTCTACGTTTTCCCTCCATTTACACCCTTTTTTGTCGGTCCCGTCAAATTCCCTATGTTTACAATGTTAATTCACCGTTGTTCTTGCGTTAACATATTTACACTTTTCCTGCGTTTTATACTTTTCGAAAGAATTTTTGTGAAGAAAAATTACGTAATGTACATTAATTGATGCTAGCATGGCTTTCCCCATAAAGTATAGCGCTTAAAAATTATTCGCAGTCGAGTTTCTTGACACTTTGCATTTATTCAAGCATATATTTCGCCTTTCGTTGTTGACTTACGACACGCCGATTTGTGGCATTGTACTTCCTCTTTCCACCATCTTCTTTGCCAGAGCACTTGGCGTGAGAATAATGCTGATTTGTGGTTTTGTAGTTCCTCTTTCCGCTAGCTTCTTTGCCAGAGCGGCTGGCATCTACTCAAACAATCAGAACCAGTTACTTTGTTGAATTGAGAATAAAGAGTTGCATTGTTTTTGTGATACATATTTCTGATTAATAAAGAATGTTATCTGTCAAAGTTGGGTATCACAATACCCACAGCCTCAAAAAAGTGATAATAGTGAGAGGTGCCGATCCTATGCAAACGTCACAAAAATATTTATGCATATGTTTGTACTCGAGAACGCGAATAAATTCTCTAATATCGTCATGTGAAACATCTAAAAATACAAAAATAACGGAACTTTACTATGTAAATAATTACGTAATGCTGGTAAAAGGCAGTAATTTTGAAGATGTGTTACATAGCCTGGCAGCAGCATCTAAATAATATCGAAGCGGTTCAGGTAATTTTGAAGATGTGTTACATAGCCCAGCAGTGGCGTCCTCAAGTATAATGAATGAAATTACGTCAAAAATTTCTACTTCCCATAAAATTACCAATTCTGTTTGGCGCTTAAAATAGCGGTGTCCTCGATTATAATGAATGACATTATGTCAAAATTTCTACCTTCCATAAGATTACCAGTTTTGCCTGGAGCTTAAAATAGCACCGTCTTCGATTATGATGAATGGATAACCTTTATTGTATAATAAACTTCCTGATGAGTATTTAGATGCCTATTATGTACATATATCACAAATAAACTACGAAAATGCTAGGCTGATGCAGTAAGCATATTTTACCATTTAAAACATTATTTCCTGTATTTTACATTTTCCCGCATTTTACACCATTTTACTTAAGTCCCTTGAAAAGCGTAAAAACGAGGTTCAACTGTATATATATATATATAAGACGAAAAATTCCTAGCAGGAAAAATTATATATAAAAATAGACGAAGATTACTCACCAGGCGAAGGAGCACAGGTGTGACAGCAGCACAAATAAACAGAACACACACACACACACACACACACACACACACACAAACTCAAGCTTTCGCAACCCAGTTGCTTCTTCATGCGGAAGAGAAGGAGAGGGAAAAGGAAATGATGAGGGTTTTAAGGAAGGGGGTAAGGAGCCATTCCAATCCCGGGACAGGAAAGACTTACCTTGTGGGAAGAAAAGGAAGGTAAACAAATACACACACACCCATACATTTACACAGATGCAAACACACCTAGGCCTTTAAGTTATCTTTCTAAATATAGTATCAACCTATAATTGTACAGAAGAGTGCAAAATACATGTTAATGAAATTAAAAATAAATAAATAAATAAAAACAACTGCCATTTTACTCTACCATGCTCGACAGGAGCACGTGACCTAGTCAAGTGGTGAATTACACTGGTACTATTCAGGAAGCATGTTAAGGAGAAATTTCTTACACAATAGGAACATTAAGTGTTATGCTTAGCCATATTTTTAGTTCTTTATTTATGTGTTAACCGTGTTGTATTGTCTTTTTATTTCATACTTTTATTCCAATTGTTGACAGAGGTACTACAAATTTTTGATTATTTTTATTTTATTGGTGTATATTATATGGAAGGTCTTTCTTTCTTTGATTGGTTTTGTAACAAAACTTACCTTATGTATTCCCTGAAGGCCCTCTGGATTGTCCTGGCTGCTTTATCCTGTCGTTTCCATATCCTTGTAGAAGACACGATCTCCAGTTCTTTTCTTGTGGGGAACTGTTTCTTGAATTTTATGTCCATTTGATCTTGTAGCTGAAATTTTAAAACATGGGAAACAAATGTAATCATAATCAAACAATACAGAAATAACTCGCCGTAAAGACGAACGTTGAGCCACCGACAGTCACAAATAAAAGACTCTCTCTCTCTCTCTCACACACACACACACTCACACAAACAATTCTAAATTTTCGGCTGTGGCCTTCTGTGTTGGATGGCCAGAGATGGCTGCTGTTTATGGATGGGTGTGCCTGAGTGATTGTGTGGAGAGTGTTCTCTGTCTGAGGAAGGATGCGGCCAAAAATTTAGAATTTTGTGAGTGTGTGTGTATTCACATTCTTTACTGGACCTTCCATTGTTGTTCATACAGAAAATAAGCTTTATGTCGAAGTGAATAAGGCACAATATTTGAATTTATTTGGTCGGCATTACATAATGTTTCACATGGCATGCACAGCTTCTCCAACTATACAAATCCAGTCATTAATAAGATCATTGCAAAAAGTTGGTGTGCTGAAAGAGTCTGATTTCTTGAACATTTCATGTTCATTTCACGATGTGTTATTTGATTATTTCATGAAATGGGCTTACCCGTTTCATGTGCTGAAACCATTTAACTGGGTTCAGCTCAAATATCCTCTTCCTTGGAAGTCTTTTCAGGAAAGTCTTAAAATTTTACCAGGTTTTTATGAAAATAATTTGAAAGCAATCTGTAAATATCAGCTTTTTGAGGAAGTGAAGAACATTAAAAAGATATCTGAAGAGAAAATTTATTAACTGAGACCTGTTAAGTGATTTAGTAAACAAGAACTCATTTTCTTGTGTTGATTATCAACAATATAATAAGGGCAGCTTACAACTATTCACAAAGGTGTACAATGAGCTGTGATAGGCACATAAAATGGACATACATATAAAACACTTAACCTATTAGCCGTTGGTCTTCCTCAGAGTAGATAGCAATCACAAAAGCTCACAACCATCATCTCCAGCTGCCACACTCCAGACTACACTCCGTGGTGAGAGAATAAGAGAAAAAGGGAGGTGAGGAGGGGGTCAGGAAGGTTGCATAATGGTGGTCGGGATGAATAAAAGCATGGTTGTATGGAGCATGTAAGAACTCTTGTGTGAGGGAAAAAAATGTGTTGCTGTAGGTTGAGGCTTGAATAATGTATTGATTATTGTGAAAATCTATGTGGAAATACCCAACTCCTGAATGACATGCATTCTTCTGCTAAATATAATTGAGAGAGGAATAAGTAAACTGCATAATTAATAACAATTGCCTTTCCTACTTGTTTGCATGTGTCTACTATAAAACAATAAAGTATCTGTTTCATTAGTAATGCAATTTATTGACTTTTTTTTTATCGTAGCTCATTAAAGATGAGACAGTAACACCTGTAAATTAAATTTCATTACAATAAGTGACAAGTCATTTACTGACATAATGAGTTAATGTTCATTGTCTGAATTTGAATGCACTGTTAACCAACCAAAGCGTACATGTTTGATCAAGACTCAATTAGATATAAAGAGACGTAAAACACTGACATTAGTATCAATTTACAAGACCGATATTTTAACCCAGAAATAAATGATAAATTTAGCATGATATAAAGTTGTGAAATTGAACTCAGTACCTATATGAATTGTTCACTAAGCAAAAATCAGATGTCACATATTTAATATATTCAAAAATAGCATTATATTGGGACCTGAAATGGAGATACAACTGATTTTCCCCCTGCAAAGATTCGAACCTGACACCATTCACTATTGTTTTATATATACTAATAAAATAATATATTCATTGTCTCTTTACCATTAATAGGATGCACAAATATTCGGCTAGAAGTAACGCCACAAATAGGTTTGTGCTCCTTGGGACTCCAACCCCACACATATCATCATTGTCGACCCCACATGATTAGGTACACTATCAAATTCACATTCACTGGTAGTAGAGACTTGCAGGGGTTTAGTATTTTGAGGAAACAAAGAAAACTAACCCAACTCTTCTAGTTGATATAAATATAAATGTAAATAGAAATTCATAAACCCTCAGATGGTTTTTCATCTCGAACATGTTAAAGACATTAAAGATAAAGATGAAACAATGAATTAAAATTTGTGATGCAGCTGGGAATCAAACCCGGACCTCCATGCTTACTAGGCAGATGTCTTACCGCTAGACCACCGCATCACTAGTGACTAAGGTGCCTCGGAATAGTCGAAGCACAATTTCCCTCCACTTCACAAACTATAAATGTTTTCCCTACCATTCCCATCATTTTTTCTTCCCTTCTCTCCCACCTGAAGAAGGAACTATGTACCAAAAGCTTGTCCTTTTTCGTACCTTTTTTTCTTTTTCTTCATTTGTGTCACTATTGGCGGTACTGCACAAAGGTAAGTACTAGCCAGCCAATCTATCTCTTTTGAAAAATAATTTAACTCAATATTTCTGTTTATGATCTTTTGCTCATAAAGAATATCCATAATAAGCATGCAACATGCACATCTATAAAAACATTCTCAAACAAATTAAATGCTTACATATCATAATTACCACAAGTTCAATGTGTAACTGTCTATAAGGTAAGTAATATGAAAATAGATCTTCAGCACTCTTGTTTAAAATGGCTATAAAAATAAACGTGAGAAAAATCGGATATATTAACATGTGCACCACTTTCACACAAATTTCTTATTAAATTAGTCTTAAAGTTATCCCAGCAGAAAAAAATTGCTGCGGCTTGTTCCAGGCATGTCCAGCATAAGGTACTTTCTGTGTGCTAACACTTTTTCCCCCTGTATCTTTATTTTACAAAAATCAAATGTTTGTAAAGCTTATGGGACTTAACTACGGAGTCATCAGTCCCTAAACTTACAAACTACTTATGAACTAGCACAGCACAAATATCCATGCCTGAGGGGGGATTCGAACCCCCGACCGTAGTGGCCGTGCAGACCGCGACTGAAGCGCCTCAGTCCCCTCGGCCACTGCGGTCGGCTTTATTTTACAGTAAACATACATTCAGACAGAACATATATTCAATAGGCTGGCAGCAGCTTCAACGCCGCTCTTCTGCCAAAAGATTGTACACTAATGAGCATGAAGATTAAAATTACAATGCCAAGAAGTTAAAAATGTGGAGAATTTAAAAACAATGACAATGAGAATGTTTTGGCGAACGAGACATTAGAAAGATAATAAAACACGACACTGGGCAGACGAAAACTCACTGAAGACACTACTCAAAACTTTCAACTCTCACATAAAGTCCACTTTTCGTCATCATTGTAAGAAAATGTGCTGTGAGTTCCTATGAGCATTACAAGCCTGTGAGTCTCACAACTGCTGCGAGTTTCTATGAGCATTATAGGTCTAAAAGTCTCTACGAGCGCTGTGGAAACTTGTAGCAAGATGGCCGCAGTTGACTTGCAGTACCCCATGCCCCCCCCCCCCCCCTCCCACTCCAGTGGCTGCAAGTCTGGCACGAGCTACGAGCGAGCATGAAGGCTGAAATGACCGGCTCTTGTTGGAGTCCTAGGACAAAATATTTTTGGCACTACTGCTAGCTAAACATGTGCACATCACAGTAAAGGTGAAGAGACAATGAATATATTATCTCTATTAGTATCTATAAAATGACAGTAAATAGTTCCAGGTTCAAATCTCTGCCAGTTTCAGGTCCCAATATAACGCTATTTGTGAATATATTAAATATGTGACATCTGATTATGCTTAGTTAACAATTCATATAGATACTGGGTTATATTCCACAACTTTATGGCGTTTGACACCTGAGATTTCCACTATATTGCATACCATTAGTTGTTACTTCTGAGCAATAATATGCACTTAATGCAATTTCTGGTGCTAAATTTTTCATTTATTTCCAAGTTTGAATATCAGCCTTGTAAACTGATACTCGTGGAAACATCAGTGTTTTAAATCTCTTTATATGTAATCAAGTTTTGATCAAACACACATGCTTTGGTGTTAAATATGAAGAGAGACATTGTATTAAAATCTGCACTGTGGTCGGGATTCGAACGCGGGATCTCCTGGTTACTAGGCAGATACTTTAGACCGCTAAGCTAGCACAACATTACAGGCAAAGTGGTTACACAGTCTGTTTTCAGGCACATCTTCCTCCACATTACATACTTTAATTCTTCCTCTATGTTCCCTGTGTAATATGTATCAAATTGCCAAGGCTCTCCAATATTGGAATAGCATCCCAACAGAGAACGTGGATGGGAACAATCCTATCTTGTTCCTCAGGCAGAGGTGGTATAAATATCAACAATGATTCAGTTCCTTGAGACAAACATTGTCTCGTTATACCAAAGGTATTAAATATAAGGAGAGGCATTGAATTAAAATTTTTGCTGTTGCCAGGATTTGAACCTGTAATTCTGTATTAGCTGAGTGGTCCAAAGTGCTTGACTAGTAAGCAAGAGGTCTGGGGTTCAAAACCCGGCCACAGTACAAATTTTAATTCAATGCCTCTCCTTATATTTAATACCTTTGGTATAACAAGACAATGTTTGTCTCAAGGAACTGAGCTTTGCTTGGTTAACAGTGCGTTCAAATTCAGATCATGAACAACTCTTCATATCATTAAATGACTTGCCACTCATTGTAATGAAATATAATTTACAAGTGTTACTGTCTTATCTTTAATAACGTGTATTCTAATATTTGTTGTATGACAGCACTGGTGTGGACTAACTGCCATAAGGAGTAATGTTCTCTAGTGTATTTTGTGGTACCTATCTTGTGTAGTCAATGACTGTAGTGTGCAGGGTTGTGAAGACCTGGGACATAGCTTTGTTATGTTGGTTATATACTGTCAGGTACAGCCAACACATTGGAATTCAGGAGTGACCCACTTTTTTTGCTGTCAAGTGTACCTTAAAAGCTGCTCAATAAACTTAACTAAACGAGTATAACTATACATGTCTAGCACAGAAAACCTCAGAGACTTGTAATTTTCAAATAGGCTCATTTTGCTACACATCAAAACAAATCTTATGACTGTTATATTTGCACTTTCTCATTTATAAAATAACATGCAAAAGTTTAGACATTATTACAACATTTTATTCGGAACAAGCACTGAAACAAATGAACTCAGAAAAAGGCCAAGAGTGTTCTATATAAACGCTGTCACAAATAAAATCTTTAAACTGCACTCTCAACACCCCTCCCCAATTTAAGGATTTTACAAAAATCAAGTTAAGCCCAAAAAGCTACTCAAACTGATGAATCTAGCAGATGGTAGTCCTTTGGTAAAGATGTCTTTTAATCTGGTTCTCTGAACAAACATGATTGACGGTGAAGACTTTGTGATTGTGAAGTTGACACCCAAAGTTATGTTTAATGTAGCTGTGCCTTAACCAACAATGTTCCAATTTTTTCAGTATCTGTTTACAAGACTCATTGTCCTCAAATATAGGAATTGGTAGCTGGAGTGGAACTCCAATAGCATGATGCAAATATATTGGCCACAGCAGCTGTTGCCAGAGCTATGTATTCTGCCTCAGTGGAGGACAAAGCAACACTTGTCTCTTTCTTTATTAGCAAGCAGACTGTATTTCTAAAAAGTTGAAGAAAACATCCTGAGGTAGGTCTTGCATCTTCCTTTTTATCCCAGTTTGCGTCGGCATAGGCTATAAGAACATCTTGTTTTCATTTATAACATATCTCTATATCAATGTTCCTTTGATGTATCTCAAAAACTCTTTTCAAGCATCTCCAGAGTCGTCCGTTGGATTGTTTTGGTATCTGCTCAAGTAACTGACTACATCACACAAATCAAGCCTTGTTGCTGTTGTTGCATACATCAAATATCCAATTAATTCCCTGCATGGTTTATCTCAATTCCTAAGAATGATTGTGGTTGTCCCACTTCCCTTGCTTTAAACTTCTGCTTTAACTTAAATTTCCATTTCCCCTCTATTATTCCCTACTATCAGAATATCATCAATGTAGAGCACAATGTAAATAACAAATTCCTTTACAATCATGCATAAAAACATTTATCTGCTTCTTACTGAGTAAATCATATAGACATAAGAAACATGTGAATAGAATGTTTCCATGGTAGTGGTGCCTGCTTCAGTCCATTTAAAGATTTTTGTAATCTGCAGATCAAACCAGTTGTGTCTTTCTGACCTTCAGAAACAGCCACTTCTTCAGAAATAGCCATGTATATTTCCTCCTTGAGTAAACCTTGAAGAAAAGCACTGTCATCTACATCTGCATAGATACTCTGCAAATCACATTTAAGTGCCTGGCAGAAGGTTCATTAACCACTTTCATAACTTTTCTCTACCGTTCCATTCTCTAATAGCGTGCGGGAAGAAAGAACACCTAAATCGTTCCATTTTCGTTCTGATTTCTCTTATTTTATTGGGATGGTCATGTCTCCATAAGTAGGTGGGTGCTAGCAAAATATTTTCACATTCATAAGTAAAAGTCGGTGATTGAAACTTCGCAAACAGATCACGCTGCAATGAATAACGTCTTTCTTTTAATGATTTCCACCCCAATTCGTGCAACATTTCCGTGACGCTTTCCCCCCCGTAATGTGATAAAACAAAACGAGCTGCCCTTCTCTGAACCTTCTCAATATCTTCCTTCAGTCCCACCTGGTGAGGGTCCCACGAGGGGCAACAGTACTCCAGGAGAGGACGCACAAGTGTGATTTAGGCAGTCTCTTTGGTGGAGCTGGTGCATCTTCGAAGCGTTCTGCCGATGAAACGTAACCTTTGATTCGCCTTCCCCACAATATTTTCTATGTGTTCTCTCCAGTCAAAGTTGTTCGTAATTGTAACTCCTAGGTATTTGGTAGAATTTACGACCTTAAGGTTTGACTGATTTATTGCGTAATTGAAGTTCAGTGGATTTCTTTTAGTGGTCATGTGTATTACTTCACAATTTTCTTTATTTAGTGTCAATTGCCAATTTTCACACCAAGTAGAAATTTTGTCTAAATCGCTTTGCAGTTGCTTTTGATTCTCTGTTGACTTCACTAACTGATAAACGACAGCATCATCCGCGAACAGTCTAAGGGAGCTATTCAGATTGTCTCCTAAATTGTTTATAAACACGAGGAAGAGTAGGGGACCTATGACATCAAATTGTTTCAAAACCAGTCCTTGTTGGACTGAAATTGCAAGCATTATTCTAATACTATAAGACAAAATAACAGAATAGTCAAATCCCTTTTACTGTGAACATCATTTAGCTACAAGTCTAGGCTTGTGTCTTATGATATTTCCATCTTTGTCCTTCTTCAGTTTAAAGACCCACTTACTGCCAATGGCCTTCCTTCCAGGAGGTAGTTCGACAAAACTCCAAGTCTTATTTTCCTTTAGAGAGTAAATTTCATCCTGTACAGTTTGGTACCAGAGTTCCTTATCATCATGTGTTGGAATTTACCTTTTGGTACATATCAACAAATGACTCAGCAATCAGATATTTAGGAGAGTTCCTCTTCCCAGTAGAATGTCAAACAGTTTCATCTCTAGTTTCCTCTTCATCACTGGTTATATATGATATGGGAATTCTTCCATGGTACTCACCAGTTGACTTGACATCATCTTCACTATTGTCATTGTGCTCCTTCTCTGAAGGTCTGTACAGGTTTCGTAACCCAGTCTTCGAATGGTGAACTTTCAAAGTCAAATTTTCCTTCACAAAAAACAACATTCCTTCCTGTGACTAGTTTTCCTTCCACTGAATACTAGTGTCTGTAGCCATTTGGACAGTAGCAAGAACTTACTGTCAAACTTCCCTATTCTCAGTGCCTTAAAGACCCAGATAATCAATACAGCCAAATAGTCTTAGCTTGCTCAAATTAGGTTTCTCACTGTACCACAAAGTCACAAGGTCCTTACCTTCCAAAGCCACAGTAGGGCTTCTGTTTAGTAGATATATGGCAGTATGAACAGTTTCTGACTAGAATGTCTTAGAATTACACACTCAGCTTTCTGTACATTGCAAAAATTTAAAACATATAGCTGAGATTCATTCCTCTTTCCAATGGCAATGATATCTTTTCCATTTTAATTAAACCTTGACCTTTTTAAAATGTGATACTAAAGTCATTCGTTTCCATTTTTCTAACTGACAGTAAATTACAATTTAGTTCAAGCACAGAATAAAAACAGCTTTAATTGTTATCTCAAGTTACTTTCCTTTTACAACATTAGTGACCTTAACAACTCACCTGACTTATCTACTTTGGCTTTCATGGGCTGTACCAATTTCTTCACATTACTGAGAGGTATCTTACTGTTAATCAAATGTCCTGTTGCTCCCGGGTTCAAAAAGCAGTTTATGTCATTTGCTGATTGATTTTCACTTGATGTTGCAAAACAAAACCCATCTTCCTCTTTAATGTCAGCCACATTCATTGAGTTGCTGTCTACTGAATTCTTGTTTTGTAATATAACTCTGCAGTTAGCCCTTTTGTGAGTAGGCTTTCCACAATGATGTGTAAAGCTGAATGAGTTCTCTAAAGTCCCTTGCTGATTTGTAGTTTTATTGGCCTCTGACGAATACGGTTGTGATACAATTGAGTTTTAAAGGCTGTTGGATGTGGTGTATCATCATTTTTATTTTTCCAGACTACTATTTTCTGCTTTGATTCTTCATCCAGCAGCCTATTTTTCATTAAATTCAGCCTCAAATCTTTGATTGAGAACATTTTGATAGCAGTTACAACTAAGTTGTATTCCACAGGCATCGTTAAAAGTAGATGACATACAATATCAATTTCTTCAATGGTTGCTCCAGTCAAATGTAAATCTCGTATCAAATTGTCAAACTTCAGAAAGTTATTAACTAGCATATCTCTTGTTTCATCAAATTTCATAGTTAAAAGTTGTTTTCTCAGCAAAAGTTGACTAGCAATTCCTTTTCTCTCAAACATATAGCATAGAGATGCCCATAAGACAAAAGAAGTTACCATACCTTATGTTTGCATATCCAAGGTTAATGTATTGTATAAGATGGGACTTAGATTTCTGATCTTGCTTCGTAATTTCAGTCAGTCATGTTTCCTTTGCAGCACACTGAGTGTCTGTCAATCTCTCCATTGATAAATACCACCTTTGTAAGAAAGGTTTCCTGCACAAATGATAAATGTTCCAGTTCCTCAAGAAGAGTTCACATTCTGAATTTCCAGTAGCTGTAACAGGTTCCGTCAAAGAAAGGGATACGATACTTTTCCACGTCAGTTGCCATCTCAAAAATAACATTTACAGCCTACTTGACAGTTCACTCATGACCGCATATTTTATCATAGATTCCATTTTAAAACATGCTTGGTTGTATTTGAACTTCCTCATTTGTAAAAAACACACAACAGTTTATGCATGATTACAACACATTATTCAGAACAAGAATTGAAACAAATGAACTCAGAAAAATGCATAGTGTGTTCTTTAAAAACACTGGCACAGATAAAATCTTTGCCCTTCATCCATAACTCACAAGATGTCATGTGAGAAAAGGGCAAGCTAAGTTTCAGATGAACAATGTCTCGTAAATCCATACTGATTCATAGAAAGGAGCTTTTCTGCCTCAAGGAATTTTACTATATTCGAACTGAGAATATGCTCCAAAATTCAACAGGAAACTGATGTCAATAATATTGCCCTGTAATATTGTGGGTCATTTCTCTTTTCTTTCTTATAAACGAAAGTCACCTGCATTTTTTTCCAATCACTAGGAACTTTGTGCTGAATTAAAAATTCACAAAAAATGTACGCTAAATAAGGGGCCAATGCTTCAGAATACTCTTTGTAAAATTGAACTGACATTCCAGACCAGGAGACTTTTTTGTATTTAGCTCTCTCAGCTGCTTCTCTACACTATTACTATGTCCTCCACTTCGGAATCAGTACATTGATCAATTGATGGTACATTGTGCAGTCCTTCTGTGTGAAAGATTTCTTAAAGGTTAAATTTAGAACTTCAGCTTTCCGTTTGCTTTCTTCTATTACTACCCTGGAATGATCAACGAGTGACTGGATAGTGGGCTCTGGCCCGCTTATCAATTTTACATAGGACCAGAATTTTTTTGAGATCTCTGAAAGATCTTTTGCTTAGGTATGGCTGTGGTAATTATTGTATGCTTTATGCATTGATATTTTTATAGACACATAAATCTCTACTAATTTTTGCCTGTCATCATTTGTGTGTTCTTTTTTGAACGGAGAGTGCAACAGTCTTTGCTTTCTCAGTAGCATTCTAACATTATTATTACACCACAGTGGATCTTTTCCATCCTTAATCGGCTTTACAGGCAAATATTTCTCTAACCCTTTATTTACAATGTATTTAAATTTAATCCACAATTCCTCAACATCCATTGTACCGGAATTAAAGGATATCCATTAATTTTCTAAGTGCGATCCTAACAATTGCTTATCAGCTCTTCCTAACAAAAACACGCTCCTAACCTTCTTGATTCGGTCACCATCGACACTATGACAATATCATGATCACTAACTCCTGTCTCTACATAGATATCGTTAATAAGGTCAGACCTGTCATAGCTATAAGGTCTAAAATATTTCCATTGCGTGTGGGTTGCCGTTTTAACTGCTCAAGACAGTTTTTGGAGAATGTGTCCAAAAGTAGCTCACAAAATTACTTGTCTTTACTGCCTGAAATGTAACTAGAGAGGTCCCAATCTATATTCTTAAGGATGAAGTCTCCCTAGACGAATATTACATGGACAGGGTACCTACGCACTACCTAGTGTAGACTTTCTTTGAATGGCTCTAAAACTGCTACAGGGTCACTGGGGGCCAGTAAAAACACCCAACTATTAACTTTATTATTAGACCTATTATATGCACACACAGAACAGATAAATTAACAGTTACTTTCAACTACTATTTCGGTTGAAACAATATCTTTGTCCACAGTAATGAACACTCCCCCTCCAGTTGTGTCCTATCTATCTTTCTAATATACATTCCATGCCTCGCTAAATATTTCTGAACTTGCCACACCATGATTTAGCCAGCTTTCGGTGCCTAAAATATCTGAGCACAATAATTTCCATGCAGCACGGCAAATTTGGGAGTTTTGTTTTTAATAATTTGAAAGTTCACGGCTAATATTTTGATAGTCGAATTTTTGAACCAAATGAGGCCTGAATTTGTGGTCTGAATGTTGACAGGTGAGTGCACATCAGAGCTAGTGCCTAGCCTAAAAAACCTCCATGTGCAATTCACGAGTACGCTGCTACCCGAGTAGCCGCTTCCTTAATGTGGTGCACCTCTGATTTATCTAGGGGCGTCCTAATTTTCCCCACCCGATAATGCAGATCCATAAATCTGCAGCCATGATTGTCACAGAGTTGGCAAAGCCTCTGGTTCAGACCCTCCACTCGGCTCAAAACCAAAGGACCCTGATCAACTCTAGAAACAATGCTACAAATTGACAACTCTACTTCCACCCCATGTGCGAGGGCAGCAGCCTTCACCAATTCTGCCAGCCGCCCATAGGAACTGAGAATGTCCTCAGAACCTAAGCAACAAGCATCACTGGTGCCAATGTGAGCCACGACTTGCAGTTGACTGTACCCTGCACGCTTGAAAGCCGCCGTCAAAGTGACCTCCACATCTCGGATGAGGCCCCCTGGACGACACACCGAGTGCACATTGGACTCCTTTCCGGATCTCGACGCTATCTGCCTAAGGGGCCCCATCATGTGCCTAACATTGGAGCTCCCAATAACTAATAATCACCTCCCCCCGTTCACCTGCTCAGACCCTGCTGAAGGACTGGCCACATGTCCACTTACAGGAACGTGCATGGTCAGACGGCCAGCCTTCACATTGGACTTCCGACTTGAGCGACGTGAACACTGTCCAACCCACCACTCCCCTTGCGGAGAGGGCGGCTCGACCATGTCCGGTACACCTGAAGGTGCTTTGGTAACCAGGACAGAGGATGAAGCATGAGACACCTGAGGTATCCCACTTGACGCATCAGACTCCCAAACCACCGCTGCACTCCAAGACAGCAGCCTGAAGCCTGAAGACATAGCCAACAGAATGCTTAGCTGTTCGCGAACTGTGGTCAACTCCTCCCGAGACTGCACACAACAGGCACACATCCTATCCATCCTATCGATACAATTAACTGTAGAAAGCAGAAAACTAAATAATCAACTTTTAACTAGTCTAGTACTTTAATAAAGGTGACTGACGGCTGACTGAACTGTAGTCAGTGGTAACTACACTGTCAAAACAACGAAACTGACTCTGGTTGTTTTCAAAATAAACAAGAAAATCTATGGAATACACTGTTATCAAATGTGCAGGAATATAAGCTTTCTTAAAGCAGAATACGAAATAAGGAAGTGACAATATGGCACTTAAATCACCTAGATTGCAGCAGGCGAAAACTATTCTCACGGTATTTGTCAAAATACGTGAGAATAAACTCTTAAAACAGTAGCACAAATGAAATATGCCAAGTAGGTGAGAAGAAACCTCTTAAAAACAAAAGCACTACGAAACTTAAGAAATTAATTGGCAATGAAATATCACGCAAATTAAATTATGATACTTAGTGCTCTGGGTGATCAGGCATTGACAACAGCTGGCACCTTTGACCTCGCTCCCTGATAAGGGGTCCACCGCTTACAATGTTGGGCTCTGTTCCTTTCTTGCTTCAGCTATGAGCTTCATTTCCGACCCATTGCTCAGCATGCCAAAGCTGATGTTTTGTCCCATTTCCCAATGAGGCAAGAACTTGTTTTCGACTGTGATGAGCTATTGTGCTTTCATGTGGACGATGCCGAGCATAGTGTTGTTGACAGGTGCCCCATCAATGGCGACAGGTTAGCAACAGCTACTGCTTCTGATTCTGTTCAGTGATGTGTGCTGCGTGTGCTGCCCTACTGGAAAGGCCTATGATCCATTGAATAACTACTTTGCCCTTCGTTTTCGCCTCACTGCTCATAATGGTGTTGTTTCCCTCTTACTGATGGACTCTCACCGAAGGTTTGGCACGTCAGCATGTCTACTGGCCTGGCATCGACATCGCACACATGGTTGCTGCCTGCGAACCATGCACTAACCAGGCTCCTGCTCCAAAGGCATCTCTATCTCCATGGCCTATACCCTCACACCCATGGGATCACATACATGTTGACTATGCGGGTCCCTTCCTTGGGCTTACTGCCCTCTTGTGGTGGATGCCTATTCTAACTTTCCTTTTGTTGTACATTGTGCGTCACCTTCCACACCACTGACCACCCAGGTGCTAGCCAGAATATTTTCCTTAGAAGGTCTCCTTTCCACACTGGTCTCGGAAAATGGTACGCAATTTACTTCCTCTGAATTCTCCGATTTTTGTACTCAACGTGGTGTTACGCACATTACTGCTCCACCCTTCCATCCTCAATAAAA
The DNA here is from genome assembly GCA_026315105.1 of Locusta migratoria. Lineage (NCBI taxonomy): Eukaryota > Metazoa > Arthropoda > Insecta > Orthoptera > Acrididae > Locusta > Locusta migratoria. The sequence goes on along the minus strand of CM048748.1, from coordinate 380,948,472 downwards.
TGGCAAGGTTGAACACCTTGTTCGTACTTTCAAATCACAAATGAAAAATTTGCTCACTACTTCTTCCTCTGACAAAGCATTGTTCCAGTTCCTGGACTCCTACTGTTTTACTTCCATGGGTGACCACAGTTCGGCCGAACTGCTTCATGGCTGTCAGCTTCATACCTCGTTCCACCTTCTTCCCCCTCCACCCCATCGGCCAGAGTAGACTCCATTCACAAAGTTCTTGGAGGGCGCTCCTGTTTGGGTATGGGGGTACGGCAAGTGCCCAAAATGGATTCAGGCTTGGACCCTGAGCCCTCGCAGCAAATGCCTTTACAGAGTCTGCACAACTGCTGGAGAAGTGGGGCACCATGTGAACCAACTTCAGCCCCGAGTGCCTTCGGCAGCAGGTTCTACAGCAGCACCACCACCAACACCATCTCCACCAAGAGCTGCTCCCAACGGGATGGAGGTGCCATGATTCGTTCCATGGTCTGCTGGCACAGCAAGCCAACCACGAACAAAGCAACAGCCACCGACAGTTCCTGTACCGGTTACCAACCCAGAATCACAAGAAGACGTCATCATGCACTAGCTCGAACAAACACCTCAGGAAGAGTCATCCTTATCCCCTCCGAATGTTCATTCTGATCAAACACAAGGGTCACTGGTAATTCCAATGCACTATTGTGCATCATGTGTCCCCCACAGAAGCAGACATCTGGCAGCTCTCCATTGTCTCCAATAATCACTCCAAGGCATCTTCCCACAAGACTGGGGTCTAGTCGGGGACACTTTCACCCATATGTGAAGGTGCCTCCCAGGGAGCTGACAGAGATGCATGCAGAACACATGGACATCGGTGCTCTTCACACCACCTACAGCAAGTGAGTGCTCAAATCAAAAGGAGGAAAGTGTTGTGGTTTTGTGTGCGATGTTTGGCTGGCTGCCATGAGATTCTATGTGACTGATGGTAGGGGCACTGCTCTTAAAATAATGCAATGGCAGTGTCAACCAGAACACGGGGAAGTGCGCAGCTGCGAGAACTGTTCTTGTGTAACCACTTCAGTGTATACATGTACTTACTTTTCAAGTGTGTTTTGTTATGTATGAATTCCAGGAGTGGAATAAAATTTCAGTTAAAGTTACTAAGCTAGCTTACTGATAGATTTTGTGCATTAGTAAATATACCTCTTTTGACTTGTCCTCTCCTTTGCAAACCTTTGAGGAACTGATGATACAAACAAGGTGCTGGGAGAAAAAGAAGCACAAAAGCCACAAACAGGCAGCATGAATAGCATTTTGTCAAAGTCTTCATCATCTGCTGCCCTAAGAGTTAGGTATACTTGTACTACTGTGGTAGGTGATGGATTTGTGTCTATGTATCTATGATAATCTGTTTGTTACAGAATTCATAGCTGTTAACTTACATTCTTATTTTATTGTTCTTTATAAGGCCTATTTTTTAATTACCCTTAGTTGAGTTTTTGTTGATGGCACTCTACTCACTTGGCCAGAAATATTGTTTTCTTATGGTGTCCTCACTAATTTTCAAGTTATACATAATGATCCAGATATTTAGTATTCCAATTCTGACCAAAAGAACTAATCCCATATAGTATTTTATTTTCCCTGTTTCTCCCTATTCTGTCAGTACACTTTTCCTTTCATTCACAAATTGTCATTTATTTTTCCTAACTGTGTTAGTCTTAATTTAGTCTTAGTCTTAATATTGGCATATTAATTGCACCTCCACAGATACATGAATTGAAATTATATTAAATACCTCTAACACACAAACCTTCAGATGTCAGATAATCAGATCAGTACCAAACATTGTATATTGATAAAGTATCAACCAAAACTTCGATATAATTCATGCTATGTGCTCCATCTAGAACAATGTGCTTAAACGGGAAGAAATAATTAACACCTGTCCCATGAAGTACAGGAAAAGCATATCTGTGAAAATGCATCATACTGAGCACCCATAGGAAAGTTGATAGAGTGTACTTTTGTCATTTCAAGGGTCCTGGCTTCAAGTGAAGGTGATGCACTTTATTTTTATTTTTATTTTTTTTTTATTGCACTGGAAATAGTTTTATGTCAATACACACTGAGTGTTATATGTTACAACATGTTCCTGACAAATAAAATCTTGTCAGTCACACAGTCATTTATCATCACCATCATTACAGTTATAATAATAATAATTATTATTATTACTTTGCATGTGTAGTGCAATTGTTTCTTTATTCTTGTGTTCCTACCACTTATGTTTATTTTCTGAAACTACTAATATGTTTGCTACTTTCAAATAAAGGTAGCAAAAGCAAACTGCTGATAACACACTGCTATAAAATCCAAACAGACATTTTACAATTGCCAAACTATTTCAGTAAAAAACAGTACCATAAGCAGTGCTTGAACTCAGGACCCTTGATATAACAAAGTTACAATATCAACTTGCCCACAGGAGCTCGACATGATATGCTTTCACAAGAATGCTTTTGCTCTACTCTGGAGGTTAGGTGTTAATTATTATTATAGTTTACACATGTTCTCCTCAACAACAGCATACAGCACAAATTATTATGGTATACTCAATCAATATACAATGTTTGGTACCAATCTGACTGAAATTTGGAGGTTTAGGGGTAAAAAAATTTGGAAGAAATGCACAAGTTTCAGTTGATATAAACTTACCTTTTTAAATTCTTCAGTTTCTTCTACATGTCCAAGAACATACTTAACTAAAGCATGTAGGATATCTAAACAATGAATCTTGTTGCCTCGAGCTATTGGAAGATTAAAGCTGACAAGTGCCACAATATTTGGTTTAGGAATGCCCAGTGGTGGGTCAAGACTTGCAATGAAGTCTGAAAGTTGTGAAAAACGAATGAACTGCGTTGCATGTGGATCATACCTGAAACAAAGCAATGCAATATATGCTCAGTAACTCTTTAATATTTAGCAACTCTATCAAACAATTTTACATTGCTCTTCCTTCGTTATTGGAATTCATTATGTGTGAGAAATTGTTCAGTCTGAGAGAGCATGTTGATGAATTCTACGTAAAAGGTAGAAGGAAGACAGACCAACCTATAATAATTAACAGAGAAATATGTGTTGGTGAATGTCTATCTTTCATAGAATTGAAATAATTTTTGTGCACATATTACATTTTACAGCTACAATATTATTTCAGAGTAATATGTGACTCTTCACACTCTGCAGGAGATATATCCAACATATAGTTCTCAAGTCTACTTGACATTCTAAAGATGACATTTATTATTCTACATTTTGTAAATTACTCTTACAGGAAAACTATTTCTGCAAAAATTGCAGTTTAACAAACTTTTTTATATACCCTGTATCTAACAAATTTACATTAGTTTCATTCAATGGGTACTCTAAATCCATAATAGTACTTTAAGATGTTGTTGAAAACTTTATTTTTTGGTCATTTACTTTTTAAAATGCTTATTCAGTTACAGTATACACTGTGTGACAAAAAACACCAAGAACACATGAGGGGATGAGAACATGTTACAGTGAGTATAAAATCTCTCAGCATGGCTCCACTTTTCAGTATGATGTTGCTTCCTTTCTGGGCTGGATGCATGCACTGATTTAGATGAGAAGGGTGTCATGAAGCAACTGTATCCTCTCCTGAGGCCACCAGGCCCACAACTATTGTATATGGCCCTTGATATTGTGACTTACGGAAGTAATGTCCGTATTGTCACGCAATTAGTATAAGTAATGGTATTGTTTGGAAAGATAAAAGGACTGGTAGTGGATAGGGGCAAGTGGTTGGAGGAGCTGCCAGACAGCCCAGGTAGTAGTAGCGGGTTAAACCGAATGGCCGTTCGGGGTTTGTTCAAATCAGTGGAAATCTGGGAAAGGCCTACCTATGCTTTGTTCTCAAAACTAATGAGGGCTGTTAATCGAGCATTTATTAAGGGGTGCCTGGAGGACACATTCCAGTAATTCAGAATAAAATAAAATAAACTATAAAATTATTTATCATCAACATTTAAGACATCTAAGATGTTGGAATAATTCTGCACATCTTATGATCTAAAAATAATTTCAATAGCTCAAAAATTACAAATTTATATGACTCATATATCAAAATATAGAAATATTGAATGTGTCGTGCAATTTAAACAAACTCTGGTTCAAATGATAGCTTATTGTCTATAGCTGTTGTTGTTGTGGTCTTCAGTCTGCAGACTAATTTGATGCAGCTCTCCATGCTACCCTGTCCTGTGCAAGCCTCTTCATCTGAGTCCTGTATCCTATTGAATCTGCTTACTGTATTCATCCCTTAGTCTCCCTCTATGATTTTTAGCCCACACATTTCTTTCTAATGCTAAGTTGATGATTCCTCGATGTCTCAGAATGTGTCCCACCAACCTATCCCTTCTCTTAGTCAGGATATAACAGAAACTCCTTTTTTCCCCATTCTCCTAATTAGTTATGTGATCTACCCATCTAATCTTCATCATTCATCTGTAGCACCACATTTTGGAAGCTCCTATACTGGTTTCGTCTGAACTCCTTATCATCCACATTTCACTTCCATACAATGCTACACTCTAGACAAATGCTTTCAGAAAGAAGTTCCTAATATTTAAATTAATACTGGATATCAACAAATTTCACTTCTTTAGAAATGCTTTTCTTTCCATAGCCATTCTGTATCTTTATCTTCTTTACTTTGTCCATCAGAAGTTATCTTGCTACCCAAATAACAAAACTCATTTACTAATTTTATTGTCTCATTACCTAATCTAATTCCTTCAGCATCGCCTGATTTACTGACACTATACCCATTACCCGCATTTTGCCCTTGTTAATGTTCATCTTATATCTTCCTTTCAAGACACTGTCCATTCTGTTTAATTGCTCTTCCAGGTCCTATGCTGTCTCTGACAGAATCACTATGTTGTCAGCAAACAGCAAGGTTCTTATTCCCTAGTCCTGCACTTTAATTCCCTCTCCAAATTTCTTCTTGCATTCCTTCACAACTTGCTCAATGTACAGATTGAACAATGTTGGGGAAAGGCTACAGCCATGTCTTACTCCCTTCTGAACCACTGCAACCCTTTCATACCCTTTGACTCTAATAATTGCTGTCTGGTTTTTGTACAAGTTGAATATAGCGCTTTCCTCCATATATTTTACCCCTGCTACCTTCAGAATCAGAAAAAGGGTATTCCAGCCAACATTATCAAAAGCTTTCTCAAGATTCACAAATGCTAAAAACATAGGTTTCTCTTTCCTTAATCAATCTTCTAAGATAAGTCTTAATATGAGTATTGCCTTGCGTGTTCCTACACTTCTCCTAAATCCAAATTGATCTTCCTCAAAGTTAGATTCCACCAATTTTTCCATTTGTCTGTAAATAATTCATGTTAGTATTTTGCATCCTTGACTTATTAAACAGATAATTCTGTAATTTTCACATTAGTCTGCACCTTCTTTCTTAGGTATTGGAATCACTATATTCTTCTTGAAGTCGGAGGGTATTTCCCCGGTCTCGTACCTCTTGCATACCAGGTGTAACACTTCCTTCATGAATGGCTCTCCTAAAGATGATAACAATTCAGACAGAACATCATCCACTCCATGGGCATAGTTTCTACTCTAATCTTTTAGTGCTCTGCCAAATTCTTCTTACAGTATAGTATCTCCTCTCTCATCTTTCTCTGTTTTGTCTTCCATTTCTAGAATACTGCCTTTGAGTTTATTTCCTGTGTACAGGCCTTCTATATATTCCTTCCACCTTTCAGCTTTGCATTCTTTGCTTAGTACTGGTTTTGCAGGTTTTATTGACATTCATACCACTCCTTTTCTTATCTCCAAATGTCTCTTTTATTTTCCTGTAGGCAGTTCTATCTTTTCCATAGTTATACATTCTTCTACGGTCTTGCATTTCTCTTCATGCCATTCCCACTTAGCCAGTCTGCACTTCCTGTCAGCCTCTCTAGCTATCATCTTGAAAGTGTTTATTTAATCAATTATTTCAACTGATATAAATTTATAGGGGAAATATAAACAGATCATATTCTCCACAGTAACAAAGAAAATGCAAGCAACATGATTTACCTCACATATATTTTATTTAGTGTGTTGACCTATTGTACAATTTGTCAGTAATTCACATAAATATTTTGTGACATGAGTAGTCAAGCTTATAAAAGCTGGTTTGTCTATTTATTTATTTCAGACTGTGTAATACTAAGAGGGCATGGAAAAGAACTCCATGTCTAGTCTTGGCAGAAGAAGGACCCTCCTGGATGATAGGATGATTGGAGAGAGTGTTAAGATTTGCACAGTGAATGGTCGCTTCTGGGATTCTAAATTTGGCGAGAACAAGGGAATGCCAGTGCAGCAGATATGTGTTTACATTTTTAACAAGAACTTATGAATGTAGAAATGGTGTCTGGGAAACTCAAACTATTTTGAACTGTTATTTCATGATGAGTGCTTATGAAATATACACAGTTTCTGTGTTTCTTAAAGTTATGATTACTTAGTTGGGGAAAAGTGCTACCAATTTCTTGTGGCGGAAAATGCAACTGTTTAACCATTTTCTTCAATTTTATTGAAACTTTCATCACTGACTTTTGGATAAATGGTTCTTGATTCATTGCATCATGTAAGTCAGCCACATACAACTATGGAAGAAGAGAATACTTGCTCATTTGGAAGAAGAGCCATCTACCAGCATGCATGCCATTGCTCAAACCATGGGAATTTCCAAAAGTAGTGCCTGGTGTGTACTGCATGACAACCAGCTGTACCCATATCATCTACAGAAAGTTCAGGGTTTGAATGTAGATGATTTCCCGTGATGAGTTGAATTTTGTGAATGGATTGTTAACCATTCTGAGAATGAGCCCAACTTTTTAATGAACATGTTGTTCACAGATGAAGCACAATTCACCAGAGATAGGTTCTTCAAATGTTGCAACAGCCATGTTTGGACACTGCACAATCCAAAAATTGTAATGGAACACAGCCACCAATGTAGGTTTGCTGTGAATGTATGGGCCGGCTTATTAGTACCTCCTGTCACCAACTTTGAATGGACATAGGTACAGGGTCTTCATTCAAGATGTTCTTCCACAACTCTTAGAGAATGTACCACTTATTGTGCCTTGTCAGATGTGGATGCAACTTGACGCAGCACCAGCACACTTCGCTCATCAAGTGCATGATGTAATCAATGACACTTATCCCAGGTGTTGGATCATAAGGGGAAGCTCAATGGCATGGCCATCCCACTCTCTCCTGATCTCATGCCACCAAAACCGTGCAACAATATTTCTCTTTAGTGAACGCCGAGATAAGACGGCCACACCTCCGACCATGCGCACAATGCTTACCATAACAACAGCTCGCAACTCGCCATTTCCAGGGGTGGCCACACTCACGCCAGCCATCACCTCAAGCACCAAGCACGAAAAACAGCCATTTTCGTGGAATGGTGGAAAGGGGAAATGAATATTCGTTTCTGTGACATGCACTTCCTTTCCATTTCTGGTATGTACTTTGAAACAATACTCTCAAGTTGCAATCAGTCGTACATTATCAGTTTTCCTCCCCACGGTTTCAAAATGTGATTAAATATGCATGGCACGCCTCAAAATATACTGATATTAGGCCTGATTCCTTCCTAACACTAGCGGAGTATTGTCTATGGATGTCTAACAACATCTGTGATTAGCAGGGTTGTCATATGCCATCTTTGCTTGTATGTTCTTGGTGCACAAAAAACCTATGTTTTGAACATTGTATCAATATTTCACATTTCAGTAATTACAAGAAATAAAAGTTTTACATCTTCTAAACCGTATATGTATTTGTGTCTATTTCATAGCTATTTGGAAAGAATGTTGTAGATAATATATCAGCTACATTTGTCAATGAATTTATTATTATTGTATTTATTAATTATCGTACAATCACTTTCACTGGGCGATTCAGCTCTCTCACTGCTGTGGCAGGAGAGTGGCACATAGCTAATGCCACCTTGGATGGATGCTTCACAGATACATTGGTATAACGTAGCGAGAGAGGTCAGGGTTGTACAACAGGCAGTTATAAGTGTGGAAACCATGTGACAGTAATTTAATACTTCATAAAAGTTTTTACAGACTTCCAGGTCATGTCAGCAGCTGACAGTCTGCACACATACTTCCTTCAATGTTAACTCACAGTGGTAAAAATAGCAACACAGGTTTCGACATGACAAGTCTAACTATTCAATTTTAAGAAATGTGCTGCAAGTTATTTTTGTGAAAGATTGATTTCTTCTTACTGTTGTCTTACAAGCGAGATGCAACATGCACATAAAGAAAGACACTTGTACACATAGAATTTAAGCTTTCAGCCATTAGCCTTCATCAGAAAAGACATCACTCACACAATCACACTTTACAGTCACACAACTGCCATCTCCGAATCTTCAGAGAGGAGAGGATGAAGACAATGGTAGTGAGTCTGTGTGAGTGATGTCTTTTCTGACAGAGGCTAATGGGTGAAAACTTGAATTCTTTGTGTATGAGTGGCTTTTTTATGTGCCTATTGCAGTTCAAGAAATGTAACTGACATTCCTTCTGCACATTCAAGTGTGGCAAGTCTTTCAAATGTTGACTGATAATGGGAAAGGTACAGTGTATCATCAGGAAACAAGTTAGTGGAGGTTTAAGTCAGGAGGATTGTGGAAATTTAGTTCAAAGAATTTTATCTAATAATGGACACTCGAGGTTCGATTTCAACAATGTAATAAGGACTCACTGGAAAGAAGTAACTACAATCTGTGACAGGCACATAAAAAAGACACACAACACTTAAGCTATTGGCCATGGCCTTCTACAGAATAAAGTGCACACAATCACAGAGGCACATTTCACAGTCACATAACCGTTGTCTCAGGATGTCGAATGCAAATCACCCTCTGCGGTCACATAATAGCAGAGGAGTGGGTCAGGGAGGACAGGAAGGTTGCATCATGGTGGTGGGGGTGGATATAGTACAGTCTTACACAGCTTGTATCTATTAAATGGGTGGAATGGTATGCAGCTTAGGGGTGGAGTGTGGAAATGGGGGAGGGGAGGAAAATAAACTGTGCACATGTGTGGATGCACACACACACACACACAGTACATGAAATAGTAGAGGTTTATGATAGACAGTATAGGAACTGTTGGGTGTGGAGAAAATAGGGGTATTATAGGCTGAGGCCTGGGTAATTTCAGGATCTGAGAATGTACTGTAAGGATAACTCACATCTGTGCAGTTCAGAAAAAGTGGTGGTGGGTGGAACAATCCAAACGATCTGTGAAGCAGCTACTGAAATCAAGCCTGAGTGTTATTTGGAGTGCTGCAGCCAGAGATAACGGTTGTCTGATTGTGTAGCATGATTGTCTGCTCTTTATTCTGAAGAATATCATATGTTATTTTTAGTAGAATATACCAATAGCTACTGGACATCCTGATACTACCATACAGATTAATTACATCAATACTGCCAGTGAAATATTATGGGGAAACAAGTTAAACTTTCTTTTATAGCAACCACAAATCTTCTGAGTGAATATATACTGGTCTGACTAGTAAATGTGCTAACAATGGAAAAGTGTACAGTACTTGCTTCTCTATATTATAGTAACCAATACTTACTTTGACCAGCGAATATAAAACATCTCTAGGTCATCCTCAACAATGCCAATTTCTTCCTCTTGATGAGCCTGGTTGAAATTTTCCAGAATAATAGCAATGTACATGTTAATAACAATCATATAACTTATAATTATAAAGCTTGTGAAGTAAGTTATTGCAAGAAGTGGAGAGCCACAGTTCCCATTTGGCTGATTGTTGAAATTTATATCACAATCAGGTGGTTGAATCATCAATGATTCAAGAACATCATTCCAACCAGCTGAAGTCATCAATCTGCAAAAATAATAAAATTAATGTCTTAGCTATTATTACATTTACCTACAATTATCTAGTCATATAATGTGATTTTATTTTTTTGATGAGTTTATGGAACTAGTGATTTTTGGAAATAGGAACGCCTCATCTGCAGAAATAAACATTTATCTAATTAATGAAGTATACAGGTCACAACATGAAAGTCATTGAAGTAATTTCTAGGTCAAAATATAATGTAAAAAAAAGTGACTGGGAACTGGAAAAGAAATCAGTAAACAATAGGTACAATACAGAATGAAACTTTCACTGCAGTGGAGTGTGCACTGATATGAAACTTCCTGGCAGATTAAACTCGTGTGCCGGAACCGAGACTTGAACCTGGGAGCTTTGCCTTCCGTCGGCAAGCACTCTAATGACTGAGCTATCCCGATGCCACTTCACAACTTTACTTCTGCCATTACCTCACCTCCTACTTTCCAAACCTCACAGAATTTCTCCTGCGAAATTTGCAGGACTAGCTCTCCTGGAAGAAGGATATCGTGGAGACATGGATTAGCCACAGCCAAAGGGATGTTTCCAGAATGAAACTTTCACTCTGCAGCAGAGTGTGTGCTGATATGAAACTTCCTGACAGATTAAAATTGTGTGCCAGAACTGGGACTTGAACCTGGGACCTTTGCCTTTCGCGGGCAAGTGCTCTTCCTGACATGACTCACGATGCTGCCTCACAACTTTACTTCCGCCAGTACCTCGCCTCCTACTTTCCAAACTTCACAGAAGTTCTTCTGTGAAACTTGCAAGACTAGCACTCCTGGAAGAAAGTCATGCAAGTTTCACAGGAGAACTTCTGTAAAGTTTGGAAAGTAGGAGGTGAGGTACTAGTGGAAGTAAAGTTGTGAGGTGGCATTGTGAGTCGTGTCGGGATAGCTCAGTTGGTAGAGCATTTGCCCACGAAAGGCAAAGGTCCCTTCCGGCACACAATTTTAATCTGCCAAGAAGTTTCAATAGGTAGAGTTTATGATTTTTCTCTATTGTATACCATGCTGTATATGAAATAACCTTTATGTTCCATACTGTGTAAGAAAGAAAAGGCAGCATATAACTCTCTGTATGAGCTCAAATGTCTCTTCTTACAATCATCACCATAAATGTGTGGAAGTAAAATACTTGTAATATGGTTTCTTCTTTGAATCTACACTGTCTGAATTTCAACAGCAACACTTTATGTCAATTATAGCACCATTCCTGCAACATTTGTCACTGAAATGCTGAGAATTTCTGTGAAGCTGTTGTGCTTACTAAACTAAGTTAGTACAGTGAGAAACCCATAGTGAAATGCAGAAGTTAAACATGGATATGCAAGAAAGAACAGTAAATTATTGGGGTAAATTCTATTAATCACATTGCTTTCAACATAACCTAGAAAAATTGTGTAAAAAGAGTACAAGTAAGATATAATTCTTAGTGACAGAAAATTGTTTTAACAATTAAGTTTGATTCCACACTAATTCATCTGTATAGAAACTATGTATTGAGAGCATTTATTGTGAATGAGCTGTGAGAAGGCACAGTGCCTTAGCCACCGCAGAGATATTCAGCTTTGGACGGGTAGGGCAGTATGTGACTAAATTTTGCCTCACCACAAGCTCCTGGTTTCCTTATTCACATCAGTTCCATTGCCTAACAAAGCCACATATTCCACTGTACCTCTCATATTTTAACTATAAGATAAATATTTGGCCCATGGCCACTGCATGATAATCGTGAAGCCCTGTCTTGGCTTCCCATGTGTCCTGAGCCTTCTTTCGATAATAATAAGCTTCTCTGTGTTCACACTCAAATGAGGTGGTGTAACACACTGTTCACAGATTTCCTATCACTCGTTCACAGATATCTACTGCGACAACTCCCAATTCTGTTTTGAATCAAGTAATTTTGTTATATTCAACAAGAGGTCCTCACCAACCCTCTGGTAGAGCCTTGAACCCCTTACAAAACTATTTTGCATTACATAAGAGACTGTCTTGTCGGAAGGTATTCTTCTACTGCCTATAGAAGGCTCATTCCCACAAGTTGTGATTTCTATTGCACTTCAGCAAGAAATGCAACTTCCGTGTGTAAGCCACTGGGGTATTTCATGCATGAAGTCCTTGGCACGAAGCATGTTTGTTGGACTGGCATTAATCCTGACATCATTCTTCTGGTTTCCATCCATAGCATGGTGCCTGTTTACTGCTATTGAAGCAACAAAATATTTTCCACTGAAGGATTCTGTATACTCCTGTTAGTGATAAAGGTACACAATTTACTTCTCCACCCTTTAAAATTTTCTGTCCCATCTTTTATTCGCTGTGTGGCAGCTCTCCTCTTCCACTCCATGCCAACATTGAGGTGCAAATGAAGAAGTATGTGGTCACTTCTCTACAGACAAAGTTGTTTCACCCAGATCACATGTGTCAGCTTGATCTTCTCAGCAGTATGTTTCTGATTGCTACAGTGTGGCTGCTGCCATATGGCCACTGCTCCAAATGGATTCCAGCTATTGTGCTATCTAGTAATAGTCATTGCCCCTGCTTTATGTGCATCAGTGAAGGCTTGATGATGCACCATCATGTACACCTCAGCATGGCCTCACTGTTTGCTGCCTCTGAATCCCACTTTCCAGTTCAGTGGGGCAGCACAACAGCTTGGCCACATGTACTACTCTCTGCGGATGTCTCTGCTACTTTTAATATGTATAACCTCCACTGCTCTTGAGGATGCCATAGTGGGTCTTTCAGATTTGTTACCTTCTGAAGGATCTTCATTACCAGCCAGGTTGGCACATCTTCTCTAGGGTGAGTTGTAGACATCACCAGAATGACTCCCAACATGCCTTCCCCTTCAAGGTTGCCAGTGATTTCCTTTAAGAATCAAATGTATTGAGAGCATTTATTGTGAATGAGCTGTGAGAAGGCACAGTGCCTTAGCCACCGCAGAGATATTCAGCTTTGGACGGGTAGGGCAGTATGTGACTAAATTTTGCCTCACCACAAGCTCCTGGTTTCCTTATTCACACAGTATAACCTCCACTGCTCTTGAGGATGCCATAGTGGGTCTTTCAGATTTGTTACCGTCTGAAGGATCTTCATTACCAGCCAGGTTGGCACATCTTCTCTAGGGTGAGTTGTAGACATCACCAGAATGACTCCCAACATGCCTTCCCCTTCAAGGTTGCCAGTGATTTCCTTTAAGAATCAAGGCAGCTAAGTGTGTCCACATTCACAGAACTTCAAATCTTACTCACTGGTACCACCTAGGGATCTCTATTATTTTTCCTTCTGTGGTGGTGGGGTAGGGGATTATGAATGAAAGTGTTATAGCAGACCATTGCCTAGCTTTAAGTGTCTTCTCAGCATAGTTAACACCATTGCTAACATGGTATCACACATGGTGTTGTGTGAGATTGCAGCAGCTCTGCAGCTGCTAGTGACTATTTCATATGAAATGAGCAACCTCTCCAGTGTGTCAGTGTCTGTGTGTAGTAGATGTTAGCTTTTCATACCGTAGATAAATAGCTAGACAATAGACCTGAAAGTTGTATGTGGCAATATGAAATGATATAACATCCTTTAATATGAAATAGGAAACACATTTTAGTATGCTATACACAAGAAATTATTTACCTGAAAAGGAGCTGCATGCTTCTCCCAAATGTTTCAAAATTAACCATATCATCTAAGGCACCAGTCTGTTTAACATGGCCAAACACAGACATACCAATAATAGCATAAATAAATGTAATCAGTGCCAGGAGAGCTCCTATATTGAAGAGAGCTGGCAGTGAAACCACCAAAGCAAACAGTAATTTTCGTATTCCTTTAGCTGCCTGTAAGTGAAATGAGGAAATAAAAATAGCTAATGTAAGCCAATGTCATTATTTTAAGAAACATCTTATTGAGTAATAGTTCTTTCAAACATACCTTAATGAGCCTAAGTATTCTGCCAATGCGAAAAACCCTTACAACTCTTAACAGTGTTGGCGAAACAGGAAAATCAATCATTATATCTTCCATGAGAATGCCAAGAATTGATGCTACTACAAGTAAAAAATCAAACAGATTCCATGGTACTGTGAAGTAATGGTAGCGCAGACCTATTATTTTCACAATTGCTTCTGTAAAACAAATGAAATTATTTAATTAAGAGAAAATGTAAATATTGTTGTATAAAATTTAGTTACATGTCCTGAAAGTATTATATAAACTTACCAAGTCCAAAAACAGTGGTGAAAAAGGCATTACTAACTTCCAGTACAAAAAATATGGCATGTGGCTGATTGTAATGTTCAATACCCATTGTCAGCATGTTTAAAAAAATCAGAACAAATATAGCTATTTCAAATCTGGAAAAGAGAATACAAATATTAAGTAACTGTTAAATTATTGACATGTATGCTTACAATAACAAAAATTGCAGGAGGGAAAAATTGACTAAACTAATATGAAGAAACCACTCATTTAAAGCTAATTAATGAGATTTGCATACAAACATGTAACAGGAGAGAAAAACTAAGCTCACAGGACAAAAAAATTAGTCACATATCATTACATATAATCATTCAATGCTGTGTAATTCTGACCCTGGACTTGAAAAACACCTAGATCAGTTGAGGAAGTGAATCCATAAGTTTAAACCACTCACTCCGTAGTTGATCACATAATCCCACAAAACTGCTGGAATGCCGATGGTGTTTATACCACTGCACCATCATATCTCACAGATTTTATATGGGTTCAAGTATGTATGTATGTATTCGGATCCCACTCCAGCTACTCCCGGGTATGGGAGTTAACGAGTCCTCTCCATTTGGTTCGGCCCTCCCACCACTTTTCTTATTCCACTTGCAGCCAGGTCACACCTCTTCTTTTTACAGATGTTATCACTCCCATTTTCCACTGTGTTCGCGGCTACCATGTAGGTCTTTTCCATCAAATTCTAGTTCTTCTATAATTTTGGGAAGTTTCTGCCCACATATTCTCTAAACATGGCTGTATCATCTTAATCTCTCTCTCTCTCTCTCCCTCTCTCTCATTATTATTATTATTATTATTTCTTCTCTCAAACTTACTTGCTTAAGGTCTTTTCTAATATCTACATCCCTTACTCTGTCCAGTCTTCTTTTTCCCTTAACTGCTCTGAGAAATTTCCTTTCCTACCAACAGGTTTGTGGTGCTATCTTGTGCTGGGCAATGTTCCTTAGACAGATGGTGTTGCTTGGCCTGAGGTCACTTCTCCCACAGAGGGTGGGTTTACATGTAGTTGGTAGCTCCGGCGTTAGATTGGTAATGGGGACCTTTAGTTTGTTGTTGTTGTTAGGAATTAGAGGGGACTAAACAGCTCAGTCAGACGTTTAACGATATGGCTGCTAGGAAGGGGAAGAAGGCCAATGTGCATACTCGGTGGAGTCTTCCAAATGTGGAACAGGTCCTCCTGTATGACAGGAAAAGTTCAGGGTGCAGTCAACTGCAGGTGGTTGCTCATGTCAGTACAAATGATGTGTGTTGGTTTTGATTGGAAAAGAGAGTCTCCAATTTTGGGTGGCTATTAAAAATTATTTTTAAAAAAACAAATAAAAATTTAGTAGGGACTTCAATGTGAATGCTTATAATAGTTTTCACAATAAAAATCTGTTTCATAATTTTGTAGATAATCCAAAGAAATTCTGGTCCAATGTAAAGTACACTAAAGGTAAAACACACCATTAACTTCACTATGCGATAGCAATGGTGATGCAACTGATGACAGTGCTGCTAAATCAGAATTTCTAAACACAAAATTTCTTCACCAAAGAAGATGAAGTACATACACCAGTATTTGAATCAAGAACATTTGCCTGATGGAGACATGTTCAAAGAACAGACACCGTACCTATAATCATGCATAGGTGGCAACAGTCCTTCCAGCACATCCTCCAAATACCCATGCCCTGAACCCAATCCTACTTTCCACATTCTCACTCCTCCCCCTCTCTTTCCCTCTCTTGACATTTCCACAACATACCTGCAGAAAACCTATAGTCATCTATCCATAAACCTACCTCCCACCTCCATCCACAACATCTCTTCTCAGAATATTCTGGCTGCTACATTTTCACTGTTGTGAAAGATCTTCTTCACATGACCTCCTGACCAAGGGGTGGTAAATAATCTTGGCTTGAACAACTGCTCATGATATGCCAATGTCACTACAGCCAAGTGTGGATGCATTTGGGTGTCTGTGTAGTTATTGGTTATGTGTGTGAAATTATGTACCGTATATTTCCACAGATAAGACAATGGCTGAAGCATGATAAAAAGGCCCTAAAATCTGAGTTCGTCTTGTACGACAGTACAAAATAAATAAATTATATATATATATATATATATATATCTCCCCAAGGTAAGTCTTTCCTGTCCCGGGATTCGAATGACTCCTTATCTACTCCCTTAAAACCCTCATCATTTCCTTTTCCCTCTCCTTCCCTTCTGGCTGACGAAGCAGCTAGGCTGCGAAAGCTTGTATGTGTGTTTGTGTGTAATTTTATTTTATTTTATTTGTTTCTATCGACGAGCCGGTCCTTTTGGTAAGTCATCTGTTTTCTATTTTTATTTTATATATATAATAAAGATTTTTGACTTACCTAAAGTACAGGCTCGTCGATAGAAACACGAAACACACACAAAAACACACAACCATTCGAGCTTTCGCCACCAGTGGTGGCTTCTTCGGGAAAAAGAGGGAGGAAGGGTCCTTCCACTCCTGGGATTGGAATGGCTCCTTTTCCACTTCCTTAAAACCCGTATCCTTCCCTTTCTCCTCTCCTTCCTCCCTCTTTTTCCCGAAGAAGCCACCACTGTTGGCGAAAGCTCGAAAGGTTGTGTGTTTTTGTGTGTGTTTCGTGTTTCTATCGACGAGCCTGTACTTTAGGTAAGTCAAAAATCTTTATTTTATACCATTTTTCCACCTGGAAGGTCTCCTTCTATATATATATATATATATGCCGCGGTGGAGTAGCCGAGCGGTCTAAAGCGTGTCGCTGCGGGGCGCGGTTGCTCGCCGTGGAGGTTCGAGTCCTCCCTGGGGCATGGGTGTATGTGTTTGTTCTTAGGTTAGTTTACCTAGGTTTAAGTAGTTTGTAAGCTACGGACTGATGACCACGCAGTTTGGTCCGCTAGATTTACAAACATTTGAACATTTTATATATATATATATATATATATATATATATATATATATATATAAGAATATTATAGAGGAAAAGTTCCTAACAGGAAAAATATACGTAAAAAATAGATGAAGTACACTTACCAGGCGAAGGGGCACAGGCAGTGATAGCAACAAATAAACACACAGACACACACACACACAAACGCAAGCTTTCACAGCCTAGCTGCTTCGTCAGGCAGTAGGGAAGGAGAGGCAAAAGGAAATGATGAGGGTTTTAAGGGAGTGGATAAGGAGTACCACTTACTCCAGTCCCGTAACCCAGAGGGTGTACACAATCAAGGGCAGAACCACTTGCGACAGCACCCACGTGATTTACCAACTGCCATGCCTGCACTGTGAAGAGTTCTATGTGGGAATGACCAGCAACAAACTGTCCATTCGCATGAATGGTCACAGGCAGACAGTGTTTGTTGGTAATGAGGATCACCCTGTGGCTAAACACGCCTTGGGGCACGACCAGCACATCTTGGCACAGTGTTACACCGTCCGGGTTATCTGGATACTTCCCACCGACACCAATCCTTCAGAACTCCGGAGATCGGGACTAGCCCTTCAGCATATTCTCTCTTCCCGTTGCCCACCTGGTCTCAACCTCCGCTAAATTCGAATTCCCACCCACCATCTTAACATCTTGTGGCTCTCCAGCAAGGATACGACTTCCTAAAATCCTGCCCCGAAATGAGATCCATCCTTCAGACATCCTCCCCACTCCTCCAAGAGTGTCTTTCCGCCGCCCACCTAACCTCCGTAACCTCCTAGTCCATCCCTATGAAATCCCCAAACCACCTTCCCTACCTTCTGGCTCCTACCTTTGTAACCGCCCCCGTTGTAAAACCTGCCCTATGCACCCTTCCACCACCACTTACTCCAGTCCCGTAACCCGGAGGGTGTACACAATCAAGGGCAGAGCCACTTGTGACAGCACCCACGTGATTTACCAACTGACATGCCTGCACTGTGAAGTGTTCTATGTGGGAATGACCAGCAACAAACTGTCCATTTGCATGAATGGTCACAGGCAGACAGTGTTTGTTGGTAATGAGGATCACCCTGTGGCTAAACACGCCTTGGTGCATGGCCAGCACATCTTGGCACAGTGTTACACCGTTCGGGTTATCTGGATACTTCCCACCGACACCAATCCTTCAGAACTGCGGAGATGGGAACTAGCCCTTCAGCATATTCTCTCTTCCCGTTGCCCACCTGGTCTCAACCTCCGCTAAATTCAAATTCCCACCCACCATCTTAACATCTTTGCCTTGGTTCTCTGGACAGAGCATCTGCCTCAAGTGGCATCTCTGTCTAACTTCTAACTTCTTTGCTTTCTACAGTTCTACAGTATGTCTGCCTAAGTGTACTTGCATCTGTGTAAATGTGTGTGTGTGTGTGTATATGTTTACCCTCTTTTTTCCCCCCAAGGTAAGTCTTTCCTGTCCCGGGATTGGAATGACTCCTTATCCTCTCCCTTAAAACCCTCATCATTTCCTTTTCCCTCTCCTTCCCTTCTGCCCTTTCTCCTTCCCTAATTTGTTTCTATCGACGAGCCGGTCCTTCAGGTAAATCATATATATATATATATATATATAGATATATATATATATATATATATATATATATATATATATATATATATATATATATATCGGCGATTCACACTCAGAACCAGGTATTACAATATCTTGATACAGCCTTGTCTAGTGGGTCCCAACCCCCGTCCACCCCACAGGTTGTTTCGCCCCCCACGCCCCCTCTGTCTTATCCGCCACCTTTTCCGGCGTACGACGAGTCCGTCGCAGAGTGGGACGCTTATGAAAAATGGTTAAGACAACATTTTCAAGCTTTTGGCTGGTCTGAATGCACCTTATGTTGTGCGTTATTCCTGTCGTGGCTGTCGCCTCGTCTGTACCAGCTGCTTTGCCAACTCGCCCCCTTGCAGGATCCTGCGTCGCTGTCTTTCGATCAAATGTGGGGCCTTTTTTCACAATATTACCGCAAACGGACTCATGTGATAGTGGCCCGTGTTGAGTTTTACCGCTGCAGGAAGCAGCCACAACAGTCTTATCGGGCGTGGGCCATGGACCTCCACGGTTTAAGCCGTCGTTGTCATTTTGTTACGGATGTGCATAATGAATCGTATGCCGATCATATGGTCCCGGACGCTATTATTCGGCTCGCTCCCGATCGCGAGGTTCGCGAACGCGCTCTCCTGTGCGAAAATCCTTCCCTTTCAGAGGTCCTTAACATTGCGCAGTCTTTCGAGGTTTCGCGGGCGGCGGGCAACCAAATTGAGGCTTGGTATGAGGTGGCGGAAATCCAACCCTCTTCTTCCCCGTTACAGGCAGGGTCGTAAAGGGATGACGTGGTCGCGACAGTCCGCGCGCAGCCTCGGCGCCGGAGCGATCGGCCAAGTGCACAGCCGCGGAAACTCGGGCCAGGCGGCGTGCAGTCACGCGACCGGAAAATGCTTCCTTCGTGTCCCTCCTGTTTTGTCGATCATGATAGACCTGACTGCCCCAAGCGGTGGTCCACGTGTCATCAGTGCCACAAGAAAGGTCACATTGCTTCTGTTTGTGCCTCCAAAATCCAAGATTCCGATGCAGAGATGGACGTAAATTGCGTCTCACCAATTTCGGTTGCACCCAACAAGCTCTTTATTGACGTCACTGTTTTCCACAAACAGTTGCGTATGCAAAAGGACACAGGTGCGGCCATCACCTTATTGAACTCAAAGACTTATTTGGATCTGGGTTCTCCCTCTCTCTTACCGGTGTCACGGAAATTGGTCAGTTACAATAAACAAAATATTCCGATCCTGGGACAGTTCTCAGCGCCTGTTACATACAAATCTGACACTTGTAGGCTCACTTTCCTCGTTGTAAACAATGCTCACATGGACAACTTGTTTGGTCTTGACGCCTTTCAGGGGTTTGGATTCACTATTTCCGACGACGTCAACATTGTCTCTGACCAGGTGCCCTTCCCGCAAACTAGACTCTTTACGCACCGAATTTTCGGCGCTGTTTTCGGTGGGGTTGGGCTGTGCTAATAATTTCCAAGCCCACATCACCTTGAAGCCCTCCGCCAGGCCCCGCTTTTTCCGCGCTCGGCCGGTTCCGATTGCACTCCGTGACCAAAGCGGAGCTGGACCGCCTGGAGGAAGCTGGGGTAGTAAAACGCATTCCGTCTAGTGAATGGGCGACTCCCATGGTCATTGTAAAAAAAACGTCGGGGTGGTTGCGCCTTTGTGGTGATTTCAAACGTTCCGTGAACGCCCAATCTATCATCGACACTTATCCATTGCCGCGCCCAGACGAGCTTCTTGCGAAATTGGCGGGTGGACAATATTTTTCAAAGATAGATCTCTCTGAGGCGTATTTGCAAGTTCCTCTCGACGCTGACTCTCAATGTCTCTTGGTCCTGAACACGCCCTTTGGTTTGTACCAATACTTGAGGTTGCCCTTCGGGGTGGCCAGCGGTCCAGCAATTTTTCAGCGTTTCCTTGAACAACTCACACTGTCTGTGCCCGGTTGTTTCAATTATCTCGATGATATAGGTCCTCAGCCGATGAACACTTACGCAACTTACGGGCACTGTTCACGGTACTACAGGAGGCGGGGTTGACGTGCAACCTGGAGAAATGCCACTTTTTTCAGCCTTCTATCACGTTTTTGGGGTGTGAGGTTTCTAGTGAGGGCAGCAAGCCCCTCCGTCAGAATGTCTCTCCCATGTTGGCTCTCCCTCGGCCGACTTCAGTCAAGGACCTGCAAGTGTTTTTAGGAAAGGTCGCTTATTATCATAAATTCTTGCCGGGGGCTTCATCTATTGCGAAACCCCTGCATGACCTGCTGCGCAAAGGGACTTCCTTCCATTGGTCATCGGCCTGTGAAAAAGCATTTTGCACATTAAAGGAGCTGCTGCAATCGGCTCCCTGCCTCGTCACCTATCAACCCGGCCTCCCTCTTGTCTTGGCAACGGACGCCTCTCAACATGGGATTGGGGCAGTGCTCGCTCATAAATATCCAGACGGATCTGAGCGACCGATCGCTTTCGCCTCTAAAACGCTCACTCCGGCCCAAATCAGATATTCGCAAATTGAGAAGGAGGCCCTTGCTATTGTCTACGCTCTGAAGAAGTTTCATGTCTTTCTGTATGGCGTAAAATTTCATCTCGTAACTGATCACAAGTCACTGGTTTCTCTCTATCACCCTTCGGCGTCACTACCGGACAAGGCCGCTCACCATCTTCAGCGTTGGGCGCTGTTCCTATCTCGATATAACTATGCGATACACTTCCGCCCTACATCCAAACATGCCAATGTGGATGTGCTCTCCCGGCTTCCGGCTGGACCAGACCCGGACTTTGACCAGGAAGAATTGCTGTGCTTTCATGTCGGCTTAGCTGCTCAGCATGCAGTGGATGGTTTTTCCATCACGGGTGCCAAGGTGGCTTGGGCTAGTGCTGCAGACCCGGTCCTCCGCAAGGTGATCCGTCTGGTCCAGCAGGGCTGGCCTGAGACTCCGCCGAAACGGGCATCAGACCCCCTCAGAAACTACTACGCATTTCGACACTGTTTTTCTGTTGTAGATGGCGTGCTTCTCCTTGATTCTGAGGATTCCTCTCCTCAGGTTGTCATTCCATCGGCCCTCCGCTCAGAGGTCCTCAAGCTGCTACACGCCGATCATTGGGGGGTATCTCGTACTAAGGCATTGGCCCGCCGCCATGTGTTTTGGCCGGGCCTGGCCAGCGACGTGTCTCGTATGGTTACCTCGTGCTCGCTATGTGCGCAACATCAAGCCTCCCCTCGGGCAACATTCGCGCCATGGCCTCAACCTTTGCAGGCCTGGGATTGCCTACACATTGATTTTGCGGGCCCCTTCCTTAATGCCTATTGGTTGCTGGTTATTGATGCCTTCTCTAAGTTCCCTTACGTGGTCCGTTGCCTTTCAACCTCAGCCACGGCCACGGTTGCCGCCTTGTCACGCATTTTCTCGATTGAAGGCCTTCCCACTACAGTGGTGTCCAACAACGGTCCTCAGTTTGTTTCACGCGAGTTTGCCTCCTTCTGCAACACCCGAGGTATCCGCCATGTCCTGGCCCCACCCTTCCATCCGCAGTCAAATGGAGAGGCTGAAAGATTTGTTCGCACCTTTAAGACCCAGTTAAAAAAATATGTGGCTCGGTATCCTTCTGATGTTGCCCTCGATCAATTTCTCTCATCTTTTCGGTTCACTCCGTTTCGCGACAAGAGTCCTGCGGAACTTCTCCATGGCCGGCAGCCCCAGACTCTGCTTCATCTCCTGCATCCGAGCCCGGGACATTCATCTGTGTCTCCATCTTCTCGCTTCCGACCAGGGATGGCTGTCTGGGCACGTGGGTTTGGACGTCGACCGAAATGGATTCTTGCCATCATCACCAGATGCTGCGGCCGCCGTCTCTGCGACATACGCACAGAAGACGGCATCACTGCACG
The DNA here is from genome assembly GCA_026315105.1 of Locusta migratoria. Lineage (NCBI taxonomy): Eukaryota > Metazoa > Arthropoda > Insecta > Orthoptera > Acrididae > Locusta > Locusta migratoria. The sequence continues at coordinate 380,925,815 of CM048748.1, read as the reverse complement.
TCACCACGACCAGCTGCGCCTGCGTGTGGAGGAGCGGGGGCCTCCCATCCCTCAGTCGATGCTCTCGCACCAGTCTGCTCCACTAACCAGCCCACAGGCCGAAGAGAGGTTCCTGCCGTTACCTGCAAGTTGTCTGCCTCCGCCAGGGACTGACCCAGGTCCCTCCTCTCAGGGACCTACACCTTTGCGGGTACAGCCAACCCCCATGCTGGATTCATCTCCTCCTGATGCATTGCTCCCTTCGGGTCCACCATCACCGGGTCCGGGGACTGAGGTGGAGATGGAGACCGAGCCACCATCACCGGTCCTGCCATATGGGTTGTCGGGGGAGGGGCGCCGACGCTCCCCGCGCTCCAAGTACTTCCGACCCTATGCAACGGTGCCTGCCCGCAACCTCAGTCAGAGCCCAACAGATGACGATGTCATGGACATTGCTCGCATCCGAGCCTCCCCAAGGGGAAAGGAATGCTGTAAGGCACACACACAGCCGATAACATACGTCAGAAGTCGGCCGCGAGAGTGCGCCGAGGGAAAATGCGACAGACGCCAGAGCACGCCACGGGCGGGTCAATGACCCAAACAGCGCGGAATTGTGCTCTGCGCGCAGTGTGTTGTTTACGAGGTACGAGCTCACTTCGCGGGTACTCGTACAGCCAGTGCACGCGAGTGTTCTGTGTAGCAGTGAGAGAGTTGTTTTCCGTGACTACAACCCAAGCTTTGCTATAGCCACGCTATGCAGCACAGCTGTGATATTACGCTGATGAAATTTACATCGTGGAGGAAATATTTACGAAAACAAAGTTATGCACAATTTAAAAAAAAAAGTTCACTTTTCGAGCTTTATTAATTTAATTTAATTTAATTGAGTGGACAAGGGTACATACAACAACCTATATGCCATAAAGCAGGAATAGAATTAATTATTTACAATGTACCTTGATTTTACAATGTTACTTCTCAAAAATTATTTCTCAATTCAGAGGTGCACTGAAATGATTATAGTATATTTACCTACGGAGCATTGAAGGGCTAAAATATTTCGGAGCTTTACCCAACAATTGCGGCTTCCTTCAACTTGGCCAACTTCATGTTTTCACCCACATAATATGTTCATTGGCGTGATTAAATGTCTCGGCAAAAGAAATAACTTAAAAAATAAAAATAAAACTTTGCGGCGTAAAAAAAAAAAAAAAAAACCATGCTTTTTCATGATCAGATACAATATAGGACTACATACATTAAAGTTCAAAAGCAGGCCGTAAACACTGCAACAAAGGGTGAAATCCTGGGTTACCAATCATGAAAACTACTTATGGCTGCTTCAAGCAGCAGTTTTCGGAACTTCCAGAAGCTTTGCCTCCCAATCTAAGTCGCAGGCATGTTTTTAGATCCGGAAAACTGGAAAAAAAGTGTGGCATGCATTCGGGTAAATACGATACTTGGGGTCATCTTATAGGCCAGATATATGCTGAAACTATAAAATTTTGATGAAAATTTGTACCTAGTCTTATCTGAAGGTCATCTTATCTGCAGAAATACATGGTACTTACACTATAAAAAGAACAAAAGCTGAAATGCTATGAACATGTCTGTCTGTTACATGTATATATGTGCTCTATATCAGAAGGCTGCAGATGAGTGATTGTCTTTGCACTCTTTCATATAGTTAGTGAATTTTAATTTTACTATTTTACAAAAATTTCCTTATGTTAACTGCAATAAATGTCAATTTTCATTTTATACAACATTCTGTTTTTACACAACTAGAAATTTTTTACTTTTTCATAAATATAAAGGAATACAAAACATTAAATTAATACTAGGTGACAAACAGTAATACCTAGCACAAGTGAGGAATGATCAGCTTTACTTAACTGTAATGTTTTTGATATGTCGCGTTTTGCAGCTCTTAAATATTGTAGAAAAGACATTTTTATATATCCACCAAAGCTGCTTTTATTTGAAATGCTGACTAGTTTCGAGCTTTGCCCATTTTCTTAAGCTACCTATTACAGAGAACAAAGTGTTTTACATGAAAATACATTAATATGGCAATGTTATATTGAATGTACAAGTTGTAATTACTTACATTCATATATATTTTTGTTTGGATTCTGGTTAGGTCATGCTGTTTGTTGTAATTTCTTTGGTGTAATTTACTGAGCTGTTGATCCAGAGATGTTTTTATTAAATATTCTTTACTTAATTTTGTTTGTGACAATATTGTTGGTTATATGCAGTGTGACATAAACAGTACCATGACAAATATCGTACAATACATTTTATATTTCATTCCAAACTATTTTAAGTGTAATAAATTGCTTGTGAGTACTATATTGTAATATAGGGATAATATTGCAGTGCTACTATAATTTATTGCATTTTGTTGCATATTTGGAAGTATATTACAGTAGGATGGATTGTAATTTATATGCTGGTCAAGGTGTTATGGAAATTTTTGATGAATTTTTTATTGCGCATTTCTATTTGTTCATTTAACATTTGTTCTGGGTATTTAGTCATATGAGTATAGATTTGTAATTCTTCTAAAACGTCAATTAGTTGTCGTTTGCATACGATATGTAAAATTTTGAGATTTTCTTCTATACTCCCAGTCGAATGTTTATTTTCTCTGAGGTGTGTGCTGAATGCTGAAACATTATTTTTGCTTGTATTTATATGTTCTCTACATCTAATTTGAAAGGTCTGCCTGTCCAATGTAGGCCTGGTCACATTTATCACATTTGATTTTGTAAACTCCAGATTGACTACAGTGATCAATTTTTTCTATTTTATGTATGATATTGGTTCCTAAAGTGTTGCTAGTGTAGAAGCCTATTTTAAGATTAGTTTTCTTCAGTGCATACTTTATTCTATCTGAAATTTGTCCCCAGTATGGCAGTATTACAAATTCGTCTTTCTTTCTTGTTTCAGTTTTTGTTAAAGTGATTTCATCTTTAATACTTTTCTGTTTTAAATTTAATTTTGATTTATACAGATTATTGACTAGTTCTGGATTATATCCATTACTGAATGCTATATCTTTGAGTGTATTTAGCTCTGAATTTATATTTTTTATATTCCTAATCTAAAGTATGCTTCTTTATGGCTTTGTGGGTGACAAGAGCTATTATGAATTATTATGTCTGTAGTTGTGGGTTTTCGGAATATGTTGAAAGTATGTACTGAGTTAGCCTTACTTATTGTTAAGTCGAGAAAGTTAATGCTGTTGTTAAATTCATATTCAATTGTGAACGTTATCTTCTTGTGCATATTGTTAAACCTTTGATGGAAGTCTTCAATTTCAGATATATAGATGACACTATAATTCTATTTAAGGATCTGTAGAAGTCTTCAATTTTTTCTACAGATCCTTAAATAGAATTATAGTGTTATCTATATATCTGAAATTGAAGACTTCCATCAAAGGTTTAACAATAAAATTACATCTACATCTACATCTACATACATACTCCGCAATTCACCGTAAGGTGCGTGGCGGAGGGTACACTGTACCACTACTAGGCATTTCCTTTCCTATTCCACTCCCAAATTGAACGAGGAAAAAAAGAATGCCTATATGCCTCCGTACGAGCCCTAATTTCTCTTATCTTGTCTTTGTGATCTTTACGCGAAATGTAAGTAGGCGGCAGCAAGATCGTACTACACTCAGCTTCAAATTCCGGCCCTCTAAATTTACTTAACAGAAATTCACGAAAAGAGCGTCGTCTTTCTTCCAGCGATCCCCAATTGAGTTGCCGGAGCATTTCCGTGACACTCGCGCATTGGTCGAACCTACCGGTAACAAATCTAGCTGCTCGCCTCTGAACCGCCTCTATGTCTTCTTTCAAACCGATCTGCTGCGGGTCCCAAATACTTGAGCAATACTCAAGACGTGGTCGTACAAGCGTTTTATACGCGGTCTCTTTTACAGGTGAAGTACATCTTCCCAAAATTCTCCCAATAAACCGAAGTCGGCTGTCTGCCTTACTCACAACTGTCCTTACATGCTCGTTCCATTTCATATCGCTCTGCAATGTTACGCCTAGATATTTGAACGACGCGACCGCATCAAGAAGCTCACTACTGATGCTGTATTCGAACATTATAGGATTGTTTTTTCTACTCATGCGCATCACCTTACATTTTTCTACATTGAGAGCTAGCTGCCATTCTTCGCACCAACTAGAAATTTTGTCTAAGTCAACCTGTATGCTATTACAGTCAGTTACAGACGACACCCTCCCATACACCACAGCATCATCAGCAAACAGCCGCAAATTACAACTTACTCTGTCCATCAGATCATTTATATAGATAGAAAATAATAGCGGTCCTATCACACTCCCCTGGGGCACGCCTGACGATACACTCGTCTCTGATGAACACTCGCCGTCGAGAACAACGTACTGCGTTCTATTACTTAGGAAGTCTTCCAGCCAGTCACAAATCTGAGAACCTATTCCATAAGCTCGCATTTTCGTTAGGAGTCTGCAGTGTGGCACCGTGTCGAACGCCTTTTTGAAGTCGAGAAAAACACAATCCGCCTGTTGCCCTTCGTCCATGGCTCGCAAGATGTCATGTGAGAAAAGGGCAAGCTGAGTTTCACATGAACGATGTTTCCTAAACCCGTGCTGATTCATGGAAAGAAGCTTTTCCGTTTCAAGGAAATTTACTATATTCGAACTGAGAATATGCTCCAAAATTCTACATGAAACCGATGTCAACGATATTGGCCTGTAATTGTATGGGTCAGTTCTCTTTCCTTTCTTATACACGGGAGTCACCTGCGCTTTTTTCCAATCACTAGGAACTTTGCACTGAGTTAAGGATTCGCTGTAAATGCAAGCTAAGTAGGGGGCCAATGCCGCAGAATAGTCTTTGTAAAACCGAACTGGTATTCCATCCGGACCAGCAGACTTTTTCGTATTTAGCTCTCTCAGCTGCTTCTCTACACCGGAAATACCTATTGCTATGTCCCCCATTTCGGAATTAGTACGTTGATCAAATGATGGTATATTTGTGCGGTCCTCCTGCGTGAAAGATTTCTTAAAGGTTAAATTTAGAACTTCAGCTTTCCGTTTGCTTTCTTCTATTACTGCCCCGGAATGATCAACTAGTGACTGGACAGTGGGCTTTGACCCGCTTATCGATTTTACATAGGACCAGAATTTTTTCGGGTTCTCGGAAAGATCTTTTGCTAAGGTATGGCTGTGATAATTATTGTATGCTTCACGCATCGATCTTTTTATAGACGCACGAATCTCTACTAACTTTTGCCTGTCACCATTTGCGTGTTCTTTTTTGAATCGAGAATGCAACAGCCTTTGCTTTCTCAGCAGCTTTCTAACATTATTATTATACCACAGTGGATCTTTTCCATCCTTAATCGTCTTTACTGGCACATATTTCTCTAACCCTTCATTAACAATGCATTTAAATTTAGTCCACAATTCCTCTACATCCATAGTCCCAGAATTAAACGATGCCCATTTATTTTCTAAGTGCGATCGTAACATTTGCTTGTCGGCTTTTCCCAACAAAAACACGCTCCTAGCCTTCTTGACTGGTTTATGAACTTTGGTCACCATCGACGCTATGACGATGTCATGATCACTAATTCCTGTCTCTACACAGACATCGTTAATAAGGTCAGGCCTGTTTGTGGCTATAAGGTCTAGAATATTTCCATTGCGCGTGGGTTGCCGGTTTAACTGCTCAAGACAGTTTTCGGAGAATGTGTCCAAAAGTAGCTCGCATGACTGCTTGTCTGTACCGCCTGAAATGTAACTAGCGAGGTCCCAATCTATACTCTTTAGGTTGAAGTCACCTCCGACTAATATTGCATGGCCCGGATACCTATGCACTACCTGGTGTAGACTTTCCTTGAATGATTCTAAAACTGCTACAGCAGCACTGGGGGGCCGGTAAAAACAACCAACTATTAACTTTACTTCTTTTAGACCTGTTATGCGTGCCCAGATAACTTCACAATTACTTTCAACCTCGATCTCAGTAGAAACAATATCTTTGTCCACAGCGATGAACACTCCTCCTCCGGTTGTATCAGATCTATCTTTCCGATATACATTCCACGCTTCGCTAAATATTTCTGAACTTTCCACATCATCATTTAGCCAGCTTTCGGTGCCTAAAACTATCTGAGCGCAATAACTTCCATGCAGCGCTGCAAATTCGGGAACTTTGTTTCTAATACTTTGTAAGTTCGCGGCTAATATTTTTATGTTCGAATTTTTATTCAGAACGTGGCCTGAATTCGCTGTTTGAATGCTGACAGTCGAGTGCTCATCAGAGTTAACGCCTAGCCTAAAAAACCCCCATGTGCACTCCACAAGTACTCTGCTACCCGAGTAGCCGCTTCCTTAGTGTAGTGCACCCCTGATCTATCTAGGGGCACCCTACAATTCCCCACCCGATAACGCAGATCCAGAAATCTGCAGCCATGACTGTCACAGAGTCGGCGAAGCCTCTGGTTCAGACCCTCCACTCGGCTCCAAACCAAAGGACCCCGATCAACCCTGGGAACAATGCTGCAAATCGACAGCTCTGCTTGCACCCCGCGTGCGAAGGCAGCAGCCTTCACCAATTCCGCCAGCCGCTCGTAGGACCTGAGGATGTCCTCAGAACCCAAGCGACAAGCGTCATTGGTGCCGACGTGAGCCACGACTTGCAGTCGACTGCACCCCGCACCCTCGATAGCCGCCGGCAAGGCCGCCTCCACATCTCGGATGAGGCCCCCCGGCAAACACACCGAGTGCACAACTTGTACATTCAATATAACATTGCCATATTAATGTATTTTCATGTAAAACACTTTGTTCTCTGTAATAGGTGGCTTAAGAAAATGGGCAAAGCCTGAAACTAGTCAGCATTTCAAATAAAAGCAACTTTGGTGCATATATAAAAATGTCTTTTCTACTTTACTTAAATGTAGTGCCTTTACAATTAATTTTACAAATAAATGAATCCATTGATCTCACTGTCACAGGCTTTCAAAACCCATCTTTTAAATGGATAAAACCAAGTTATTAACTTTACTGTGTAAGTTTTTGCAATATAAGTAAACATGGAATATAAGATTTTATTTCCATACCTGAGGGATAAAGATGCATGTATCTAATACGCACATTTTCTACTTAAGACCACAGTTGTCATTTTTGTAGAACTTAATTTGTGTAAGATCGAATGACAATCCTGTTCAGGCTCATGGCTAAAGCAGTGTATGTAGATTTACCATTGCTTCAATAGGCCATGAAGAAGATCAGGATTATTAACTGTCAACTGTCTTCTACAAATGCAATATTGTTACAACATGACCAATACAGTCGTAAGTTGAAACAACAGATATTAAACTTATGCCTCTTTAGCCTCTTTACCGCTCCAATCTATTCCTAATGGTTGCTTCTTTATGTAATGGCTTATTCCATAACCCAAAAATGTTCATAACCTGCAGACCCCAATAAGTGAAGTATGGATGAACATTTTGTGTAAAAAATGTAAGTAAATGAGATGTTTATCAAACAAGTTAATTTACATTGCATACAAAAGAAAAGCCTAGCTCTGAATGCTGCAAATCAGTATATTTTATACACACACCACTGATTTTTTGAATGCTATACCATAATGAATTTTATAATAAATGTACATAGGCATCTGAGCAGTAACAGAATTATAACCACATGTATGGATTTTGATGGCAACACTCTATTTTAGTTTCCTCTTTAGTTGATCGTAGTATTCATACCTCTTCTCTCTCTTTCGTTTTGGCCATGTTCCTGCACATGCCGGATCGGCTTTGTTAAATCCAGATTTGGCGTGATAATATTTACGGAATGACTGGATACCCTTCATGTCACCACCCCATGCTTTCCGGGAAGAAATGTGTATCCCAAATGTGTATAGTGTTATATGTGTGAAAGTGTAAAGCATTATAAAATGTTTGCAAATCATGTAACTGAGGTGGGACTTGGGGACCAGCCCAGTATTCACCTAGTGGGATTTGGAAAACCACCTAAAAACCACATCCAGGCCGGCAGGCACTCCGACTGCCTTCATTAATCCACCAGACGGATTCAAACTGGTGCCGGTACACTTCCCCGTCTCGGAAAGCGGTGCATTAGACCACACGGCTACCCAAGCAGGTTGACACTGAAGTCATATACCACAGCTCATTCTTTCAAAAATCAAAATGTTTGTTAAGCTTATGGGACTTAACTACGGGGTCATCAGTCCCTAAACTTACAAACTACTTATGAACTACCTTATACTAAAGACGGCACAAATATCCATGCCTGAGGGGGGATTCGAACCCCCGACCGTACTGGCCTTGCAGACTGTACTGAAGCGCCTCAGTCTCCTCGGCCACCGCGGCCGGCTTATTCTTTCAGTTTTGCAATTGTTGTCACTGGTTCCCTGTCAGCTGGTGCAGAATCGAACGAAGTACATAAATTTGCTACTAAACATATAACAGCTATTTATAGTTTAGGACAGGTATTGGCATATTTAATTACAAGAACACTAAAGGATATGAAACATAACTACCAAGCAATTTGATTATTTCATGTATAACACAGTTTTCTTCCTTGTTGCAATAGACCACTCCTACAAATATTAATAACAATCAACAATAATCGATATTAAATCAAGTCTGCAATAAGCTGCATACGTCACTGTATTGATAAAAGTGATGAAGTGGTTACAATACGACTTTATTTGACACGTTTTGGTCTGAGCCATCATCAGAATCCTGTGGTTAAAAGCTATCAGTATACATTAGTTACAAGTTAGTCAGTACTAATTGTTAAATGTTCTTTATGTAACATCAAGGAGCAGACTGATATAGTTTAGCTTTCTTAATCAGCCACACTTCACATTGCAATTTCAATTGTAGTGTTCTGTTTATCTCACTAGTTAAATCTTATCACTCTAAGCACAGGTTTATCCATGAAATAATATATACAGCTATTAAAATTTAGTTTCTACTGATTAACTTACTTAACAACAGCGGTTCTCTCAGCATTAATATTAGTGCCAGTAAATTTTTTCACTTCCTACAAATAATACTAATTTTCATGAATAATTCTATAGGCAGCTACTCTGGTTATAGAACTGAATGTGTTACTGCCGAACTTTTATGATATAATGTCGATTTAATTTTCTTCTGATGACAATTTTTCACTCAGTTTCAAATACTCTATTGATATTAAGTAGTTCATCCATTCCTTGATAATGAAAGTTCTATTCTATAGGCTAGCTATTGGCAACTGAACTGTTTGTTGAATAATGAAATAAAAAATAAAATTAATTTGCCTTTTGTCAGTAAAGAAGTGTTACTTACCTTCTAGAATTTGATAGGTCATAGAACATTGCTAGGAACTGATTCATTGGTCGCTTAATGACCTTCTGTGGCTTCTTCCTGCCTAACTTTTTCATGGCTGTATAGTAGTGCTTCTGGCTTTCAGTGAGAAACATTTCAAGAACTCCACCTTCATACTGAAAAGTAAAATAAACAAACATTAATGATAGAGATATACTTGGGAACTTAATTTTTCTTGTTATGAGATTCAAAAGCAGTTAATATAGTGCATGGAATTAATATTGATAAAATATTAGATGTCCTAAACAGGCTGACATTTCCTTTTCCATGCCCAACATTTTTGTGACTTAACAACTTATCATCCTCTGATATCATCACAACTGGCTCTAGGTGTGCCTGCTGATTATACTCAGTGGATGCTTCTGTGTCCACTTGGTTTCATGCAACTGATCTGATGTTCTGTAGAACTTACTTTACCTTCAAGTTTGTAGTCTTGATTAACACGTTCACTGTGGTCACCAGTGTGGGCCGCTAATGCTCTAGGCGGGGTGTTCAGAACAATCCAGTCATCCTTATCAATGGATTATTACATAATGGATAGGAGTATAATGTCATGTTATTTGGTACCTTTCTAGGACATAATATGAAAGTTTTGAGTAGCAATGGAATCTACAATGGAAGCACAAATTCCAAGAAAACATGCAACAATGTGCCATGGCGTGTTGTCAAATCCCGTGGGACTCTTTATGTTGCACTGCTGTGAGAAAGTGCACAGTTGTGTTCCATAGCAGCTGTTTGTATTTTGTTGCTCTGTGCAGCTAAAATAGCTATGGATCTTTATGAAATAGAACAAGAAAGAGTGCAGAAGCTTCTGGAAGAGGTCTTAGATGAAAGTTTTGAAGGAGGAGAAAAGGAAGAGGAGGAAACAGACAGCTGTTAAGTTCTCTCTCATCACAGAGACGCGGAAATGGAGGATGAAGACAGCCTGTAAGTCGAACTACAAGTAAGTGCAGTGGATAATGAAAGCAAACATGATTTTTTTTATTGGAAAGGATAACGTTACAAAATGGATGAAAAATTGTCCTAGTCGCAACGTAAGAACTAGAAGTGTAAACCTTGTTATTCATCTCCCTGGTGTGAAAGCTATCGTAAAATCTGTGAAAACTGCTGTGGACTGTTTTTCAATATTTACAAATGACATAATAATTAGAATGATTACATAATGCACAAATATTTACATACAACACATTGCATCAAATTTCACAAGAGACTGGATGCTAAAGCAACAAATGAGGATGAAATCAAATGTCTTCTCGGTCTGTTGATACTGGTTGGGAATTATAGAGCAGGACACCAGACTTATGGGACACAAATGGTTTTGAAATTGCTATATTTCATGCAACAGTGAGTTTAAGGTGCTTTTGTTTCTTGTTGCATTGTTTGAAATTCGATGATATTCAAGACAGACCACAGCGTAAAGAACTTCTTCACCTAGCTGCATTCAGAGATGCGTTTGAATTATTCATGTCAAATTGTCAGTTATTATACTATGCCTGAATATACGGCAGTCAATGAACAACTGGTTGCATTTAGAGGCAAATGTAGTTTCCGACAGTATATACCAAGCAAGCCTGTGAAAATCTTCATCGTATTTGACGCATCAACATGGTATACTTTGGCGAGGAAATCTATGTTGGGAAACAGCCAGAGGGTCCCTTTGCACTGGCAAACTTGCCTAAGGAGATAGTAAGTAGACTTGTATGGCCTTTCGAAGGTACAGGACGCATTGTGACACTAGACAACTGGTTTTGTTCCATACCACTTACTGAAGAGCTTCTGAAAAAGAAACTTATAGCACTAGGAACTCATAGAAAGAACAAGAGGGAGCTCCCTCCAGACTTTGTTTGCACAAGAGGTCATGAACTTAGAAGCAGCCTTTTTGGATTCAGAAAGGATATTACCATAGTTTCCTATGTGCCAATGAAGGCAAAAACGTTATTCTCCTTTCATCTCTGCATCATGATGGTATCATTGACACTAATACTGCAGAGGAAAAGAGGCCAGAAATTATAACAATGTACAATAAGACGAAAACAGGTGTGGACACAATAAATGAAATGTGCACTACTTATTCGACCTCAAGAAAAAATAGACACTGGCCGCTTGCTCTATTTTTCAGAGTGATTGACACTGATTGCATTAACGCCTTCATCATATATGCAAATAATAACAACTAGAAGATTTCCCAAAGAATGTTTTTACATGATGTCAGAAGATCATTAGTAAATCTGATAGTGTGCAAGAGAGCAACCACACACTCCCTGCCAAAACAAGTTAGACAGAAAGCTGCTAAAATAGCGGAAATTTAAGACAGCAACAATGCACCATCTTCTGAACAAAAAATACTAAAGCCCAGGCACTGCACAGTTTGTCCTCGGAGTAAAGATATAAAAGTTAAATCACATTGTGCTCGACGTTTGAAAGTTGTGTGTGTAAAGCACATGAGAAATGTGTGTGAAAAGTGTTACGATAATGTACCTCTTGCAGACAGTGATAGTGACTGATTTCATAAAATATTTGTTTGAGTTGACTGAAAAAATATTTAATTATATGTATAATGTCTTATATCTGTAATACAGTATGAAGAATAAGAGAAATAAACAATTAAACAAAATATTGTAAGAAAATGGTGATTATTGCATATGTTACATACAACCCAAACTAATACTAAAGTAATATTAAATAAAATAATAATGTGCCAGGACATAACATTCTAAATATCCATTTGTGAAGTAAACATAGTCACATCAGTGATATGTTCCACAACAATGTCATTATAGATAATTTTATTTGGGGTTTTAGCAACACCCCGCATGACTATTAACATTATGAAAAGCCGCATAATAGTTAAACTCAATGAAATACTTTTGACTTCTACTCAACATTCTTCATTACATCTTTACCTCATAGCCTAGATTGTGAGTAACGCATATACACTTTACCTTCTAATACCTTTCTGCTATATCCTCTCTCCTATTTGAGGAATAAATCTGATTTTGAAAGCATCTTTTTTGTGTTACTGTCAGTGGTATCGAGCTGAGGTAAGTACTGGGCAATCACTCAATCTTAAGAGGTTGCTAACCAAGTTTTTGGAGGTTTGTGTCATTCCAGCATCAAATGTTTTGTTTAATAGTGTATCCCAACAAATGAATAGGTGTCCCACCAATGAAGAACATAAGGTCATCATAGAATGATTTTTGATGAAACAAAATTTGAAGGATGAAGTGCCAGTTTGTATGGACAAAAGTCGGCATATAATGGCTGAATACTACTGAATCCCAAATTCAAAGTGTTATATGGAAACCTTCAGTTAAGAATGTTGTAATTTACTTTGCAGAACAGTGCGCTTTCGTTTGCATTATTTACTTTATGTTCCATAGATCTGCCGAAAGACGCAATGTGATAAAACGAAACGACTTCACTTTGAATAGTTGTGATAAATGGTGCAAGGAGCCACCACAATTAACTTTTCCCATCTAATATAAGCCATGCTACACAGGCTTGCTTAGCAGGCGCAAATATAAATACTGGTGTTAAAACTACTGCCTTTAAACTTTTGCACTCATAAAAAAAGAAAGCCTTTCAAATATAAGTAGCAAGAAAAATATATTTATTCGTGTAAATATCAACAATACATAGGGTTTTAGGATTCTTCCACGAGCTACCTCATTCTGATTTCACGTATTGTTTCGTCAAATTTTGTGAAGTGCTGGGGTATGTGAACGGTAATGAAGCACCAGGATTTCAAGAAGAAAGTTATTTTTTATGTGGAAGAAAAATTCTAATTGTGTGCCATCCTGGTAGGATGAATTCAGCAACTACTTGATGTCTGTTTCACAAGTTTAAACACATGTACACTGACTGCCTTTTGAAAAGTGACAGACAACTGACACCAACAGGTTATGTGAAACGTGCAAGTGTGCCAGTGGAACGATGATACCTAGAAGTGGGTTCCAAATCAGATTGCGTAACAGGCATTTAAAAATGTTCAATATCGAATGCACTAGATGGGTGCGAGGGATGATGCTCTGTAGTACAAAGGAACTGTGTAACAAGGAATCAAATGATAGTGATTCAGAAATAACCGTACCAGTATCTAATTGATATTACAAACAAATTGTAAAATTTGTATTATAAGTCTAATAAAATTGTTCTACATTTCCACATTTAGTTTCACAATAGCCATACATCTGAAGTCTTATCCAAAAGCCACTATGTAAAGGCAACTGGCAAGCATGTGTTGCATCCATATGCCTGACGCTACAACAACTGCCTGCATGCTACAACTTACGTGTTTTTTAGGGGCAAGGGATTGTTTGTTCCTCTGAATCGTGATTCATAAATTCCACACTCTTTTCGCCATAATACAAATGTAAACATTACACCATGTAATCTTCTTTGTTAGTGTTAGCTGTTACCACATTTAAATTCCGTTTGCCTAACAAAACCCAAAAGACAACGGTGAACATGGGGGAATATATGTATCACGTTAATGTTTAGATTTGTATTACTCTTATGCTGGACGGGAATACTTAGAAATGAAGCATGGCAACTGACTTCTAGTTCTGATTTTTAAATATCTACAAATAAAAATTCTGTGCAGACCAGTTATGTAATCTTAAATGTTTGAAAGAATAAATAAATCTACAAAACATCCTTGCTTAACCCTTCAGAATGCGCAATCTGCACGTTAAGTACTTTTCACAGTTCTGAAATGTCTTTGTGGCAATAACAAGTACACACACGTCGAATAAATGTGGATTACTCTGTGACTGAATGTCCTGTCAGTCTTTCATGGAGTGCCTCATATTTCACTATAAAATTATTTAACATTTACATCCTATTTTTTAAGAATCTATTTTTTAACTTTCAAAATATCTACTCATCTTTTCAGGTTTTATTTTTGAGTCTTCCCCTTTGAAAAAGAAGATAAAATTTGTAATCCTTTCCTTTTTAAGACTTCATTCTGCAATTATTTTTTATTTCATCAAAATGAAATATTTTGTAATAGAATGAAGAAAGTTTATTGTCTTTTATACCATCTAAACAACATATATATCAAAATGTTTCATACAAATTTCTTTTAAGGGTAGAGGGTATTAGAAAATCCTTAAGATTTAAAATAAAAATCTAAATGAAATTTTAATTTCTTAAATTTTACTGTTAATATTGTCATTTTGGATCCACTCCAGAAGGCTTTATCTTCATCACTGGCTGTGATAGTGTAGTAATTCTTTTTAAGTACATATACTTGAGTTGACAGATTATTTGGGTTTGAGATTCGGAAAATTCAATTCGGGTTCGGAATTCGGCACATGTTTTATTTAAGATTCAGTATTTGATTCGGTAAAATTGGGGTTTGACCCATCCCTAATGTAGACTACAGTCAAACATTTAGTCCAGTTGTAAAAATGACAACAGTTCTCTCTATTTTGAGTGTTGCTGCAACTAAAAGAATGTATCTTGGATAATCTGAAGTACAAACAACTTTCCTGTATTGAAAACATGAGGAAACCATTTAGATGGCACAACCAAGTCTGCAGGTTGAAGAAGACAAATATCATGGAATAAACGATTCAGAGAATTTTTGCTTAGTCTAGATTTCAGAGTAAGCCGGGTAGTTCCACACTTGTACATTAAAAATAAAAATGGCAAAGAAGTCGTGGTAATTTTGTGTGTTGACGATGTGTTGGTAGTTGCCACTGATTCTTCATAATAGGAAAACACAAAGACACACACACACACACACACACACACACACAGCCCACATTCACAAGGACAAAAGAGTGGTGGGAGCATTGGCAAAGAGCAGCATCAGTGTGGTTGAAGGGATATGAATTGTAAGGAGGTAAAAGGACACAGGACGTGATAACTGATCCATCTAATAGTATTTCAGAATTCTCTATTGTCATATAACAAAGTTTAAGAAGTAACAGAAAATATAGACATAAATGATGGAAATTCTCCTCAGAGACGATAAATTATTTTTTAAAAGAGACAGATTGGCTGGCCAGTATTTACCTTTGTGCTGAACCGCTGATAGTGACACAAATGAAGAAAAAGAAAAGGGACGAAAAAGTACAAGCTTTTGAAACACAGTTCCTTTTTCAGATAGGAGAGAAGGGAAGAAAAATGGGATGGGAACAGAAGGGGAAGGTAATTCACGACCTAGGTCATGAGAATGGTGTTTGAGGAGAAGCAGTTGGAGCATTAATGTATCTGATGCTTGGCACAAGCCCAAATCTAGCCTTCAGTCAAGATCTCTTGAGAACTTCACCACAGAAGGGATATTAATTGTAAAAAGGGTTTATTATTACCTAGCAGGAATGACTGACCACAGAATTACATACAGATCAAAAGGTAAGGATGCAACTTTGAAATTTTACAGTGCTGTAGATTTTGTAGGCTGTTGAAAAAGAGGCAGATCGACATCTGGAGTAGTCATAAACCATGCATGAGGGGCAATCTCATGGCTAACACAGTGACAAGTTATGGAAACAACATCAACATCTGAAGCTGAACTAGTTGTCACAAATGAAGCTGGAAGATAATATGGTTAACTCAACTGTTCAGAGAAACAACAAGACTGTCCAAAATTCCAATTCTATGAATTGATAATTCAGCAGTAGTATAGTTGGTGGAGAATCCTGAATTTCATCGCTGAACCAAACACATTGCCATTAAACATTTCTTCATTCATTAAAAACTTTCTGAAGGAAGATTCAAAGTCTTACGGATTCCAATTGAAGAGCAAATAGCAGATATCAGGACCAAAGATCTACTGAAGACATGTATGAAGATTTTGTGTAATCAAATAGGATTGTTGTAAACAAGAAAGAAAAAGGGGGGGGGGGACTGACTACTGTGTGGTGATTTCTACTTATCAAGGAAAAGTGTTAAATTCTTTTAATGACTCAATTTTGTAAAGTTGATTGTTCACTGATTTCTATTTAATCAAGGAAAAGTATTGGATTAAATTCTTATAATGTCACATTTACAGATGCATTGTTTTAAGATATAAATCAAAATGTAAACTTTCTTGTAATTATGTTTGCTTCTATTAACACGGGCTAGTGTTTGCCATCCTTAAAATAGTAAGTGTCATATATAGACACCATTTACTAAACTGACATGTTCCACAACATTGCAAAATGTTGTGTATATGTTCTATGGAACAATTATTAATCTAATCTGCCTGTCATTCTATTTTGATTGCAGCACTTGTACTCTCTTTGTGCCATTATAAGCTATTTGCTTTAGTGATTGCTTTTGTCCTATGCAACAGAAAGGTGCCTTGTTAGATTCTTAAGTGTGTTACTAGACTGGATCTTATAAGATGTGTATATTAAAAGGCAGTTTCATTCACAAATAAAGTACTTGAAGATAAAACCTCAGCACTTATCCCGATCTCATTGTGTTGGTTTACACTCAATAATTGAAACCATTACTAGTTTTTGTAATTGCAACACACACATTTCACAGGATTTAAGAGATAGTATTAATATGTCTGCATGTTCTGTATTTTTGAAAGTGTGAATGTTTTATTTAAGTAAATTCTTAATTATTTTTGCAGTCTAACAAAACTAAATCTCAAATGTGGTGCAATATAGAAAGGTTATTGAATACATCACATACTAATTACTACATAAATAAGATTTATATTTATCTCTGTTGTCCTGCAAAATCTAACAAAACTAAATCTCAAATGTGCTGCAATATAGAAAGGTTATTGAAGACATCACATACTAATTACTACATAAATAAGATTTATAGTTATCTCTGTTGTCCTGCAAAATCTACAAAATGGTTGAATTAGTAACGCAGAATTTTTATTCTATCAAGAAAACATGCAAAACAGCTATACTGCAATTAATTTGGCTTTGTACACTAACCTTTTTCTTGAGCATATTGAAATTGTCTATTATAACTCCAATGAAGAGATTAAGTGTGAAGAATGATCCACAGACAATGAAAATTACAAAATAAAGATATGCATATAAATTTGCTTCTCTCTGTGGCTGAAGATCAACACCTCTTGCATCAACTGCATCAGCCATTACTTCCATCCACCCTTCAAATGTTGCCTGCACATGAACACAAACCAGGAAAAAAATTAAGCCAGATGTTACAAATGTACTAGTGACTAAATTTCAATTATGTTTTTCACTAATTTAGAAATCAGTACATACAGTGTAGTAATTTTAATTAAATAACCCATACTATCAATTAATGTAATAAATATATGTGGATCAAAAACATGTCACCTAATGTAATCTTTCCTTTAAATTCAGGCAAAGTTTAAAAATAGGAGAGTTGTCAACAAAAATAAATGAAATATGGTGTTATTGGTAGAGAAAGAACCTGAGAAGCTTTTCCCAGTGAAATTTGCCAAGAAATATTGGTTTATTATGTATATAAACTGATGACCAGTTATTAGGTTAAAAAATCTTCACCCTCTAACTCAAACAGCAATTACTGTATATCCAAAAGATATGATATGGAATCACTTCTGCTACATCGTAATGAGGTTTTAGAAAGTTGTATTATCATATGGGGTCAATGTTTGTTACCATTTTCCATCACAGAAACTGAAAGACATATCTGATTACAACTCCAGATCCATTGCACTGAATACTCTTTTTCTCTTTTATATCTCTCACACAGTGTGTGTGCGTGAGAGAGAGAGAGAGAGAGAGAGAGAGAGAGAGAGAGAGAGAGAGAGAGTACATTTAAAATCCCTATGATTTCTTGCTGATTTTTCTTACCATGGATATCACTAAGTGCATCAATCATGACCTGTTTCTATTAAATTGTCAGCAAATTATTGAAGGCATCACTCATGACTGTCAGAAATTATATCGTTAAAACATGTTTCGCATATGAAACAGTATTAATGAGTTGCTATTTTATCAGCCTAAAATATAAATTCTGTTTTTGGGAGCTGTTCAGAACTTTTTTAGGGAAGCCTCTCTGACAGCTACAAGGCAACAAAACCTTAATTTTAAATATTTTTCATTGCCAAATTATTCACTAAATTTAAAATTCTCCATTCACAACAGACTTTGTAGAAAGTACCTAAATATATCACTGAATGCAAATGCAAAATTATATCACTAAATTACACATAAACATTTAGACAGATCAAACACTACTTTCTTCTCACATTGGCATTCAGTAAAACTTCAGTATCAGGCATGACTTTATAATTTATTATGTCTATACTACTAATATTATTTCCACCAAACTTTGAACACAATGTACCTATATATATTAGTAAATGTACTTGCAAAATTACATTACTGCACAGCAAAAAATTCAGTAGATATGTCAAAAATAATGAGAAGCACCAAACATGTTTTTTGCTTAAAATAGAATGCAAGTTATCCATTTTTCCTGGCATTAGTTGGAGCATTATACTGCTGACAAATAATGTTTGGGATCTGGTTTGAGAGGAAGACATGTGTACCAGTCAAGAAACAATAAGGATAGTCAAAACAAAAGTGATTGTGCTGGATTCTTAACAAAAAGAATGAAGTACACAGTAAATTGAGACAATAAGGAATATTTCATGTAGATAAAGGAAGCCAAGAAATAAAGCGTATATTATAATGATATAACACCTATAATGATTTTTACAGGCCCCATTGATTATGAAAATTACTTGATTTCAATGGTTGCTTCACAACCCAAGCCACCAGGATCCTCCCACCCACCACCAGCTTTTCTGAACTGCACAGATGGGAGTTATCCTTACAGTACATTCTCTGATCCTGAAACTATCCAGACCTCAACCTATGATAACACCTGTTTTTCCATACCCAACATTTCCTATCCCCTCTTTCGTAAACCTCTCCCATTTTGTGTGCTGTGTGTGTGTGTGTGTGGGGGGGGGGGGGGGGGGGGGGTGGGGGGGGGGGGGGGCAAGTTTGCTCTGTTTTGTTCTGCTTTCCTCCCCTCACCTGCCTCCCCACTTCATTTCTAAGCTGCATCTCATACCTCCTATCTAATACATAGATATTCTGTCAGGCCATGCTGTATCCATCCCCACCACTGTGACTCGTCCAAAGGAAGAGACATTTTAGATGGTCTGCAGCTACGTACTTATGAAATTAAAGTGATTTGAGTTCTGGTCCTGCATACATTTTCATTTGTCACCAAGTAATAGACCACATTCAAAAATGCAGCTGAAGTCTGCAGGCTTCGCAAATTGTGAAGGCGTAATTGATATTTAATTTCATTAATGAAAAAACTGTCTCACAACTGAGAAAGACAAAATACTTAGGAATACATATTCAGGAGAACATCAAATGGAAAATACATTTGAATAACCTGAATAAAAAGCTAAGTACACATATCCTGACACAAAATACAAGCGTGGAAACAGTGATCACAATGTACCACAGCAGTGTGCAATCACCTCTGATGTACAGAATTATTTTTGGGGGAAAATCTACGAAAAGCAAAAGAACATTTAGGCACAGAAAAAGATACAATCATAAAACATACTAAATACAGACCCTTCTGTAGACCAGTATTAAAAAGTTTCAAGATACTTTCCTGACTTGTCTATACTTCCGCAAAGCACTAAGCTTAACAAACGGATGCCTATTAAAAGCAGAACCTATCTACAAGTACAACAGTGATTTTCATTCTTATCGTATTAAGCAGAAGCATAACTTACATGTCAACATAGAACATGCAAACCTATGTAAAGGGGAAGTATATCATATATGCTGTACAACCATATGCCATCAGATTTGAAATAGATAACATATTTACATGGTTTTATAGCGAAACTGAAAGAATAATTGCTTGGCCACTGCTTCTGTTGTGTTTCAGAGATCTTAGAAGCTCATTAATAAGTACAGTAATGTTACTGATCAAATATTAAAACATATCATTTCTGAAATCAGTGTGCAATATGTGCGGACTTATGTCTGTAAATCACAGAAGATATAAATTGTAATTACTACTTCATTATCAAACATGTTACCAGTCAACAATATGTATTAAATTATATTTGGAAATCATATCATGTACAAATTGTAACCACTATTCACTCCCATGAACCACAGACATTGCCGAGGTGGGGTGGCTTGCGTGCCTCAACGATACAGATAGCCGTACTGTAGGTGCAACCACAGCAGAGGGGTATCTGTGGAGAGGGCACACAAACCTGTGGTACCTGAAGAGGGGCAGTAGCCTTTTCAGTTGTTACAGGGACAACAGTCTGGATGATTGACTGAGCTGGCCTCGTAACATCAGCTAATGTGGTTTTGCCACACAGTTACTGCGAACTGCTGAAAGCAAGGGAAAACTACAGCCGCTACTTTCCCGAGGACATGCACCTCTACTGTATGAACATATGATGATGGCATCCTCTTGGGTAAAATATTCCGGAGGTAAAATAGTCCCCATTCAGATCTCCGGGCGGAAACTACTCAGAAGGATGTGATCATCAGAAAAGACAACACTGGCATTCTACGGATCAGAGCATGGAATGTTAGATCCCTTAATCGGGTAGGGAAGCTAGAAAATTTAAGAAGAGAAATGGATAGGTTGAAGTTAGATATAGTGGGGATTAGTGAAGTTCGGTGGAAAGAGGAACAGCATTTCTGGTCCGGTGAGTACAGGATTATAAATACAAAATCAGTTGGGGGTATTACAGGAGTAGGTCTGATAATGAATAAGAAAACAGGAATGCAGGTAAACTACTATGAGCAACACAGTGATCGCATTATCGTAGTCAAGATAGATACAAAGCCAACACCGACCACAGTAGTACAGGTTTATATGCCAACTAGCTCTGCCGATGATGAGGAGATTGAAGAAATATATGAGGAGCTAAAGGAAATTATTCAGGCAATTAAGGGAGGGAAAAACTTAATTGTTATGGGAGACTGGAATTCGGTAGTAGGACAAGGAAGGGAAGGGAAGATAGTAGGTGAATATGGTCTGGGCAAAAGAAATGAAAGAGGAAGCTGCCTGGTAGAATTTTGCACGAAACATAATTTAGTTATAACAAACACCTGGTTTAAGAATCACAAAAGAAGGTTGTATACGTGGAAGAGACCAGGAGATACCAGATAGATTTTATAATGGTAAGACATAGATTTCGGAACCAGGTTTTAAACTGTAAGACATACCCAGGGGCAGATATAGACTCTGACCATAACTTGTTGGTTATGAACTGTAGGCTGAAACTGAAGAAACTACAAAAAGGTAGGAAAATAAGGAGATGGGACCTGGATAAATTGAAGGAACCTGAAGTTCTTAAGAATTTCAGAGGGAGCTTTAGGCAACAATTGACAGAAACAGGGGGAAATAAAACAGTAGAAGAGGAATGGGTAGCATTGAGAGATGAAATACTGAAGGCAGCAGAGGACAAAGTAGGTAGAAAGGCAAGACCTACAAAAAATCCTTGGATATCACAGGAAGTACTAAAATTAATTTATGAACGGAGAAAATATAAAAATGCAGTAAATGAAACAGACAAAATGGAGTACAGACAACTAAGAAATGAGATTGACAGGAAGTGCAAAATGGCTAAGCAGGAGTGGCTAGAAGGCAAATGCAAGGATGTAGAAGAATGTATAAATAGGGGAAAAATAGATACCACCTACAGGAAAATAAAAGAAACATTTGGAGATAAGAAAAACAGCTCTATGAATATCAGGGACACTGATGGAAAACCAGTTCTCTGCAAAGAAGGGAAAGCTGAAAGGTGGAAAGAGTATATAGAGAGGCTCTATGAAGGAAATGAAATTAGCGGCAATATTGTAGTAAGGGGAGAAGAAGTAGATGAGAATGAAATAGGGGATACTATACTGAGAGATGAATTTGACAGAGCACTGAAAGACCTAAGTTGAAACAAAGCCCCTGGAGTAGATGATATTCCCTCAGAGCTACTGAAGTCCCTGGGAGAATCAGCCATGACAAAATTGTTTCACCTGGTGTGTAAGATGTATGAGACAGGTGAAGTTCCCTCAGACTTTAAGAAACATGTTATAACCCCCATTCCAAAGAAAGCAGGTGCAGACAGGTGTGAAAACTACAGAACCATGTTAGTAAGTCATGGTTGCACAATATTCCGACAAATTATTTACAGAAGGATGGAAAAGCTGGTAGAAGCTAGATCAGTTTGGGTTCAGGAGAAATGTAGGAACACGGGAGGCAATCCTCACTTTACGGCTTATCCTAGAAGACAGATTAAGAAAAGGCAAACCTACATTTCTAGCTTTTGCAGATTTGAAGAAGGCTTTTGACAATGTTGATTGGAATAAACTCTTTCAAGTTCTGAAGCAAGCAGGATCAAAATATAGGGAGCGTAAGGTTATTTACAACTTGTACAAAAACCAAACAGCGGTTGTCAGAGTTGAAGGGCATGAAAGGGATGCAGTGGTTGGAAAAGGAGTAAGACAGGGTTGTAGCCTTTCTCCAATGTTATTCAATTTGTACATTGAGCAAGCTATAAAGGAAAGCAAGTAGAAATTTGGAGAAGGAATTAAAGTTCAGGGTGAAGAATTAAAAACATTGCGTTTTGCCGACGACATAGTAATTCTGTCAGATACAGCAAAGGACCTGGAAGAGTAATTGAACGGAATGGACAGTGTGCTGAAAGGTGCATATAAGATGAACATTAACAAGAGCAAAACTAGGGTAATGGAGTGCAGTGTAAGAAAATCAGGTGATGCTGAAGGAATTAGATTGGGAAACGAAGCAATAAAAGAGGTAGATGAGTTTTGTTACTTGGGCAGTAAAATAACAAATGATGGTCGCAGTACAGAGGATGTAAAATGCAGAATGGCAATGGGTAGAAAAGCGTTCTTGAAAAGAGAAATTTGTTAACATCGAATATTGATTTAAGCCTAAGGAAGTCCTTTCTGAAGGCATTTGTATGGAGTGTTGCCTTGTATGGGAGTGAAACACGGACGATAAACAGTGCAGACAGGAAGAGGATAGAGGCTTTTGAAATATGGTGCTACAGAAGAATGCTGAAGATCAGGTGGGTGGATCGCATAACTAATGAGGAGGTACTGAACAGAATTGGGAAGGAAAGGAATTTCAGGCATACCTTGACTAAAAGAAGGGATAGATTGCTAGATTCTTAGACATCAATGAATTGTGAATTTAGCATTGGAGGGAAGTGTGTGGGGTAAAAACTGCAGAGGAAGACCAAGAGATGGATACAGTAAGCAGATTGAGACAGATGTAGGTTTCTGTTCTTAAGTGGAGTTAAAGATACTTGCTCAGGATAGGGTATTGTGGAGAGCTGCATCAAAACAGTCTCCGGACTGAAGACCACAACAAGAACAACAACAACAACCACTATATTAGACTCACTTGTCCTACATTATATGTGCAAATTATGCCCTGCACCATGATTTAGAAGACCAATAAAGAACTTGAAAATGACTTCAGTAGCAATCAGTAATTCCTGAAGTTGAAGAAATTCAAACAATGTTTTTCAGTCAGTACATTCATGGAACTACATAACTTTGAATTGCTGTAAAAACCCTTTTTTTTCAGAATACAGCAGATAGTTTTCTCCCCTAAACAACCCATCTGCAAGAACATACAAGTGGAAAGTTCAATTTGGGAAATGAATGAAGTGTGAAGTGGCAGTTATAAAGTGTGAACAGGGAGTTAGTATTCCTGGAATATATTAGGATTTGATCTCCATACAGAGGCCAAACAAAACAATATTGACAAATTACAAGGGATTTCATAATCGACCTTAAGAACAAATCGACAATAAGAATACTTGTCCAGAAAAGCCACCCAATGCCATTAAAGAGCACTGAAGTGACAGAGGTCAAAAGATGTGTTCATTTATATTTGTTAAATGATTTAACAACCATTTGACTGTATTATTTTATTATGTTTCCCAAAGATAGTTGTAAAATTGGTCAAATAAGAACATAAGTCAACATTGTAACATCTTTGAACCTAATATTATGTAATGTTTTAACAAAGACAATCTTTACTGTGTTTATTATCACATACCACGACAAAAGGACCAGGAAGTTAGTTGGTGCTCAGTGTACAATGGAATGGTACTTGAATGCTCTTCAAATTGCATTTGACATTAATATGTTCAAGATGCATCGGAACATGGTTCTTTTACTTATTTATGACCCACATGGTTGTGCATATGTAAACTGTTACTCTCAAGAATGACAATTTCGTTTGCTACATATGTACATATCAATTGACATAATGTAAGTAAATAATACTGCACCTAATTTCTTACTTTTCTGTACCATTATTTATAATGTATTAATTTGTTGTAAATTTTACAGAGTACACTTGAAAAAGGCTATACATCTGAAATCCAGATTGTGACGAAAGATAATAAAATAATACAGTCAAATGGCAGTTAAATCATTTAACAAATATTGGATGACTGTGGCTCATGAAAACAACAAAATAGTTCATTTATATGTTGATGTCTCTGCTCTACAATGGTGTCATCATGTTGTGTAGGCACATTTGACACCCTCTACTTTCCTTAAGTTTCGCCTGTAATCAGTCATGTTTATTTCCAACAGGGTGCCCTAGCAGCAGGTGTTGGTCATTTCAACTGTGAGGATCTGTAATTTCACTGGATGGCATTTCAGATATAGGATCCCATCCTCAAGTTATTCTTTAAGACACCCTCTACAGCACTGAAAAGGTTGTCAATGTAATTTTGTTACGCTCCGTATAGACAAAGTAACCCAGTCAACAAAGACCAAAAAAATCTTCATATTTTCTTGGCATATTACATTATAAATAAAATTATAGGTATTCAGCCATAACCATTTATTTATTACTACCTTATGTGCCCATGCTTCACAACGGTTGTTGAAGAGGGACCTGCATAAACATGGTCTTTTAGGGTTCTGGACCTAGGTCAGTAAAAACAGAATCCTTGTTGGATCACTCTGTCAATAAACTCAGTTCTCCTAGCTAAGATGTCAAATTTAAGTAGAAGTCATTGTCAAAAATGATGAATGTTCATAAAGTTTTTCATACAAAAAGTGAAATTAATTTAAGCCCTTACCCCGGAACGATCAAAATTCAATCTTAGGTTCTGTTTGGCGTAAACTTCTGAAAACACTTCTATCGTTGAGATGAGAAATAGTAATAATAATAATCACAGCGCCATGTATTGGTTCTATGGTGTAGTACTAAACTGTTTATCTCTCACAGTAAGAGTATGCTAAAGTATTAGCATATTGCAATGTTGCACTGGGGACAATGTAGTTATTCTGTATGCAGTGCTCCCTATTATTGAAAACTCTATGAATGCTGAAAGTCTGGTAATTAAATTAACAGAGTAGTTCATGTCAGTTTAAATTAGATGTCACAGTGATGTCAATGTGCGATAAAGTATGTCTGGTTAACCGTTGAAGGTATGGCGGCGGCAGCTGATTGTCTGTATAGAACTTTCCAATAAATATAGTATTTCCAATGAATTGTCTTGACTGTGTTACCAGCATCGGCCACCCTTTCAGCTAACACATGTCCCCACATCTTGTAGTGATTACTTCTTAAAGCACGAAGTAAAAATCGACCTTGTGTAATAGAACTATATATTCAGAAGTTGGATTATAACTCTAAGTATAATTGTCTCTGCAAAAGAAAACATGTTTCTCTATCTTAATGTAGTATGCACCAAAAGTAAGTAATTACAAATTTTAGTCACAATACTGTACGGAACAATTATGACAGTAGAGGGGTTTCTGATTAGTTTGTTGCTCGCAAGGAGATTAGAATACAGGGAGATGCCCTTACACTGAAAAAGTGAAGCCTGCCTCTGCCACATTTCTAAGTTTTGGAGAAATGTTCGTATCGTGGAGCTAATGTTTTATGTCACTTAAAACAGGGATAAAACTTTCGATGATTTTGCCATTATGTACAACACGTTAAAAGAGTGCAAATTAACAGTTAAAAAGTAGGTTTTCAAATATATTATGACGAGTATTTATTACTATTTATTCAAGAAAGTATATTGTTTGAAAGTACATACTTTGCAGTGGATGTCAGTTCAATGCATTAACAGAGGGTCGACCTAACACATAGTTTTAACATATAAATTGACCAAGATGGCGGACAGGCTTGAACTCACATATGTGCTCGGCATAGGTAATGCCATCTCCCTTTATTCTAACTTCCTTGGTCGCTCGAGTGTGTATATTATATCTAGTGGCAGGCACAGAGCAAAAATATCTCTGGAGTGAGCATTCACATGTGAAGAACAGATAATGTGTCCTCAACATTAAGATGGAAATGTCACGTGATATTGGGAAAAATCTACTAATCGCTGGCTTTATCTTGGTCTTTTTTTATTCGGTTAAGATGGATGACTATGTGTAAATGAACCTTTTAGCGATGATTCCTCAACTTTCTTGTTGCTGCTGTGACACATTTAATAGATATTATTTCATGTTATGCAGTTGCGGTGCGAAAAAGAGGTGGGGCTCATTCTACGTGACTGATTTTTGAAAAAGCATCCAACGGACATTCCCAACATCACCACACAATGTCGCCACCATAGGTAAAACTGTACCCCTTCTTGTAGTGTATTACACCATAGTTATGAGAAAGGAAAAATGCAGCAATGCCATCATTAGTTTTTTTGGTGTACTATGTAACTAATGTCGCCTCACTTTGTTCTTTTCTGTACTATGGCATTTTGGAGGCATTCCTAAATAGAACACACTCAAAATGCTATGATGATACACTGAAATCAGAAAGGGAACTACATAAATTTGATTTTCCTTGCAAAGAATTCTTATGTAAATTAGAACATTGATAGAAGTGAAGGAATTTCGTTATGTTTTAAATTTAAATGTTCCTTGTCAAAGAAGCAAAGAAATGTAGTTAAGCTGTGAATATACAAAGTGTAATCAGCAACTTGCTGTTCATTGTTAGTATGTATTTGCAGAAGGTTAATTGATATTTCAATACTTTTTAGTTGCAAATCAAATGTTACATTTAACTTAATTTAAAATATTTCTGTTTCTGAGGGAATGCTCACAACACGATCATGTATTGTTTCTTCGCAGCACTACAAAACCAACAGCACCTTTATCGGTTAGCTGCTGTTCTACGGCATAACCACTGAAAAGAATTTTAAAAAATTAAAAATGCAGCAGCACGAACTATTAGTTCTTTGATGCTGCGTAACTAACAAGGTCTCTATATATTCTGTACTGTACTATACCGTTTTCTAGACATTCCTAAACAGAATTGATTCAAGATGTAAAAAGTATGCACTGAAATCAGAAAGGAAACAACATATAAATTTGTGTTTCCTTGCAAAGAATTCTTAGTAAATGAAAACATCGATAGATGCAACAGAACATCGTTGTGTTTTGAATTTTTCTTTCCATGGCATTGCAAGGCATGCCTGATACAGCTATCAAAAAAAAAAAAACTTTTTGTGTAGTACCTGCATTAAATTTTACTTGCAGTGGCAGTGGTTTAGTATATTAACATTGGCAACGAAATGAGAGCTTCAGGGGACACATTAATTTACTGATCGGATCAACATTAATTATTTATGTCATTATCAACACAAATATTTATTCCCCCTCATTGTGCGTGACTGAGTTATCAAAAAGGATTGCCAACATCAATACACTACACTGCTGCCGTAAGGAAAATCATAGCCCTTGTTTCACTGTATTACACCTTAGTTATACGAATAAAAAATGCAGCATCATCATAGATTAATTATTTGTTATACTTTGTAAGTAACAGTGCCTCTATCGGATCTTTTCTATACTATGCCACAATTAAAGCATAGCATACAACAGAAACTACAAAATATGATATCTTTTTTTCCTCTGATCCAATATTGATGAAATCAAGCCTATGTTACTCTCCAAACTATTCTCATTTTACCTGTGTAAACCCTTGAAATTTCGTGTAGTACTTTTGGAGATTACCCTCAACAAATAGACACACACGATGGCCTTTAATCAAATGATTAAATTGTGATATATTTATTTTCTCTGATCTGATTTTAATTATTGAAGCCTTCATGTAACCACATGATATGCTCCAGTTACATGTGAAAATCCCATGAAAATTCGTCAAGTAGTTTTGGTGATAAACATGTTCAAAGAGACAGACATGACTGTCGTAGATAAAAAATTTCAAATTACAATATTCTTTTTTTCCATGTTCCGATTTTTATGAAACAAAGTCTATATGTTGTCCATAGTTATGCTCGAGCTACCTGAGAAACCCTCATGCAAATTCTTGAAGTACTTTTGGAGATAAGAGGTTTTTAATAGTTGAACAAACAGACACAATTATTACTGAAAACACTTAAAATTATGATATCTTTTTTTCTCTGTGATCCAATTTTGATAAAATTATGCCTATATGTTGACCTAAATTTTTCTCATGTTTCCTGTGAAAACGGAATGAAGATTTGTCCAGCAGTTGATTTGCTACACTTTCACAATGGAGAAAGTGAACATTAACACTCTGCTGACATTCCAGTAGCCTTAGTATCACTCTGATGGTTGCTGAACGATACACAGCCAAAATATTAGCAATAAGAAATAAATGGATAAATAACTAATTTATTTATAAAAATCAAAAAAAAAAAAAAGATTAAAATTGATGAAACGAAAATTATAGAGGGAAACTTTCCCGGTGGGATAAATAAAAATAAAAATAGAAAAGAGATGACTTACCAAAAGGACCGGCTCGTCGAGAGAAACAAATAAAATCACACACAAACACACATACAAGCTTTCGCCACCACTGGCAGCTTCTTCAGGAAAAAGAGGAAAAAAGGGGAGGAAAAGGGAAGGATATGGGTTTTAAGGAAGTGGAAAAGGAGTCATTCCAATCCCAGGAGTGGAAGGACTTACCTTAGGGGGGAAAAAGGAAGGTAAACAAATACACACACACTCAGACATATCGAAACGCAAGCACACCTAGACAGACATTTGTGAAAAGCAAAGAAGTTGGACAGAGATACCAATTGAGGCAGAGGCTCTGTCCACAGAACCCAGGCAAAGATGCTAAAGATAGTGGGCGGGAATTTGAGTTAGCGGAGATTGAGACCAGGTGGGCAACGGGAGGAAAGAATAAGCTGAAGGGCAAGTTCCCATCTCCGGAGTTCTGAAAGGTTGGTGTCGGTGGGAAGTATCCAGATAACCCGGACGGTGTAACACTGCGCCAAGATGTGCTGGGCGTGCACCAAGGCATGTTTAGCCACAGGGTGATCCTCATTACCAACAAACACTGTCTGCCTGTGACCGTTCATGCGAATGGACAGTTTGTTGCTGGTCATTCCCACATAGAACGCTTCACAGTGCAGGCATGTTAGTTGGTAAATCACGTGGGTGCTATCGCAAGTGGCTCTGCCCTTGATCGTGTACACCTTCCGGGTTACTGGACTGGAGTAAGTGGTGGTGGAAGGGTGCATAGGGCAGGTTTTACAACGGGAGCGGTTGCATGGGTAGGAGCCAGAGGGTAGGGAAGGTGGTTTGGGGGTTTCATAGGGATGGACTAGGAGGTTACGAAAGTTAGGTGGGCGGCGGAAAGACACTCTCGGAGGAGTGGGGAGGATGTCATTAAGGATGGATCTCATTTCAGGGCAGGATTTAAGGAAGTCGTATCCCTGCTGGAGAGCCGCATTCAGAGTCCGCTCCAGTCCCGGAAAGTATCCGGTGACAAAAGGGGCACTTCTGGGATTCATCGGTGGAAGGTTCTGGATTTGGAGGAATGAGGAGGTGGCTCTGGTAATTTGCTTCTGAACCAGATCAGGAGGATAGCTGCGGGATGTGAAGGCTGTTATTAGGTTATTGGTGTACTGGTTCAAACTTATTTATGGGACGCTTAGAGGAAGCCTTCCTGGAAACCCAAGCCTGTCAACCCAAAGTTTGGTACAGATTCATTGACGACATCTTCATGATCTGGACCAACAGTGAAGAAGAACTCCAGAATTTCCTCTCCAACCTCAACTCCTTTGGTCCCATCAAATTCACCTGGTCCTACTCCAAATCCCATGCCACTTTCCTTGATGTCGACCTCCATCTGTCCAATGGCCAACTTCACACATCCGTCCACATCAAACCTACCAACAAACAACAGTACCTCCATTATGACAGCTGCCATCCATTCCATATCAAACGTTCCCTTCCCTACAGCTTAGGTCTTCGTGGCAAAAGAGTCTGCTCCAGTCCCGAATCCCTGAACCAGTACACCAATAACCTAATAACAGCCTTCACATCCCGCAGCTATCCTCCTGATCTGGTTCAGAAGCAAATTACCAGAGCCACCTCCTCATTCCTCCAAATCCAGAACCTTCCACCGATGAATCCCAGAAGTGCCCCTTTTGTCACCGGATACTTTCCGGGACTGGAGCGGACTCTGAATGTGGCTCTCCAGCAGGGATACGACTTCCTTAAATCCTGCCCTGAAATGAGATCCATCCTTAATGACATCCTCCCCACTCCTCCGAGAGTGTCTTTCCGCCGCCCACCTAACCTTCGTAACCTCCTAGTCCATCCCTATGAAACCCCCAAACCACCTTCCCTACCCTCTGGCTCCTACCCATGCAACTGCTCCCGTTGTAAAACCTGCCCTATGCACCCTTCCACCACCACTTACTCCAGTCCAGTAACCCGGAAGGTGTACACGATCAAGGGCAGAGCCACTTGCGATAGCACCCGCGTGATTTACCAACTAACATGCCTGCACTGTGAAGCGTTCTATGTGGGAATGACCAGCAACAAACTGTCCATTCGCATGAACGGTCACAGGCAGACAGTGTTTGTTGGTAATGAGGATCACCCTGTGGCTAAACATGCCTTGGTGCACGCCCAGCACATCTTGGCGCAGTGTTACACCGTCCGGGTTATCTGGATACTTCCCACCGACACCAACCTTTCAGAACTCCGGAGATGGGAACTTGCCCTTCAGCTTATTCTTTCCTCCCGTTGCCCACCTGGTCTCAATCTCCGCTAACTCAAATTCCCGCCCACTATCTTTAGCATCTTTGCCTGGGTTCTGTGGACAGAGCCTCTGCCTCAATTGGTATCTCTGTCCAACTTCTTTGCTTTTCACAAATGTCTGTCTAGGTGTGCTTGCGTTTCGATATGTCTGAGTGTGTGTGTATTTGTTTACCTTCCTTTTTCCCCCCTAAGGTAAGTCCTTCCACTCCTGGGATTGGAATGACTCCTTTTCCACTTCCTTAAAACCCATATCCTTCCCTTTTCCTCCCCTTTTTTCCTCTTTTTCCTGAAGAAGCTGCCAGTGGTGGCGAAAGCTTGTATGTGTGTTTGTGTGTGATTTTATTTGTTTCTCTCGACGAGCCGGTCCTTTTGGTAAGTCATCTCTTTTCTATTTTTATTTTTTAAAAAAAAGATTAGTTAGGTGAAAAATACCACAGTCACAAATTTTTGCACAGTGCTAGGAGGGAGGAGTGTCATGCTAATATTGAAGAAATCTGCTTCTGTGGGGTGTGAACAAGGGGTTTTTAAAGGTCAGTTTTTTTTTTTTTGAAGGACTATAAAATGTCGCCAAGTAATAAAATCACATAAAACTTGTGCAAAAAAAGGTCTTACTAATGTTTCGCATAGGAGGAATAGTTTCTTTATTTCAGAAGATGGGGAATTCTAAGATTGTTAAAAATGGCATTTGAAGGTATTAAAACACTATTTACGGTTAAATCAAGTATCATTATTGTAGGACCTCACCACCATAGGCTGTGACATATGCGACTGCAGCATATCAAATACATGCCATGGCCACATCCTCCGTGGGATGGACCATCTCTGTGGACACGCAATGCTATCACCTCCCGGTGAGCATGCGGTGAGCCAGGCCATGGCCTCATTCCTGGAACAGCTCTTACCAGAGATGAGTGGGACTCTCTCCCTATAATTGTGTGCTGGTGTCATCAGAGCAAAAAGAAACATAATCAATCATATCAGTTGTGGGTGGCAGACCTCAGAGACTTGAGTCATAAGTGATGTTTTGTCTGTGCAAAATTGTCACCAATGGCATGCCACTTGTTAATTTGTGACATCGTAGTCTGTTCTGCTCTGGATAGGAGCTTATGTAGCGAGGCCTTGTGATTGCACGATCACACCCTCAACAAGGTTCTGTCCATTGCAGAGGTGTTTGACATTTCTCGGGTGGCAGCAGATCAGTTTGAGGAAATGGTAGAGGTGGTGGCTCTACGAGCTGTTAATCCTCACGGGTGTCATTGTTTGCCCTCCTCATCATCGACTTTCTGTTCTACGCAGTTGCCCACTCCATTTTAATTCCAACAAAACATTCTTCCTTCTTGCGCTGGTTGTTTTTGCTTGCATGACTGCCCTAGCTGCCCACTCCATGTGTGGTGCAGTTCATGCCGTAAACAAGGCCATATAGTGGCTGTTTTTCGTCATTCAGTGCATGATCAGGCTCAGTAATCCGACAAGGATCTTATGGAAGTACACTGTCTTTTTCCTGCACCAGAACAAGAACATGTCACCCCGGCTAAACTTGACATTACACTCCATATATAATACCAGTTGTTCTGGTTTCAAATTGACACCGGAATGTCTCTGTCTCTCATAAATTTGAACACATATTTGGCACTTGGAAAGCCCCACCCCTTGCTAAAACATCTGGTCAGCTATGGTGACCAGTAGATTCCATTTCTCAGTCAGTTTAAGACTGATACGGAGTATCAGCACATCATGCGAGCAATCACATTTTTGGCATTCACAAGCTTAGCTTATGAAAATATATTTGGCCTTCATGCATTAACGTAATTTGGTTTACACATTCAAGATGCTGTTCACTTCATATCAGACTCTGTCCCATTTAGTGATTTTTTAAAATTATTATTTTATTTTATTATTATTATTTTGTCTGGTTTTTTGAAGGGTATTGGTTACAAATCTCACATCACTCTCAAAACCATGGCAGCTCCAAAAAAGTTTTGTTGCACTTGGCCTATTCTTTTTCATTGCGCCTGGCGGTGAAGCACAAGTTGGAAAGGTTACATGGCCTGCGTATTATTGAACCTGTTTTTTCTAGCCAGGGGGCGAACCCTCCCATGATCATAGAGAAACCCTTTGTTTGTGTGGTGACCAAGTCCATGGTCAACTCACAGTCGGTGGTAGATCATTTTCCAATCGCCCACCCAGATGACATTTATGCAAAACTCACAGGTGGTGACTGTTACTCACTTGACAGAAACATATCCTCAGCTTCTGCCTCTAAACAAATCATGATGCTCACCATACCCTTTGGGCTGTACCAATACAAACGTCTGCCGTTTGGTGTTGCAAGTGTGCCTGCAATTTTCCAATGTTTCATGCAACAGTAGTTGGAAGACATTCTGTTCTGTGCAAACTATCTCATTGATATCATCATTATAAGTGCCTCCAGAATCAACCATTTAAACAATCTTTGTCTGTTGTTTCCTAAATTGCAAGCTTTAGGCATCAAGTGCCACCTTCAGAAGTCATGATTCTTTCAACCTGAGATTGAATATTTGGGAAACTAGGTTCCGAAGGAGGGCACTTGCCTTCTGTCTGACCTCATTGAGGCTGTTGATCACCTTCCTCACCCAACTAATTTGCAGGAGCTCCAATCATTTATGAGCAAGGTCAGCTGCTCCTCAAAAATTCTTTCTAATGTTGTGAACGCATTACAAAAGAAAGTTGTTCCATTTGTGTAATTTGCTGCATCTGAGGCTGTGTTCAACCATACCAAATCACTGTTAAAATTCTCACATAGCCTCAGTACTTTTACACCTGTTGGCAGCTGGTCCTGGCAACAAGATGCGTCTTGGCACAGAATTGGATCAGTCTTGATACACAAACTACATCATGGTTCCAAGCAGCCCATTACCTAAGCATCTAAGACATTTTCTGATGCCCAACAAAATTATTCAAAGATTGAAGACAGACCTTCGCTATTGTTTACACTGTTGAGAAGTTCCATGTGTTCCTGTACGGTATTAAATTCCACATTATCACAGACCACAAACCACTTGTGACACTGTTTGGCCCATGTTCTCATCTCCCTCTAGGACCATGCAACGTCTCTAGTGTTGGACTTTGTTTTTGAGTGCTTATCACTATGAGATTCATTATCAGCCCTTAACGTACCATGCCAATGCCAATGCGTCGTCGCATCTGCCCATGGGTCCTGAACCTGCCTTCGACAAAGATGAAGTGGTGATATTCCAAATTGATTATTACCTGCAAGAAGCAGTGGAGAGGTTGCCCGTAACAGCCCATTGAATCATGCACACCACCCATTAGGATCCCATTCTATGTGAAGTACTTTGGTTTGTTGCCTCTGGATGGCCCAAACAATTTTCCACCGAAGAGGCTGGCCCACTGAGCATGTACCGGCCTTGGCTTGGCCTCTCATTACTTTTTAGGTTGTGCTATGCCTCTTGTCCTGCGGGGGGGGGGGGGGGGGGGCTCCAAATCTCAAAAGTATTAAGTAATACATGTATTTCCAAGAGGACGGGAGACTTCATTTTGTTTTATCACTGCGCCGGGCCTCCGGCAGATTTAGTCCGCCCCTGGCTCACACAGCGTTTTGTCTATTTCATGGGTTTTGACACAGCCAAGGTACAGTTTGTTTGGATGAGCACACAGTGTGCTAGTCAGCAAGCAGCTTCCCATCACACACTTGCCCCATGACCTAAGCCCGACCAACACTGCAACTGCATTCATGTGGATTTGGCCAGCCCCTTCTGTCAGTCAATACGGTTAGTGGTGGTAGACGCATTGTCCAATTATCCACATGTCATGCTTACGTGCTCCACTAACACTAGAGATGAGATCAGAGCTCTTGTTCTGATCTTTGTTATTGAAGGTCTTCCTCGAACACTGGTTTTTGATAATGGCCCTCAATTTACATTGAGGGCTTTCCAAAACATCTGCACAATAATGATGTATTTGCACCTTACTTCTGCCCCTTTCCACCCTCAATCTAATGGGGAGGAAGATTGTATGGTGCATACATTTAAATCACACCTTCATAGGTGCTCGGAGAAGTCATCTGCTGAGACTGTACTCCACTTGTTTCTCAGTCCTTATCGGACCACTCTAATAAATGGTAGGTGCCCACCAGAGGTCCTCCACGGCTGCCAGCCCCGGACACTGCTGCACCTCCTGTACCCGGCACTATGGTCTGTTTTATCTGGGCATGCAACTGCGGTCACCGCCCTGGTTGGACGCCGGGGATAGTAGAGTGAGCATGTGGGTGGCAGATGTTCATGGTGGATGCCGACAGAGAGATGCTCCTTAGTGTAAATTAGTTCAAGTGGTTTGTATGTCTAGATATTGATGATCATAACAGTTTGGTCCAATAGGTTTACTAACATTTGAACATTTAAGTTGTATATAAACATAATAAAACAACAAAAGTACCACAAAAATGCATAATTATTTAGAAACTCCTGATTGGCTGTCTTCACTTCCCATAATTTTTTATGAATAATTATACATTTTGCCATCATTCAGCATAATTTGTAACCTATTAAGGAATTAAAATAAATATGATAAACTAACTTTGAATCTTTATCTTTTCTTGTGTGTGTAATCCTTTAAGATATATAAAACTTAAAATGGCATTATATTTTAATAAGGGCTTAAATTGATGGTCTCCAGAGCTGTAAATTTGTCTAAGTGCTGGTTCCCAAAGTGTTAGGTTTTGGACGAGATTCAAGTGGTTCATGATTTATAGCATATTCTCACTATTAATATAATTCATATTGCATAAAAAGCCATATACTTTGAAAGTAATGTTTCTCAAACCACTATTTGCAATTTTTACCACTGACCTGCTAGATACATAAACTGATGAGACATGAGGCTCATCAAAAGCAGTTTCCTGTGAAATATTACATATTCTTTGTTCTAACCCCTTTGACACATTCTGCTATAGGCAGAGACTTGTAAGGTAAGTTCACAGTCCATTGAAAATTGTGCATTTTTGTTTCAGCCTAAGTATTAGTTTTGCATTATTCTCTATTAATGTTTTATTGCTGCAGTATTAATCTGCAGTAGTGGACTAAAGTAAAGTTCTTAACTCATTAAATTAACTCATAAATTAAGCCATGAAAAATTTCTGGTATTTCCTGGATTTCTTCCGGATGAAAAAAATCCTAACTTTTTTCCAGGTATCCCAGTTGTGCCAGTGCAATACACCCTGAGCATTCATGGTGAAAGAGTGTGGACAGATACAGCACTGTGTTATACAAGTCAAGGGCACCAGCCTTTAGTGCACCTGCAGGATAGAGGGACAGGCTGACAGTGCATTGAATACCAGTTTGTCACTAAGGCAGTAGGAGGCAGATGCCCCATGCCTTCACATAAGTGAATTTCAGAAGTTTGGAAAGGCAACAATGTTGAATGGAGAAACAAAGAGCTAATGGTTGGTAGCTACTTATAGGGTCTGCAGCATACCTGGCTCATTGTAATTAGTACAAGGTCTTATAAGTCCAAGTATTTATTGCTGTCTATCTGAGACAATGAATTACGAGTTGCTTTGGATCACCAAATGTTGTCTAAAAAACACTATTTTCAAATTTTATTTTATACTGTAATATGGTACTGAAGAGACAAAAATATATCTTCCACATTGTAAATATACACAACTCCCTTCCTCACGTTCCCTATCATATCAGCATATGTTGCTAAAATGCAACTTTCCATTTGCAAAAGGTTCCAGAAACAATACATCCAGAAGTGTACGCCCTTTTGAACAGGTGGAAAGTTGGAATATGTGTGTATTCCTGCTTTCGATGGGCAAATTTATTGATAAACTTTGTAGTAAGGTGTTCTTATGTAAAAAGAGAATGTCACATTAAGACATTATGGATATGAGAATTTCCAAATTTGAAGAAATGAGCATAGAAGATGAGCCAGAAGTGTGTACCTATCAAGCAAAAAGATATTGGGACTTGTTGTAGAAATGGGAACCCTAGTTCTCAAAGACTAGCAACAAATGTGCTAGTTGCAGCATATATGCATTATATTCATGACATATCATTTTTGTATCAATACAAAAAATGATGATGCCCAAGGCATTTGGACAAAACAAGTTTATAATTAAACTAACAAACCTGGCAATGCTTTGTGTTTACTAATATGTATGGGATATACACCCTAATCTCTTCTTTTCCATTCTCTCTATTCCTTTCTTCCTACCTCCTCCACTACTCAATCTCCTCCTCCCCGTCCCTTTGTCCATATCCTCCCTCCTCCACCTCCCCCATATCTCTGTCCATCACCTTTACCCCACTCCCTCTTACCCTACACCATATCCATCTCCCCCTCCTCTCTGTGCCTATGTCATTCATGCCTTTCTTAAAACCATTCCATGCCATATTATCTATCTCTTCCTCCTCTTCTCTCTAATCTTATTTATTGTTACCTCAATCAGAATCTCTTCCTCCTCTTCTCTCTAATCTTATTTATTGTTACCTCAATCAGAATCTTGATTGGTAATAGAAGTCTAAATGACTCAGTAAATCAGTTGAAATCATTAGTACACGGGTTATTAGAGAGACCCTTTGAGCTGCTGTATCGGTGATGATACTAGCATTAATGAGCATATCTTTAATGTTTTTAGTCTATGCACATGTTGGATTATAAACTTAGCCATAAACACATTTATGTTTTGTTTGTTGTTGTCAAAAATGAGTGAGAAAAGGAAAACAAAACACACATTTTTACAACACAGATTAGAACGTTCTTTCTCACTCTGGTTTGAAATTTAGTTTTGTTTTAATAACATATTTATATATCCAATGGCTCAGGGTGTGTGCTGTCTGTCAGTAAGTAGGTTGTTGCAGAAAGGACTGGTGAGATTTGTTTCAATTGAAAACAAAATAATTGTAGTATGATCATGATTATACAGTGTGCTCGCAAATTCTCTCTGCAATGGCGAGCTCCGTGTGTCTCGCCTTGTGGACTCATAAGGGTGGCAGCACATTCATGTCGTTGTATAAGCAACATTACCCCCACCCTACTACCACTGCATGTCCACAGAACACATGTAGGTGCACTTTGTCTGTGCTGCCAACCTTACCCGTCCCACAACAGGACATACACAGAGATCACCACTGTCTTTTAATGAATGAAATTGCATTTGAAACCAAACACTTTAAATAAAAGTACAAATTGACTGAAGTACAATAAGTTAAAATCTGTACTCAGTTTGTTTGCAATGCAAAAAAATACCATGGACTGAAACTATTTTATTTTTGCAATACTCCAAAGATAGGTTCAGCACGAATAACTTGGTTAACATACTGAAATGTTACTTTAAATCATTTTCTTCTTCAGTAAATATCAATATTCAATGCATAATTTAGTGTTGTATTGAGTGTATGCCAACTAATGTTCTGACCCCAACTGGTCTCATTTTTTTCTGAAGAAATAAACCATGAACGGATATCAACTGAATGTTTGCAACACACCAAATTACCATGAAATGACATCAGAACAATCAATGTAAGATCAAAAATATGATCACCAGCAATAACACACTGAACTATTGCTTCCAGTTATATTCTTGTTTTCAAAATATCTGTGTTCAAATGTGGATTTTGTTCTTGTTACGTAAGAAATTGACAGCAGAACTGACAAACAAAACTTACTTTTTTTTTTTTTTTTGAAATATTTGACAGTGTAACTGTCTATTATTGAGATTTTCTCACAAAAAGACCATAAAAACTTTTGATTTTTCTGGTGAAATTTCAAAATCTGTTCTGACACACTAGCCTTGCCCTGGCAATTATAAACATAACAATGAGATCAGCCAATTTGATCGAGCTGTTGTCTGTTGTCAATGTCTATTGAAAGGTACCCTCTGCCATGCACCACATGGTGTGGAGGATAAAGGCCTTATTGATGAAAAAGAACAGAAATGTATTTGTGTTCAGTTAAACCAATGTCGTCCCTATTATCAGCTATGAAGGAGACAAAAATAAATTTTATTAATATGGAAATTCTCCACAGAGATGATAAATTATTATTCAAAAGAGATAGATTGGCTGGCCAGTACTTACCTTTTTCTTTTTGCTGTACTGCTGATAGTTGCAATCAGAATAAAAGGAGGAAAATAACAAGCTTTTGGAACTGTGTTCCTTCTTCAGGCGGAGAAAAGGGAGAAAAAAGAAAAACGGAATGGAAAAAGAAGGGAAAGATAATTCATGACCTAGGTCATGAGGATGGTGTTAGGATTGTGGAAGTCAAAGATACTTTGTCAGATAGTACACACAGTATCTCTTACTTCCACAATCCTAACACCATCTTCACTTTGTTCAAATCTTCTGACTTCCCTTTGTAGCTCGCCCAAATTTCTTTCTTTATTTCTTTTATTTTAACTTTTCTAGGACCACAAAGAACAAAACAAAACAAAAAAGAATTACCTCCTTTCAAAATTGGAATCATAAATTGTAATGTTGAAATAATTAAAAAGCACACTGAGATACGCACAATTAAAAATAAATAAATGTAAAAAGGGGATCAGCCAAATTGGTCAAGCTGTACTCAAGTGATGTACTTACATATATGTAGCAATTGCTTTTTATTAATATAGATAGATTATAATGAGTGTTTTATTAATTCTTGTAAAGTCAATTGCAGAAGAAGTAAACACTAATCACATGTTAGTGGTAAAAACAACATTGCTGTAACTGTCGTCTTTCCACTTGAAAATAAGTAAAAAATTGTGAAAGGAAAAGGTAGTTGTATCATTTCAGATGTTACACCCATGTACACAATTTTTCAACAACTACCAAGTAAGGCATATGTTTCAAGGGTTCAGACAGAAAAAAAATCTTTGGTTTTCATCATATTTTGATAGATTAAGGGTTTAGTTAAAAACTCTGAAAAGGATTTTGCTGAAAAAAAAATAAAATAAAAATAAATAAAATTAAAAAAATAAATTTTTTTTGAGCATTGAGCATTTTCCTACCACGTGTGTTTATGTGTCTCACCCACTTTTCTGCATATATTTTAGATCTTTATATCCCTACATTGCAAGTTAGGAAGGTTTTATTTTTTACTCCAGAGTGTGTTGGCTATCCTTGGTATTTTTTTTTTTTTTTTTGTTTCTGCTGATTGTAAACAACACGCTTTCAAACACTTGGTTAGTACTGTCCAAGTGTGATCGCAGGTAGTTGTGGTTGGTTAACTAAAACTTGCAGGTATACTATGGGCAGGCAATTAGGAGAAATAAAGAAAATATGGAGGCAATGAAGAGAGATGTTTGGGCCATATTCTTCCATAAGTCCTCTACTGATGATAAGCCATGTTGTGCATTGTGTCCATCAGGAGAAAATTTGGGTCCAAACACAGTAGGGCTCAGGCAACTGGACAATCTTATTCTCACCAGCATTCTCTTCCTGCTGCTGTTATTACAGCAATTAAACCTTCTAAGGAAATGTCTACATGGGAGACACAGAACTCAAATTAATGTTTCAACAGCATAATTTGGAACTGCCTTCCTAAAACTGTATTTGTAGGCATACATACAATGAAACTAGGAGTTCACAATGCTCTTATTACATTCAATTGTGGTAATTTTGGAAAGTGTTGGGTACTGAAAAAGCTGGGAATTAATCCTGGTGAAAATATGATCATTGGGCTGCAACACTGCGATAAAATGAGGTTAGCCGATGCAGACAAGTCTGGATCTAATAGGGCCAAGAAAGAAAGACAAACATCCAGGAAGGTGAAAAAGAAGCTGCAAGACCTGCTAGAGGCCAAAGAAAGGCCATCATATGGAGCAGGACAGTTTTAATTATTTGTCAGAAACAAATTTCAAAAGTTTTTCAATTTCCCACAAACTAAAATTTTCAGTACATATGCCCCATTATATCAGAAAATATCATTGATAAATGAATGAAATTTTCAGAG
Organism: Locusta migratoria; assembly: GCA_026315105.1. Lineage (NCBI taxonomy): Eukaryota > Metazoa > Arthropoda > Insecta > Orthoptera > Acrididae > Locusta > Locusta migratoria. The sequence goes on along the minus strand of CM048748.1, from coordinate 380,884,514 downwards.
ACTCTGCACAACATAAAAATCTACCTCTGGTACTACTTTCATTAGTATTCCCCCATTAGGAAGTTCATAAAAACATTTTCTGCAGAAAAACTTAATATTTTTTGTTAATAAATTAAAAGAAAGTATTTCTTAAAAACTATAAAATGGATAAAATAGATTTTAGTACAGTTGACTCTATTGGCATCTTGTAACATACAGTAACAATATTAAGGTCTTGTATGAAATAGTTTTTTCAGAAATGGGTCAAATACTAGCCTAAATTAACACGGGTTAGATAGGCAGGGTGTGGCCACCTTCAGGCTAATTCATGCATCGCTTTCTTGCAAAATTGTTGTTACTGTTCACAGATTATTTATGTAAACAAAAGCCAATTAGTGGAAAGCATTAACCAGGATTTTCTGACATGATTGCAGAAAGCTATTGACGGAAAGAAGGCCCGGATCAAGTAGCTGTCTAAAGAAATTAATTTGTTTTGTATCACTGGACCAACAGGCATTTTAAGAAAACCTGCAAAATGCAGCTGTTTTATAATATCAAATATTGTTCCATCCTACATACTCATTCAGTCTGAGAACCAATAACTATTTTAGAAAGCAAAATTTTGTTCCACCCTACATACTTGTTCAATCTTTTCATTGGATCTGTCTGGAGCCAATCCCTATTTTATATGGCGAGTAGAAATGAATTCTTCTCATTGTGTTAAGCTTGGTTTTTCCAGTGTGCAGTAAGAGCTTCACGTACATTAAAATTATCTAGGTTCTTATGCTGTGGTCAATCGAATTTGTTTTCAAAACAATGGTAAGAGTTTCGGAACCAAAACTGACTAGTTATTTAATCTGGATACCTACAATTTCATCTAATGGTGGGAATGTTTCCCTTTGTGTGATTAATATATGGAAAATGCTAACCCATTATTTGAAAATCTAATGCAGAGTTTTTTAAAAAATCTGTTCACAAAATACCTCTTCACGAGTAGATTTTTGTATCAATCAAATTATATTATATTCTCAAAAACTGATAACCTTTGTTGATATAGTGACTCCATGATTGAGAATTCTTTGATGTCAATTATATGAGCTTTATAACCATACCTCATATATTAACTCTTCCAATGAAAGTAAAGTGCAAATTACTTGGTGTCCAATACGAAAGCCACAGACTGCTGTTTCTTGGTCCTGTGTCAAATACACAATATATTTATACAAACTGCAGACAGATGTCCAGACAATTGTTTTCCACACAGAGGACAGCATTCCAGTATTGTGGCATTGCTATTCGCCACAACGCTGGCAGTCTACACAACTCGCTGCGCAACTTAACAAAGAGACGATAAGTCATTCCACTTTACTTCAATAACTGGCGGGCACCCACAGTTTCGTTATCTCTTTGCCTGGTTTGCACACTGGCCAATAGAAAGAAAGGGGACTCGACATGATATTTTGGCACAACACAGCCAAGACAGTCAGTACGGAGGAGTACGGCAGTTCCAGTCCGTACCAGAAGAGTGCCATCCACATGAGCCAGCAGTCTTAATACAAGCTGCATCATTTGCTACTGAAAGGATCCTAAGTGAAGCATAGCAGAACTGTATATTAGATAGGACTTTGTATCATCATAAGCACTTCCAAATTAAGTATTACCTTCATATGCAATAAAAATATATGTGAACTAATCAATTCTTTTAGTTGCAGACCTTGTCCACATCCCTGCTAGTCACAGGCCACCTCCTGAACCTACCACTCTCATTGTTGCATCCCGAGATCACAACAACTGGTGATGAGTATTTTAGAACCCTTCAATAGTAATCATTTCTCTTTCAGGCCTAAGTTTGTGGGAATTTTGTTATTCATGTGCTTGTGGAAATTTTTGTTACAGGTGGCACACTACATTAGTTTCTAGATTTATTATCTTCCTTTTACTTTCTGAATAATGGCTGTGCCACCCCCTGTCAGTAACACTATTATCACCCACATTGCTGCAGTTAATCTACTGCTTGTACCTCTGCCACTATCCCCATTGCCAAATGATCTAACACAAATTATTCAGTTTCAGATGCCGTTGATTAACCAATTGACCAACTTGATAACATCATTCATTGAAAGTCACAAACAAGCTGCAGCAGCTGCCGCACAACAGCCACCAGCTGCGGCGCAGTCGCGTGCCACACAACCTGCAATATTATTGCCATTTCATGAAAAAATAGAGGACTGGGCAGAATACTTAGTGCAGTTCCAGAGCCATGTAGCAGCACATCAAATTCAAGGTACTGTGTTGCTTCCTTAATTCTTGTCTCATGTAGAAGTGAACATTTATTGCCTCTGTGTCAAACGTTTCCCCAAAACTCGCCTGGAACAGGTGCTGTTTCAGGAATTAGTGCAGGCAATTACTAACCATTATGAACAAACATTGAATGTAGCAGCAGCTATATTTCAGTTCTATAATTGTCATAGGCAGCCAGGACAATCTTATAGACAATGGGTAACTCATCTACAAGATTTAACTTGGAAGTGTAAATTTTATTGTGACTGATTTAATGATGCGTGATGTGATTACTAGTCATGTGTCAAACTCACAGATCTATAAACAAATCTTAAAGTATTCTCATCCTTCACTTGAACAAGTGCTTCAAATTACTGAGTATCAGGACATGTGTGACTTTGCAGCTAGTAGTTTTCAAGATGCTCATATATGTAGTGCAGTGCGAGACAAGGCAAGTGTTCTGTCTCAGTCCGTGAGACCTGTTGATGACAGCTCAGGCCACACACAGTCACTCCATATTTCCTTTAACCAGCCACAGTGCCAGCTTCATGGTTAGCAAGCCAGTGTTAAGTCCTGTCCCAAATGTATTTCTAAACATAGACGAAATCAGTGCCTTCATGTAATGCAATTTGTTTCCTTGTGGCAAATAAGGACATGTTCAAAGTGTGTGTATGTCACTTATGACTGCTCCACAGCAGAAGCACTTGCAAAATTCATGCACACAATGTGCAGACTCTGCTTCTGCTATTCATTCAAGGCCTGCTGCCACTAAGACAGACTCTAGCGTTCTAGTAACTAACGATTCTGACACTTCTTTGCAATGCCACACAAATAAACTGCTTATACATTTGCAGATTGCTATCAAACAAGTGAAATTTTTGCTTGATATAAGTACCATAGTGTTGTTAATCAATCACACTATATATGAAATGTTAGGCACATCTCAATTTCAACAATTGCACACTTTGCTTACGGCATATACAGGACAAGATAAACCATTGCTTGGTACTTGTAGCTTTCCTGCAGTGTATGGATATATACACCTGACAATTTCTTCTTGTGGTGTTGCTATTCTTTACAACGCTGTCAGTCTCTTCAAGAAGAGGCAATTAAACACTCCACAGTACTGGACCGTATGGGATGCCAGCAGTCTAATTATCTTTTTGCCTGCTTCGCGCGCTGGCCAATAGGAAGAAGGGGTCTCACCTAAACATACCACCACACCACAGGCATGACAGTCAGTATGGAGGAGTACAGCAGTTCCAGTCAGTACCAGGAAGTGCAACAAGTCAACAGAAGAGTGCCATCCACATGAGCCAGCAGTCTCAATAAAAGCTGCAACATTTGCTATTGAAAGGACTAAGTGAAACTTTGAAGAACTGCATATCAGATAGGACTTTGTACCATAACAAGCACATCCACATTAAGTATTACTTTCATGTGTAATAAAAGTATATGTAAACTAATCAACTCTTTTAGTTGCAGACCTTGTCCACATCTTTGCTAGTCACAGGCCACCTAGATTAGATTAGATTTGATTAGTCTTTCGTTTCGTAGATCCATGTTGAGGAGATCCTCGTTGGATGTGGAATGTGCAAGAAACAAAATTTACAAGTTGAGTAATAGATCATACTAATAATATAAATACAGATACATACATTATTAAGATTTTTTTTAATCTCATAACATAATAATACTAATAGAGTATGAGTACATGCATCATTTGGTACAATTTAGAAATTCACAAATGGAGTAGAAGGAGTTGGCCACTAGAAAGTATTTTAGGTTCCTCTTAAACTGATTTTTATTTGTAGCTAAATTTTTTATACTTGATGGTAAATTATTGAAAATGTGTGTTCCTGAGTAGTGGACCCCTTCTTGAACTAAAGTAAGTGCTTTTAAGTCCTTGTGTAGATCATTTTTATTCCTAGTATTGTATGTATGAACTGAGCTGCTTGTTGGGTAAAGGGATATATTATTTATGACAAATTTCATTAAGGAATGAATATACTGAGAGACAGTAGTTAATATACCCAGTTCTTTGAAGAGGCTTCTACAGTGTGTCCTTGAATTTACTCCACAAATAATACGTATTACACGTTTTTGGACTCTGAAGACTTTTCACTGACTTGAAGAGTTACCCCAAAATATTATACCTTATGACATTAGGCAGTGAAAGTAAGCAAAGTATGCAAGCTTTGTTATTTTTATGTCTCCTATGTCTGATAATAACTCGTATTGAAAATACAGATTTGTTGACTTGTTTCTGCAGTTTTGTGCTGTGCTCCTCCCAACAAAATTTATTATCAAGTTGTAATCCCAGGAATTTAATACTGTCAACCTCTTCTATCTACTCTTCTTCATATTTAATGGATATGATGATGGGAAATCTCTTACATGTTCTAAACTGCATGTAGTGAGTCTTTTCAAAGTTTAATGGCAGTGAGTTGGCTTTAAACCATTTATTAATGTTCATGAAAATATCATTAGCAGACCTTTTTATAACTATGCTTGACATACTTTTTATTGCAATACTTGTATCATCTGCAAACAAAACGAACTCTGCTTCTTTAAGTGTAACTGATGAGAGGTCATTAATGTACACAAGAAAAAGCAATGGCCCTAAGATGGATCCTTGTGGGACACCACATGTAATTTCTTCCTAATCTGATGATGACTGTTGGCTTAATTCACTAGTCACTTGCACTGACACCCTTACATGGAACATGGTACTCCCAACATGGCACATGCCAGATGGGCTGTCTTATCTAGCTACTGCATGCTCTGAAACAACCTGCTACATCCCACAGAACATGCTGCATCATTGTGATTTGCGACCGCAGTGCTCTCCAGAACTTTTTATCGGCTGGTGCGGAGATCAATGTGATTAAAAAGATGGATGTGCCCAAAATTACACAGTATCTCGGTTAGCGATCATCGAATAAAAAAAGAGAACAACCTCAATACTGTAGCTTTCTTATGTTTGCACGTGACAAACCATACTCTTCCGGAAATTGTATTATTATTATTTTTTCAAGAAATGCAAAATGGTACATTTTTGAAAGCATTTGACAATGATAAGAAAATGCACGACCAAATCACTATTGACAAAAAAAATTCATTAAAACAAAATTGTCAACAGTGAAATACATCATCTTCAGTGGCTCCAATTGTCTTGCTATCTTATATTCCTATTGTCCATGTTAAACATATTCTGCATATTCAAATGTTTAAACTGGCATTTCTTCAGAATTAATAGGTTCTGCCCAATATAGTTTACTTGTTCATACTGTGGCACAATGCCTCAGCTCAACAATGTTCATTGTAATAATTTTTGCTTTTAGTATTGTACGTAAACAATGTTCCTCCTTTATTGTATCTCCTTCCGTAACCGCAAGCTAGCCATGTTCTCTTTGCATTTTGAAACTAAACTATTCATATACTGTACTGAATTCAACAGACTTCAAACACTGTGAGGAAAACAGAGTGATGAAGTGTACTGTCTGGAAATTTATTAGTTCCTTTGCCCTAACACAAAAAACTCAACAAATTATCTCATTTACAGAGATAGATAAAGTGCAAGCCATCATTGAAAGTGTACAGATGCATCTGGTTGCTATTTTATTGATCGCCGACCACATGCGTTGAACACAATGGTCCAATTACGGTTCTGCTGGAAATAAAACAGATCCCCAAGTACATACAGTTTGTCCCATCACATACTCGTACTCATTATTCTGTGTGGCCATGGCAACTGTGTCATATATTCAATCACTGAGGAGTGGATACCCTCCAGGGGTGTATATTTCATGATAATAAATATGCTTTTAAAGAATAAACAAGTGTTCTATGTCACTCGTTATCACATTCTACACTGAGCAATAAACTGTAAGTTTATCATATTGAGAACTGTAATGACACCGAATAAAATCGACTGAAATTGTAACTGTGATTGAAATTCTAGTTTTTTTTCATGCAGTACTAGTTACTTTACAACATGAGACAGTTTTTCCACCCATTATTAAATCATAATATTGTTTTCACTGAACTTAAAATACAATTATAAATGATTCACAACCTAAGGTGGAAGGCTGTGCGTGTAATCTAATTTTCGTAACGTGTAGTATGAGAGAGAGAGAAAGAGAGAGAGAGAGAGAGAGAGAGAGATTGGACTTTTCGGTTACTCTCTGCTGCATAGCAATCGACTTTGTTGTGACTCTCAACCAATCCTCCTCCTATTGTTGAATTCGAACCTAAACTTCCAGTTGTTGAATTTTATCTGTTAATATAATCATCCCACTATCTATGACGTAGAGAAAAATTTAGTGGTTGCTCATGGAACCAAGACTCTACCCCGACATGCATCTCTCCAATTATGGAAACTGAAGACTACGAACGCTAAAAGTAATGTGGGGAGAGATTGGGACTGTGTGGATGATAAGTGAGTGCTTCCCAATGAACATTCTACAATATAGTTGAAACTACCTTGGTCCACATGAACAGGCATTATCCCTGCAACAGAATGATGCAGTGTCGATTACACTCATAAGTAATGCTGAGTATCTTTTACACATCCTCTGCCCAGCCCCAATTTCTCCATATATTTTGAGCCATGATGAAAGTCATTTGTGGCTATCAGTTTGCTCCACATGAAGAGATGAGTCATACTACCTCAAAATATCACAAAGTGTAATAAGGGGATCATTTCAGAATTAAGTTGTATTTGGTGAATGGAAACCTACAAGTTTTAATAGTAAAACTGACAAATAGTACTGTTGTGGTTTTGCACGCGATGTTTGACACATCCGCCATTAGATTCCACATGACCGACTGTCGGGGCGCTGATCTCTAAATAATGCTACGGCAGTGCCAGCGAGAATGCTGCACGGGGAAGCGTGGAGCTATGAAGACAGTTCTGGTTGAACTACTTATGCGTACACATGTAACTGCTTTTGAAATGTGTTTTGTTGTGTATAAATTCTGGAAGTGGAAATAAAGTGTATATAAAGTTACAACAAGTTATTGGCAACGAGTATGGGATTTTCCGTCTCTTTTAGTAAAGTGATTGTTAGTGTTATGGCAACTCTAGAGCAGGTTCTACACAATTTAATTGAACAGCAACAGCTTCTCACCACTGCTATATGCGAGTTTGTTTCTGTCCACACCAACGCCCGCCTGTCATCATTAACAATTCCCACTTTTCTCCCATATAATGAGACGGCAGAGGACTGGATAGATTACGAGAAATGTCTTCGGCAGCATTTCGTGGCCTTCACTGTCGCTGACCAATAAACCTGTAAGTTTTTATTCCTTTCATGGATATCGCGAAAGTTGTATCAACTGTTGTGTCAACTCGCACCGTTTAAAGAACCTTCCTCTTTGTCGTTTGATGAAATGTGTACTCTTCTTTCCACATATTTTCAAAAACAGATGCATGTTGTCACATCTCTAGTTGCATTATACAGGTGCAAAAAACAGCCTCATCAGACCTACCGTGTTTGGGCTACTGACTTACAAGGACTCAGTTGCAAATGACAATTCGTAACGGAAATTCACAAGGAATCATATGCTGACTCTATGGTTAGGGATGCGATTTTGCGTTCTGTGCCGGATAAAGAAGTTCGCCAACGAGCTCTTCAGTTGGATAATACCACATTGGACAAAGTACTTTCCATAGCTAAGTCTTTTGAAATCACACATGCCGTGGGGGCTCAATTAGAAGCATGGGGTGACGTCAGCGAGATACAGTCAGGTTGGACAGACGGCGACGCGCCAGGCACTAGCGCAAACGAGGATGTTGCCGCAATAAACATGTGCACGCAGCGTCGGTCAGGTGGTCAAAACAACATGAAGCAGCAGATCAGAGGTTCGCGTTCTCTTCCTTCTTGCACTCACTGCTTCACTAAACATGCACGTGAAGATAGTCCACAGCGATGGGCAACTTTCCACTGCTGCAAAAAGAAGGGACATGTTTCGTCTGTTTGCAAGTCGGAAAAAGGGCATGATGTGCACAAGGGGGTAGCCAATGATGATTCTGTACTGTATGTAAATTGCGTGTCCCCTCATTCCAGTAAACTTTACCTCACGGTGCAAATGTTAGGAAAGGACATGAGAATGCAAGTCGATACCGGCTCAGCGACCACTATTAATAACTTGCAGATGTATTCCAAGCTGGGATCTCCACCGTTGTCGGCCATTACGCGTCACCTATGCACTTATAATCAGCAGAAGATCTCACTTCTAGATCAATTCGACATAGATAATTCCTACAAATCTGTTGTGCGCACCGCGTGTTTGTTGTTGACAGCAGCAGCACTGAAAATTTATTTGGGTACAATGCATTTCGCATTTTTAGGTTTTCAGTAGATGACAACAGTGCACATCGATTCCGATGACATTTCTTATGCTCAGCTTGATTCCTGATCAGGGGAGTATTCCACACTCTTTTCTCCTGGTCTAGGTTGTGCCACCAATTTTGAGGCACATATTACTCTCAAACCTACTGCACGGCCGCGGTTTTTTCGGGACCGACCAATTCCTGTTGCCTTGCGTGACACAGTCAAACGGAAGATTGATCAGCTGACTGTTTCAGGTGTATTGCATCCCTTCTCTTCCAGTGAGTGGTACTCTCCCCTCGTTATCGTTAAAAAACCAAATGGCAGTCTTCACCTCTGTGTGACTTCAAAGCATCCGTCAATGGTCAGTGCCTTATTGACACATATCCAATGCCTCGCCCCTGAAGAATTATTTTCCAAGTTGGCTGGGGGCCAGGACTTTTCAAAGATTGACCTATTTGAAGCTTATCATCAGCTGCCATAGGATGCTGAATCTTATTCTCAACACTTTGTTTGGTCTTTATCAGTATCAAAGGTTGCCATTTCGGGCTGCTAGTTCCCCCACCATCTTTCAACTATTTTTGGAACAATTGCTCACCACTGTTACTGGCTGTATAAATTATCAGGATGTCATTGTTGTGACCAGGGCCACCACTGTCAAACATCTCAGCAACCTTCAGACACTCTTCATGGTTTTAAAAATTGCGGGGTTAAAATGTAACCTCCAGAAATGTCGTTTTTTTCACAGTCGATTTTCTACTTGGGTTTTCAGTTATCGTGTGACAGTATTCATCCTTTTTGACAGTATGTTGCTGCTATTGAGGCTCTCCCTCGTCTGTCTTCAGTCAAGGGATCCAAGCCTTTCTGGGACAAATAGCCTATTATCACAAGTTTTTGCCATCTGCGGCAACGGGTGCTCATCCATTACACCAGTTGCTTCGTAAGAATGTGCCTTTTTGCTGGTCTGTTGAGTGTGACACTGCTTTTCTTCTTCTGAAAGAACAACTGCAGTGGGCCCCTTGTCTTGCCACATATTTTCCTGGACAACATTTGGTTATAGCCACCGACGCTCCCCACTATGGGATTGGTGCTGTTTTGGCCCACCGTTATGCTGATGGTTCAGAACGTCCGATTGCTTAAGCATCAAAGACACTCGCCAACAGGCAACGGAACTATTCCCAGATAGAAAAGGAGGCCCTCGCCATCGTGTATGCCTTGAAAAAGTTTGGTGTCTTTCTTTATTGGGCAAAGTATCATCTGATCACCAATCACAAGCCCTTAGTTTCTCTTTTCCATCCTTTGGCCTCGCTCCCTGACAAGGCAGCCCACCGACTCCAATGTTGGGCCCTGTTTCACTTTCACTTCAACTACGAAATTCATCTCTTACCCACTGCTCAGCATGCCAACGCTGATGAGTTGTCCTGTTTGCCCATGGGGCTGGACCCTGTTTTCGACCGAGATGAGCTTTTGTGCTTTCATATGGACGACGCCAAGCAAAGTGTTTTTGACAGGTTCCCCATCAATGGCGACAGATTAGCCACAGCTACTGCTTCTGATCCTGTTACGTGTCATGTGCTGCATTTCATTCAAAGGGACTGGCCTGATCGACCATCTGGAAAGGTCTCTGATCGATTGTGCAACTACTTTGCCCTTTGTTTCTGCCTCACTACTCATAATGGTGTTGTTCATCTCTCCACCAATGGGGCCTCACTGCGTTTGGTCATTCCTCATCCCTTCGGGCTTCTGTCCTTCATCTGCTTCATCAGGGACACTGGGGTGTCTCGCACACAAAAGGGCTAGTGCGTTGGCATGTCTACTGACCTGAAATTGATGCGGTCAGCACACACATGATTGCTGCCTGTGAACCATGTGCCCACCAGGTTCCTGCTCCTAGAACATCTCTATCTCTGTGGCCAACACCATCACGCCCGTAGGAGCATATACAGGTTCCTTTCTTGGCACCTACTGGCTTCTTGTAGTGGACGCCTATACCAATTTTTCCTTTTTGTACGTTGTGTGTCACCTTCCACTGCAGCGACCACCCTGGCACTTGCCAGAATATTTTCCTTGGAAGGCCTTCCTTCCACGCTGGTCTCAGACAATGGCCTGCAGTTTTTTTCCTCTGAATTCTCTGACTTTTGTACTCAACTTGGTGTTACGCATATCACTGCTCCAACCTTCCATCCTCAATCCAATGTCAAGGTTGAACGCCTCGTCCAAACCTTCAAATCACAAATGAAAAAATTGCTTACTACTACTACTTCTGATGAAGCATTGTTCCAGTTCGTGGAGTCCTATCGTTTTATTCCCATTGGTGACCACAGTCCAGCCGAGCCCTTTCATGGCCACCAGCCTCATACCTTGCTCCACCTTCTTCGTCCTCCAACCCATCTGCCAGGTCTGACTCCATTCACAAAGTTCTCGAAGGGTGCTCCTGTGTGGGTACGGTGTTATGGAAGGCACCCAAAATGGACTCCAGGTCAGATCCTGAGCAGTGGCAGCTGGTGGGCTGTTTATTAGGAGAGGTGGCATGTCTCTTCAATTGTACACGGCATTTTGTCCCTTCAGAACATTTCTTGAAGGGGGCGAATATAGCATTAATTTTATTAGCTAGTTACGTAATTTAACCCTTCATCTAACATGACTTTTTCCTCCTATACCAAAATACGAACAAATTTACGCACAAATATGCAGTTTTTAATATTTTCTGCAGGCAATGAAAACCTCTTAACTCCATTTTATTAGATTTCACAACAGACCCAAAACTGTACCTTAAAGTAATATAAAGTGGTAAGAAGTAAATTCATTGTGTGTGTCACTATATAAGTAAGTGTTCAGAGAACACAAATGCTTCGTCAGCGACAAACATAATATGTTACTGAAATTAGAAGACTGTCACCAACAAAATGTAGTCACGACGTTTTCATTGCCTACCATTGCTATGAAATAAAATCAAATTAGCGTTCTGATCTTAATTAATATGTTTGTAGACGAAGTCCAGTCTTCTCTCCTTCCATTCAGCAAAATGGTCAATCACAAGTTCATTAAAATTATGCACATTTAAAAGTGTTTTTTCTATAGAGCACATAGCTAACACACTAAGTATCTCCATTTTCATTGTGTTTCTGGTGAAAGTCTTTATTCTTTTGAGTGTAGAAAAACACCTCTCATTTTCCGCTGTTGTCATTGGTATTGTACAAATGATACACATGAGTTTCACTGATTCCAGTAACACAGTTTCTAAATTATTCTCATATATACAATTGAGAAGTGTTAAAGCCCCTTTTTCTGTTTGGGAATCATTTCTACTGTATCGACTGTCAATTCCTGTCGCAATTCATTTCCGTTTAAGTGAAATATTTTAACTGTGGTCTGAAATTCTTTTTCAGGGAATAGCAGCTTATGTTTTGGAAACAAACAGGGTTGCAATAATACAGCTGCTGACAAGTGATTGATAAATGCGAAACGCTCATCAATGTTAGCCATAACAAGGTTGCAAACTTCCTTTGCAACAGTTTTAAGACAGTCTAAAAAACAGAATCGCTTTGGGCCAGTGATCTCTTCATTTCCATTTCCAGTTTCCCAATGATGATTGACATCAAGAGAGTTTCTCGTCAGTTGTATAACTGACTTGAAATGGGAGACATTTTTAAGAGCTTTTGCACTATCTCTACATTGCAGCTGATTAAATAAAATATTGCAGTGTGGCAAGAGCTTATTGAAAAATTCAAGCCAAAAGAGAAACTCTTGGTCGATTATAAGTTTGCCAAGTCCAACTTCTTTCCTAGTTGTTGAATAATCATTGCTGGCATCATCCTCAATTATCCCAAGGCATTCAGCTATTTCTTTCTTGTACTTAAATAGAGTGTTCACAATTCGCATTTTAAAATTCCATCATGTGTCAGCATTTCTTGGAAGACTTTTCGTCACTACATTATCCAGTACGGCGGTCCTTTTCACTGACTTAGAGAAGAAAGTAGAGAATCCCTGTAAATTGCTAAAAAATATTTTCAGTTCTTTGTGCTGTGTTGCACAGTGCTCTACAATGAGATTGAGTTGGTGGGCATAACAGTGTACAAAATTTGCTCACTCATACACTGCTTTCACTGTTGCCTGCACCCCAGTGTGCCTGCCACTCATAACGGAAGCTCCGTCATAAATCTGAGCTATCAATTTTTCTTGACAGTCGTCAATCTTTAGTTTTTTAAGCTCGTTGAACACTTCAGTACTTATTGCATCAGCTGTGTGATATTTGGGTGTTACGAAATTTATGAACATTTCATATACTTTCCCATTTAATTCGTATCGAATAATAAATACTAGTTGAGACAAGGTAGCACAATTTGTCGTTTCATCAACTTCAATAGCGACATAATCTGTTTCTCTGTTTCTGACATTTCTTTGGAAATTAAGTGATGGCACACAGTATATATAGAGTCCAGGAGTTCATTTTGAATTGTTTTGGAAAGCCCCAAAAAAAGACGATTATTGGTTTTTTCAATATGTCCCTTCAACGTGGAATCTAGTTCTGCCATGAGATTGACCAAACCCCGAAAAATACCAGGATTATCTGAAGCAACCGTTTCGTCATGTCTCCTCAGTGCAAGTTCGAATTTCCCACAGAACTTGATACAGTCGATCAACTTGCTAAGGATGTAACGATTCTTAGAAACATCTTCATTAAATTTCTTAATCCTCAGTCTATAAGCTGTATCCAGCTGAGATCTAATATCGACTTTGCCAAGCATAACGAATTCGATGTTACTATTTATGTGAAGTTCACTTAATTTATGTTTTTTTAACTTTATTGGCTAAATGTTTAATGTCTGTTACACCATCTGTGGTCCAAGGATGTTCTGCAACATTCATTACCTGACACGTGTAACAGAAGAAAGCATTTTTTATTTCACATCCACAAAGCCAGTCTGCATGTTTATATAAAGCAGGATTAAATTTCCTACTGAAACTACTTTTGCTTTTGCACGCATTTTGTGTCTGTACAATGTTCAAATCAGGTCTCGGTGGTTCTAACCTTTTTAATTCCAATTTTCCTTCAAAAGTCAATTTTTGACTACCAAATGTTAAAATGTAGTTTACGCTATTTATGTTGTTCATTATAAATAGGAAACTAGAAAAACAGTTTGGCAATAACATGCACCATCACAACAACATCACTAGTATCACAGGCAGGGAGTCTGTTAGAAACTGCCTGACTGGTGGCGGTGCGCTTTTGTATATTTCGCGCCGCTGTCGCGGACGCTGTCCTAAGCGGCCCGGTTCAGTACACTACCCCCACCCAACCCCCAGTACCTCCACTCACCCCAAGCGCCCGTTGCCAGCCTTTACACGGCGCGGACGGATCGCGTAGAGTCCGACAGTCAGCCCATTCTGAAAACATTCGCTGATCCTGGCTGGCAGACTACCTAGACTAAAAACATTGATCATTCACTTATACAGGCTGCTGCTATACGAAAATTATTTGGGTCGATTTGTGATTAACGATTGGTACGTATTCCGTGTTGGATATTTTTAGGAGGGCGCCGCCCCAGAGTCCTTAAGGAGTAGCCGCCACTGATCCTGAGTTCTCGCGGGAAACACCTTTACAGAGTCTGCACGACTGCTGGAGAAGTGGTGCGCCATGTAGACCAACTTCAGCCTCGAGTGACTTTGGCAGTGGGTTCTACAGCAGCACCGCCTACACCATCTCCACCAAGAGCTGTTCCTAATGAGGTGGAGGTACCACGATTTGTCCCATGGTCTGCAGGCACAACAAGCCAACCACACACTTCACCCAGTTTGCCAATCCTCTGTTCAACTGCCTTCAATTAGGATATTCTTCTCTGCACTTGCCACCAGATATGTAAACATTTCAGCAAAAAATGAAGAAGAGATAAGAGATTAAATTATCTATCTTCATAGCAAGAATTTCAAAGTTTGTCAAAAAGTTTGTCTTTCAGCAAAGGTAAGAACTATTAACTGCAATGTGTGATACTTTTTATAATTATTTATAAACAATATAGGACTAAAGAGTTACAGTGCACAAAATGAAGTTTCTACTGATTCCTTTAGTAGAGCTATGTGTTCTTAAAACTCACAAATTTTTTAGCATGCCATGAAAACAGTACTGATTTCAAAAAATCTCTAATAAGGATCTAAATTATGTATCGCACCTTTTAAACATTGTATCTATCTAAAAGGTTACATCCTGGATATATAAAAAACTGAGATATGTAGGTGAACTGATTACTAAATTCTAGATCTCTGAAAATAGGGAAGGAAGGAAGCTTAGGGTTTAACGTCCCGTCGACAGCTTGGTCATTAGAGACGAAACTAATGCTCGGAGTTTTTGAGTAAGGATGAGGATGGAAATTGGCCGTGCCCCTTAAAATGAACCATCTCAGCATTTTCTTGGAGTAATTTGTGGAAATCATGGAAAACCTAAATCTGGATGGCCAGAGGTGGATTTGAACCACCAACCTCCCGAATGCGAATCCAGTGAAAATAGGGGATTTGGTTTCTGCCTAATAACTGGGTACATGTTACTGAGCTTTCAAACATTAATTTCTCAAAAATGTTATTTCTGATAATTTCTATTAAGGCATATAGGTAATCATGTAATGATTATGACTAAATTCTGAAATGCTCACCTTAGGATCCACCAAAATATGTGTGAGTGTCTGTGGAGTAACCCAGGTTTCCCATGAAAATATTGATCATCTTGTCTCACAGTGGGGCAAATGTATTAACAGTTATAGTGATTACTTTTGTAATATAGATTACATATTTTTACATTTTAATTTGACTGCCTCCTTGTACTGTGAGTGCATTATGCTAAACACTTAACATGAACTACTTTAAAGTAGCCTGTTGAAAGTATAAACTTCATTAATGATATGGAACCAGAAAGATTAAGTTAACTTACCACTTGAAATAATGCAAGATAGGCATTTCCAACATTATCAAAAGTAATTTTAGAATTCACCCAAGAGTAATTCTTGTATAAACAAGTTTGCATATCATTCACCTCCTGCAATGAAGAATTTTCATCAAATTACCCGATATGAACAGAGAAAATCAGTGAAGAAATGTCTACATATTCTGCATGATTGCTTATAGCTTACAAAAATAAATTATTGAACTTACCTCCACAGGAAGAAGCTCTCCATTTTCATCAAGACATTTGAAGAATTTGCCCCCAAAAAACTGCACACCCATTATTGAAAATATAAGCCAGAAGACAAGACATACAAGTAGTACATTGAAAATGGAAGGAATGGCATACATGAGCGCATTCACGACAATCTGAAAAATACAGAACATGGGCTGTGTCACTATGGATTTGAATAAAAACATACACAGAACAGAACACACCATTTCGTCTAATCATCAAATAAACACTTATCTCTTTGTATGAAACTTTAATTAAGAAAGAGATGAATGTATAAAAAAATAATGAAAAGAATAATGTATGTAGATAGGGAACAACTCACCGTAAAGACGAATGTTGAGCCACTGACAGACACAAATAAAAGACACACAAAGACACCCACAATTCTAAATTTTCAGCTGCGGCCTTCCTCAGAAAGCGAACACTCATCCACACAATCACTCAGGCACATTCATCCACACATATCAGCCGTCTTTGGCTGCCCAACACAGGTTCTATATCTACATACTAATATTAACATTCCTTACTGGACCTCCCATTGTTGTTAAAATAATGAAAACACTGTAGAAAACATTAATATGAGAGCACATATTGAATGTAAGAGCCGAACATTGAAAGTAGGTTATCACTCAATGAAAATAATATCTAGAAATGTCTTTGAAACCAGGAATTTGGGCACCTGGTTATTTTGAATTGTTACATTGCACTGATGTATAAAGGTGCTGTACAGGGAAAGTCAAAAGGACTTTACAAATTCTGAAATTTTTTTAGGTAACTTACAGAGTTGATTGTAATTTTTTAGTAAATAACCTCAAGTTTGATTCACAAGGTGCATCTGTAACCCAATCTACCACCAGAAGCACCGATGTAGTCCAAAGTTAAAATGGCTACTTTTACTGGTATGAGGTTTGCTAGCTGTGTGTTGTGGTTCTCCCCAGAGTTTTCACAACTAGATTTATTAAAAATCATATGAATGTTCCTCTCCTACAAGACAATTGAACAAACCTGAAAAATTGAACCTATGCTAGCACTGTACAAGTTACATCCAATTTTCTGCACTGAGTGTGGGAAGAAGTTTACTACCAGTGGCACATTTGCCATAGTTAGTTTCAAAATCCATAGGTCACTTGATCATGACATTTTATATTCAAATCATTAATTAATTCACTTTTACATTCTGATCATTTATAAACTTTTATTTTTTAAAACTAATATACAGAAATGAGTTATTGATTCCTACCCACCACCTTTTACACATTTCAATAATAAAAATTCTTCTACATAACAGGAGAAACTTTTTCAATTAATGTGAAACTTTACTTTGCTGCCTGAGAGAATTTTTATTTCACTGGGTAAGTGATCAAAAATTTTGATACCCGCATTGTGCCCTTTCCCTGCTAAAGAAACCCATAATGTGCAGTAATTAATGTAATCTTTTTCTTATTGTATTCCAATTATGTACATCATAGTTCCTTTAGTACTGCAGTGGATTACAACAAACTTTGAGCTTGAATAAAAATAATGAGAAATGTGAAGCAGAAGTGAAATTCTCAACTCCTTAAACAGATATCAATATGATGACTCTGGATGAGCCCACATATTATTCTTAGAGCACATATTAGCAATGAAGACTTTCTTCCTTGAGTTACTCCAGAACATTTTTATACATTGTGGTGTTGAAGCCTAAGTGATACCACGAGAGCTGGCATCTCATAATTTGGTAGTACAGATTGGGTTACATGCCACCAGCAGCCACACGATCACTCCATGACCAGTGAAGCATGTTTGGCTAACCAAGTCTCCAGAGGCTGCTGTCAACAGTGATGGCCCCAAAACAGCCACACACAGGCAGTTGTTCATTGCTGGAAGGACTCAAAATGTTTGCATTTCACTATGTCATGCCAACTTTCTACTCTGCAGTGATCCTTCAAACTCTAAAGTTTAGAGGACTTCACGTCATGATGTAACAGTGACAGGACAGTACATCAATCCATAGCACAATGAATACAGAACAGGACAGTGCACATTTTTGGACTAGGCTTAATTATTCGTCCGTGTAAGATAATTCACATGTAAATATTGAAGATCACTATGGAAGAAAGTGCAGTGTTATTGCAATTTATCTTCTATTAAGTAAGAACTACTGTACCTGCGTAGATACCTTATGGCGGTAGCTAGCTGCCTTCCATTCTCAAATATCCTTTATTCTACATGTGAATCAACAGATGCATAACTCTTCTGCTGATGATTATTTTTGGGTGCTCCTGTTATTTTTGTTCATCATTTTTGCCAACCCACATTTAGAGATGGCTGAAAAATTGCTGTAATCTAATTTATTGCACTTTTTCAGCTTGTGGTTAATGTGTGCTGTGTGTTACATTTTGTTCTCAGTACCATGCTTGTTGTTTTGTATTTGTTATTGCATTTCTGTTTTATTTTGCACTGCTTGTAGATAAATATGAGGCATGTTTTTTAAGTAAGGTCTATTTTGTTGTAGACACTAAAAGTTTGTGTACATAACACAACAAGCGCATGCATCATATATCAGCATGCCTTGGGATCAACTGTGGCCGTGGTGGAGTGGTCGAGAGCATTAAGGCGCTATGCTCCAATACGCGAGACTGTTCCCCAATGGGGGTTCGAATCCCCCCACAGGCAGGGATGTTTTTGTTGTCTTTAGTATAAGTTAGTTCATAAGTAGTTTGTAAGTTGAGGAACTGATGACCCCACAGTTAAGTCCCATAAGCTTAACAGAACAACTATGTTCAGTTTCAGCTCTGTAGCTAACCTGTATGGTTCTTGTGCTTTTGAAACACTTAAGACTATCAGCTTGCTTGCTGTATGTGAGGTTTACACAGTGATTTGGTTTTTGTCAGCAAGGAACTTGTCTGCTGCAAAAATTCATCAATAGACTTACGAAGCGTACGGTGCTACTATTATGAATGAAAGCAAAGTGTGTAAGTGGGTGCAAGAATTCAAAGATTGCCATGACAACATCCATGATGAGGATTGCACCGGTCTCCCAACTTTGGTTACAACGATTTGGTGGCTTCAGTTGAAGTGAAGATTTGTGAGAACAGGTGCTTCCCCTTCACCTCAAACAACACCTCAGTGGTAATGGTTACAATGATGACGATGACGTGAAAATGACAATGAACTTTTAGTTATTGGAGCAGGCAGCAAGTTTTAATGAAGAGGGTACTTTAAAATTGGTTGAGATGTATGATAAGTGTTTGAAGAAACTTGGCAACTTTGTCAAAAAATAGTCAAGTATGTACTTTATGAAAATAAATGTACTTTTTTGAAATAACCTTTTGTTGTGTACTTATGTTCAATCGGACCTTAATTTAAGAAGCACACGTTGTAGTTGCTTGTATGATTTTTCTTGCATTTTCTTGCCACACATTATGGTTGCGCTGTCAATAGTAGTGTCGGGATTCATCATTAATTGCCATGATTACAAACATAGTCAATTAAATAAATCAGCGGCGTTTGTTCTCAGATTTATTAATTGACTGGTAAAGGAAATAAAAGAGTACACATGCATAATGTCTTCTATCTGGACCCGACACTGCTGTGGTGATTAACTTCTGTGGTCGGCACAAACTGTGCATGCCTTGACTGCAATAAATGGTTGCAGCAGTCACTACATTAGCCCTCTTGGCTAGAGTGAAGGTTGTCAAGTATTTTCTGTACCTAACATGAATATGGACATGTCTGCTGGACCTCATATTGCATTGTTGTTGTCAGTTTTTTTTCCAGTGGTTGTTGTTTTTGTCATTGTGCAGGATGTTTCACATTTGTTTCTTTTTCTTTGTTCTGCCTCATTGTCACGTCATTTGTCTCACAAACAATGTATGCCAGCTTAACCTGTTCTGTCCATAGTGTGGTCATCTTTTAGTAAAACTTAATATGGCCCTGTATATGGTGACTGCAATGGCAGTTTTATGCTGTCTGTGCGCAGTAAGACATGTGAGCATGTATTAATGTCCTCTTGGATGAATGTGACAGGACGTCCCTGTCTAGAGCCTCTATGCAGTTTAATGACTTGCACAATTCTCCTCAATCTCATTAGGAATGCTGGTTGGCCAACAGCATTTGTGTACCTGTGTCATCCACAAGTGTATTGTTTCTCCATAAACTAAATCAGCTGAGGATACATCTATATCTTTTTATATGCAGACTGCAGGCTCAGCATCATGACTGGTAAGGCTTCAATCCATTTGATTACATTACACATTAGTGGGGCCTTTAAGGTGCAGTGCCATCTCTTCATGATACTGTTGCTTACAGGATGAGAAAGCTGTTGTACAATAGTGCATATAACCACAGAACTTGGCCAGCTGCATGAATACTTCAGTTGACATCCCCTGTCAGTGGTGATGTGCAGCGGGCATCCAGACATTGATAGCCACGTTAATGTAAATGCCTTTGTTAAAGTCTCTGCTGAGATGTCTTCAACTGGTATGCATTCCGGGCAGGGCAAAAATCTGTCAATTATAGTTAACCTACTGAATGACTTTGCACAACTGTCAGCATGTGTCCAGTGCAAGTGACTCCTATTTATAAGAAAGGAAGAGAACTGACTCACATAATTACAGGCAAATATCACTGACATCAGTTTCCTGTAGAACTTTGGAGCATATTCTCAGTTCAAATATAGTAAATTTCCTTGAGGTGGAAAAGCTTCTTTCTATGAATCAGCACGGGTTTAGGAAACATCGTTCATGTGAAACAAAACTTGCACTTTTCTCACATGACATCTTGCAAGCATTGGATGAAGGGCAACAAGCAGAATGTTTTTCTCAGTTTCAAAAAGGCATTTGACGTGGTGCCACTCTGCCTACTGCTAATGAAGATACGAGCATATGGAATAGGTTCACAGATTTGTGACTGGCTGGAAGACTTCCTAAGTAATAGAATGCAGTTCTCAACAGTGAGTGTTCACCAGAGACAAGTGTATTATCAAGCGTGCCCCAGGAGAGTGTGATAGGACTGCTAGTATGTTCTATCTATATAAATGATCTGATGATCAGAGTAACTTGTAATTTGAGGCTGTTTGCTGATGATGCTGTGGTGTAAATGTAGAAAAATGTAAGGTGATGCACATGAGTAGGGAAAAAATCCCATAGTGTTCAAATTCAGCATTAGTAGTGAGCTTCTTGATGCAGTCGTGGCATTGAAATATCTAGTCATAACATTGCAGAGCGATATGAAATGGAATGAACATTTAAGGACAGTTGTGCATAGAAGCAGTTAAGAGGCGAGCTGCTAGATTCGTTACTGGTAGGTTAGACCAATGCACGAGTGTTACGGAAATGGGGATCGCTGGAGGAAATACACAGTTATTTTCAAATTCTGTTGAGGGAATTTAAAGGACTAGAATTTGAAACTGAGTGTAGTACAATCTTCCTGCCACCTACTTACATTTCATGTAGTGGTCACAAAGAGAAGATAAGAGATATTAGGGCTCGTACGGTGGCACATAGGCATTCTTTTTTCCCTCATTCCCTTTGGGAGTGGAATAGCAAAGGAAATGCCTAGTAGTGGTACAGTGTACCCTCTGCCATGCACCATACAGTGGATTGTGGAGTATGTATGTAGATACAGATGACCTTCTGCGTTCCTTAATTGTCGACGGTTTAGATATCTGCATCACTGCTTGAACCTTCTCAGGTAAAGGTGCTGAACCAGCAGTAGATACTTTATGCCCAAGAAATTTGACCTCCAGATGACTGAAAATGCATTCATCTGTGTTTAAGACACTGTAGTAATGTTCCAAGAGCTGGAAAACCTCTTTAAGATGCTGCTTGTGCTGATATTTTTCCATTGAATCTACATCTACATGGGATACTCTGCAAAATACATTTAAGTGCCTGGCAGAGGGTTCATTGAAACACCTTTACACTAAGAAACTTCCTGGCAGATTAAAATTGTGTGCCAGAACTGGGACTTGAACCTGGGACCTTTGCCTTTCGCGGGCAAGAGCTCTACCGACTGAGCTATCCTGACACGACTCACAATGCTGCCTCACAACTTTACTTCCGCCAGTACTACTTTCCAAACTTCACAGAAGCTCTCCTGCAAACCATGCAAGACTAGCACTCCTGGAAGAAAGGATATGGTGGAGACATGGCTTAGCCAGAGCCTAAGGGATGTTTCCATTATGAAACTTTCACTCTGCAGTGGAGTGTGTGCTGATATGAAACTTCCTGGCTGATTAAAATTGTATGTCGGAACCAGGACTCGAACCTGGGAACTTTGTCTTTCGCAGATAATCGTGTGTATATATATGTGTGTGTGTGTGTGTGTGTGTGTGTGTGTGTGTGTGTGCATGCACATGTCTTGTGTACTTGCAGTGTGCATGCATTCTTTTTAAATTTTTTGTATATTTATTTTATATCGTTTATTTTATTTTTCTCCCCTCACCCGCCTCCCCACTCTATTTCTAAGCTGCATCTCGCTATTTCCATCTATCCCATGCCCACCACCATGACTTAACCTTCCTCTCTGCTGTGGCGATTAACTTTCTGTGTTTGGCGCAAGCTATGCATGCCTTGACTCCCATAAATGATTTTAGTCGTCGTTGCAGTAATATTGTAAAAGCCTAAGCCATAACTGCCTTTGATATTGTTGTGGCCTAAAGTTAGCACCACATGCCAGACGCAAGAGAACGACCGTGGAAGTCAGCGGATGATGTGCGGCAGCCTATTGCCCACCAGTACTGTGCATCCTGGAGGGAGTAATGGAGATCTGCTATATCTAGGTGGATATGCATATGGATGGCTCGGCTGAAGAGCAGCAATGAAGCTGCTGCCAGCCTGCCACCTCCAGTGGCTTTAAAATACCAATATAGAAAAAAAAGAAAAAAAAATTCTGGACGGCCCGTCAGAACTAGGCTATGAACTAGGCAGTAACTAGGTATCAGCGCAGCTAGCATCATACAGAAGACTATGATGTGAGAAGAGAGAAGAACAGGTAGAAGTTGAGTATTGTATTCTTTAGTCAATAAAACTTGTAATACTAATCTGAATAGTTGTACTAGCTATATAGAATCCTGCACCGAAACTTTCCTGAAAGACAGGCTGACCAGGGATGACAAGTCAACAAATAGTAACTGCAACGAGAATACAACAAATGGCAATGAGGATGATTCAATAAATGGCGACAAGTTGTTAAACTACAGAAAACAACCCACATTGCAACGAGTTGTTAAAGTTTTTCTGCTGTGCTATTATTTTGCTTTCTTACAGGCCTTGGCGATACCAGTATATAATCTTTAGTGAATTCTGTTGCAGGGAATAGTGTCAATTTCTAAATTTTTCCCTTGTTTGTCTTGATGTTTTTGCAAAATGTCAGTCCCCACTAATGCCACTAACCCTGCCACTGTGCCACAGCATCCTGTGCTTGATGCACAGCAACTAATGCAGATGTTTCAGTTTCAGAGCCAACAAATTGCATCACTACTGTCTATAGTACAACAACTTCTGGCCGCACGTGTGTCACAAAATATGCAAGTGTCACTGCAGCAGCTACCATCTCCAGTTATTCCAACATCCCGCTACTATGACGTTATGTGTAGGCCCCGCAGAGTATTGTCTTGTCAAAAAAACTGTTTCCCACTGCGGAACCTTCTGAACTTTCTTATGATTCAGTAATAGGAGCCCTCACATCATATTATGAACAGAAAATCAATGTAGTGGCCACTAGTTACCAGTTTTTCTGGAGTAGGAAACGCAAAAACCAAACATACAGGCAGTGGGTAACAGGTCATCAATGTCTTACTAGAAAGTGTAAATTTACATGTGCATGTGGAGCTTTGTATTCAGATGTGATGTTACATGACACTATTGTCTATAATGTAACTGATGTCTGTCTTAGGGAGCAGATTCTACAAATGTCAGATCCATCTTTCCATCAAGTAGAACAGATTTTGGAACAGTACGATTCAGGTACCTTGGCAGTGGAAAACTTTGATTCAAGTCCACTGTGTACCATAACTATGTCACGAGCCGGCGAGTGTGAGGTTGGCTGCCATGTATTTCCGCCTGCCTGCTCAAATAGTAAACATGTTGATAGACACAGACCCTTGCCTAATAAGAAAGTGAAGTCGTGTCCGAACTGTTTCTCATGGCACAAAAGGCAGAACTGTCCATCCCGGTCAGCAAAATGCTATGCATACAGCAAGAAAGGTCATATACAAACAGCAAAAGAAACGGAATTTGCCCTTCTGGCCCAAACAGTGACAAGACAATACTTATTCAATAAATGCAGTATTTTCCACACCTGTGGCTGCCCCCCATAACATCAAGGATACAGAAGTAGCACAAGTTGTATGTCACGCCAGAAAAATGTATGTCAATTTGTGTGTTGTAATGCAACAGCTAGGGCAAACCTCTAGTGAAGCACCTGATTCCCACTTACTAATTATCCACCCAATACCCCAACCTTTATTCAAGAATCTGATACCCTACACTTCTCTGATAAAACCTTGTATCACACAGTTTCTCTACACCTATCCTTCAATTACAGCATATTTATAGTTCAAACTAAGACATCTGGTTAAATTTCAATACTTTTCACATCTATTTATCATGAAGCTAACCAGTGTAGTTCAAAAAACGAAGACCTCTGATTTGTAATTAACACATTTTATAATAGGATGTTCTAGAAGAAAGCATTGTCATCCATTGTAGGGACAACAGTTGATTACAATATAAATTATGCAAATAATGATAAAGTTTGAATTTACATCAGTGTTAAATAATCAATCTATACTAATTTTATAGTCAAACACAATTATTCCACCAAGAAAATACGTGAATTATGTATATCATTTGTTAATGACAAGTACTCATATTGAACCGAATAGTTTATATTTATAAATTAATTCTGATGGAATTCATTACATTTGTGTTACTAAAAACTATTTATCCATCAAATGCTAATTATTTACACAATATACAATGATGAAGATAATGGATGCTAATTGTAAGAAATGTATAAATACAGGATGCACAGGGCCTATCAGGTCAGTAGTGAGTAGTTAGTTAGTTATTGGAATCATTATTGATGCTGTTATTGCCAGTGTATCAATAAATGTGAACAGTTTATAAAAATTAAATCATCTTGACTTTTGAGTTACACACCCTACTTCAAATTAAAAATCAAGAAAATTAATTATTACTGCTAAACTAAGCAGTTTTCATTCTATGAAACAAAGTAGAATTCAACTCTCCTAAACCAGGTTGGGAGGGTTAAAGTGTGAACGACATTTCTGTAAAATTTCAACTAAACACAGGTGCATCAGTCATATTGCTTAATCATAAAACTTATCAACAGTTAGGATTGCTGTGCCTTTCTTGTGCTAAAATAAAGTTGACAGCATACAATGGCAATGAAATTCCTGTACTGGGACACTGTTCACTACCTGCAGAGTACCGTTCGCAAATGCGCACAGTGACATTTCAAGTGCCTGAGTCTTACGAAGGAAAGATTCTTTTGAACTTTTTGGTATTACTGTACAAGACATTGTTTTAGTTGTGAACACTTTTGATGCTAAAGACAGTGTAGACAAATTGCTGAAAGATT
Organism: Locusta migratoria; assembly: GCA_026315105.1. Taxonomy (NCBI): domain Eukaryota; kingdom Metazoa; phylum Arthropoda; class Insecta; order Orthoptera; family Acrididae; genus Locusta; species Locusta migratoria. The sequence continues at coordinate 380,859,161 of CM048748.1, read as the reverse complement.
TTCCAGATTTATTTTCTGCAGGACTAGGAAAAGCTAAGGATTTTGCTGCACACATTACTCTCAAGAAAAAAGCCAAACCAAAATTTTGCAAAGCTCGTAACATTGTACCGCTCACTTTACAGGACAAAGTAGCACAAGAACTTTGCACATTGCAAGAAAATGGTGCAATTGAACCAATACAAGCTAGCCAGTGGGCGAGTACACTTGTAATTTTGCCGAAGCCGTCAGGTATCATTCGCATTTGTATTGATTTCAAGGCTACAGTGACTCCACAAACAGTTGTATACAGTTATCCATCGCCAAGACCAGAAGATTTAATGGAAATATTAGGTCCAGGAAAACATTTCTCCAAAATATATTTGTGCAATGCCTACCTTCAGCTGCTACTTGACGAAGAATCACAGAAAATTTGTGTTGTCTGTACTGATCTGGGCTTGTTTAAATATTTGCGTCTACCATTTGGCAGTGCATCCGTGCCCGCAATTTTTCAAATGTATTTGGAACAGCTTACAGCTCGGGTGATTTGTTGTTCAAACTACTTGGATGACATAGTTGTGTCAGGCCATACCCCAGAAGAACACATTGCAAATTTGAGAAATTTATTTCAAGTTTAGTCAGAAGCCGGTCTCAAGTGTCACTTAGATAAGTGTGACTTTTTCAAACCAGAACTGCAGTATCTAGGACACATGATAAACAGTCATGGTGTGCACCCCCATGCAATCACATTTGCTTGCCATTCATGACCTGCCAGCATCATAAGATGTGAAAGAATTACAGTATTGTCTTGGGAAAGTTAACTTACTATATTAGATTTATTCTCATTGTAGCACAAATTGAATTGGCTATGACATAAAAATGTTTGTTTTGTTTGGACAGACAAATGCCAAGGCGCATTTCAACAGCTAAAAGATGCATTGCTCAGTGATCAATGTTTGTTGCACTTTGATCCAGAAAAACCAGTTCTTTTGCAAGTTGACTCATCATTGTTTGCTCTAGAAGCAGTACTGTCACATACATATGGGGATACAGACTGTCCGATAGTGTTTGCATCCAAACTTTCCACAGACACACAGTGCCGTTATTCTCAGATTGAGAAGGGATCTTTAGAAGTGTATGGTGTCATGAAATTTCATCATTATTTGTATGGGAGAAAATTTTATTTGGTAACTGACCACAAGGCTTTGCAGTCATTGTTTCATCCAGCCAAGCAGATTCCTACTCACACGGCAGACAAATTGCAACATTGGTCACTGCTCTTATCACAGTATCAGTACGAGATTGTGTAGAGACCCACAACTCGCCATGGAAATGCCAACACACTTTCCCATCTTCTGATTGGTCCTGACAAAGACTTCGACACTTCTGAGACGTCTTGTTGTCAGATAGATGCACAGGAAGGTAGTTTGTTGCAATTCTTCCCTTTGGACTGTGGGAAAATGGCTCGGGCCACAGAAACAGACACCGATTTACGAATTTTGCTGTTTTACATTCGCACAGAATGGCCTCGTTCACAACGGGACTTTCACAATTCACTGGTGTGTCACTATTTTGCTAGAATAAATGAACTTTCAGTATATAGAGGTGTCATTCTAGTTTCAAATGACAGTGTGCAATCGGGCGTGTTGATCCTGTGACGTTTGCAGAAAGAAGTATTGAATTTACTTCACCAAGAACATTGGGGAATGGTTCACACTAAGGAATTGGCACGATGACACTGTACTTTGCACGGTATAGATGCACAAATAGAACAGACTAGGTGTCTGACTAGGTGTGTTTGTGTGTAGATGTGTGTGCATTTGTTTAACTTTCTTTTTTTCCACTAAGGTAAGTCCTTCGACTCCTGGGATTGGAATGACTCCTTTCCCACTTACTTAAAACCCAAATCCTTTCCTTTCTCCTCTGCTTCCTTCCTCTTGTCCTGAAGGAGCTACCAGTGGTGGCGAAAGCTTGAATGTTTGTGTGTGTTTTGATTTGTGTTTTATTTGTTTCTATCAGCAAGCCTGTGCTTTGGGTAAGTCAAACAATCTTTATTTTTAACAAAAATAAAAAATAGAAAAAGAGATGACTTACCAAAAGGACCGGCTCGTCGATAGAAACAAATAAAATCACACACAAACACACATACAAGCTTTCGCCACCACTGGCAGCTTCTTCAGGAAAAAGAGGAAAAAAGGGAGGAAAAAGGGAAGGATATGGGTTTTAAGGAAGTGGAAAATGAGTCATTCCAATCCCAGGAGTGGAAGGGCTTACCCTAGGGGAAAAAAAGGAAGGTAAACAAATACATACACACTCAGACATATCGAAACGCAAACACACCTAGAAAGACATTTGTAAAAAGCAAAGAAGTTGGACAGAGATACCAATTGAGGCAGAGGCTCTGTTCACAGAACCAAGGCAAAGATGCTAAAGATGGTGGGCGGGAATTTGAATTAGCGGAGATTGAGACCAGGTGGGCAACGGGGGGAGAGAATAAGCTGAGTATCTCTGACGTCCACACTCCTGAAACACCACCTTCATGACCTAGGTCGTGAACTACCTTTCCCTTCTGTTCCCATCCTTTCTTCTTCCCTTCTTTCCCACCTGACGAAGGAACTGTGTTCCGAAAGCTTGTCCCTTTTGTCCCCTTTTTTCTGATTCTACTTTTGTGTTACTATCAGCGGTACAGCACAGTGGTAAGTACTGGCCAGCCATTCTATCTCGTTTTTAACAATATTTATGGTTGTGCATTTTCTGTCTAAAATTTTTCACTGATAGGTAATATTTATCTGACTTCCCACAGCAAAAAAAGAAAATAATAATAATCCTCAGTGGGTGATATTCATCTGCCCTTCAATTAAAAAAAAAGACGTATATCCCTTGGAAAGTAACACTTATCCAACCTCCCATAAATATAGAAATATTATATTAGCAAGCAGATTTGTATTTTGAAATTAATATTGTTGACATCATTTACTATACAGGGTGAGTCACCTAACATTACCACTGGATATATTTCGTAAACCACATCAAATACTGATGAACCAATTTCATAGACCAAACGTGAGGAGAGGGGCTAATGTAATTGGTTAATACAAACCATACAAAATGCACGGAGGGTGTGTTTTTTTAACAGAAACCTACCTATTTTTAAATTGAACCCCATTAGTTTTGTCAGCACATCTGAACATATAAACAAATATGTAATCAGTGTCATTTGTTGCATTGTAAAATGTTAATTACACCCGGAGATATTGTAACCTAAAGTTGATGCTTGAAACCTCCGACATTAAGTTGCGTGTTGTAACAAACACGGGCTACGGTCGGTGAGCAGCACCTGCTGGGACATGTTTACGATGACGACCGTGTTTACGAGTGTGGCTGCAGTGCACTGTTGTGGTTTGGTCTAGCTGTCGCAGTGCCCGCATGTAGCGCTTGCTGCTATTGTTATTTTGCATTCGTCTTTGCACGCAGACTAACTGTAGTACACTGTGTTACCAGATGTCTGTGATAGTGTAGTGTTGTAGGAACTGTGACCATGGTGTATTCGAACTCTGAAAAGGCGGAGATGATACTCATCTATGGCGAGTGTCGACAAAATGCAGCTGAAGCCTGCAGGGTGTAGGCAGAACGGTACCTGGACAGAGAGCAGCCAACATGCCGCACATTTCAAAACATCTACCGCCAACTGTATGCAACAGGTATGGTTATAGCACGCAAATGGGTCCGTAACAGGCCTGCCACAGGAGAAGCGGGTATTGTTGGTGTGTTAGCTGCTATTGCTGTGAACTCACATAGGAGTACACGGGACATTGCGAGAGCTGGTGGATTGAGTCCAAGTAGTGTCATGCGCATACTTTATCGTCACCACATTCACCCGTTTCATGTGCCACTACATCAGCAATTACTTGGTGATGACTTTAATCATCAAGTGCAATTCTGTCAATGGGCATTAACAGAGAATTCGTTGCAGTTCTACTTGCTTACTGATGAAGCAGGTTTCATAAATCACGGGGCAGTGAATCTAAGGAGCATGCATTATTGGTCCATGGATAATCCTCGCTGGTTCCGACAGGCAGAGCGACAGCGACCGTGGACTGTAAATGTATGGTGCGGAATCATTGGCGACCATCTCATTGGTCCTCACTTCCTTGCAGAGGCCCAAACAGTTGCAATATACATCGCATTTCTACAGAATGATCTGCCAACGTTGCTCGAAAATGCCACACTGGAAACGCGTCGACGTATGTGGTATCAGCATGATGGTGCACCTGCACATTCCTCAATTAACACTAGGCTGACCCTTGACAGGATGTTTGACGGGCATTTCATAGGACATGGAGGACGCATAAATTGGCCAGCTCATTCTCCTGGTCTAACACCTCTGGAGTTCTTTCTGTGGGGTACGTTAAAGGAGAATGTGTACCGTGATGTGCCTACAACCCCAGAGGATATGAAACAACGTATTGTGGCAGCCTGCAGCGACATTAACCAGATGTACTGCGGTGTGTACGACATTCATTATGCCATAGATTACAAATGTGTGCAGCAAATGATGGTCACCACTTTGAACATCTATTGGCCTGACATGTCGGGACACACTCTATTCCACTCTGTAATTGAAAACGGAAACCACGTGTGTATGTGTACCTCACCCCTCATGGTAATGTGTGTCAGTGAAAAAGACCAATAAAGGTGTTAGCATGTGGACATAATGTGCTGTTCTACTCTCTTCTGTACCTAAGATACATCACCGTTCCTTTTGGATCCCTACTTAATTCAGTGCTCTCCGATACACATGATCGAGTGGTACTCAAGCGTCACCTTTAGGTTACAATATCTCCGGAGGTAATTAACATTTTACAATGCAACAAATGGCACTGATTACGCATTTGATTATATGTTCAGATGTGCTAACAAAACTAATGGGGTTCCATTAAAAAAAACATAGGTTTGTGTTAATAAACATAATTCTGTGTATTTTTTAATGGTTTGTATTAACCAATTACACTAGCCCCTCTCCTCATGTTTGGTCTGTGGAATCGGTTCATCAGTATTTGATGTGGTTTATGAAATATATCCAGCGGTAATGTTAGGTGACTCACCCTGTATAGGCCTTTGAAACATGTAATACAATGAAGAGTAGACTACAATAATGGAACAGAATGGACTGAGTTCTCTCAGTCACATTTTACAAGTCATGGTATCATACTTTTCAGTTAAAGAGAAACTGACATTATTTACACTATAATACTTTAAATGCAGACATTTTTGGTACATTGAATGTTGAAGAAATTGAACTATTATTTCACTAACTAGGATTTTTTCCATATTTAAAAGATAGTTAAAAACTTCATGGTTGAAAGAGTGACATATTGTTCTTGTAAATTCTGGAAGTTTCAATATAATGAGATAATACTGTGTGGCTTGGTGGCAGTGTGACAGAAAGTCAATAAAAACATAGTCAGTTTGATCCCTGTTCAGTCCTAGGATTTATATCTGCCACTCTTCACTCTAGCAGTGTTGTTGGTGTGAAAAATGCCAAGTTGTACTGTGATTCAGAATCAGTGTTAAACTGTAGGTCCCACTGTAACTGACTGGGTAAGTCAGTTAAAAGGATGAAGGAAGGCAACAGCATATTGCCTCCAAACAGGACCATGCTTAGTAAAACTCAGTGATGTTTAAACCAATCATCAGGTTGTTGACTGCTTTACATTTTTACCTTTAAAATAATGTTTTGTGATGTGTTAAAAGATCTAACCACCAGAAATCATAATTAATGTAATAATAAATCATCTGAATGAATTACTGTCTGGAATAAAAACTGTGTTATATGAAAATATTAATTTAACCAGTGTAAACAAATTTACCACATACTCATTTTCAAAAGAACAATTTATTGTCAAGAACTTCGAAGATCATTAGCAGTTAGCTCACTTCATTACAATTCTGTAGAAATGTTTGTATCTTTCGGTTCTCAATCAATACAAGGTCAATTAAAACTATATAGCAAGAAACATCTTGGGTTGTCAAGTGTTTTACCAGATAACAGTGTCGAACTTGCACAATATTTCAGCTACATAGCTCGTAACATTCTGCAGGTGCAACCTGAGACTGCTCCTTGAGTGGATTTGGTCCAGTATATATGTCTGTGTCCTTATCTCTGCTCCCTCTGTTGTCATTGCCCATTTGCTCTGACCCACTGCAGCTCTAGTTGTTCCCTTTGTGGTCCGCCTGGGCTCTTCAACTTCTGACTGATATTTATGTGGTTGGCACCTGCTCACCATGATTTGCTTGAGTGTTGTTGATTCATGTGGCATCCTTGGTGGTTCTGAATGCTTCCTATATGACCCCCACCCATCCAACCTGTTCCTGAGTTGTCCAACTTCTGACAGACACCTATGTGGTCCGCACCTGCTCACCGCAATTTGGTGGAGCGTTGTCAGTTCAATTGGCATTTGTGGCAGTTCTGAGTGCTTCCTATATGATCTTCACCCATTCGACCCATTTATGGGCTGTCTAGCTTCTGATTGACACCTATGTGGTCCTTACATGTCAACCACAATGTATCAGAGTGTTGCTGTTACAGTTGACATCTGCTGTAAACCAGAGTGCTTCTTTTGTGGTCCAAGCACACCACATCCCCTCCTGGATGTTCTAGCTTCGGAGTGCGGCCTTTGCGGTCCGCACCCAATCGCGGCAATCTGCCAAAGTCCTGTCGTTCCAACTTGCATCTTCCATGGTTCTTGCAGTTCCATTCGTGGTCTGCAGCCGTATGGCCCACTGGTCTGGTCCGGTGCATCTGTAAATCTGCCTGGGAATCAAATTCCATATTTCCACCTTGGTTCTTCTATTTGGGGTATGCTGCAGCTGTCTATGACGCTTCTTTAGCAATTCCAAAGCAGGATTCCATGCTCTACTTGGTGGGTAACCCTTATCATGGTTCATAAGTTTTTTAGTCATCTTTACCTCTAATGATTCCCTTATAATACTGTCAGAATACCTCGGTGTCTGGGCTATGATCTTGGCTTCATCATAGTTCATGGAATGATCCAGTTCCAGTGTTCAGCAGTGGTGGTTTTTGTTGCCTGTCTTAATCAAGTGTGTCTCTGGTGTTCCTTGTATCTTATATTAACTGTTTTCGTTTGGCCAATGTACGACATGCCACATTGACAAGAAATTTTATAAATCCCATGTTGTCTTTGACATTTTCCAATAGACCCCCGATTTTGTACCTGATGATCACATGCATCTTGTATCATTTCAGGTCCCATTTTCTGATGTGGACACCCTGAGTAATGAATTCCAAGATCTTTTCTTGCCCAGTATCAGGAGCACTAAGGATTTTAATGCATCCCCCCCATCTTGTCTCCTTGGGCAAGATACTGTAGGGTGTGGCAGGTCCCCGTAGTTCTTCAGCAGCTGCTACATGAAGAACTCGACTGCTTATAACAAGAAGGTGTGCTCCGGCCCATCTTGTTCAGCCCTTGGGCTATTCCCCTTATATTAGTTCTGAAGCCTGGCAGATGTGTGGGGATTTTAGGGCCACCCCGACCCTCATCTGCAGGTTGAATATTTTCCACTTCCTAGCCCGGAGGGTCTGTTTTGCAAATTAGCAGGGGGGAAATACTTTTCTAAGATTGACTTTGCAGAGATCCCTCTCGATCTGGCATCTCAACAGTTCACAGTCATCAACCCTGCCAGTCTGTTTCACCTGATGCATCTCACGTTTGGACTGGCTGGCGCTCTGGCCACTTTCCAAAGGTACTTACAACAACTTTTACATGATATACCAGGTTGCATTAACTACCTTGACAATATTGTCATCACACGTCCCACTTCTGCAGCAAATCTTGAAAATTTTTGTCAATTGTTCCTCTGCCTCCATCAGGCACAGCTTAAGTGAAACAAGATAAATGTTCTTTTTTCCAACCTTCCATATCCTATCTAGGGCATGTCGTATCACAACAAGGCATCTCCTCTATGATTCCTGCATAGAAGCTATGAACCATCTGCCCTCGATAACAGACATTCATCAATTGAAGTCCTTTTTATGGAAAGGTTTTCTACTACCGCAAGTTCATTCCAGCAGTGGCCCAGGTAGCCACACCCTTATATCACATGTTGTCGTTATGGTCTTCAGTCCAGAGACTGGTTTGATGCAACTCTCCACCCTACTCTATCCTGAGCAAGCCCTTTCATATCCTCATAAAAATGGCAACACATATTCATTTGAATCTGTGTACTATATGTGTCTCTTGGTCTCCTTCTGTGATTTTTACCCCACACACTTCCCTCCCATGCTAGATTTACGATTCCTCAATGTCTAAGAATATCTCCTACCCAGTGATCCATTCTTTTAGTCAAGGTATGCCAAAAATTCCTTTTCTCACCAATTCTGTTCAGTAACTCTTCATTGGTTACGCGATCTATGCACCTAATCTTCAGCATTCTTCTATAGCACCACATTTCAAAAGTTTCTATTTTCTCCCTGTCTGCACTGTTCATTGACCATGTTTCACTCCCGTACAAGGCAACACTTCACACAAATGCCTTCAGAAAAGACTTCCTTAAACTTAAATTAATATTCGATGTTAACAAATTTCTCTTTTTCCACACTCCAATCCGTAGAATGCCAGTTTTGTCTTTCCTGATGACAACATCCTCCTGCATAGTTCCTACCCAGAGGTCCAAATGGGGGACTATTTTAACTCCTGAATATTTTACCCGAGAGGATGCCATCATCATATTTTCTTACAGAAGAGCTGCATGATCCTGGCAACCGACACTTCTGAGTACAGGATAGAGGCTGTAATCTCTCATATGCTACCAGATGGGGCAGAATGTCCAGTGGCTTTTGTCTCCAAGGCTCTGTCAAATGCCCAACTGAAGTATTCACAAAATGAAAATGAGGCATTAGACATAGTATTTGTTTATTCAAAGTTGCCTTTTGAAATGGAAGAGTGCAGACCACAAGCCTTCTCCTTTCATTGTTTTTTCTCTGGAGGTCTGCCATCCCACTAAAAAGTCGCAATGCATCCAGAGGTGGGCCCTATTTTTGTCCTAATTCTGGTATATCTTACACTTCAGATTTACCATGAAGCATGGAAATGCAGATGCTCTTTCCCCATTACCTTTAGGCCCCAACCCAGCTTATGATTTCTCTTAAATTCTCACCTTTCACATTGATGAAGACATCCGTGAGGTCCTTCAGAGTTCTCCCATCACGGTTTCAACTGTGGTGACTGCTACCACTAAAGATCCATTGCTGCATATCACCCCCCCCCCCCCTGCAACCAACAGCAGCTTCACTTTTATTATAACGGGTGATTAAAAAGTCAGTATAAATTTGAAAACTTAATAAATCGCAGAATAATGCGGACAGAGCGGTAAAAATTGACACACATACTTGAAATGACGTGGGGTTTTATTAGGGGGAAAAAGGTTCAAAAAAGTCTGACAGATCGCGCTTTATCTGATCAGAAAAGCAATAATGAGCATAAGAAATTAAGACAAAGCAAAGATGATGTTCTTTACAGGAAATGCTCAATATGAAACTTCCTGGTGGCAGATGAAAATTGTGTGCCAGAACCAGGACTCGAACCTGGGAACTTTGCCTTTTGTGGGCAAGCTCTCTACTGACTGAGCTACCCCGACACGACTCCATATTGATACTGCATCGTGAGTCGTGTCGGGATAGCTCAGTCAGAGCACTTGCCCGTGAAAGGCCAAGGTCCCAAGTTCGAGTCCCGGTTCTGGCACACAATTTTAATCAGCCAGGAAGTTTCATATCAGTGGACACTCTGCTGCAGAGTGAAAGTTTCATTCTGGAATGCTCAATATGTTCACCATCATTCCTCAGCAATAGTTGTAGTCGAGGAATAATGTTGTGAATAGCACTGTAAAGCATATCCGAAGTTATGGTGAGGCATTAGTGTCAGATGTTGTCTTTCAGCACCCCTAGAGATGTCGGTCGATCACGATACACTTGTGACTTCAGGTAATCCCAAAGCCAGTAATTGCACAGACTGAGGTCTGGGGACCTGGGAGACCAAGCATGAAGAAAATTGCGGATGAGCACACGATCATCACCAACGTGCAAGAGATCTTTTTTTTAACTTTTCTTTCCCCTCTGTCTTTTTTTTTTTTTTTTTTTTTTTTTTTTTTTTTTTTTTTTTTTTTTTTTGGTTCAAATAAAACCCCATGTAATTCCAAGCATGTGTCAATTTTTATTTCTCTATCTACAATATTCCATGATTTATTAAGTTTTCAAATTTATACTGACTTTTTGATCACCTGGTCCAATGTGACATCAGCTGTCCGTTGTCGAATGCAACCTCTTACAAATTCAACCATCACTGTTCTCGATCTGTTATATTAAGGACATTGGAGCATCTGTCGCACGAAGGTGTTGGCACATCAGCAAGTCTTTTGCTTTGGACTACCAATGACGTCACCAAGACACAGGCGTTACTCAACATGTGCCCATCATCTGCCTGACCCACCTCAGAAGTTCCTTTCTGGCCCAAGCCAGCTCTTTCGGAATGTATCTATTTGAATTTTGCTGGACCTTTTCTCAGCCACCAATGGATTTTCATTACTGATGTATTTTCCCATTTCCCTTTTGTTGCCAGTTGTGACAGTATGCATCAGAAGTTAGCCTATCTGTTCTAAAAAAAAAAGTCGTGTCCTTGGAAGGGTTGCTCAAAATGATAGTTATGGACAATGGACCCCAGTTCTTGAGCCAAGAACTTGCATTATTTTGTTCTGCCATCAGGATTCATCATTTCTTATCTCCATCTTTTTATCCTCAATAGAACGGTGAGTTGAGTGTCTTGTCTGAACATTCAAAAATCAGATGACAAAGTATTCCAACAACCACTCTTTGGATGAGGCCCTGACCTAGTTCCTCAGCTCCTATAGCTCCACCCCAATTAACACTCACAGTCCGACCGAGCTCCTATAGCTCCATTCTGATTAACACTCACAGTCCCACTGAACTCATTCACATTCAGCGACCCCGCACCCTTCCGCACCTCCTTCAGCCTGGACCCATACCCCAGGTTCCAGTGGGACCCACCCATTATGTTCCCCGATCCTTATTTTGGACACGAGGTTTTGGCCCTAAGGCTAGATGGCTTCCAGAGATGTTCTATGCCCCAAGGGCTGTCAACTGTTTAATATTCACATTGAGAACATGGTCATCAGTTGACATAGGAAACAACCCCACCCCTGGTATCCAGCCTCTCTGGCTTCTCCCACTCCTAGTCGTCCTTCACCATATACTCTTGACTTCCTTTCTTCTAACGGTTGGCTGGATGATGTCGCAGCACCTCTGGCACCACAGCTGTTACCATCATAGAGAAGCCACCGCAACCACTGTCACTACAACCACTGCAGGACCATGCACCTGTATGCCAGTCAGTGAAGCTGCCAGGACCATTGTATGTGCCTCTCCTCAGTGATGCTGATGAACCCATGCCACTACCACCACAGCTGCCAGTCTCCCAGCACCTTCTGGGGTGCCATTTAGCTCATCTGGCCTGCCACACTGCCCACTACTCTCCCGAGGCAGGCCTGCACCATCTCCTCCAAGAATCTGCCGCAGCAGATCGACAGGACATTGCAGTTGTCACTTCTTGCTGAACAGCCCCCCCCCCCCCCCCCCCCCCAGAATGGAGGTGTGGACGTGGACTTCCAGCCATAGCCAACTCCTCTCAAGCTGGGAGCACCAGTAACACAATGCTTCAGCAGGACGACATAAACTCTCGTCTGTAGGCGATCCAATGTCCATAAACACAGAGCCTGGTCAGATGGCTACCCTGCCAATTCTAGCATCACTATGAAGTCAGCAGTCAGTGGCTACAAAACAGAAGCCTCTGCTATCTGAAGACCGAAGATCATCTGACACCGACCGAGTGGAGACCATACTCGAGTAAATCTCGACAGACGTTGAAACTATCTACAAACGGTGAAATTTGAGTATAATGTTGCTAAAAAGTCATACCAATAAAACTGTCTTGAAGAATCAAGCTTTAAATTATAACAATGTACATATTTTACCCAATCAGGAAATATTCTGTTATAAAAGACTGGTTACACAAATAACTTAAAATTGTACTAAACTCAAAAGAACATGCTGTGGCATTATGTACTATGCAGTTGATGCTACACAAAAACAGACTGCGTGGCCTACCACCTTAAGATTTTCTTTGAGACTCTATAAGATCAAATTTAAAAATATTTAATACTAATAATAGTGATGAAGAGAGACATCCAAAGTGGAATTAATTTATTATAAACTAAAATTAATTATAAACCAGAAAGATTGCTATGCTATCCAAAATGTTATAATTTTATCAAAAGAAGGACTAAAGAATTGTTCTTTAAAAATATGTGTAAATATAGAATTTTTAAAGTAAAAAATACAACTTTACCATTGTACTTATGTAATATTGGTGACCGAGAATTACGTTGTGAATTTGTATTGAACAGTGGTCACATGACCAAGTTTTTGAGGGACAAGACGAAATGGAAACAGGGTCTTTTTGTCTGCAGTGCAGAAAGAAGCTAGAAGCCACTTGTGAACATGTAATATAATATTCTTTATTTTTACGAATTTGTCATGCACTAAAGCAGGACTAAGTTTTATTTCATTTTTTCTCAGCCTCCATATATGTCAGTTAGTTGATCAAAATAAATAACTATGTATATTGCTAAATTTCCTTATTACTGATTGTAAATGCACAAATGGAACCTGGTATAGGATTTTCAGTTTAATGCAACACCACAAACCCAGCCCCTAGACTATAAATACGGACCAATAAACTATAGGCTGTGTGTGTGAACTGATTCCATTGATGGTTGTGTTTAAAAATTAACAATAAACATAATACTGACCACAAACTGGTACCATTACAACACCTTAATTAACTTGGTTCATATTTCATTGTAACCACTAGAATGCTTTGTTTATAGATTTTATTATGGAAGTTATTTCTTGTGGTGTAATGAGTGACATATTAATATACTAATATATTTCATTACTGAAAAATCTGATTGGAATGTCAATAATGGAGGACCAATAACAGCTCAATGTAAAGAGGCTTGCTGAGCTGCAAACCTGTATGAAAAATAGACAATAACATTAACACAATTTAAATTTTCATGAGAAAAAGAAACACACACATTCACAACAATCACTCAGACAACTACACACACAGAACCACCATGTTCAGCCGCTCCAGCATCACAAGTACCTTGACAGTGAGTGAAGTGGGGAGTGGAGGGGGAAGGATGATGGGTAATGTTGGGGATGGAAAGTTCCATATTGGATGATGGATTGTAAAGGCTCTGATAGGTGGGAATGTAAGATGCCACATTGCATGCAGTGAAGGGAAGAGGCAGGAGAGGATAAAAGGGATTTGCAGATGAGCGTGGGAAGGGAATGGGGGGATATGAAATGATAGAAATAATAAGAAAAAGATAATAAATAAAAAAATAAAAAAGTAATTAATTAAAGGGATATTGTAAGAGGTGATACACAGTTGCAAGGAAGACATGAATTGAAGGGATACAGGATAATGAATGAGAAAGGAGGGAGGGGGGATAATATTAGGCACAGGGTGTAGGGATGGTAAGTTATCTTAGGTTGAGGCCAGGATGGTTGCGGGACCATAGAATGTGTTGAAGGGACGACTCGCATCTACCCAGTTCAGAAGAGCTGGTGGTCGAGGGGAAGATCCAGATGGCTCAGGTAGTAAAGCAGTCATTGAAACTCAGAGTGATGGTTTCAGTCACATGCTGTGCCACAGGCTGGTCTATTTTGCATTTTGCCATGGTTTGACACTGGCCATTCATCCTTATGGACTGCTGGTTCATCGTCATCCCAAAATAAAATGCTGTGCAATGACTGCAGTAGACATGGTAAATCACATGGCTCCGTCCAAAGGTGGCCTAACCTCTGATGTGGTAGGATAAGGCTGTGACAGCACTTGAATAGTAAGTGCTGGATGGGTGGATTCCATGTGATTCTGGAGACGTATATGGCATAACTACAAAGAGAAGCATCAATACAAGACTAAAAGAACATAAAAGTTGCAGAGAAAGGACGTTTGTGGCATAACTAAAACATGGGATCAATTTATAGGACACATTCTGAAACATCTGTGGATGGTCAATTTAGTATTCAAGGGAACTGATAGCGGTAAAAATCACAGAGGAAGTCCATGAGATGAGTACAACAAGCATCTTCAATGGAAATGAAGTAGTGCAGAAACGTGAATCAAACCAATGTGTGTTCAGAGGTTTTCCCAGCAAATATGCTGCTTCAAAGTATCTCGGGCATGTAGCCAGATTTACTGATAGTTGCAGAACACATTTTCAACAGCATAACATGCCATCATCTTCAGATTAATCATGCCTTACATACTAGACTGGTGGGTGTGGCATAATCAGTGGTCATTCTCCCATCCACTGACCACATCTATGGACAATGGATTGTGAATGGGATTGAGTTGTGCACCTAAGTTCAGCTGTTGCCTAAAAACTTGAAGTTAACATTCTCAGCTAACTTATCTATAAAAACCTATTGGTTTCAATTGTGCAGAGTCTGCCACCCTTTTCTCTCTCCTGTACTTAATTGGTCACTACTGGTGTCAGAGGACTGTTCATTAGTAAGGCATCAGTCTGTTCATAGCAACCTCCATCAAAAAAAAATACATGCATGTGAGCACAGAGCTGGAAACATCCCAAAAAGTTCAAGCTATTCTCTGAGTGCCACTTGCATGCAAAATGATACAAAACCAAAACTGAGCATGAGATCCAAACTTGTAATCTGAGTTTCCATGGACATTGCACAAACTGCACCAAGTTTTTGGTGTTCACATTTACCAACTGATTGATTCAAAACTAATGTTAAGTGTTTTGAAAGCTGGTACATTGACGCTCCTATCGTGCTCACAATCACCCTCAGAGGTGTACTGTCTTAATCTAATTTAAACACTATAGAGCCTTGGTGGTACAGCGCCACATGGCCAAGTCACCTCACTCTTTCCTTTGTAAAAGAACCGTGAAGAAGTTCAGTCACCTTGTACTGAATCTAATTAGTTCAATACAATGTAATCTTTCTGTAGAGCAACACATCCACTTTGCATGGCTGCTGCAAGTAACCATTCATGTGTGGCAAATACATGTGTTCTTGCACACGGCAGGTGCTTTTAGCGGATACAGCATTTGTCTCCATGGCAGGTGTTCACTGCTGATCACTGGTTGTTGGTCATCACTCCACATTAGGTGTTAGCAGCGGGTTGATGTTTGTTACTCATGAGGGGAAACAATAAATTTCAGATCATCGAACACATAATACAAAGCTGTATTTTTACAGTTGCACTTTTTTATGATACATCAGCCAGAAAGCATTAAGATTTCTCTTTCATTGTTACATTTAGAAGTGAAGCATGCATGCTCATTTGGTGAAGATGAGATAGGACAACTGGTCACAAAAAATTGAATGAAGTTGTATGTAACATTCTCTATCAGTAATTTTGTGTTATTGTTTGGTGACAAAGGTGCAGTTTTCCAGACTACAGGTAATTAAATTTCATAAAAAAACAATTACTCAGAAATTATTGATGTATTGAAGGGCTTCTGCCAACTGCTATTACAGTTCTAAACTTCACGTAGAACAGATATTTTTTAAAAATTTACAAAATTTTAGATGGCTCTGTGGTTCCTTGAGAGTCCATGCAAGATTACCATGAAAATTACATGTGCAGCAGCTGACTTCATAGTGATATATAACATGCAAAACAATAGGAAACTGAAACAAAAAATGGTTTGTAATCATGAAATAATGTACTATGGAAAGAATATAGCATGGAAAAACACTGCTTCAAGATATGGCTCTCAAAGTAGTGCAAGATGGAGCTAAAAAAAATTACTTGACTGTCATTACATGATTTCAAGGAATCAAAAGTGATGATTGAGTCAGATATAAGAAAATTAAACTACCATTTTTGTGAAGGTATTACTTCCAGGAAAATGTTGGCATTTACTTTGAGACAGTAAGTCACATGAGATTCCTGTGAAATCTTTCAATGCCTTTGCTCTCTGCCCCAACAAAGGATGTCAAGAATATTGCCTTATGTTTGTGATGCCATCATTGGTGCCCTGAAAGACTATATAAAGTAAAAGCAAACATTCTAACCAAAAAAATAAATTGAATTTCTATTTTTAGTAAAATTCCACACATATTGCAATGTACCCACATTTAGATTGGGATTATTTTTGGTTTCCATAAAATCCAACTTATGGGAAGCTAATCACTTGGAAAAATAACCCCTTCCTGCAGCTATACATAAATGAACTTCATTTTGTGTGCCTGTGGTGTCTGTAAATACTGTACAAACTTATAATTCAGCCTGTAACTACTAAATTTCCAGTTTTTATACAAATGTATTTATCACTGTATTTGCCAAGTTACAAATAAAATAATCTGTATATGCTGGATAAATTTTATAAAGTGTACCTCTCAGGACATGTTGTGTGATGTTTCTTTATTAGAGAATTTTCTCTTCCGTAGTTTTGTCACTACACATGTAATGTTCTTTCCCAGTTCCTGACTGGGCACATTCATTATGCTACTTGTCTTTCCATGTATCCTCATGAGTATTTTCATTATGGAGTCCACAACAGCTCTTCAAATTGTCATTGTTCTATCAGGCCAAGACACATGAGTTGTCCGTTTTTGCCACACCCTGTAATATATTTAGCCAGGAGGGTTCCATTTGTTTAAATAACTGAAGTATTCGATACCATAATTGGTCGTAGTATTGTAACCTAATATTTCATGTTTATATTACATAAGCGTTTTATAGTGCTTCTGTCAAGTTATTTTAATCATCATAATTTGCATTACTAGGGTTTTCTAACAAACTAAATTAATTAATTATTGAAGCTTAATGTCAAACAATAATGGAAACATATATTAACACTGCGCTAATTGTTGTTTACTTACAATCTTTTCTACTGTTTATTTTGATGTAAAGAAACTTATTATTACATCTGTCATACTTTTATGTATCTTTGCGTAAAGCAAGTCATTAATGTTTATTGAACAAATTGTTATATATTTAAATGTTGTACCTCTGTGTTCTAGAAGGTTCTAGAAATGTGATAGTGTATTTATACGCGTGAATTGGCATGAATGGAGGCAGAATAAGGAGAATCTCTGTTGTGAGTCTGAAGTAGGCGGGAGTATTATGGCAGTCTTTGTAAAGTAACATTTTATTTAGTATGGAAGTGTGTTGTGAAATTGATTTATCAGAAATGGATGAATAAACATACTTAAAAATTAAATGAAAGTGTCACGAATGTAGTTTCCTGAAAAACCGAAAACCCGATGTCATAACATAATTTTGTAATGTGTTAACGGCAGGCGAGCTACAAGATCTTCGAGACCACTGAACATCTACAACAGGTGATGTATATAAAAATGTGGCGTTACTTTATGTCCAGTAAAAAACAAATGCGCCACAACCTGAACAGCAGAATTGCCATCTCAACTGCATGGTATAGGACATTGAGCTCCCTTTGCCATGGCCCAACAGACCACTGCACTTTGGTTTGCTGCAGATTGCAGCAGCCACATACCAGACACTGTATCCAATTCATGTGGAACAGCTGTGAATGGTCACTGCTGTGAAAATTGGATACACATCTTAAGTAGTTTTATCAAAGAGCTTATACATTTTCTCTTCGTATACTGCAATCATTAGCAAAACAGTTACAATTTCTTCTCTGTTAGGAGGATGACAACATGTGGATAGTCCTGTAGAGATCCCAGTCAGTGCACCTCTTTCTCATCTGGAAGAGTTATGCCTCAGCAGTGCAGACCTGGAGAGTGTATAGCACATTTTGACTGGAAGAGTGGAAGAAACTAGTTCAACTCTGCTGATGGTCTTTGAAACAGGTAATGCTGCTGGTGTTGGATCAAAGTTTAAGCCTTTCTCAAAGACAGACAATGCAGCACCATCAACAATTTTCCATTTAAAATTCAAGATGGTTTATCTAGTCTCTTGTTTTTGCTGTTATGATACTACTTCGTTGAATTTTGAAGACTTTTGGTTTTCTTGCTCTGCCTGCACACCAGAAGAACATTCAACCCACTCCCAAATAATAGGGGCAAGCAAAGACAAGAGTTACAGATATAGTACAAAGTCTATCCGGTGGTGAGTATCTCTCATCTTTTCCCACAAAAGACTACGCAGTTCATTGTTGGTGTCTGGATATGATGCACAATCTTGGCAAAGGATGGTACAATGTGAGTGTCACGATACCTCTTCATTAAGGTAAGTGCTCTCTGAAGGCATTGTTTGGTACAGTTAAGGAAAGGTGCACTGAACAAAAATGGCATTTCAATCTCTAGCAACCTGCAAAACCAGTAGTTGATGAATACAGCCAGCAACATAAATTAAATATGAAGAGACAGAAGTTTAGCCCTTTTTGGACTGTATAGATAATGAGGTCAATGAGCACTGGCTATAGGACAACCTCATCAACAAAGACAATCAATTCATCTTAGCCAAATGTGGAATTTGGCATTAAAATTTCTTCAGATTCAGCATAAGAAAAACACTAAGTATGATGAAGGCAGAGGTCTGTCACTTGATTCCAGACAGTGATCATCATGACTGCCATATCACACAGTCTCTACACACGATGAGTGGAGGGGGAGGCCACTGTATACAGTAGAACCTCGTTTTTACACTTTTCAAAGGACTTCAGTGAATGGTGTAAAATACAGGAAAATGAAAAAAGCAGGAAATAATGTTTTACATGGTAAAATATGCTTACTGGATCAGCCTTGCATTTTCGTAATTTATTTGTGATATATGTACATAATAGGCATCAAAATACTCACCAGGAACTTTATTATATAATAAAGGTTATCCAAAGTTTTACTATTTTAAGCGCCATACAGAACTGGTAATTTTATGGAAAGTAGAAATTTTTGACATAATTTCATTCATTATAATCAAGGATGCCACTAACCGGGCTATGTAACACATCTTCAAATTTACCCAGGGACGGATATAGGGGGGGGGGGGGAGGGGGGGAGCAAAGGGGGCAGTTTCCCTGGGTGGCAGAATTTAGAGGGTGGCAAATTTTGAGCAACTCCTTTTTTTTATTTTTTTTTTTCAGAATTTATCTTTCTGGTATAATTTAATAAAATTATCTGACACAGGTACTTCAGCTAATCAAACTTTAAAAATCTACTAGATATTAGCCAGAATGAGGGAGATGTTTGCGTTATTGCATAAGTAAATGCACAATGTAGGTGCGCACACTTCTTATTGAAAGTCAAAAGCATTAAGGATCTAGAGTCCTCTCTCGGTAGCGGTGGAATTGATAGACATCTACACAGGATACAATGTAAATCACATTTAACTGCCTAACAGAGGGTTCATCGGACCACTTTTATACTATTTATGTCCCATTCCATTCTCGAATAGCGCGCGGGAAGAAAGGGCAGCAGAATCTCTCTGTTCGAGCTCTGATTTCACATATTTATTCAGATGATCTTTTCTACTTATTTAAGTGGGAGGCAACAATATATTTTCGCACACGCCAATACAAAAGAATCTGCCCTTCTTTTGACTCTTTCGATTTCCTCCGACACACCCACCTGATAAGTATCACACACTGGGCAGCAAGACCGATAAAACAGGAGGAATCTCACTGTATTATTGATGCTGCCTTTTTTCTAGCTAAGCAAGGCAGTCCTTTAAGAGGAACAAAAGAAGATGGTGATTTTTGTGATACACATAGTGGCAAATTTCTAAATACAATTGATCTCATATCATACTATAGTGTCCCCCTTCGTCTGTGTATTGAACGCCACAAGAATGGCCAGATTAGCTATTTTTACAAAATATACAAGATGAATTCCGTGACTTGATTGCTGACAAAATAAAACAAGATATAATTAAAGATATTTTAGCTGCTAAATACTTTTCAGTGATGTTTGACTGCACTTCAGATATTAGCCACAATGCGCAGATGACACAAGTAATTCGATATGTCAAGTCGAATGACTCAGAGGTTGTGGAAAGTTTTACTAACTTTTTACAGTCACAGACAAAACAGGAGAAGGCCTTATTCAAGAGATACTGCAAAAATTGGAACAAGATAGGTTGAACATTAAACACTGCAGGGGGCAGGCTCATGACGATGGGGCAAACAGGGCTGGAAAGTACAAAGGGGTCCAGTCAAGAATACTTCAGAAGAATGAACTGGCCTATTTCGTACCATGTGCTGCTCACTCTTAAAATTTAGTAGGAGCAAATTCAGCAGACATTCAGCAAGCCTAGGTGATCTGTAAGAATAGATGCGGTTGAAGCTTGAAAAAAAAAAAAAAGAGAGAGAGAGATAGAGAGAGAGAGAAAGTTAAAATTTATTACTTTAACTTGTTTCTGGTATGCAATATTAAAATAAATTGCTCATGTTAATCAGTTTCTGCGAAGTTAATACTTTACAATTGATAAAGCTGTTCGAAACATTCAAGGACTTTTGGGCTTTCTCAAAACTTCCTGGGATTCTTGTACCTCTGAAGCTATTTCTGAGGCCAAAGTGCAAGCAGAAGATAATGAGGTATCAACGGTATTCTCCGAAAAAAGGATTCGAAGAAAGAAGAAAATGGCTGATGAGCTTTGTGAGGATGAAGTATCCAACATTTACAAAAAAAAATAAGGAATAATTGACAGAGCTTAGTACCAGGTTTACTGCGCTTGATAAAATTGGTGCAAAAATTAGTTTTCTGTGTGGTGTGCAAATTCGAGAAATGGAAGTGGAGGACTTGAAGGCCAAACCAGCAGAACTGGCAGAAGATCATAGCAAGGAAGAATTTGAAGTTGAAAGTTTCAGACAACATGCACTGGCAGTAGACAGAGCCTTGCAAGACTCCACTGCATCATCAACATTAAGTTTAATTTATAAAAATAAATTGGTATCCCAACCTTACTACAGCGTTAAAATGTATCTTACCTTTCTAGTTCCTGTTTCGCCTGGAGAAAGAAGTTTCAGCAAGCTGAAACTAATTAAATACACTTGAGGAGCAAACCAGCTGCTTTTCTAAACTATGGTGATATCAAAAACAGTTTTGCAGCAAAAAAATTTCGAAAAGCGAAATTTTTAATTGATGTTTGTATGATGAGTAACCTTGTAATATTTTTGTATGTATTGAAATTGTTCTGTTTTCCTCTGATCTTAATTCAGTCAATAAAATAAGTTCATGTTGTGAGATTGTGACATTTATACAGAAATATGTAACCCAATTAGTGTCAAAAAGTCGATTCTTATTTTTTTTCTTTTTTTTTGGGGGGGGGGGCAGCAAATTTAAGCTTGCCCCCCTTGGCAAATGTCCTAGATCCAGCCCTAATTTACCTGAACCACTTTGATAGATATCGTTTGGATGCCACTGCCGGGCTATGTAACACATCGTCAAAATTACCGCCTTTTACCGGCATTAATTATTTACATAGTAAAACTCCTAAAGTTCAGTTCTTTTTGTATTTTTCTATGTTTCACATGACGTTATTAGAGAATTTATTCGATTTCTCGAGTGCAAATATATGCATAAGTATTTTGTGACGTTTGCATAGAATCATCATCTCGCACTGTTATTGCTTTTTTGAGGTTGTGGGTATTATGATGATGCCGAAACTAATAATACCCAACTTTCACAGATAACACTCTTTATCACAAAAACAATGCAACTCTTTATTCTCATGTCAACAAAGCAACTGGTTCTGATTGTTTGAGTACATGCCAGGTGCTCTGTCAAAGAAGCTGGTGGAAAGAGGAACTAGTCAGCCACTAATTGACATTATTCTCACGTCAACAAACTGTTCTGTTTGTCTTAGTACACACCAGGCGCTCTGGCAAAGACACTGGTGGAAAGAGGAATTACACTGTCACAAATCAGTGCATCATAAGTCAACTAGACGTGTACTGCCAATAACAAAATGTGAAATATATGTTTGAATAAATGCTAAGTGTCAAGAAACGTGACTGCGAAAAATTTTAAAATGTTATACTTTAAGGTGAAAGCCATACCAGGATCAATTTATATAGATTACCTAATTTTTTCTTCAAAAACTTGCATTCGAAAAGTGTAAATATGTTAATGCAAAAATGGGGGCGAATGAACACAGTCAACATAGGAAATTTAATGGAGCCGACAAAAAATGGTGTAAATGGTGGGAAAACGTAAAAACTGGGAATGTAAAAATGGGGTTTTACTGTATATACTACACTCGCCACTTCCAAATGTCAGACTGGAGTAACTTGAAGATGATAGCATGTTACACTGCTGAAAGTTAGTTCATTTCTTATATTTATTATTATTATTTTTTTTACAATGATCAAGCAATACCACTGCATGTCCAAGAAACATCCAAGCGCCATTAAACCAATCTTCAGACTGAAGACAAGAACAACAATAAAAGAAAATTAAAGAATGAGGCAGAGACAACAAGAGAGAAACAAAGAGAGAGAGAGAGAGAGAGAGAGAGAGAGAGAGAGAGAGAGAGAGAGAGAAGGGAAAATGATGATAAAAACTTTGAATTGCTATGCATTGTGAAATGGATACACTCTGTAGCTTCAACTTCCATAAAGCTGTTTAGGCCATATTTTGCAGTTCTTGACTAACATACAAGTACATGATTTCACAGGTATGCATTGTTTCGAGCAACATACATATCAATGAACATTTTAACATGTCCATCACCCCAATAAGAATTTACATTAAAGAGGCAATGTATCTCTACACATGTAACAACATATTAGTCATGCTGTTCAGTACTTACTCTCATTCCCTGCCACCTTGAAATTGCCCTCAGTGGTCTCAAGGCACGAAGAGTTCTCAAAGACCGCAGAACTTTCAGATTTTCATTTTCTTCTATTAATAAACTAAATATTGATACCTGACAAAATAAAAAACCATTGTAATTAAGTACAATAATAATAAATAAAATGTAATCCATCATGGTTTCACTGTGTTGCTCATAATCAAAGATTTCAAGTTACTTACAAAAACAATAATAAAATCAAGTATTGTCCAGAAGCTTGTGAAGTACTTCCAGAATCCAAGTGCAATCCACTTGAGCATCATTTCTATACTAAACAAAGCACAAAATCCTAAATTTGTCCAATAAAGTATTTTTTGTAGCATAACATTTTCATCAAGGTAAATGTCTTCAAAGCACAACGTTATACTAGATGCAAAAATAAGCACTAAAATAAACCACTCAAACATTGGTGTGTCCACAACTGAAAGAACCTGAGTCCGTATTTCCATCCACTTCTTGCCAACTTTTGTTTCAAGACATTGATCACAGCACGCACATCTGCAATGAAAATAGAAGTGAATTAACCACACAGTGCACATGGAAATATTAGCAATCAGAGAGACATTATTATTTTCAAAAATTGTTATTGAGTTCTTACAATTTTACATTAACACTGCTGTTCATTTACCATCTATGGTTAAAAAGTAACTTATTAAAGATTCACAACAAATGTCAGGTACCTATTTCAAAACTACAGACAACATCATCATCTGGGAATAAAATATTGATACATATATCAACAATAGCCAAAGCACTATTGCAAAGAGATATATGCAAAAATTGAGTACCGTTGATAGCAATGTTGAGGGAAGCATTCTTGTGGAACCTTCATGATCTTGTTTCGGCCGAACCCCGGAAAGCTGCCCATGCCATCAATGTAGCGCCCCTGAGAATCTCGCCTCCCACCAACTGTAAGTTCATCTACATAAGAAACTAGAGCATGCCAAGGGTGTGAGGCAGTTTTATCATCACCTTTCTCTCCGGCTGTAGGCAACATAGTCTCTAATTCTCCAGGACCTTTATTAAGAACTTCTAGCTCTATGCTCTCGTCTGCATTTGACTCATCTGTAATAAGATGCATATTAATTAGATATGGGGTGAGGAGAGTGCTGCAACAGAAACAAGACAATTAATTGTTCATTATTTATTTCCTGAAACCTGTAATATTTTGTGGCCTATGATTTATTTTTTTATTTTTAGAAGGTACATAAAAACATATGCATACCAACAACTGTCATTACAAGTCAATGTCCTACTTATCTTGATATCACAAGTGACAAAAAAGTCAGTATCAATTAATAACGAATAGTTATGCATATGTTTTTTATTACAAACTATACAAAAATATAGAAAGATAATGCATGCATATACTGCAATGAATAAATAATTTTTTTAAAAAATTTCTGTTCAGAAGTACTCTGCAAGAATAATATTTTTATATAATGAGTGAAAGTAAATCATTCATGAAT
This sequence comes from Locusta migratoria, assembly GCA_026315105.1. Lineage (NCBI taxonomy): Eukaryota > Metazoa > Arthropoda > Insecta > Orthoptera > Acrididae > Locusta > Locusta migratoria. The sequence goes on along the minus strand of CM048748.1, from coordinate 380,834,806 downwards.
AAACCACTAGTAAATGTATGTTTATTGAAACTACTTTTGAAAGCTGTGATAAAATAGAAAAAGTAACCAAAATTAATCAACAGTAAGTATACAATAATTCCCTAGAATATCTAAATTTTAAACTATTTCAAGTGAACTATTGTCTAGGCAATGCAATCTAATGATTCTAAAATGCACAATTTTAATTGGAAGGATATTTTCTGTATCCTTTTGCAACATGACTATGATCATCTGTACAACAGCCAGCACCCACACATTTTCTGAACATGCAATTGGCATAAAAAGAAACTGGAAGACAAGATTTACATGTACATCAAAACCACTTGTACTACTGTTGATGTATTCACACAATGGTGATGCTTTCTCTCTCTTTTATGTGGCATATTATTATTGTTTGTAAACTACTTGAAATGTTATTGCAGCACCCAGCATTTGTAAAATTGTGGTACCATACAAACATCATGTCTGTTTTAACAATGGAAATCCAAAAGGAATGTCAATACTGAATGATAGATAACAACTCACTGAGCTGCTGACAGACACTAATATAGATAATAGTGTCTTGTCAGCAGTTCAGCAGGCCACTTTACAGTGAGTTGTTATCTATCCTCCATTATAAATGAAGTCTTTGTCATTTGCCAATGACAATATTTATGAGTGACATGAGTTTTCATTGGATATACATGATGTTTAAAAAATGTGTAGGTTTGCTGAAAATATTCTAATACAATATGCCAAGTTGTGCAAAATGCTTCCTATGAAGAATTCAAAATAAATACATAATAGGGGTTACATTTTTCTCATTGCGAGTAAACCAAAAGAAAGGGAAAAAACAGACTGACATAACTAGGCTACTGTGTAAAAATCTCATGCTGTACTGTAGCTCACACACAACTCAGTTGATAGTATCACCTATACAATTTTATAATTATTATCACAAGGATATCATACAATTGCAATTAAATACTTTTTACAAATGACTGTCTGCTTCATTGTTTTAAAATGTGCTAATACCCCCTGATGTGTATGTAGACTACCTTTCCCCAGTGAAACAGCTACCAACTCAGGTATCTATGGCAGTATTTACAAGGGGCTTTTTTATTTCATTTTGTGATTTAGTTTGACCAGTTTATGTGAACTATGGTAAATACTTTAGTTCAAATTCTTTTATAAATTATTTAATGTATACATCATAAAAACTTTATACAATGTGCTATTTGCCGACTTACAAACTGACCTGAGGTCACTGAAATATGCACTACTGTATGAGAGAATAATCTTTTTTGGTAAGTGTTTCCCATTACTGAAGCCACTGAAATTTATATGTGAACTCTAACAGTATGAAATACATTTTATTTATATGAAATGTCTAAGACTCAACAGCAGTCAGTACCTCAGTGCATCTGAGACATGAAGCATTGCCTTACATTCCAATATTCAGGTACTGAGAGTATTGAGATTATCATGTTAAATACTTCAATGAGTTGCAGAAAAAAAATTAATTAATCATCAAAAAGTTTGTGAAGTGCACTTCTTGCTGTGCATTTACAACATGCACATTGGGAAACACTGACCTGAAATTTTGTTTAGTGTCAAGAAGCATGAATACCATGCTGTATGTGCTACAAAAAAGCTGGCAATTGCTATACAACTATCTGGAGCCATATATCCAGATGCCTAAAAGGACTATACTCCAGAGAGATCTTCACAGGAGATTGCAATTTTTGTACTTATTATGAAGCAACTACAAGTTTTGTTTGTCATACCTGAGAGAAGAAGAGAAAAGCAAAGGACCTGTATGCTACTTGAAAGTTGGAAATTGTAGATTAATAATATTAAGAACAATGATTTTTTATAGAACAGAAGTGATAATTACAAAAATACTTAAATTACATTTTATAAAGTCTGTCTTTAAACATCTGATTCAGTCGAACTCCATTGTTATCTTCCTTGGAAAATCAAGTTTACTTTATGTTTATAAATTTTAATTACTGTCTGTAAATGGGTTTTGATTTTATTAAAAACAATTATTCAGTATATTGAATGTCAGTGATTATTTACTTCTGTTTGCTTCTCTTAATTTAAAATATGTAGCAGGTTAAGAGAAACAACTGGAACATATACCTATATGGATGGAATCCTTTTTCATTTATTCATAATTTTGCTCCTCCCATTTACTCCCAACTATCTTTTTCACCCCACCCCCTTTACAAAAAAACACACACACAACAAGGATGAATGTGGAAGGGGCAAAGGGAAAGAAGAAATTAAATAAAGAAATACTGTAATTTGTGAAATGAATGTTGTGCAGAAATGATATCTCTTAGAGGTCATCAAATAAAACTCTCACATTTACCAGGGAGTGAAAGACAAATGGAAAAATACTATGAGAGGTTATAGATAATATACATAACTAGAAATGTTTTCTCCTTCTGTAGTATCTTAGCATCCCCTTCCCTCCATTACTAATAAAGTAGAGTGTTACTCTACATGGTATAACTTTTCTGTTAAATATTATAACTGTTCTAAAACAGGTGTTAACCAAGATAGAAATAATTCTATTAATGCTGGAAATTCTCCTCAGAGATGATAAATTGTTTTCCAAAAGAGATAGATTGGCTGGCCAGTACTTACCTTTGTGGTGTACCGCCGATAGTGACACAAATGAAGAAAAATGAAAAGGAAGAAAAAGGACAAGCTTTTGGAACACAATTCCTTCTTCAGGTGGGAGAGAAGGGAAGAAAAAAGTATGGGAACAGAAGGGAAAGGTAATTCATGACCTAGGTCATGAGGATGGTGTGTATGGAGTCAAGCTCCTTGTCCTCTTTTTTTTTCCCCCCTTCATTTGTGTCACTGTCAGCGGTACAGCACAAAGGTAAGTACAGGACAGCCAATCTATCTTTTTTGAAAAATAATGTAATAGGAATAATTCTCCCACATATAATTAGATAAAGTTATAATAATATTGAAGAAAATTCAAACTTTTTATAAATACACTCTTTTGGCTACCCAGAATGCAATGTGTTACCACAGAACTTTCCAAATATGCTTCTAGCATGCCGATAACAAATTTAAATCATATTAAACAGTTTCATTTTTGTTTCTTATTTGAAAGCTGGTCATCTTAAATGAACATTTTAGTAATCATTGGTCACAGTTACTTCAATCTCACAAAACAAGTGCAAATGTCAGCCCTTCAGGAGATAATGATCCAGGGCATTTATTAAAAAAAGTCACATAGAATATCAAGGATAATACTAGACATAAAATAAGAATACTGCTGGTAACTTTAAACACTGTACCCTAGCAGAAGGTCTTGCAAAGAAAATGGGTGTTCAATATACAGGGTGAATCACCTAAATCTTGCACAGCAAATATTGCAGAAATGAAAAGTGCTAATGATATGCGGTTTTCATTGGATGGATTGGTAGTCAGGGGCTTGTACTGTTCATCAATAAACAGATTCTAATAATACAACCACTGAAAATAAAGTTAGGTGAATAGTCCTGTAACATTAACGCAGATGAAGTATGGAATACAGTTACCTTACTGTTCATCAAAATAGTCACCTCAGATAACTATGCACTACTGGGCTCTGCAATACATGCATGGAAGCTTTGCACAAAGTCTTCCTTTGGGATGATGTTCAAAAGCCTTGTCACATGTTATTGTATGTCAGGAACATCATCAAATCTCTTTACTTTCAAAGCAACAATTGTTTGTGATTAATGTCCTTACTTTGTCAATATCTGATGGTGGTCGCTCATTGTTCACTACAAGGATTGTCAGAAACACTTTCCTGGCTTCCTTGAAAATGTGAGAACACACAGTTCATGGACAGCATCACATGCATTTTTTATGTATCTTTCCAGAAAAATAATGCATGTTTTGGTGATTTACCTTGCCATTATTGTTAAATGTGACTTCATCACAAAATAAGATACATAATGTTTTCAGAGTATCCTGTTGTAATGTCCATGTATATAAGGTAACACGAATCTCATTAATGTTTCCTTGCAGCTTGATTGAGAGAGATGTGATATGGATGGAACCAATGTCAACGGAGAATGTGGCCAGTTGACTGGCTCTTGCCACTTCCTCATGTGATTGCGTGGGAACTAATGTATTAATCAACTACAACAGTAGCTAAAACATTATCTCATCAAAAACATAAAATGTACAAAAATGCAAGTCTCGCAACAAATTCATTCCATCACAAACAGTTGTGAGATCTCATGGAAAATCAAGTCAGTTATTTTAGTTAGTGTTCATGGAACCAACTATTCAACACATCATCATATTTTTTTTATCTAATTAGTTATCTACCAACATCTGTAATGACTATATCAAAATTACACATCTTTATTTCTATAATAAATATAATTACTTGGCAATCACACCATAATATGACATCAGAATAGATATAATGATCTGACAATTGCACATCGTCACAATGACATAACAATAATTTATACTCCATTACACAACCAAATGGAACCATATAATAATGAAGAACACTCAAATGTGCATAAAAATAGTAGTTTAATAATATAGAGGGAAACATTACTGTTCAGAAAAATTACATATCTATTTATAATTTATATTCCACTATGTAACCACATGTAATCACGTAAGAATGAAATACCTCACATTTGCATAAAGTATTCTAAATATTAGTATATGTTGCCATGCAATTGCCAAGTCATTATATTTATTATAGAAATAAAGATGCATCATTTTGATATAATCACTACAAATGTTGGTAGATAAATAATTAGATAAAAAATTATGATGAAGTGTTGCATAATTGGTTCCATGAACACTAACTAAAATAACCACTTTTTATGGTGGAATGAATTTGTTGTGAGAGTTGCATTTTTTTACATTTTATGTTTTTGATGGGATATCACTTCTTTTTGTAGGTAGTCCTTTCCATTAAAATTTGTTGTACGTCAGTCACAGATTTACATAAAACCCATTCCCTATCTCTTTGGTTTGGTGTGTTTTCATTTGGTTGTAATAGTATTTGGGAAGTCTGGAAAGTTAATTATATCATTATTGTTGATAAAACTCTTCTGTGTATTGGACCACATTGTCAATATATCAAATGTTTCACTGACGTTTCGGCCACTATTGCAAGCGATCTTCTTCTGGGTGTCACTGTTACCACTTGCAATAGTGGCCGAAACATCGGTGAAACGTTTCATATATTGATACCCAGAAAAGTTTTATCAACAATGACAACAGCCACAGAAGCCTTTGTTTATACTGTTATTGTTCAATCCTTTAATCATGTACAGTACTGAAATCTATGGTGGACAACTATAGAAATATCAACAAGTTAGTGTTGTATTTCGCATCAGTTTGTGAACTTCATAATATACAAAAGTTGCCAATAAGGGACATTTTCCTGTATAAGTGAAAGTAGTAGTTACTATTTTGCCTTGTATTTATTGAATGATCAGTTTATTTCATACAACAATAATTCAAAATTAGTTATTGTAGTGCATAAAAAGAAGCCTTGCTTTATAGTGCACACAATTGTACGGTATGAAAATGATTAAATATAATTGCATAAATCTTTCTCCTAAAATCAGTACAATTAAAACTTATTGAGAGTTACAGAATAAAATTAATTTCTTTATTGAAAAAAAATCAGGCTGAGAGTATTAATAATAATAATAAAAGAAAAATTTCTATAATTTTCGTCTTTGTTTGGTTCCAGCTGGAAGTGCTTTTGGACATGGTGATGATAATTTCATGTAACTTTTTGGATGTTAGACCCTGTCTGAGACTGTGTTTGGCCTGCCTGGTTCAAGTCTTTTGGTGACACCACTTGGGCGACTTGCACATCGATGATGATGAAATGATGACGAGGATGACACAACACTCAGTCCTTGAGTGGATAAAATCGAACATGGGCACCCTACATGGCAACCTACTATGCTGTCCACAGGAATGTGAAGATGGACACATTTGGAAAACAAGCATGTTTTATATTTAGTGAACTTCCAGTATAATTCACACTGCATTAGTTCCGTATTTCGTTCCCGTCATTTTTCTGAGATACAACTTAATAACTTTTATTTCACAACGGTCTATTTATTTTTGGAGATTATCCTCCTCCTTTTCTTCTCTGGAATCACTTGCATCAGATTTTGTTAAGGCCACTCCCTATCCTTTTTAAAAAAAATTCTCAGAGGCTTTAATGCATAACACTGATATTACACTAATTTTCTTCTTTGATAAAGACTCTTCAGTATGCTGGTGCTCCCTCTAACACCAATATTGCCCTAATCTCCTTCACACATTCGTCCAATATTAATAATGTGTACAGAGATTTTAAATACATGTGTACATGTTTAGCAAATGTAATTTATTGCAATAAATCTCACAACAAACTTTTGGCACAAACTGAGAAAACAATGGTAAAAAATAAGAAGTGGCTTACTTTTTGGAAGTGTTCTGTAAAGACAGCTGCAAGTGAATCACAATAATGTATACAAGTGACTTGCTACTGTAAACCTAGCTATAGACTAATAGTTAATATATGTATGTGGCACATCAATAGTATGAAAACATCGGACTAGCAATATTTCCCAACTGAAGATTCAACTCGATGATCAAAAATGTGTCGCCTAAGATGCCAAGCCACAAATGAGATAGGTGAATATAAATGTATTATATCTTTGTCTAGCACATGATAGATTTTTATTTATGGCAGTGGTGGCATAGTGTGCTGAAGTTGGCAGCAACGGCAAATGAGACACTTGGGAAAACCAGTCACGTAGAATAAGAGGCACAGTCTTTTATGTTGACCATGAAGTAAATAATTAATTTTGTTCCTACTCTGCAGTTGATGGGTTCTTCTATGTACCCCTTACAAAGCGAACATTTTGTTGCCAAAATTTGCACACTATGCTCATGCCGTAAGTAAAATTTAGACTTTACATAAAAATTCTAAATGTGGTGTAATTAGATCAGTTTATCCCTATTTCTTATGACTGTTATATCCATACACAAATAATTGTTGACACATTGTTTAAAGTGACAGGTAGACCAATAATACTGTATCAGTAGTGCCAGTTTATTAATGGTAGTCACTGGTTCTGCCGAGGATTGTTTGCTTTGGCATACAAAACATTTATATTCTTGGACGTCGATGTTTCCCTTTTGATGTTCATCATACATTTATATTTTTGAATTTATGTTACCATCAATGTTTTTCTAATATCAATAATCCTTAGGGCAGTAGTTGGAAGCACTTCAGTTTCTGGTGTTCACTTTTTATTAGAGATGGAGAATTTAAATTGTCAAAACATCTATTTCATTTTACCACTCTTAGTGGCTATGCACATTCTTCATGGGATACTCTGCAAATCACATTTAAGTGCTGGGCAGAGGGTTCATCGAACCACCTTTATATTATTTATTGCCCATTCCATTTTCAAATAGCGCACAGGAAGAAAGAAGACCTGAATCTCTCCGTTCAAGCTCTGCTTTCTCATGTTTTAATCTGATGATTTTTTCTACCTATGTAAAAGGGAGTCAACAATACATTTTCACATTCAGAGGAGAATGTTGATGACTGGAGTTTCCTAAGTAGCCCATGCCGCAGCGATAAGTGCCATTGTTGTAATGATTCCCATCCCAGATCCTGTAGCATTTCTCTTAATGCTGTTTCCCGTGTTTTATTCAAAACGAGCTACCTAAAAAATTACCGACCAGTTTTCATAGTTCCGATTTTCTCCAAAATATTTGAATCACTCAACTCAACAACTACTTTTAATCACAGAATTTACTATCTGACAACGAATTTGGCTTCTGCAAGGGAAAAATTCCACCACTGCTGTTCTCTCTATTGTAAATGAAGTAATAACTGCCTTTGAAAATAAAAACAAAGCCTCGCTTCTCTTGTGTGATTTCAGTAAGGCATTTGATTGTATCTCTCATGATGTCTTACTTGCTAAACTAAAATATTATGGTGTACAAGAAGCTGCATAGACAGTTATTGCATCATACCTAAACAACAGGAAACTGTCAATAACAGACATTCACAACTGAAAGAAGTTATAACCATTCATGATTATTGTATTGTGTACATCCACAGCAAACCATCTTTCGAATTATGTAAGTCTCATTGCCCCCTATAAAATTATCATAGAAAATTGGTACTTCAATTTTCAAGTTTGCATACAATGGCGTCCCCACATCTCTGCTGTGTTGTGGTTTGAAACCAGCGTTTAATGTTCTTGCTCCCAGTCTGAGGATTTTGTCCCGCATTGTGTGACAGAATTTTCGAGATTACATTTATAGCTGAAATCAAGCTAGAATGTAGGTGTCATTGGTACTGTTTCCAATTACAACTCTATTGTACCAGTTATTCTTCATTCTCTAATCAGGTGCCACATGTCATTTCGGATGACTCTTCACTTACAGTTAGTAGAAAGGTGACGGTTATGTTAAAATGAGAGAAAAAGAAGAAGAAGATACATCACTAGGAATCGAACCTGTGACCTCTCAGATGTGAACCTAACACTTTACTACAAGACCATTACCAATCCATCCTCACAACTCCAAGATAGCTGATGCTCTTCTGTCAAGTGAAAACGTGTTCATGAATGGAATTAACATTTACAGATGTTTCAAATTTTCCTTTCATTACAGGCTAAGCACTAACTAAATACAAAATTTGATATTTGTGTGTCTTCTAAAAGTACCTTAGAATTCTGATGATCAGTGAGTCAGTGACAGAATTAGCGATTTTCGACTGCTAATATTTCGTAACTATCAGGTGTGGAATAATAATTTGAAAATGTAGATATTAATTGTAGATACTCTTCAGAACCAAAAATTCACACTTCTAGCTATATTCACAACTGAGGTACAGGGAGTGTCAAAATTGCCATTAATTGTAGATACTCTTCAGAACCAAAAATTCACACTTCTAGCTATATTCACAACTGAGGTACAGGGAGTGTCAAAATTGCCATCTACTGCATCGAGTAAAGGGTGGTATGGCCATGCGCTCAACTTGGTGGGGCCCTGCCGTGCCCCTAGATTTTGTTCCACTTCTGTTGCCAATTGTTTCCTTCTGTTACATCATCTAGATGTTACACTACCATATTCATATAACCATTTGAATAAGTTGATAAATAATAGCTGAGATGAGTGATATCTACTGGTGCATGTATCTGCATATGCTGTACAAGAATGAACTACATTCTTTCTATACTGTCCATACACCAGGAGTGTGTCAGCCTTTTCTACATTAGTAAATCTCATCATCCACTCACAACATATTGCTTGGACTGTTACACACTAACTGACTAGCAAGTCACAATTCAAGCAAGAAACTCACAAGTATGATGTAAGTAAACATCATACACTGACATTCTAATTTGCCTTACTTTCAGTCTGTTAATTTCACTAGGTATTGTTCCATTAAAAATGTTTATCTGCACATAAAATACACCTTCTATGTATTATTAAAATCTGTTTATTGACTAACAATATCAGCCTTTGACTACCAATCCATCCTGTCGAAACTGCAAATCATTAACACTTTCTATTTCCACAATATTTGTAGTGAAAGGTTTAGGTGATTCACTGTGTATAAATGATGACTATATGAACTAAAAAACTATAAAAGTAACCAACTGTAGAAGATATTTCAAATGAAAATTAAATGATCAGAAAAAATAAAGGTAACACCATTTTTATTAGAAAAATCTCAGAAGAGTAAAAAGAACTATAAATTTATTGTATAGTAAAATACTAAGAAATAAATAGAAGAAGGAAAGTTGTGACTGACAGTATGTGGATTTGTTGTTTTACTTATCAAATAATTTCTTCTTGAAACTAGGAAAGTTTTCATTATCTTGTGTACGCAGCTGTTGATAGCAACACTTTTCCTGCTCAGTGAAAAGATTAAGATAACTATACTTTTTTTAATAAAAAAGCTTGTTAGCAGCAAGTAGTTAGTGTAACTGGGAAATAACTATGATGAACTGTGAATGTAATATATATGAATGGTAGTTCTGCATAATATAATAATGGAAACTCCAAGTTAGAAATAAACAATACAATAAGGGCAGTTTATCACTAACCACAAAGACATGACAACAAGCTGCAACAGGCACATACCGGTAAAAAGGCACACACACATACAACACTTAAGCTATCAGCCATGGCCTCTTCAGAATAAAGAACATTCACACAATCACACAACACAAACACAACAGTCATCTCTGGTGACATGCGGCAGCTGGAGATGATGGTTGTGTGACTGTGAAGTGTGATTGTGTGAATGTTCTTTTTATTCTGAAGAAGGTCATGGCCAACAGCTGAAGAGTTGTATGAGTATATCTTTTTTATGTGACTGTCACAGCTCACTGTTATGTCTTTGCAGTGAGTTGTAAACTGTCTTCATTATATTGTTGACAGACATGCATAATATTCACATCAAATAAATGAAAAAGTAAAATAGTATGTCTTCAGACAAACTCAAAGTTATATTTACTTGTTAAGGAAATTTTTTGATATATTTCTCTAGAGAAGGGTTTGGCGAACTTCCATGACAAATTGTGTACTGTATTGAGAAAAGGTCTAGATTTTTTGCTCCTTTTTCATTGCTCTACTGATTAATTTATACAACAGTTAACTTCAATCCACACTGTATGCCTACTATTTGCCAAAATTTCACAGGTTTTCACTGTCAATAAATTCATGCAATCACTACTAGGTTGGTCACAAGATTCTAGCTTGTGAGACATTTGTTCTAACACTTCCTGAGTTTCTCAAACAAAAATGCATGGAATGATGCATAGTTTCAAAGATAATATTACAGGTTTCTCCCTTAAATCGTTCACTCCTATGAAGTCCAGGAGATCAGACATGAAGTTTACTTGGCTGGGCTACGGCATAATGACTAGCCAACATCTCCTTTAACATTTATAATGATACGAGCAATATACACTGAATGGTGGTCTGTAGATTGACTTAGGACCTATGGATTTAGTTGACATCATTCTGCATCCAGCATCTCAATATATTTCTCATATCTATGTGGAACTGTTGTCTTTTAATCCTTTTTTCTACTCTATTATACTTCTGCTGAGGTAATAGTTTCATACCTAGCTATCATATATGACTACTCAGTCAGCAGATCATCCATACTCAAAGACTAAAAATTTGCACAGATGATGCCAATGTTCAAGAAAGGTAATAAGAGTGATCCGCAAACTTGCAGGCTCATATCAATCATGTTAATTTGCAGCAAGATTTTGGAACATATACTTTGTTTGAATGTTATGAACTACCTTGAACAGAATTTCCTATTGATCCAATGTTAACATGGATTCAGAATGTGTCACATTTGTGACTGTTTACTCACATGAAATGATGAGTGTGTCAACAAGGGATCTCAGTGTTTGATGAGAATCCTAGCTTGCATTCGATCATTGTTTCCCAAATTTTAAATTTCACAAGAGCTATAAAATCAGTTCCATATTTCTAGATTTTCAGGAGGCCTTTGACTCTGTACCTCATAAGCAGCTTCTAATCAAATTGTGTACTTCTGGAATGTCAACTCATTTGTGCAACTGGATTTGCAATTTTCTGCCAGAAAGGACATACTTTGTAGTAATTAAGAAAGAGTCATTGAGTAAAACAGAAGTGATACACGGCATTCCCCAAGGATACGTTAAAGGACTCCTACTGTTTCTTAATGAACAACTTAGGAGACTATGTGAGCAACTCTCTTAGACTGTTTGCACATGATGCTGTCATTTATCAGTTAGTAAAGTCAACAGAAGATCAAATGCAATTGCAAAATGATTTAGATATCTGTATGGTGTGAAAACTGGCAGTTGACCCTAAACAATGAAGTGTTAAGTCATCCACATGAATACTAAAAGAAATCTGTCAAACTTCATTTACATGATAAATCAGTCAAATCTAAAGAACATAAATGTACCTAGATACCTAGGAATTACATTAAGAACAATTTAAATTGGAAAGAACACATACAAAAGATTGCAGGGAAAGTGAACCAAAGGCTACATTTCATTGAAAGAAGACTTAGAAACTGTTAACAATTATTATTAGGGGAGGTAAAATACCCTGCATTAAAGAAGTGTAATGAAGTTCTGTGTGTAACAGATGACACAAGCTTTTAATTATGTTATTATTTAAAGGATAATTAAGGTGAGGAGGTGCTTAACAGATTTGGGGAGGAAAGGAGCTTCTGGCATATTCTGACTAAGAAAAAGACGGGGCAGTATGGAGAACTGGGTCGAACCAGTCTGTGGACTGACCACATCATAACATAATTTTTGTATTCCTAATCACTTTATTTACTAATTATGTCAGACATTAAGTGTTCATGTATAGACATGATATTCTGGTAATTTTAAATGCATTCCTGCATTCTATCATGCTTTGGTTCGTTAACCATGTTTTGTGATTCAAAGGCTAAAAAAGTCTCTGTTGCAAATTATTTCTGTTATCAATAATGCTTTTCTTACAATTGGTACATCTTGAAATTTTATGTAAATAAGGCATAACTGCTGTTACCAAAAGGTATTTCCACACACGTGTGTAGCTAGGTAGCACCAGTTATAAAATAAGGTAAATTAGAAAGAGTAAAATGAATCCCCTGCCTTAAAATGTGAAAGCTACATTAGTTACAATTAAAATCTCAAGTAATAACACTGAAGTGAGTAATAATGTATATCAGTTCAATAAAAAATACCTGAAATGGAAATTAAAACTGATGAGTTAAAAAATGTAATTCACTTAAAAAGTCGGTCAAGATCATAATTTACTTAAAGGTTCTGATTTTGACTATTTAAATGGCCATCCCCATCCTTAGTCCACTACAACCATAGTGCTGGCCACTGGTTGCATTGAACAGGAGCTGCTGTGTTGGAGCGCCCCACAACAAGCCGCGTCCCGTCTGTCCGCGGCATCTGAAAGACATGCCATGGCAGAATCCGCCGCATGATGGCGCCGCCTCCGAGGGCTTGCAGCGCCGTAACAACCGGGCAAGCACGCGGTGTGCGAGGCATGCCTCAGTCATGTTGTAGCTCTCACCTGAGCCTCATATGTAAACATTAGCTGTGTTTGAGACTTGCCACCATTGTACCGTTTCACTTAAAGTGTTTGTGTTGTACCGTCCTTTGTCTGCAATAAATCACACTGTTACAACATGCATCCAGGCAGCTCCTGCTCAACCAATGGCCAATAATATGGTTGTAGTGTCCTGAGGATTGCTATCTAAATAGTCAAAACTGGTAACCTTTAAATAAATTGCAATCTTGACTGACTTTTTAAGTGAATTCAATCATTCTTATCGCTGATTCTCCACAATGTTTTGAAAAATAAAAAATTTAACATTCAATATATGTTGTAAAAATGTAAACTTTCATGGCCGGAATGGTCAAAATTACTAAAAATTTCCGGGCTGTTACGCCGTGGTCTAGTGGATTTATTATTAAAACCCAACTTTTTGTCCCCGACTGTGGAGGACATTCTCAAGGGGGATCGTGGCACTTTTGGATGTCCGATTCATACCCTGGCTCGCTACTGACTGAAGCCAAATTCCGTTTACAAGGGCTCGTGCGCAGTGGTGTGACGTCAGATGTTTTTTGACATACGCGCGAAATTTGTCGTTGCCAATTTCCTCCGTCCGTTAATGTCATCTCATGGTGGAAGACTGTTACATTTCCTCTGCAAAACCGGAATCCAGATATCATTTAGTTTCACGTCCTCCTCCATCCTATTGAAATTATTGGGGTGTTTTACAATTTCTATAGCCTCTCTATACAATCGTGGTATCCATTGGTAGCTGCAAAAACCTGAGTCTTATCAAATTGAATAAGGTGGTCCCCTGGTTGAAAAACATGTTCAGCAAAAGCTGATCTGTCAATCTCTCCCCTTCTACAGATCCCCTTGTGCTCATCTAGTCGGTTTTTGACTGTTCTTTTTGTGGTACCCACGTATACGCCCCCACAGCTACACGTAATCCTATAAATTCCTGCTTTTTCCAGCGGTTTGCGAGCATCCTTTGCCGATTTCAGGTGATCCTGTATCTTCCAAGTAGGTTTTTAAATGACGGCAACATTCCGTTCCGTCAAAATTTTAGTTTTGACATCGTATCCCTGTTTACTATGGTTCCAGTCAATGAGGTGCTGCAACAGCTAAATCTCCTCTTTCCACCAGACATTGCAGATCTGTTCAAATATTTCCTCATGACCACTTATTTCAAATGGAATGATGATTTTTATGAACAGACAGATGGTGTAGCTAAGGGGAGCCCAGTTGCAGCAAATTTCTTCATGGAAAACTTCGAGGTACAGGCATTGAAAACAGCAAACAAAAAACCTACTATATGGTTTCGCTATGTAAATGATACGTTTGTTGTGTGGAGGCATGGTAGAGAGGAACTACATCGTTTTCTCCAACACCTCAACGGGATTAATTCCAGAATCCAGTTTACCATGGAGAAGGAGGTAGAGGGAAAATTGAATTTGCTCGACGTGTCAGTTTAAAAAAGAAAAAAAAAAAAAAAAAAATGGGGAATGGCAGATTGGGCCATACAGTTTATCGGAAGACCACACACACATACCGTTATCTGCACCGGGATTCAAACCAACACCCACAGCAAAAGTGGGGCATTATAAAGACGTTGGCAGACAGAGCAAGGAACATCTGTGAACCGTAATTACTCGACGCGGAATTGTAACACCTGAATAATGTTTTACTTAAGAATGGTTATTCATCTACAGAGATAAGAAGATCTTTGAGACTGACACGTAGAGTTGAAAACGATGAAAGAGTTCCTGTGAAATCTAAATTCTTCCTACCTTTTATTAAGGACGTCACCGACCGCATCGGCAATGACGAATTGCACGCGCATGTCAAAAACATCTGACGTCACATCAATGCGCGCAAGCCCTTGTAAACGGAATTTGGCTTAAGTCAGTAGTGAGCCAGTGTGTGAATTGGACATCCAAAATTGCCACAATCCCCCTTGAGAATGTCCTCCGCAGTCGGGGATGAAACGTTGGGTTTTAATAATAAATCCACTAGACCACGGCATAACAGCCGGAAATTTTTAGTGATGATTTATTCATTATATGTGTATGAGGGTCAAAGCCATGTAATAATAGTATACTTTATGAGACGAACTTCATATGTAAAAATAAATGGGGTAAAACCATGTAAAAATAGGATAAGTTGTGAGAGTAATTTGACCGCAGCATGATGGAGTACTGTGCCGGATAAGTGTGCAAACACAGGCGAACACAGTCATGTGATATTTAGACAAACGGCCATTGGTCTGACAGTGAATTGGCATGCAGGCATAATTTAAAAATGGGGCCAAGTTATGACTTTGATATTACAGAATATTGAAGAATATTAGACCCAATATCAAATTATTTAGGATTAGAAAACAACATAATTAGATCAATGTTTGTTTATCTATGTTTCACTTGACTGAGATCACAATAAGAGTACCTGCTAATAATATGTCCTATTTTTACATGTTTTACTCTGCATCATGGCTTGGAATCCACATTAAACTCTAGGCCCCCATGTAACTGACTGGGTCATACAATTCAAAGGTTGGAGGAAGGCAATGACATAACAGATCCAAACAGGACTTTGCCTAATAAAGCACTGTGGTTTTCAAACTAATATTTGGATTGTTGACTGATTTATCTTGTACCCCTTTTATCCGTACTTATCCAAATTTTTGTTTTTTAACTCACAGGTTTTACTCACAATTTCTGGTCATTTTAATTAAACTGGTGTATACAACTACTTGCTAAAATACCATTATTGGTATTTTAAAAGATTTTAATCATGATCAATATGGCTTTTGCATTTTGAAGCAAGGGATTCCTTTTTCTCTTTCTAGTTTACCTGTTTTATAAACAACATTTGATAGGTTAATGAGTACGTGAAAAAGTCTATTTTAAAAGCACTTATAGATTATTTGCAGAAAATCTGAAGATGAAGGAGCATGAAATATGTCATTGATGATTAAAATAATGTGCAACTGAGACAGTTTACTGACAGATAAAACACACTAAATCACTTCTTTTGTATTCAAACAGAACCATAAATAACTTTTATTGAGGTAATCCCTATTGTGTAGCAAATTCATTCAATAATGAGTTGCATGACCCTTACATGAATGTTGTCCTTGAACCTGTGTGACATTCCTTCAGTCAAAAACCATCTTGATTGCAAATTGTTTTATTAATTAATGACACGCTTCGCCCTTTAGCAGGGCATCTTCAGATTATCTGCGTAACAGAATTTACACAAAATTACAAGGCGGAATTACAAATGGGTATAATGGTACATGGGCTTATTTTGTGTTAAGAAGAAAGTATAAATGGTAAACAAAGCTTCAATGCGCTCTCCGTGGAGTGACACCATACGTTGTTTGGGGTGTTTCTATTTTTCTGGAATTTTTGGATTTCCTTGTAGCCCTACAAATGATCGGGTAACGATGAATTACAGTTGGAACATATTTGGTAAAGATGTGATAAACATAAAACTGATTTTTAAGATTACCTTAATACAAGTGGTGGTCTCTGGTGATACAAGATAAGCCCACATTTACAATTGCACTCACTGGCGGTGGGCGAGCATGGTGAGCTGCTCTGCCAACTTGTACAGACTAACTAAGAGAATGTGCATAGGGAGTGACATAGAAAGCCAGTGTATAAGACGGGATGGATGAAATATAGCTATCTCAATAAAATTTAATGAACAGGAGGTTATTAAGCAGAACAGAAGTTAATAATTTATGTTTGTACTTATAAAAGAAAGGAATTTTATTTGAACAGAGACATCATAGTATCTAGCAATGTTTAATCTTTGCATGCCAACTGATCGTTTATGAGGTGTGGGTGTCCAAAATAAGCATGCTTTGCTATCTCAAACTCTTCCAGTAAGTTTAACTTCTGCCCCTTCTGTCCAATATGTAAAATTTGCATATTGTCAATGGTAGGTTGTTGACGATCAGATGCTTTAGTGTGTTCCCCAAAAGCGGAATGTTTTTTGAGTTGGCCTTTTTTGTAAGAAGGTGCTCAGTAAAATGTACTTTAAAGGTCCGGCCTGTCTGTTCTATATATTCAGCTGGGCATTCGGGACATTGTAGTTTGTAGACTCCTGAGGAAAGGTATCTGTCCTTATTGGCTTGTTCGTTGTGTGGGAGAATTTGCTGGATGCTCAAAGGGCTACTAAATACGATTTGTACATTTGTGCCACGAAAGAGTTTATCCAGAGCATAAGAAAAATATCCCAT
The DNA here is from genome assembly GCA_026315105.1 of Locusta migratoria. Lineage (NCBI taxonomy): Eukaryota > Metazoa > Arthropoda > Insecta > Orthoptera > Acrididae > Locusta > Locusta migratoria. Next base: position 380,817,480 of record CM048748.1, on the reverse strand, counting down.
GAAAGGAATGGGGATATGTTTAACTTCATCGTCAGGTGTTACTGAGTGAATCTGTGGTACATCTTTAGAACATTTTTTATTATTGTACATTTTGCGAACCAAGGACGGGTTGTAACCATTCATTTTGGCTATGTATTCAAGATTATTTAGTTCTTTATTGATGGAAGTTATCTCAAAAATTCTGTTAATCATTGATTTTAAAAAAGCTCATTTTGTATTGTCATGAATGGCATAAAGATGCATGTATGACAGTCACTTGTGGTCAGTTTCCTATAGATTTGGAATACAACTTTGTTTTCAGCTAACTGTAACTGTAGGTCCAAACAATTTAAGACACCAGAGGAGTTCATTATTTCATGTGTAAAGGTTAGTTTCGGGAGTAAGTTGTTGAAATCATGAACTAGAACTGTTACTTCAGCTAGGGTACCATTGAAAATAATCAGGATGTCATTGACATATCTCTTGTAGAAGAGTATTTTTCTGCTTATTGGAGATTTTTTGTTGAAAGTATTGAGATTCAACATGATTGACAAATATATCGGCAAGGAAACCTGACAGACAAATAAAAATAAAATAACTACCCATGGCTAAACCATCATTTTGTTCATAAAAGGATATGTTAAAAGAAAAGTAGTTGTATGTGGTAAGAAGTTGTAATAATGACACAATTTCAGCAATTTCATCTGAAGAAGGTTTTCTCTCATGGAGAGGTTTTGCTGGATGATGTCGATGGTTTGTTCCAGAGGTACATTGGTATATAAATTTTTTATGTCCAATGACAAGAGATAGCAACCATCCAGAAACATTTGGTATGCAATAAATCCACTAGTTGTTTTCTATTGTGCAAAGTAAAACTTTTTTCAGGGAGCAGTAGCTTCTTCAACAAAAGTAACAGAAATTTAGAGGCAGGCTCTCCCGGATTTCGGATTCCAATAATGACAGGTCGTATAGGATAGTTTATTTTGTGGGTCTTAATTTGGGCTCTTGATGTAGGAGCTCTAGGGTTCATAACCTTTAGTTTGAAGAGTTCTTCAGGGGGGATGATGTAGAGGCTTTGTGGGTGACAAAGGCAATACAGGAATCGTATTACACAAAGCAGATTATATTAATAAGACCTTGGCTTTCTTTGAAGAGAATGGCATAGACATGATTCGAACACCACTACAAACTACTCAAGAGAACTAAAAAAATATCTTGAATCGTACCATTATACCCATTTGTAATTTCGCCTTGTAATTTTGTGTAAATTCTGTCACGCAGATAACTTGAAGATGCCCTGCTAAAGGGCAAAATGCATTATTCATTAATAAAACAATTTGCAATCAAGACAGTTTTTTACTGAAGGAATATTTATTCTCACTGATTGCTGTACACCATGGACTGGAAATCATTTTCTGTGACATTCTGCCTTCAAGTTCATTTAACCACTGGTGGTCTAATTTATTCAACATCTGCAATAACAATACTGGCTAGTTCCTGTAGATTGTGTGGTTTGTCAAGATATTCAAACACAGCTCTTTTCAATTTATCTCAGGAAGGAAGAGAGATTAGTGTTTAATACCCCATCGAAAGCATGGTCATTAGAGGCAGAACTGATACTCAGTTTGTTTTGGGTAAGGTTAGGAAGTAAGTTGGGCACGCTCTTTGGAAGAAACCATCCCAGCATTTGACTGGAGTGATTTAGGGAATTCACAGAAAACCTAAATTGGGATGGCCAGAGGTGGATTTGAACCACCATCCTCCAGAATGCGAGGCCAGCTGTGTTCAATTGGATTCATATTGGGGGAAAACGCAGACCAATTAAATTATGCAAGACAGGCATGATTGATGAAATCATTGGTGATGCTTGCACAATAAACTCTGGAGTTGTCACCCATAAACCCTCTATTGTGGAGCCTTGAGTTTGCCCTTGATGGGCAACAATGACATCTGAAAGCCTCACATGCTCACTCAGAACATTGTTAATCCAGCACCTTAGTACACCACATTGATCGTACGCCTCTGGCATGTGGTCTTACCAGGTTCCCTCTACACACATTGTCAATGGTCATTTGGTATTAAACAGGTGTGATATTCTTTTGTGAAGAGAACTTTGCCCCAAGTTTCCATAGTTTACTTTTGGTTATTTTGGGTCCACCTGTACCATGCAGATGCTGTCTGGGTTTAAGAGCCAAGCCTCTTTAGGGTTTTAAAAGTTATTGTTTATCATGGTGGCAATATGGTTGGGGTTCTTTCAGGTGAGAAGCTGCAGATACTTTTCATCTGTCACAACTGTTGCTCTACAAAAACTAACTATAATTTTTAGACCTAAATTACCAACTGAAAAAAAGCTACCCCATTCAAGGCACGGTCACATGTGAAACAACACATGTAATCTACCAACTGACATGTGTTCACTGTAAGGCCTTTTATGTTGGTATGACCAACAACAAATTGGCTGAATGCATGAACTGGCACAGACAGACTGTTCTCTTGGGTGATACCCAATTTCCTGGGACAGAGCATGCCCTACAACATAACTCCAAGGATCTTGGCACATTTTACACCACACATACCATCTGGTTACTACCACCCAACACCAGTCCTTCAGAGCTACGGAGATGCGAACTCACCCTACAACAAATCTCCCGCCATCCTCCTGGTCTAAATCTATGCTAACTTCTTCCCTCCTCCATCCTCTACTCACTTATTCACTACTCATTTCTGACCCACTTCCCTGTCTTCCTCTCATACATTTTGTGTGTGTGTGTGTGTGTGTGTGTGTGTGTGTGTGTGTGTGTGTGTCTGTGTGTGCGCGCGCGCGCATGCGTGTGTCTTTCTCTAAATCTTTTTCCCCATTCAGCTTTATTCAGTTCACTTCTCTTTACTGCCCCTATCTCCTTTGGTTTATAATCTTTTTGGTTTGCTGTTAGCTTGGCTCAGTACTTGCCATACAGTATCTCTTGTCTTCCACAAATCACCCATCATCTCCAAATGGCCTAGGTTGTGAATAACCTTTTCCTTCTGTTCCCTTCCTCTTCCCTCCTCTCATACCTGATGAACGAAAATATTTCTAAAAGATTGTGTTAACTTTCTTCATTTATATTTTCGTGTAACTGTCAGCAGTACAAAGCAGAGGTAAGTACTGGCCAGTCAGTCTGTCTTTTTTCAATAATAAATAAGTAAATTTGAATGACATTTACTGAAATTACTTATTTCAGTGAAATTTATTGCTCAATTGATAAAACATCTTAATGTACAGACAGAAGACTTCCACTGTGTATAATATATCCACAATTGTATTCGAAATCACCAGATAGACACCATAAGGGTGAAAATTAAGATTGGTAATAAATACTTGTTGTGTATCTACATACAATGTGCTATAAACAATGTTCTGCTAAACTTTGCAAGGCACATTTATACACTACCGAGTTGTAGATAAGATACGTCTTTGTGATATTTAACATCACTGAAAAACCAAGGATATTTACTTATACCTGGAGCTATGAAGGAGCATCAAGGTTGCTAAAGCTTACAAAACTTTACTAGAAGACTTTGAACACTATATTTTCTTTCTTTGTTGTTAAAATACAGTGAAATAACCTGAAATTTTTTACTGACAATGAGAATGACCACAAAATCCAATGCTTAAACTGAATGAAGTGTTTCAAAAATGGGTACACCCAAACTGAGTTTGTAGGAGTGATGCAATGCCTCTGTAGGAAGGTAGCTTATATTTTCCTGAGAAAAATTCCTATAAGTCACTTTCATGATGTGATACTCAACTGAGAGAAAAATAATTTTGAAACACATTTAAAACTATAAATGCTAAATTTGAATTTTAAAATGCTAGATTTTTTAAGTTTATTTGCTAATTTCACGTAGCTCTAAAACACACACACACACACACACACACACACACACACACACACACATACACCACTGTCTCCATCTGCTGTGGGAAGGTTGCTTACTTTTAAAATTAGTGGATATTGTAGTAATTCCTTATATTCCATGATAACTTTCAATTCATTTCTTTGCGGTGAGCAATAAAATTACCATTTTGTTTTTCAGCAGAAACACCCAATTGAATAAAAGACAGGAAGAAATTAGAAACAAAATTGAAACAGAGCTTTAAAAATTAGAAAGGTACATAATAAAAGACAGACATAAGCTGGAATCAGTTTGATCCATGCCACTGAAGTGAAGAACAAGATTTTTATATCAAATATTACACCAGAAGAAACAGGTAGCAAGATACAACAGAAATGTACACAACAAACTCTAATACTATCAGCAGTGAAGTGGAGAATGCTGCTCGGTTAATGTCGCCAGCTACAACAAAGAAAGTGTGTATTTTGCTATGCAGTACATAAACAGTTTTACTATACTTCCTGTTCTAACATTTACTGTTACATCCATTATATCTGTGAAGTGATAAAACTACATCTCACAACTAACAAATATTTTCTAGCAGAAGGGACTCTGTTAGTCATCTTTTGCCCATCTGAAAGAGACTTTTTAAAACATATAGAAGCATTCTAAAGTTACACAATACTGTAATGGAAAACATAAAGCTGTTACCATATGTGCACAGAACACACAGAAACACCACTGATATCAACACACCAACAAAACACAGTCACAGAAGTCAATTTGTGCAGATGAAAGCTTGTAAAGAAGTGAAGTTAAAGCATAACAACATATTTCTGGCCAAGTGCTTACCTTTGCTACTTGTTTGGTTAGTTGCAAGAGAGAGTTGTTTGTGTACAGTATGTTTCGGGGTATCAGATGCCTCTTGGACTGTCTCCAGCACTGCTGTTTCTTGATGCTGCAGCCTGGATTCAGAGTTGTTGATCAGATCCTCGATCTCTGTGTCTTCAAGGTCAACAGCTTTCTGAAGTACTAATGAATACCGCTTCTCTTCTGCATGTTTGTTTAAGGAGTCTTGCATGCTCATTGAATGATATTTCTCAGTTGTTGGCTTCGGTGGGATAGCAGGAATGTTTACTGAATGTCTATTAGTGATACATGGAGAATTTTTAATTTCTTTAGTGATGACATTTTTCTCCTGGCTTTCTGCATCTTTGGATGTTCTTGTATCACTGACATCTGAAGGCAAGCTTGCTGAACAGTCTGTTGTTAGTGGTGGCTTCTTTTCTGGAATGCTTATAACTGTTTCACGAACATTTGATGGATTTCTTTTTTCTGCCGCATGCCTTGTCATAACTTCTCGTACCATTTGCTCCAACCTCATGTTTTGTTCATTGTCAGTCTTTTCTCGTGCCTGTCTTTTCTTCCTTACAATAGATCTAATACGTTCAAAACTTCTCACCAATTTTGACTCTTCTCCAACTTCCTGTAAAATTAAGAACAGTCTCAACATTAGCAGGAGTAGAGAAACTGTATTGTATTTTACATAGTATTGACACTATAAAAAATACCTCAGTAAGACCCATATTAATCTATAAGCATTATATAAAATATATTTACTCTATATATTAACAGTTTCCTAAAAGCTGTTAAAATGTAAAAATCATAAAAAAGTGATTTCCTTCCTGATGTTTCAGAAACTAAGTAATAAAGTGATAATAACTACATTATACAAAATGTAAGAGATAAAAGATTATGATAAGGTACTCATTACAAGAAAGCCATCCACTGCCTGGTATGAAAACACACAACTTCCTCCCTATTGATCTTAGTATCTGGACCCATCAGGAGACGGGATAAGGACACTAGCATTTGCATGTTGTCCCATGGGCTAAAAATGGCTGTGATGGTGGTACTTAGAAACAAATATGGCCCAGCAATGCAGCCGGTACACCATCTTGTTGGGAACATGAGCCACTGTGGCTATAAAGGAAATGCATAACGCTCCCTCTGAAACTTTCAACAACCTATGGTACCTTCAATTTATCCAGGTTTCATCTCCTAAACATTTCTACCTTTTTGCAGTTTCTTAAGTTTTAATCTACAGTTCATAAACAATAAGTTAGGGTCAGAGTCTATATCTACCCCTGTATATGGTTTAGTTTAGAAACTGGTTTTTAAGTCTAGTCTATGTCTTATAATTATAAAATCAATTTGGTACTTTCCGGTGTCTCCTGGTCTCTTCCATGCATACAACCTTCTTGCATGGTGTTTAAACCAAGTTTTTGTAATGATTAAAATGTGCTCTGTGCAAAATTCTACTAGACAACCTCCTCTTTCATTCCTTTTCCCCAGTCCATATTCACCCACTACTTTTCCTTCACTTCCTTTTCCAATCCCCCATCACAATCAAGTTTTCCTCTTCCTTAACTGTCTGGATAATTTCTTTTATCTCATTGTACGTTTTTTCCATCTCCTCATCATTGGCAAGTAACTTACCTGCATTCCTATTTTCTTATTCATTATTAGACCTACTCCTGCTCCCCCCCCCCCCCCCCCAAAAAAAAAAACCCTTTTGTATTTATAACCCTGCAGTCATCTGACCAGAAACCTTACCCATCCTGTCACTGAACTTTGTTAAACCCAACCATATCTAACTTCAACCTATCCATTTCACTTTACAAATTTTCTAAATTACCTACCTGATTAAGGGATAGAACATTCCACATTCCAATCTGCGGAATACCTGTCTTGTTTTTCTTGAGGATGACATCCTTCTGAGTAATCCTTGCCCAGAGATCCAAAAGGTGTCTATTTTACCCAAGAAATGCCATCAACATATATTCATATAGTAGACTTTCGTGGCCTTGGGAAAAGTAACGACTGTAGTTTCCTCTTGCTTTCATCCACTTGCAGCAACTCTATGGCAAACCCACATTAGTGAGGTGACAAAGCCAGTTGAGTCAATCATCCAGACCATTGTCCCTGCAACTATGGAAGAGGCTGCTGCCTCATTTCAGGAAGCTCACTTTTGTCAGGCCTATCCACAGATACCCCTCCACTGTGGTTGCACTTATGGTACAGCTAACTCTATCACTGAGACACACAAACCACCACACCACAGCAGTGTCTGTAGTTCGGTGTGGGAGGGGGGGGGGGGCGGGTGAATGTATGTTTCTTTTTCTGTTGAAGGGTATGGCAGAAAATTTAAAATGTGATTGTATATTTTGTGTGTCTTTCAGTGGCTCAGCAATCATTTTAACAGAGAATTCTTACTTATTGTTTTTTATTGACATTATTGTGGTATCAATTTCAGAAAACATACAACTATAGAATTTTTTATAGTTACATCACTTGTCCTATTATTTCACAGTGTGTCGAAGTTGCTGCATTGCAGTTTACTTCTGATTTTACTCCAATTCCAAATTTTCTGAGTACTTCTACTTATTAATTCAGCAGTTATTCCTAGCTTTTGAGCATATATATTAATATTACATTTGCATGTAACTGGATGTTTATAGTTTCTAGACTTATGGACACTATGTACAGAGCCTTATTTTTGATCTTATAATTCTCAGCAGGAGAGGGGAAACTTCAGTGCAGCACTGCATGTGGCTTGGTACAGGGAATACTGCCTCTAACAATCATTAAACAGAAGAAAAGACTTTTTTAAATGTTACCATATATATTTGAGTAACCACGCATATTTTTTTCCGAATTTATGAACGAAAAACTGGGGTGTGCGGATTACTCGAATTTAGGTTGGTGTTAGTCCATCTGCAACAACAAACCACACTAGGCGGGTATTACTCCGCTTTAAGAAACAGATCCCTTTAGGCCGGTATTACACAATAATATTTTTGATCAAATCTTTGTCAAAGAAATAATATCAAATATTCGTAATATTTCTTACACATAAGTCTTCATCGTGGTGTTAAAAGTAGTATTATATATTTCAAGATAGCAAATAATAACTTTTTATTGTGTGTTGCCTTAGCCACTATCAAAACTGCTTATAATTTACTTGAAAATGACAGTGACACACCATATCAGTACTTTCACTATAAAGGATCTCCTCACATCACAAACCCATGTGGGAGACAGCTGGTTAATGTTTGCAGTTGAGTTGGTAAATGATGTGGCTGTTTTCACAGATGTCCCTTCATTACTTGAGGTAGAATAAAACTGTGATAGGATTGTTATAGAAAGTGTTGGGTAAGTGCATTAAGAAGGTTTTGCACTTTGGGATGTTCAGGAGTAAAATCCCTGTTACAAGGGGTTGGGCTTTGAAGACACAGTGTCGTAGAATATGATGTTGAGGTTGGGTGGGTGACAAAACACTTTTACAGTGGGAAGAATATTGGGTAGGATATCCCTCATTTTAGACAATAATGATAAATAATCATTCAGTTGTTTCTATCCATGGTGATACGGGGTGACAGGAGAGCACTCCTTTGTGGAAGCATCCTTCACAGCATCCCACAGCTGTAGTTCTGTTTGAGAATTAGGTTTGGGGATAGTGCCAGTCTGTAAAGACCTTTGTGGGTAAGGGTGTTTTCATCATTGTGTATGTGAATCACTTTCAGCTAGGCTTTATGTGAGGGACTTTTCAATGTGGAATGTATGGTAGGTCACTGCTGTTGGATAATGCATTTAATGTGGGCAGAAGCTGGATAGAGCATCAGAAATATGGAGGTCAATACCCAGAAAGGTGGCATGACAGGTTGAGGAAGACGGGTGATATGGATTGGAGAGATGGTGTTCAGCATGTGGAGGAATGAGGATAGAGTGATTTGGCCCAGAGTCCAGAGCACGCAGATGTCATCAATGAATGCAAAGAAAGTTAGTAAGACCTTTCTGTTTAACAAGAGTGACAAGAGAAAGATTTCACAATGTGGCTAAGAGGAAAATGGATCAACCTGTGGCACAACATGCAGGTGAACATAAAATGCTTGTTTACAATGACTGATTAACAACCCATGTCACATGGATCCCCTCATACACCACCAGCTTTTTGAACTAAGCAGATGGCAGTTAATATTATAATACATCCACTGGTCTCGAAATTACCTCAGCCTCAACTGTCCCTTCATCCTCCACCAAACAGTTTCTGCACTTGCTATTCTACTGCCTCTTACGGATTCATATCCTTTTATTCTCATGTCTACTGCTCATTTTCCCTTCTCTGCTCCTATCTTCTTCTGCTACATGTAGCCCACCCCCTCCCAGAGATGCATTTCACAGCTTTAGCCACCCATCTAATACCTGCATGTTGCATCAAGGAATGTGAATGTTGCTACCCCCCAACACCTCTGTATGTAATACTCCTCCCTGCCCCTCTCCCATTTGATGCAAGACTTGTGCTGCAACAGTCAGCGAGAGCAGTCTTGTGGTCTTGGGTGCACGAGTTGTGCCTTGTGATTTCTTCATACCTGTAAATAGTTCAGCATATGGTCCTCATGGTCAGCTGCAAATCTATCCTTTTCATAATAATGTACATATTCCAACCTGGACTTCCTATTGTTCTTTTTAGGAACATTTTTCTACAACAAATTATTTTCAACATTACAGTACTACAAGTGTTTCACCAATTAGGTTAATGAAAACTGAAATATAGTTTTTAGTAGGCCAGTAGGCCTATATGTTTACTTATGATAGTTAACTTACAGTTCTGTATCAGCAAGTTACTCTGTAACTGCAAGAAATGGTACATTATACAAATATTGCATTTAAGCTAATCACTTGAAATTTTGAAGTTTTCTAAAGATATTTCTTGACACTATTCTAATTTCATTTTTGTGTAACCAATCTGGAGATAGACAACTGACATGCATCTGGTTGTTTAAAAATATAGAAAGCCATATACAAATTGAAATAGGGTATATTTATTCTAATTATTTCTTACTGTTCATGCCAGATGGATCAGTAGAACTGCTTAAGTACAGTAAATTTGCTGTTGTTTACATTCAAATTTGCTATTATGTAGTTCCCTGTCAAAATACTCACCCATGTTATTTTTGTTAATATTATTACTACCTTTACAAGTTGTACTGAAGAAATCATTTCACATCCACATCCATATTTGAAAACATTTGAATGTAGTTGTCATTCACTATGTTTAAGCTCACAGCCTCATGTTTTTCTTATGAGCCTACTATTATTGTAAGAAATATTGGTATTGAAAACTGCAGTAAAGTAGTCTTCATTTTCCAGAACTGAACTGGAAATATTCCACAATCAGGAGTAGGATTCACAGTTTTACACAGAGCTGTCACATCTTCTGCTGTTATGGAATCATTATGGAGGGCAATGGTTAACACATAACTTTCCTGACCATTAGCAATTTTCCTGATCTTAGAGCATGTACTTATGACTCAACAGCTCCTTAATTGGCCTTAGGTCCATCATGGAAAAACCTCTAGCAGTACCAGGAATTAAACCCAGGTCCTCTGCATTGCTGACCACTTAGATATGGAATGGATATTGTCTTATTGCATAAATATATTAAAATATACAATTTATGATAAGAAAGAAAGAAAAAAGAATTAGAACAAAATTATGCTGTATAGTAACGCAGAAGACTAAACATAGCTGATTGCCACTAAGAATTTAATTTTATCTTCTGTCTTAGTAAATTAGAGCAATAATAATGTTTACATTCAATAACTGTGCAACAAGGTGTCAGTAATAATTTAAATTGCATTTTATTACCTCCTTCTTTGATTTTAGTTCTTCTGAATTAAAACTATTGAGCAACAAAGCCAAGAAGAGGTTCAGCACCATAAAATTGCCCATAACAAGTGCTGGAAGAAAAATTGCAAAGCAAGTTTCAGGTCCCTGAAAACAGAAAGAAATTATTATTGACTGCAAGCTAGTCTTTACACTATTACAGAGCAAGAACTTACATGTTTATGCTGCTTGTTATTAGCAAGCAATATAGTTTTAAGGATCAGTTCAATATTATTTGTGGAGCCAACGAAGCACAAGGCACACATTTAGCATCAAAAAGTAATATATATTTGAAAAGTTGTTGTCAGCAGCTTTAGTGCATATTCATTTACGAAGACAAGTGGTGAATATACTTAAAAAATCAGCAGTCTCTGTTGCAACTATATTTCCACTTTTGTCATTTCATCTGAGACATTATGTTCCCCTGAGTTTTTAAGATTACATTTTCATTTTCCTTCAGAATTTTGCTTTCATCTTTCTTTATTCTTGGAGCCTTGTGGCAAAGAAGCAATATTTCAGCATTATATTTATATTGATTAGGACAAGTTAAGTCTCACAAAAATAGATGAGGTGTTGAACAGCACACACATCTCCTCTATATAGTGGATTGAAAACTACCCCAATTCTTACTGTTGGTGTTATGTATTGGATTTTCTATTGGCTGATTTCACCATTATATTAACACATCATTTCTCATGTAGTGTCCACTGAATTATTATCACAACTGTGTTAATGTGTCTTCACAGTTACTTTTTCAAGAGGAGGTAAGATCCTAAATTTGACTTTATTATTATTATTTTAATATAATGGGATCAGGTAGATTGGTTAACAAGTGCTGCCCTAATAAGATATATTGACAGAATGTATACTAAACTTAATCAATCTCTAAATATGACATTATTTACTGGATGCCTATGACACAAATTTTTATACCTAAATGCTAAAAATGGGAAAAAGTCATTGCAACTATTTTTTCCTTGCAGATACCATTCCAGATGGAAAATGTGACACACAGACAAAAAGACAAGGTTACTACTACATTTGTGGACAATGAATAGCACTGAAATATCACAACACACTATTTTATTACAGCAATATAAAGGGCAATATGGCCTTCACAGTGCAAAAGAATGAGAACACCATACACATACAGTTGACATGACAAACTTTGGCCTACAGACCATCAAAATAGTCCCCTGATACTGTCATCACATATTGCCAATGATGTGGAAGGTGTTGAATACCATCTTCCTCAGCATTTGCTGCAACATGTCTGAATTGGGTCACCTGTTTGTGCACTAGCATTAGCAATGTCCTCTCATGTTGAAAACTACCTACCATGTAGTGGTTCCTCAATCTTTGGAATGATATCAAAGTCACATGGTGAAATATCAGGAGAGTTCGGTGGGTGCTACAAAACTTCCCATTCTCAAGTTTGCAGTAGCTGACCAACACACTCTTCTTTACTTCGATTTTGGGAATTGGAAGAACTGGAGCACTTATGATACAATTTTCCTGTAGACTGGCATATATGAAGCTGAACAACTGAACATATGTAAAAGTTAGATACAATCAATTTGTAGCATAAATTGTAATTCTGAGCCAATTGATGCCTTTATGTATGTGGGATATTTGTCTAAACAACCCTTGATTTGGCCTGTCTGCATCTCTTCATTTGTCAGCTGCAATGTGCAGCTGCAATGCAGAATTCAAACCCCAAAATCACATATGACACCATGTTGCCCTTCATGGAGTGTGAGAACACCCCAATTGCTAGGATGGGCATTTTATCAACATAGAAATATCACACTTTATTTCCTTTCTCCACAGGAAGTGAAATACAAAAGACTGAGGACAGTATACTGACATGAAAGTGGTGCTGTATTAAGCAATCAACATTAATTCCGTACAGCAGCATGAAAACCCAATCACTAAAGATTACAATCATTGCTAAAGTCGCAATATTTCTGTCACGCTCTACAATGTTAAATCTACTGTTTGCTACAATTACAAATAACACTGCTATAAGTTCATGAAAATTCTGTTACATATAAAAGCTTTGTACTCCAGATTTCAGGAGGGTGCAACTTCCAATTTGCTCCCCCATCATAGATGTCTTGATGGTGTTTATTTGATTTTTATGTGATTTATATCTAATTTTGTTCACATATTTATTTCAGATACAGAAAACAGCATGCACATGCATTACATGTTCTTGTGTATCTTCGTGATTACAATGCAATGGTTCTACTATGTATGAAATCATAAATGATTTTATTGTTTCTCTGTGCCTCGGTAATAACTTTATGAACTGGAGAGTGAGGGTTTTAATTCCATGTGAAAATTAAGTTGAGACTTCCCTACAGTGGCTGGAGGCAGCAATCATGTCTGTGTGTGTTTAATGGCCAAAAGCTATTGAGTTGTATTCTGTTATTTTGCCTTTCCGCAGCTCATCGGACATCTCTATGGTGAGTACCACCCTATCCTCAAAAATACTGTAAAATATTTCCATATTTTTAGTCAGTTTTCAAACATATTAGAAGCCATTTATTTTCTGTGCTATACTAATGCTTAACTAAATGAAATACTTTTCAATGTGCTCCTACACTCCGAAGCATCTGTTTCATGCTCTTCATTTTAACATGATAATTATTAATATTTTGAATAGCAATCACTCCAGTCTGTGGGACACAAAGGAGATTTGTTTCAGTTTATGAGTGTCTCAGAAGAATTATTATCCCCACACATGAGACATAAGAATGAAGACAACAGTGTTTCTGTACAAACTATTTATTCGTCTTGTACATATGCAGCTGGGCTAATGGAAAAGTTACTCTCTAACACATCCATAGTAGTGATTCAAAATTAAAATTTCAATCTGAAATCTTATTAGTTCTAAAGTACATGAAGTAGCACCACCATTTATGACTTTGACCATTTCTTACCAAATAATGAATTTACTAGTTGGTTATGTCAAGGCATCCTATATTGAAAAGGAATGAAGTCAGGAATACACAAACAATGACATAAGAACAAAACTAAATGATGTTAAAGCAAAGTAGAACTGGAATAGTCTCTCTCTCTTTCACACACACACACACACACACACACACACACACACACACACACACATGCACACAACACAAACAAGTTATGCAAATTGGTGACAAATTTATGTCCATATCAGTGGTAAGTGGAAAACTGTGAAATTTGACAACTAGTAGATGAATAAGCGATCCTGTAGCACAATTTCATGTTACAACTGGCAAGGATAGCAAACAGGGGAGATGTCAGTAGCAGGGTAAAAAGACTGTGAATTGTTGCATCTCATCATATGTCTTTGTAGTGAGTTGTAAATTATCCTCATTAAGAAATATATATTTACCAGATTGCTCTGTAATATCCTAAAACAATGGCCATTTTGGTAACAAAGCCATCTTCCACTGTGAACTCTGTTGGACAGTAACTGTGCCTTGCTGACAGGAATGTGAACAATATTTGCAGATGTCAGCATTTAAGAGGGACATGTAGTTGGGCAAAAAGGAGCTGACTGGAGTAATTGGTACATATATTGATTGACATTTGAGAAGAGTGGATAAAGCATGATCAATTTTTTTTTTTTTTTTGTGGCTTTAGGGCGCACAACTTCTATGGTCATTAGCGCCCAGCCAAGAACATAGATTCGCTATGATCTAAAAAAATGTAGACTGTCAGAACATCACCAAGAGGCTAAAAACGAAAGATAAAAGACAATTAAAAGAGTTAAATATCCTTGGATAAGTTGGCCAAGTTGATAAAACGCAAAACTCGAGCAGCTGCTCGTGTGTCATCAGCTAAGATTTCCTCCAGAGTAGACGGAAAGTGAAGGGCTACACGGAGATGATTAAAATTAACACAAGTCAGTAAAACATGTCGCACTGTCAGCAGTTCACCGCAGGAGCATAGCGGTGCAGGTTCGGCGGATAGCAAGTGACGGTGGCTGAAACGGCAATGACCGATCCGCAACCGAGCCAGGATGACCTCCTCCCGCCGAGAGGGGCGTGAGGATGTCCTCCAAGCGGTCGGGATCGGTTTGACAGTTCGCAATTTATTGTTGTGCAGTGAAAGCCACACACTGTGCCATTGCGACACGATACTCCGGCGAAGAGCCCGTTGAACATCGTCCGATGGGACGCAAAAGGTAGCCATGCGAGGCAAAAGAGCTGCTGCCTTGGCTGCTGTGTCGGCGGCCTCATTCCCGGGCACACCCACATGGCCAGGGACCCACAGGAAAGAAACGTGACAGCTGTCATCCGCCAGCAACTGGAGGGAGCGTTGGATCCGATACACGAGAGGATGGTTCGAGAAAGGGTCCTTAAGACTCTGCAGGGCACTAAGGGAGTCAGAACATATGGCATAGAAAGGGTGGCGGTGGCGGCAGGTATACAAAACGGCCTGGTGGAGGGCGAAAAGCTCAGCCGTGAAGTTTGAGCACCGGTCAGGGAGCTTGTATTGGAAACGGTTGTCCCCGACGACGAAGGCAGATCCGACACCGGCAGTGCTCTTGGAACCATCAGTGTAAATAAATACGGCATTATCGAACCGCGAACGGAGTTCGACAAGCCTCGAGCGGAATACCAAATCCGGAGTGCTCTCCTTGGGGAGCGAACTAAGTTCGAGGTGTGTGTGAACCTGGGCCTGATGCCACGGTGGCAATGGGCTTTCACTCAACCGAAGGGTGGAAGGAAGGGTAAAATCGAGCCGTTGTAGCAGACGGCGAAACCGAACTCCCGGTGGAAGCAAGGCAATCGCAGACAACTGATATTGGCGATCGAGTGAGTCGTCAAAAAATAATCTGTAAGATGGATGGTTGGGCATCGACCGTAGGCGGCATGCGTACCGACACAAGAGTATGTCACGTCGATTGGTCAAGGGTAATACAGCAGCCTCGGCATACAGACTTTCAACAGGGCTGGTATAAAATGCACCGGTCGCCAGACGTAATCCACGATGGTGGATAGAGTTGAGACGGCGGAGAATCGACGGCCGTGCTGAAGAGTATACAAGGCTTCCATAGTCGAGCTTCGACTGAACAATGGCCTGGTAAAGGTGAAGCAGGACGGTACGATCCGCTCCCCATGACGTGCCACTGAGGACACGAAGAACGTTAAGGGATCGGGCACAACGGGCAGCCAGGTAGGACACGTGCGTGGACCAGCAAAGTTTCCGATCCAACATGAGTCCCAAGAATTTTGTAGTCTCCACGAAAGGGAGAGCAACCGGGCCGAGACGTAGAGAAGGTGGAAGAAATTCCTTGTATCTCCAGAAATTGATACACACAGTTTTCTCAGTGGAGAATCGGAAGCCGTTTGCGATGCTCCAGGAATACAGACGGTCAAGACAGCGTTGGAGAGAACGCTCCAAGAGACACGTCCGCTGGGCGCTACAATAAATTGCGAAATCGTCAACAAAAAGAGATCCGGAGACGTCGGCTGAAAGGCAGTCCACGATCGGATTGATTGCAATGGCAAAGAGCGCCACACTCAAGACGGAGCCCTGTGGTACCCCATTCTCCTGGCAAAAGGTATCTGACAAAACAGAGTCCACTCGTACCCGGAACTTGCGATCCGCCAAAAACGCTTGAATGAATAGAGGAAGGCGGCCCCGAAGGCCCCATGTGTGCAATGTGCGGAGAATGCCCGCTCTCCAACAGGTATCGTATGCCTTCTCCAAGTCGAAGAACACGGCCACTGTTTGACGCTTCTTTAGAAAGTTGTTCATAATGAAGGTCGACAACGTAACGAGGTGGTCAGCAGCAGAGCGGTGTCGACGAAAACCGCATTGGATATTAGTCAGGAGGCGGCGAGATTCGAGGAGCCAGACCAACCGTGCGTTAACCATGCGTTCCATCACCTTACAGACGCAGCTCGTCAGAGAAATAGGACGATAACTGGAAGGAAGGTGTTTGTCCTTCCCTGGTTTGGGGATGGGGACAACAATGGCTTCACGCCAACTTGTGGGAACATGACCTTCAGTCCATATGCGATTGTAGGTACTAAGAAGAAAGCACTTGCCCGCTGGAGAGAGGTTCTTCAGCATCTCAATATGAATGGAATCGGGCCCGGGAGCAGAAGACCGGGACAGGGCGAGAGCACGATCTAGCTCCTGCATGGTGAAGGCGACGTTATAATTTTCCCGATTAAAAGAGCTGAAAGAAGGCGGCCGTGCCTCCTCTACCTGTTTGCGAGGGAGAAAGGCAGGGTGGTAATGGGCAGAGCTCGAAACCTCCGCAAAGAAACGACCCAATGCATTTGAAACATCAGCTGGGTCCACGAGGACCGCGTTCTCCACGGTCAGGCCAGGAATCGGGGAGTGGACCTTGATGCCGGACAAACGGCGTAGGCCACCCCAGACAACCGTGGAGGGAGTAAAACGGTTAAAAGAACTAGTAAAAGCTGTCCAGCAAGCTTTCTTGCTGTCGTTTATGATACGACGGCACTGCGCTCTCATACGTTTGTAATTGATGCAATTCTCCAAAGTTGGGTGGCGGCGGAAGGTGCGTAAAGCACGGCGCCGGGCTCGAAGCGCGTCGCGGCAGGCTGCAGTCCACCAAGGGACCTGGACACGACGTGGAGAAGAGGATGTACGAGGTATGGAACGTTCAGCAGCAGTAAGGATAACCTCTGTGAGGTATTCGACCTGACTGTCACAGTTGGGAAAATTCTGATTGTGAAAAACAGCCATGGAAGAATAAAGCCCCCAGTTGGCTTTAGAAATGTTCCAACTGGTGGGACGTGGAGATGGGGAATGATGTAGGAAGTGGATGATACAAGGGAAATGGTCACTCGAGTACGTGTCAGAAAGTGCATACCACTCAAACCGACCGGCAAGCTGAGGAGTGCATATTGCGAGGTCTATATGGGAATAAGTGTGTGTTGTGTCAGAAAGGAAGGTCGGTGCACCGGTGTTGAGGCAGACAAGATCGAGGTGGTGGAGAATGTCCACCAAAAGGGAGCCTCTCGGACAAGGTGCCGGAGAGCCCCATAGGGGGTGGTGGGCATTAAAGTCGCCTACCAACACGAAAGGTGAAGGGAGCTGGTCAACAAGGTTTAGCATATCTGCCCTTGTAAGGGCAGATGAGGATGGCGAATATATATTACAGAGGGAGAAGGTAAAGGTGGATAAGGTGATGCGGACGGCAACTGCCTGTAGGTGAGTGTGCAAGGAAATGGGATGGAAATAGACGTCGTCTCGAAGGAGCATCAGAACCCCTCCATGGGCTGGGACACCTTCCACGGGTGGCAGGTCGAACCGCACAGAGGTGTAGTGTGGAAAGTCTGCACGATCACGTGGACGCAACTTAGTTTCCTGGAGGCAGACTAGAAGCGGGCAGTGCAATCGAAGGAGTAGTTTTAACTCCTCCCGATTAGAACGAAAGCCGCGAATGTTCCATTGAAGGAGCGCCATGATAAAAATGAGAGAAGAAATAAGGATAAAAACCAAGTAGCGAGCGGGGTCACCTCGACGGCCGCTGAGGATCGGATTTCGAGGGAGCACTGCTATCGCTGTCCAGGGGCAAAGGGTCGTGGTCCATAGGTTCGACCGACGCGCCTGCCACCTCCCTGAGTTGATCAGGAGGGGCAGTTTCCACCGCCGGTAAAGGGCCGGGCGCCCGGCAAACGGAGCGTCCCGGTGAAACAGAAGACGGCCGAGGCCGGCAACTGTTGGACGGCGCGACAGATGGGTCACGCCTCGGCGGGGAAGGAGAGGAACTCTTTTTCTTGTCAGCTCTTCTGGAAGAGTGACGGCGGGAAGAGGCAGTTGACGGTTGGGAAGCCTGAGAACGCAGAAAATCCTCACGGACGGGTTCCTTTTTCAAGGTCCGGGCATCTTGTTTAGGTGCCCGCGGTTTACTAGATGTTGACGAAGACTGTACCTTAGAAGCAGCAGGAGGAAGCGGGGACGTGGAACGGGCAATCTTCGGGCTGGCGGATCGCACAACTGTGTCAGCGAAAGTGAAATCACATGTCTGGGTACTGGAATCTTTGGTAGGTCGAGGTGAGGTGAGTACCTTACTGTATGTACCCGCTGGGAGGACAGTGGGCTTTCGACTCGCCAACAACTTACGAGCGGCAGATGTTGATACCTTCTCCGTAACCCGGATTTGCTGGATTACCTTCTCATCCTTGTATACAGGACAGTCGCGAGAGGAAGCCGCATGGTCACCGTTGCAGTTTAGGCAGTGAGGGGACGGAGGTGGGCAATCCCCCTCATGGGCGTCCCTACCACAAGTGACACACTTTGCTGCATTTGGGCAATGTTCACGGGTATGATTGTACCTGTGGCATTGAAAACAGCGCGTTGGGTTAGGCACATAAGGTCGGACAGAGATGACTTCATACCCTGCTTTGACCTTCGACGGGAGGTCAACTCTGTCGAACGTCAAAAACACAGTACGAGTCGGTGTCAATTGGGTATCGACCTTTTTCATCACCCTGTGGACGGCTGTCACACCCTGATCGGACATATACGATTGGATGTCTTCATCAGACAACCCATCAAGGGATCTCGTGAAGACTACCCCCCGTGATGAGTTGAGTGTGCGGTGCGCTTCGACCTTAACTGGAAAAGTGTGCAACAACGTAGTACGTATCAGTTTTTGGGCTTGGAAGGCACTTTCCACTTCCAGCAACAATGTGCCATTGCGCTGACGTGAACAGGTTTTAACAGGGCCAGCAATTGCATCTACACCTTTCTGTATAACGAAAGGATTGACAGAATTGAAATCCTTTCCGTCGGTGCGAGAGACAACCAGAAATTTAGGCACATTAGGCAGAGTCTTTTTAGGCTGAGGCGAGTCTAACTTACGTTTATGGGTCAACGTCACGAAAGAAGATAAGGAAGTCATCGCGGAAGTGTCCCCCGTGATTACCGGCGTCTCCGATGGCGCGCTCCTTCCTAGTGGGGGCCCTCTCCGAGGGCTTACCCGCCTTAGGTGATTGTTCACACCTCAGGTCACACCTCCCGAGAACTGACGGAGGGACCAATCGGCACGTTCGGAAGGTACCAGCTCGGGTAATCACCCCTCCCTGGGCCTGGCCTTTACCAGGGGGTACGTACGTGCCCTACTTGTCTACCCGGGGCGGGGAATTACGCGTTACCCCCGTCACCTGCTACGCACGATGATGCGTGGGTCGGCCTTCAGACACGCACAGGGAGGAAGGAAGAAGAGGATAGGAAACGAAGAGAAAGAAGGAAGAAGTGTCTCAAACGCCGAAGCGGAGACTAATGAGGAGAAGAAAGCTAGGAGAGTACAAGGAGAGAAAGACAGAAAACAAAGGGTAAGAAAGGAAGGAACGAAGGAAGAAAAACCACAACAAGAACCACAGTAGCTCACGAAATATGCCCGTCTCCGGGCGAAGGCATAAACCGGGAGGGACAGTGAAGCAGCCTGGGGCAGAAGAAAGGCTGCTCCGGCTCGGGGCCCCGTGCGCGCCACACACGTACCCACAAAAGAACTGTGGGCCCCCTGGGGGGAAAGCATGATCAAATGCACCATCAAGAAGGAAATTGTTGACTTACAGAGATGACTGAGAAAGTGAGGACTGAGCAATCATCAGTTGGTCTAACTGTCAACTCTTGACACTATACTCAGTAGTCAAATACCTTCATCAAGTTCTTGAGAATAAGGGCTTTGCTCAGGTCACCTTTTGTGACTTAAGTAAAGCATTCGACTGTGTAGAGCATAAAGCACTCTTAGAAAAAATGGAATTATATGGCATTAGAGGTAACAGTCTTAAATTATTAGAATCATACCTACAGAACAGAAAGCAGGTAGTTTGTGTCGGAAAAGAAATGCCCAGTATGCAACAAGTAAATATAGGTGTTCCACAAGGATCTGTATTAGGCCCATTTCTGTTCCTAATCATGATCAATGATCTGCCATCATTTATCAAGTCTCCTACCATTTTATACGCAGACGATACAACTTTTCTCCACTGTAGCAATGAGTTCAGTAACCTCAAAACCTGTGTTGCACAGACAATGGAACAAGCATCCTATTGGTTTAAGGCAAATGGCTTCCTACTTAATAATGACAAAACACAACAAATGGTTGTTAGTTTAAAAGACAAGCTTCCCTCAGACGATCCAACCTACGTTAAGTTTTTGGGTGTATATTTGGATAATAAATTGTCTTGGGCTCAACATATAGAATATATAAGTGTTAAGTTATCAAGAGTGATATATT
Source organism: Locusta migratoria (assembly GCA_026315105.1). NCBI lineage: Eukaryota > Metazoa > Arthropoda > Insecta > Orthoptera > Acrididae > Locusta > Locusta migratoria. The sequence continues at coordinate 380,796,668 of CM048748.1, read as the reverse complement.
TTTTAAGGCAACTTATGAACTGTGTACCTGAAAAGTATGTTAGAACATCCTATTTTTCATTCTTCCAAAGCATACTAACATATGGCATCATTTTATGGGGAAACTCAAGTTCTGTGCATGACATCCTCATACTGCAGAAGAAAGCTATTAGGGTAATTTCTGGTGCTGCATATAAGGCACACTGTAAACCTCTGTTCTGTGAACTAAAAATCATGACTGTAATAAACCTCTACATATACTATGCTTTACTTTACACAAAAAAGAAGTTACCTGAGACAAAACGTAGAGAAAACATTCATGGTTACAACACCAGATGGACCAGATGTTTTTATACCCCATACCACAGACTGTCAAAAACTATTAATACTTATGAACTCATGGGACACAAATTATTTAACAAACTTCCACAATCTGTACAAGAGTTACCTGAACAGGCATACAAACAAACACTGTATGACTGGCTAGTTGCCCATCCATTCTATGAAGTAAATGAATATCTCAACTGTAATATGACACTGTAATCCTATTAGCAAAACTGTTTCTTTTGAATTATCAATTGTACTTAATTTATGTATGACTTTGTCTCCTATTATCAAAACTGTGATATATATATGACTTTGTCTCCTATAAGCAAAACTGTTTCTCTTGAATTTCCATTGTATGTAATATATGTATGACTTTGTCTATTGCTGTTATGGCTGAATGACAATAAAATTATTATTATTATTATTATTTGGTTTCTATAGTATGTCTGCCGAGGTGTGTTTGCGTCTGTGTAAATGTGTGGGTGTGTGTGTATTTGTTTACCTTCCTTTTCTTCCCCCAAGGTAAGTCTTTCCTCTCCCGGTATTGAAAAGCACCTTACCCCCTTCCTTAAAACCCTCAACATTTCCTTTTCCCTCTCCTTAAACCAACTGGTCTAACTTCTTAACTTCTTTGGTTTCTATAGTATGTCTGCCTAGGTGTGTTCGCGTCTGTGTAAATGTGTGGGTGTGTGTGTATTTGTTTACCTTCCTTTTCTTCCTCCAAGGTAAGTCTTTCCTCTCCCGGGATTGGAATGTCTCCTTACCCCCTTCCTTAAAACCCTCATCATTTCCTTTTCCCTCTACTTCCCTTCTGCCTGAAGAAGCAACTGGGTTGCGAAAGCTTGCATTTGTGTGTGTTCTATTTATTTGTGCTACTATCACACCTGTGCTCCTTCGCCTGGTGGGTAATCGTCATCTATTTTTATATGTAATTTTTCCTACTAGGAATTTTTCATCTATAATATTCATATCATAAATTTGAAATAAAAATTTGATATAAAATAAATCACAATTCAATCAATTAAATAACTGAACAGATTTTCTTCTATAACTTCTACCACATGAAGCACATAGAGAGAGAGGTTAAACTAATGAAGGTATGAACCATGTATGATAAATTATATTGGAACTGTTATGATTCTACATGAAAATTACCTCATCACTCTCTGCTCTCATGCAATCCCACAGTGGCTCGATCCATTCTCCACATAAAATTCTAAATATCATCATAAAAGAATGGAAGAAATCTGTGAAGTTCCATCTGAAATTAAGATAAGTTGAAAACTTTTTCAAATTTAGTCTTTACTACAAAAGTTATGCATAATACATTTTCCCATATTAATTAGAAACATTAAGTCAACCATCAGTTATACTGCATAAATGATTGTAGATATATACTAATACTATAGAGGGAAACTATCCTGGTAGGAAAAATATGTATAAAAAATTGATATTGTTTAACTTACCCAAAGCTTAGGCTCATTGAAAGACACAAAAACACACAAACACAAAGATTCAAGCTTTTGCAACCATTGGCCACTTCATCAGGAAAAGAGGAAGGAAGGCGGGGGAAAAAGGAAAGGATGCGGGTTTTAAGGGAGTGGATGAGGAGTCATTCAAATCCCGGGAGTGAAAGGACTTACCTTAGGGGGAAAAAGGACAAGTAAACAAACACACACACACACACACACACACACACATAAACATGCAATCACACCAAGGCAGACATGTGTAAACAGCCTTGGTGTGATTGTGCATATGTATGTGTGTGTGTTCTTTTTTCCCTAAGGTAAGTCCTTACACTCCCAGGATTGGAATGACTCCTCATCTACTCCCTTAAAACCCACATCCTTCCCTTTTCCCCTCCTTCCTTCCTCTTTTCATGATGAAGCGGTCAACGGTTGTGTAAGCTTGAATCTTTGTGCTTGTGTGTTTTTATTTGTGTTTTTGTGTATCTTTCAATGAGCCTGTGAGTTGGGTAAGTTAAACAATTTCTATTTTTATAGATATATACACATATATTTATTGTTTTATTCTATCAGTGAAGATACTAAATGCTACTACAGAAAACAATGTATAAAATGCAATGTATATATGATTTTCAGATAACCATCCACCTATAACAGATCAATGCATGGAGCACAGCAACATGTATACAAAGTATGGCATTCTTAATAGCTCCCATGACACTGTGATTCAGCTAATGCAAAGCTGGTGTGAGTGTTGTTTTCTAGAGCATGTTGCTATTCCCCATGCATCAATCCACTACAGAGGAATGGTTGTTTGTCCCTTATTTACATATTGCTACATCCAGAAAGAAAAAAAAAAAAATATTTCAGTGTGTTATACAGTAGGAGAGTGGGTTTGGAAGATTGAAAGGAAACTGCTAGCACATAGTGGGTTTGGGAAATTAAGAGCAAAGTGCAAACCGACAGAAGTTCCTTATCAGGCAGTGCAGCATACTCCAAGTGGCTCATCTTTATAAGAATATAGACTGTGGCTATTTCAACCCGGTATAAGTTTTTATTTGTCATGAAGTTTCAATGCTTGTTTAGAGTAAATAACTATAGTAATTAGCTAATAACAATAAGATTTGGAGACACAGTAGGAACAAACTGGTTCATGGTTTAGTTTTCAATCCTTCAGAAATAAAACTACACAGATGACAAATTATGTTCTATCTAGAAAATAAACGAAAAAAGAAAAATCTCTTGTGAAAAGGATGTTGAGACACAAATGTATTTTTATTTGTGCTAAGGAATGAGCAGCTGTGATTTCTGCAAGCACAATTTCAAGTCACTCAAAATATTTTCAATCATACATGCTACTTTCCAGCAGGAAGGAAGGATTGTGTAGTTGAAAATTCAGAAACAATTAATGATTGACGACAACTATTAAAAAGAGTGCAAAACTGGTGGAAATAATAAATATAATTAATTTCTGTTACCAGGTCTTCTATAAAGTAACAGCATTTTTACAGCTGGTCCTTGACATTAACTGCTAATGGCTTAAGAAATCCATATATAATTCAAGGACAAAGTTAAAACATATTTTATTAATACAATAAATTAGGTTCATATTAATCCATAAAACTATGGGCAAGGACATAAGCGTACAATATTTTCAATTATATGCAGGTAAAGTTGAGCCAAAGTGTTGTTTTAGTAACTTCTCCGATAACCCAGTTTTCTGCACAGAGGTAAAAATCCATACCAGATCTCCTGGGCTGTATACAACAGGTCCGTGTTTGTCATTATACCACTGACAGTCCTTCTCCTGGGCATCCAGTGTCTGTATGCGAGCCAGCTGTCTTGCTTTTTTGACTCTGGTGGAGAGCCATTTCACATAATCATCCTGAGTGTCTTCAGGTTAGAACGGAAACAGTGTATCCACTGTCATCTCAGCATCATGACCATGGAGCAGAAAAAACAGCGTGAAGCCTGTAGTGTCTTGCCTTGCTGTATTGTAAGCAAACGTCATGACTGGCAGTATTGTATCCCAATCCTGCTGCTCATCATTGACGTACATCAAAAGTATATCTGCTAAAGTCTTATTAAAATGTTCTGTAAGACCTTATGTCTGAGAATGGTATGCACTTGTGATTCTGTGGGCAATGTTGCAACGTGACATTACCTCTGATACTAGTTTTGACATGAATACTTGTCCTCAATCAGATTTCATCATCCATGGTGCACTGAGCTTCAAAATAATGTTTTCTGCTAAGAATTTCGTCATCTCTGGTGCTTCTGCTGTTGGCACAGGTTTGGTGACAGCGAAGTGGGTGAGGTAGTCAGTGCAATCTATTATCCATTGGTTACCGGTTGTTGACTTCAGGAAACTGCCTAGAAGCTTGATTCTAATCCAGTGGAATGGAGCTACTGCAGGTGGAATTGGTACCAGATGACCTGGAGATAACTGCAGTACATGCTTATGTCTCTGGCACTTCTTACAGCAACTCACATAGTACTTGACAGATAAGCAGAGACCTTGCCAGTAACACCTGCATCTTATTCTGTCTAGGATATTCACAAATCCTAGATGACCGGATATTGGAGAATCGTGGAAATACTTGAGAATAGTTGGCCAGAGATGAGCTGGAACATTCAGTAGCCATTTTGGGCCCAGTGGATCGTAGTCACTCTTATACAAAGTTCCTGTTTATAAGTTAAAACTCTTCCTTGAGTGGTTCTCCTTTCTCCAAGGCCCCTGTGGTTTGAAATAATGCTGGATCTCCCCTTTGTTCAGCTGTAGTGTCACTCAGTGAGGGCTGAAATTTCATACATGCTGTTGTGTTCAGCTAATGGATTTCTAGAAAGACAGTCAGCGTCCTTGTATTTGTGCCCATTTTTGAATACCACTGTGACATCATACACTTGGAGTCTTAGTGCCCATCTTGCTAGTCGACCTGATGGATCCTTCAAACTGGTCAGCCAACATAAAGAATGGTGGACTGTCACAATGGTGAATGGTTTACTGAATAACTATGGCCAGAACTTGTTGATAGCCCAGATAACGGCAAGAAATTCCTTATCGATTGTAGAATAGTTAATCTCAGACTTTGAGAGAACTCTTGATGCATAGGCTATCACCTTTTCAGCACCGTCCTGAATTTGTACAAGCACTACACCAATCCCATAACAGCTAGTATCTGTCTGAAGTTCGGTCTACAAATTTCTTCTTTTGTTCTGTCTATTGAGCTTGTCTTTGTTATTTTCAAAGCACAGCTGGGCCATCCCATCCAGATAGCAAAATACATTTGCCAAGCACATAATGTGATCCCACCTATTATACTTGGCAACTCTGTCGAATCCTTTCAACCATTTACTTGGGTCCTGTCCAGAATCTCCTGAGAACACCGATAGGTTTATGATGTGCAGCTGGCTTACCAGTGTTTTGGCATCCACGGGTCTTTTGATGACATGGACCTTCGGATAGAGGTAGTCAGTATACCCTTTGTATTCCAGTTCTTGTCCATGTAAGCAACGGCACTTCTGCTGTGTAATCGGAGCCACAATAATGCAGATGTATTGCAGGATACCTGGCACTTCCACCAGAAAGTGTGCCACTGAAAACTGCATGTGGTTCAGTATTCAAAGGCTGGTCATTAATAGAGCACAACACTTTACACTTAAAACACGTTTATTGCTAACACAAGCATACACTCAGCATAGACTAACTCCTGCTTGGAATGCTCCACTATTAATACATAGAATGAATTTTCTGGAACTTACAAATACATCAAACATAAGAAACACGTAGAACATGCTACAAATAGTAAATACAAAGAAATAATTTTTTCTGCCTGTGGCAGGATTTGAACTGGGGACTGCAAGCACTCTGTAATGCTAACCACTGGCCACGTGTTATATCGGAAAACTCACGGCAATATTTTCGACTGTATAAGAAAAAGATGACATAGTATAAGAAATATGTTTGCCTCTGTACAAAACAGAACAAATTATTAGCACATACAGTATGTAACAAATTTATATGTTTGCTGTGTATTGTTCCTTAGTATAATGGTATGTCATATTATGAAGCAATATGTTTTTTGATTAAATGTTAATACATAAGAGTAGTAGTTCCGGAGGTATATTTCATGTCCCTTTAGCAAGTAGATTCAATCTAGCCTGTCTGTGCTCTGTGATATAACACAGCAGCAAATAAGTTCATACTGAAACTAGTAGTTGCTGGATTACAAATTTTTATCAAGTTCTCAACATCACTGGCACTGTTAATTTTTAAACATAATATTTAATGTAAAACTTCCAAGAAGGTTAAAACTGTGAATATCCTAACATGAAGCACCACCCTCTCTTACAGTTTAATTTCCACTAGTACCTCCCCTCCCACTTTGTAAACTTTATTAATGTGATCAACATCTACCTCTACCTCTGCATTCACAGTCTGCAAACCATTGTGAAGTTTATGGAAGAGGCACTGCACCAATTATCAGGTTTTTTTCCTATTGCATTAATGTATGGAGCAAAAGAGAAATGATTAAATGCCTCCATGTATGTCATAATCAATCTAATCTTGTCCTCATGACCACTATGGAAGTGATACATAGATGGTTGTAGTATATTTCTACATATATCATTTAAGGGAGTGCCTCTGTTGCAGAGTGGTAGGGTGCCAGACTACAAATCCAAATGTTGTGGGTTCGATCCCATCCAGGTCCTAGGATTTTTATCTGTCACTTTCCACTTCTTTCACCTCTGGCAGTATTGATCATGTGACAAATACCGAATAGCACCGTGGTTCGGAACCCACGTTAAACTGTAGGTCCCCCTATAACTGGTTGGGTAAGTCAGTTCGGAGGTCAGAGGAAGGCAACGGACCATGCCTAGTAAAGCACTGTGGTGTTCAAACCAATCTTCAGATTGTTAACTGCTTTACCCCCCTTTTTTATCATTTAAGGACATTTCTTGAAACTTTGCTAAGCAGGTTTCCTTGGGACAGTTTACATAGATCTAAAAGAGTCTGCCAGATAAGTTTCTTCGGCATCTCTGTAGCACTCTCCCAGGGTCAAACAAACCTTTGACTATTCATGCTGCATTTATTTTTCTTTTTTCAATATCCTCTGTTAGCCCTACATGGTATGGATTCTGCACACTTGAGCAGTATTATAGGATGAGTGGGACATTGATTTGTAAGCAATCTTCCAACTGATTGTATTTTACCACTATTCTAAAATAAATCAAAATCTTAAAGTCTGCAATAAGCTGCATAGGTCACTGTATTGATAAAAGTCACGAAGTGGTTACAATATGACTTTCTTTGACGCGTTTCGGCCTGGGCCATCATCAGTATCTGTCAAAGGGAAATAATAATTGTACAATATGAGATCATAAATATTACAAAAACAATCTACAAATTTTGTTACAAAGATAAAATTCACACATTCCCAGCATACATTAATTACAAGTACGTCAGTACAAATTGTTACATGTTCTTTTCGTAACATTAAGGAGCAGACTGAGGGCACAGTAAAGGTACAATACATGTTTACAGACTTTAGTCACCAGATGTCATGCCGTTCTTAAACATAATGCCTAGTGGCACCGTGACAAGTGAAATTATGCTAGGTAAAAATAAAATTTAGCAATACAAGAACAAAAAAAAAAAAAAAAAAAAAAAAAAAAAAAAACCCTACTCTTTACAAATGCTTTTTACACCATGTTCTATGGGGTAACAAAATCAATAAATGTCACATATCATGTCATAATACAAATCACAGGTGGGTCAGAATAGTTGATCAATAAATGTCACATATCATGTCATAATACAAATCACAGGTGGGTCAGAATAGTTGATCAAAAGAACAAATCGTCAGGTGGCAGAGCCAAAACATTATAAATAAATTAACAGCAACTGACAAACTATATACATAAAAGCTCACAGAAAATAGAGGTTGTAATGATGAACATCATAACAATGGTCAAACATATACAGTGTATATTTGATGCTTAGAAAAAACTATAGGGCGCCAAGTTTGAATTAATTTCGTTAGGTATTAACCAGCAAACTGATTTATGGGATGCTTAGAGGAAGCCTTCATGGATACCTAATTCTGTCAGTACCCAAAGTTTGGTACAGATTCATTGATGACATCTTCATGATCTGGTCTCACAGTGAAAAAGAACTTCATAATTTCCTCTTCAACCTCAACTCCTTTGGTCCCATCAAATTCACCTGGTCCTATTCCAAATCCCATGCCACTTTTCCTCGATGTCGACCACCATCTGTCTAATGGCCAACTTAACACATCCATCCACAACAAACCAACCAATAAACAACAGTACCTTCATTATGACAGCTGCCATCCATTCCACATCAAACGTTCCCTTCCCTACAGCTTAGGTCTTCGTGGCAAATGAGTCTGCTCCAGTCCCAAATCCCTGAACCAGTACACCAATAAACAAATAACAGCTTTCACATCCCGCAGCTGTCCTCCTGATCTGGTACAGAAGCAAACTGCCAGAGCCAATTCCTCTTCCCCCCAAACCCAGAACCTTCCACAGAAGAACCCCAAAACGCCCTCTTGTCACCAGATACTTTCCAGGACTGGATTGGACTCTGAATGTGGCTCTCCAGCAAGGATACGACTTCCTCAAATCCTGCCCTGAAATGAGATCCATCCTTCATGACATCCTTACCACTCCACTAAGAGTGTCTTTCTGCTGCCCACCTAACCTTCGTAACCTCCTAGTCCATCCCTACGAAATCTCCAAACCACCTTCCCTACCATCTGTCTCCTACCCATGTAATCACTGCCCCAATTGTAAAACCTGCTCTATGCACCCTTCCACCACCACTTACTCCAGTCCCATAACCCAGAAGGTCTACACGATCAAGGGCAGAGCCGCTTGCAGTAGGACCCACATGATGTACCAACTGACATGCCTGCACTGTGAAGCATTCTTTGTGGGAATGACCAGCAACCAACTGTCCATTCGCATGAACGGTCACAGGCAGACAGTGTTTGTTGGTAATGAGGATCACCCTGTGGGTAAACATGCCTCAGTGCACGGCCAGCACATCTTGGCACATTGTTACACCATCCGGGTTTTCTGGATACTTCCCACCGACACCAATCTTACAAAATACCAGAGATGAGAACTTCCCCTTCAGCATATTCTCTCTTTCCATTGCCCACCTGGTCTCAACCTTTGCTAAATTCAAATTCCTGCCCACCATTATTTAACATCTTTGCCTCAGTTCTGTGAACAGAGCCTTTGTCTCAACTGTTATCTCTGTCCAACTTCTATGCTTTCTACAAATGTCTACCTTGGTGTGTTTGCTTGTGAATATGTGTGGGTATGTGTGCGCTTGTTTACCTTTCCTTTTTTTCCCCTAAGGTAAGTCCTTCCACTTCCGAGATTGGAATGAGTCCTCTTCCGCTCCCTTAAACCCTGCATTCTTCCTTCCCTTTTTTCCCTTGTTCCTTCCTCTTTTCCTGAAGAAGTGGCTAACAGTTGTGAAAGCTTGTATCATGTGTTTGTGTAGGTTTTTATTTGTGTTTTTATTTTTATTTATTTATTTTTTGTGTCTAACTACAAGCCTGTCCTTTAGGTAAGTTATTCAATTTCTATTTTTTATACATATTTATACCACCAGGATAGTTTCCTTCTATATAAACATTATTTAACTTATCCAAAGCACAGGTTCGCCGATAGAAATGCACAAATAAAAACACACACAAACATTCAAGCTTTTGCAACTGTTGGTTGCTTTGTAAGGAAAAAGAGTAAGAAAGGAGGGGAAAAAGGAAAGGATGTGGGTTTTAAGGGAGTGGATGAAGGATCATTCCAATCCCGAGAGGTAAATAAATACACACATACCCATACATACACATGCAAACACACCTAGGCAGACATTTGTAGAAAGCTGGCTGTATAATCTATGTTCTGCTTGTAAACAAACTATCATCTTTAACTCAGCCACCGCATAATTACTCATGCCACCAATAAACATGCACGCATCTCAAAACTACCACGCAGTGATGACATTACACACAACACACCAATGCCACAGGCCAAAGCCGACAGGTGGAATCACGTCCTATAAATGACCCCCCCACAAGTGCCAACTGGACTGAGTATACAAGAGCGGCTGAGTGCACACTACCTCACTTGCGTATTACCCTGTGCTATTTTAATAACTTTGTTCATGTTAAAATTCAATAAATAATTATTGTGGAAATTATTACACACATAGTGGATCACTTCCTACCATACCAATATATCTTGCTTGTAAAAATGAAAATCTTTACATTTTAATCTGTCAATGTAAAAAGCACATATTTTATTTTTAATAATGACGTTGAGTTATTTCATGTATTTCAGAATAATCATAATTCATTACACTTAAACCTCAACACATAACAATGAAAAGTCCAGAAAGGATTCAACAATATTTGTGAGAAGTATTGTTGCTTACTCACAGAGAGATGTCCAATGAGGTGCAGAAAGGCACAATTAACAGAATATAACATTAGAGCTTTCGGCCGTTTAGGTTTTCATCCATTAGAGAGACACAAACATACACACACTCAAATAGACATGACCACCATCTCCGGCCGCTATGAGATCGGCCAGAGACGGCGGTCGTATCTGTGTGAGTGTATGTATGTTTTTGTCTCTCTAACTGACGAAGGCCTAAATGGCTGAAAGCTCTACTGTTATATTCTGTTAATTGTGCCTTTCTGCGCCTCATCAGATGTCGCTGTGGTGAGTAAGCATACTATCCTTCTAAAAAAAATATTGTTGAAACTAAAACATGTATCCGTTATCAAATTAAATTCAAATGTTTTCGGATCTTATGGGACATAACTACAGGGTCATCAGTCCCTAAACTTACAAACTACTTATGAACTAGCTTATACTAAAGATGCCACAAACATCCATGTCCGAGGGGGGATTCGAACTCCCGACGGGGAATGGCCTCGCGCATTGTTGCATAGCGCCTCAATGCACTTGGCCGCTCTGCCACGGATAAAATTAAATATTTTGTTTGGTAAAACACACTAGAATATTACAATCAAATTCTCTCATTATTTACTGTGTGTATCTCACCTTGGCACAGGATCTGGATAAAATTTCTCCTTTGTATAGTCTTTGGAAAAAAGTTGCATACCAATAACAGCAAAAATGTATATTACAATCACTAACACAAATGTTAAGTTTCCTAGAGCACCAATGGTTGATATAATAATGCTCAGTAGCACCTTCATAGTTGTCCATGACTGTGCAAGTTTTAGTACCCGTAACTGCAAACAAATGTAAACATAGGTGTTAAAATATGTATTTTTTAGGCATATAACTACTGATTTTTAATACATGGTGTCTTACAACTATAATTATTTCATGTTATTTGATGTTATTTAGAGTGGATGGTTAATGGAAAAGGATGATGTTTCAGATGACATTACAATCACAGGCTTCACTCATATTTTGATACAAAACATAAAAATAGAATAATCCAGTTAGTATAATACAAGAACAAAAATGTGCACATATTAGAAATGGAGGATGGGCTTCTACATTTGTACTCTGGATGATATAGTGTCTATCAAGAAACTGAAACAGGAGTATTTCCGTATAAAGACTGTCTGCAAAATGTGTTTGAATATGAACTAATACAGTTTTAAATTGGTTACTTTTGGCATTTCGAGATTCTTTTACTTTCAAGATTAGATACATTAATTCCCTGAGTTACTGAACACAAATATGAAATAATGTACCTTAGGGATGAAATATGGCCCAGACATCCAGTAATAGTTACTATTAAATAAACTTTGTTTCATAATTCAAATGTTGTAGAATATGGTTACAGCCCACAAAGTAAACACTTTGTATCTGATGAATCTATGATTCGTATTAGCAAGATTTATAACTTGCAAAATGTGTATGTAAATGGTGTTTTCAAAAGGCTATAAAAGAACAACAAGTTTTATTTTATTTATTTATTTATTGTGTGTGGGGAGGGGGGCAAATTTTCGTTCATTTCCTTCATTATTTGATAAATTAAAAGAAAGTTTATATGCCTAGTGTTCAATAATTAATATAGATTTAATCAAATCTGGTAAGTTTCACAGTACTATCAATTTTACATCATGAAAGTTTGGTGCTCTATTGTGGCAACAAATAATGTTTCTAGTATGTGGTATCTTATGTGAATGTCTAATGCATACTTGCATCAGTGATTTTATCTATGAATCATATAAACCTAATATTGATAAGTACATATTGGAGAAATTAATTACAGATATGGAAAAATGACAGGACAAGAGGTACTAAAACATGTCACATTGTGATGCACAACAAGTTTCTAATCTGATGCATATTGTTACTGATACAACTGAAACACAATTCAATAAAAAGGTCTCATGCACTAAAATTAGAACATAATTAGTTATCATGAAAGTAATACTTTCTTCACTATGGAACACCTAATTATGATTTTAAAGATGCACATTTTATTCAAATAATTACTGGACTGTTTTGCAACATAGATTTTAAGACAAATTCTTTACTTCTCATTTATCCAGTTAAAGTCATATCTGAAACTTCCCTAATGATTTCCAGAAAAGAGGCCAGAAAAAGGAATGCAGGAAAAGAAATAGCCAGCTCTCTAATCTCATCAGGTTATGGGCCCTGGGGAATGCTTATATGCAGAATTTGTAATTTGCTTGTTAATGTGTCAGATGTGATCTCACTATTAATCATGGTCAATAAAGTAGTGAAATATAAAACTCTACTGTTAAATGGAACCAATTTTAGTAATTGCAAATTTTGAAGTGAGGTGCTGCTGAGTGAGAGGGACCTGCTAGATTTTATTCAGATGAAATATTCTGGAATGGTCATGTTTGAAGATAATCATACAGATAAAGTACAAGCAAAGATAGATGCTCAATTAGTAAATTTGGAGAAAAGTGACAACAAATGTAAGTCTCGAATCATACAGAGAATTGGGGCTAATTATTTAGAATACATCAAAGACAAAGCAATTTCATTTGATCTGTGATTGTCACTGTGCAATGATTTTGAGTGAAAAGCAATGGCAAGTCCTGTTAACTCTGAAAGCTCTGCCAACGATGACATTTGATTCAACAGATAACTTTCTTGCTAATAATTTTCTACAATTCAACAAATTAATTTGAGAGTTATTATCATCTGGAGAAAGATTAAAATAAACTGACATTGTTTGCTATCAGTTGTTGACAATGCTGTCGAATTATGACAATCTAGTCACAGCTTTAGAAACAATGTCACCAAATGCATCAACTCTAGATTCAATCAAGAATCAACTTCTGGATGAAGAGACGAAGAGGAAGACCACATTAAGTCATTAAGGGTTTTTTTTTTTTTTGACACAGTCTGGACAGAATTCTAAGTTCAGTGGTAGTAGTATTATTAAATCAGAAAACAAAGCTTACTAAGCATTTTAGTTTTCAGTGCTACATCTGTCAGTTGAAAGGACATAAAAAGTCAGATACCAAAAACATAAGAAAAAGAAACCACAGAAACCAAAATATAAGTTTGCAATGGCAGCGTAAAATAATCAAGATGAAAGAAAAAATAATTACTGTTACCCTGCAGCTACTTATGAAAATTTGGCAACATCCACTGACATTAAATGGTACCATGTTTTGTATTCTGGAGTCACAAAGCATTTAATAAATATGAATATATATTTGAAAAATGTAAAAAAAAAAAAAAAAAAAATACCAGACCCAATTAAAACTAATGTTGTAAAGTCTGGAATGGGTTGGTGAAATTGAAGTTATGAGTTGTGTAAATGGAAAGAAATTTTCGATTTTGATTACAGATGTTCTGTCAGTTCTAGACCATAGCTATAACCTACTGCACATACGTAAACTAGAACTGAAAGGTTTGTGAGTGATTTATGGTCATGGTAAAGGCATTATTCACAAGGATGACACAACTCTTGCCACTTCACAGAGAAGTGAGTCAAACTTGTACACATTGAATTTTATTCATAAGGAGCCTCACTGTCATGTAAATTCACTGAGCGAGTCCACTGAACTATGGTAAAAAATGTTGTCTCATCTGAGTTACAATAATATTCATAACTTTTGGGTGCAAGTGGATGGAATGAATTTTGAATATTAGGGGGAAAATGACTTTATTCACTTTACTTGTGTATAGTTTCTGGATCAAAGTCATAAGTGATAACGTTTTTCAATATTTTTAAAGCAATGTCTACAGTTCATTTTAACTTGAAAATAAGTCATTTTGACTGTGATAATGGGTGAGAGTACCATATATATATAAGAAAAGCTGAAGTGATTTTCTGAAGTTCTTGGAATTCAATTTGACTTTACAATGTGATATACATTCCAGCAGCAAGGAGTTTCTGAACATCTGAACAGGTCTATGTTGGATAGTGTGTGTTGTATGCTTCTCAAATCAAAACTTGACAAGAGTTTCTGGACAGAAGTAGTGTTGATTACTATCTATATCACAAACAAAGTCCAACTACAGCCTTGGGTGGAAAAGTACCAGCACTTCTACGGTATGAGAGGAAACCTAATTTTGAAAAGATTGAAGTTTCTGGTTCTATTGTCTTTACATAAATTCCAAAGAAACTTGTGTCAAAAATTTTGGTTCTCCTTCACTTCCAGAACTGAAGAAAGTAATTTCAGGAAAGGATGCTATTTCTGACAAAAAGAAATTTGCTTTTAATGGGACAACTAGTGAACAGTGGCTTTTGGAAAGAGGGGGATATAAGACAAGAGAATATGACAGACAAAGAGTTGAAAGAAGGAACAGAGAGCAAAAATTCAACAGAACTGTTCAAGACTGCTAAAAATGGATGGACTTTTTGAGAAAGCAGCAGGGCTCAAAGGATGCCTGCAAGATTTGACTATTATGCAGTACTGGCCTTGCATGCTGAATCATTTGTTGATGATGTTCCTGAATGATACAATGATATAAAAGGCAGATATTATGAGCATGAGTGGACACAAGTGATAAATGAAGAACTAAAGTCATTGGAACTTAATTGTGGTGACCTCTTGATCTCCACATTGATAGTGAGGTCAATGTGCGAACACATTTCCGGCTGGCATCTTTGGGAACCAGCTTCACTGTGCTCTATGGCCATGTTGTGTATTTAGTGGTCAGTGAACAATTAAGTTGTATAAGTCTTGATACATGTGGTCTCACTAGGGCTGAAACCCCACTGTTCACCCATAATGGTGACCCCTTTCCTCTGGCTGACGGTTTTCGTTACCTCCTCACCTCGATTGATTGCACCATCCGCTGGGCAGAGCCATGCCCCTCCTGAATATCCTGCAGGGTCTGTTGCTTGTTCATTTGTGCACTCTTGGAATTCCCACTTCTGATGTATCACATTGACCAGGGCCAGCAGTTTGAATCAGCTCTCTTCCAAATTTATGCCATCTTTTTGGATTTAAACACATTCATACGGCAACTTACCATCCTCAAGGCAATGGTTTAGTCACACATTGGCACCACTCACTCAAAGTGGCTCTCATGTACCATGACTCACTATGGTTGGAGGCTCTCCTTCTTGGTCTCCGCTCAATGTACAAACCTGACCTGATGAACACTGTGGAGGAGTTCGTCTATGGCCAAAAACTATCTCTCCCCAGTGAGCTTGTCCACCCCTCCCCTCCCCCCTCTGACTGTCCATCCTTCGTTGATAGAATCTGACTCTACTGCTCCAAACTCTCCCCCTACCTTTCCCCGTCCAGTCATTCCCCTCCTTCTCCTCATGATCCTAATGCCCTGGAGACATGCTCCCATGTCTTTCTCCAGGTCCACCATGTTAAACCTGTGGACATTGACCACACCACTCCTCAGCCTCAGTCACACTCAGGTACTTCCCCATCTCCATCCCTTGCCTCTCCCTCCCCTCCCTCCAACCCTCTTCCACTCCATTCTCCTCCCCTCGACACTTTCAACTTCCTCTTATCCTTCCCCCTCCCACTGCCTCTTACTTCCCCCCCTACTTCCCTCCTCCCCTGCCTTTGAATTTGTAGTTCCTGTCCCCCCCTCATATCGCCACTGATCTACTCATCATGTTACGAGACTGTTCAGTTTTCATTCTATGCTTGACTTTAAGTGCCCCCTCTCCTTTTTTTGGCATTGAGTGACAGCTTCTCATACATATTCCCGTTTGTGCCGTGGTCATCACATCAGCTGTTCGTACCATCCTCCTGCCAAGATGCTTGTCATCACCCCGCTGGGTTATGCTCAAGAGTCATGTGTCCAGCTCAGGCTGTCTGTTGCCCAAGAGGCCTCATTGACTTCATTGTGGAAGTGCCATCAACTCGCCGCTGCTCACCCACAACGCTGCCTCCTGACACTGTAACTTAAATGCCACGGCAGGCCCCTCCCGACGCCTTGGTCTGGCCTATCAAAAATGTACTCCATACTGCGGGGGAGGGGTGGGGGGGGGGGGGTGAGTGTCCTCTCAACCTCCATTTGATAGTGAGGATAACATGCAAACATCTTTCTGGCCGGTCTCTTTGGGAGCCAGATTCACTGCAGTCTGCCAGCCATATTGTGTATTTAGTCTTGTATGAACTGTTGTTCAGTGAACAGTAAAATTGTATAAGTCTTGATACATGTGGTCTCATTGGGGGTTAAAATCTCACTTTTCACCCATATAACGAAACGTGGAGAGAAGAAACCACTTGATAGCAAATAGGAGTTCAAAATTAAATAAAATCAACATAGATATTTTTAAATTTATGATACAAATATTATAGAGGAAAAATTCCTAACAGGAAAAATATACGTAAAAAATAGATGAAGTACACTTACCAGGCGAAGGGGCACAGGCAGTAATAGCAACAAATAAACACGCAGACACACACACACACACACACAAAGATGCTAGCTTTCGCAGCCTAGCTGCTTCATCAGGCAGAAGGGAAGGAGAGGGAAAAGGAAATGATGAGGGCTTTAAAGGAAGGGGGTAAGGAGCCATTCCAATCCCGGGACAGGAAAAACTTACCTTGGGGGAAAAAATGGAGGGTAAATAAATGCACGTACACCCACAAATTTACACAGACACAAGTACACTTAGGCAGACATACTGTAGAACTGTAGAAAGCAAAGAAGTTAGAAGTTAGACAGATATGCCACTTGAGGCAGAGGCTCTGTCCAGAGAACCAAGGCAAAGATGTTAAGATGGTGGGTGGGAATTCGAATTTAGCGGAGGTTGAGACCAGGTGGGCAACGGGAAGAGAGAATATGCTGAAGTGCTAGTTCCCATCTCCAGAGTTCTGAAGGATTGGTGTCAGTGGGAAGTATCCAGATAACCCGGATGGTGTAGCACTGTGCCAAGATGTGCTGGCCATGCACCAAGGCATGTTTAGCCACAGGGTGATCCTCGTTACCAACAAACACTGTCTGCCTGTGTCCATTCATGCGAATGGACAGTTTGTTGCTGGTCATTCCCACATAGAACGCTTCACAGTGCAGGCATGTCAGTTGGTAGATCACGTGTGTACTATCGCAAGTGGCTCTGCCTTTGATCGTGTACACCTTCCGGGTTACGGGACTGGAGTAAGTGGTGGTGGAAGGGTGCATAGGGCAGGTTTTACAACGGGGGCGGTTACAAGGGTAGGAGCCAGAAGGTAGGGAAGGTGGTTTGGGGATTTCATAGGGGTGGACTAGGAGGTTATGGAGGTTAGGTGGGCGGCGGAAAGACACTCTCGGTGGAGTAGGAAGGATGTCATGAAGGATGGATCTCATTTCGGGGCAGGAATTTAGGAAGTCGTATCCTTGCTGGAGAGCCACATTCAGAGTCCGCTCCAGTCCCGGAAAGTATCCGGTGACAACAGGGCACTTCTGGGGTTTTGTTGAAGGTTCTTAAATTGGGGGGATGAGGAAGTGGCTCTGGCAATTTGCTTCTGTACCAGACCAGGAGGATAGCTGCGGGATGTGAAGGCTGTTATCAGGTTATTGGTGTATTGGTTCAGGGATTCAGGACTGGAGCAGACTCGTTTGCCACTAAGACCTAAGCTGTAGGGAAGGGAACCTTCGATGTGGAAAGGATGACAGCTGTCATAATGCAGGTACTGTTGTTTATTGGTAGGTTTGATGTGGACGGATGTGTGTAGTTGGCCGTTGGATAGATGGAGGTCGACATCGAGGAAAGTGGCATGGGATTTGGAATAGGAGCAGGTGAATTTGATGGGACCAAAGGAGTTGAGGTTGGAGAGGAAATTCTGGAGTTCTTCTTCACTGTGAGTCCAGATCATGAAGATGTTGTCAATGAATCTATACCAAACTTTGGGTTGACAGGCTTGGGTGTCCAGGAAGGCTTCCTCTAAGCGTCCCATAAATAAGTTCACGTACGAGGGGGCCATCCTGGTCCCCATGGCTGTTCCCTTTAGTTGTTGGTATGTCCGGCCCTCAAAAGTGAAGAAGTTGTGGGTTAGGATGAAGCTGGCTAGCGTATTAAGGAAAGAGGTTTTAGGTAAGGAAGTGGGTGGTCGGCGTGAAAGGAAATATTCCATTGCAGCGAGGCCCTGGGCATGTGGGATATTAGTGTATAAGGTATAGTGTATAGTGTATAAGGAATTCCTTACTTCCAACCTTGCCTCCCAGTCCTTCCTGAGAAACCTTAATCCTACTCCCAACATTACTGCAGCTGAATCCCGAGCTATCCGTGATCTGAAGGCTGACCATTCCATCTTCATTCTCCCTGCCGACAAGGGCTCCACGACAGTGGTACTTGATTGGCGGGAGTATGTGCCAGAGGGAGTGCGTCAGCTTTCAGATAATACCACATATAAAGTTTTTGAAGGCGATCCCATTCCTGATGTCCAGGCAGAGCTTCAAGGAATCCTCAAAACCTTAGGCCCCCTAAAAAACCTTTCACCTGACTCCATTAACCTCATGACTCCACCGACACCCCGCACCCCCACCTTCTACCTACTTCCCAAGATTCACAAACCCAATCATCCCGGCCGCCCCATTGTGGCCGGTTACCAAGACCCAACAAAACGAATCTCTGCCTACATAGACCAACACCTTCAACCCATCATGTGCAGTCTCCCATCCTTCATCAAAGACACCAACCACTTCCTTGATCGCCTGAAATCCTTACCCAGCCTGTTACCTCCTGAAACCATCCTTGTAACCATCGATGCCACTTCCTTATACACTAATATCCCACATGCCCAGGGCCTCGCTGCGATGGAATATTTCCTTTCAGCCCCCCACCAACTACCTTACCCTCAACTTCTTCACTTTTGAGGGCCGGACATACCAACAACTAAAGGGAACAGCCATGGGGACCAGGATGGCCCCCTCGTACGCGAACTTATTTATGGGATGCTTAGAGGAAGCCTTCCTGGACACCCAAGCCTGTCAACCCAAAGTTTGGTATAGATTCATTGATGACATCTTCATGATCTGGACTCACAGTGAAGAAGAACTTCAGAATTTCCTCTCCAACCTCAACTCCTTTGGCCCCATCAAATTCACCTGCTCCTATTCCAAATCCCATGCCACTTTCCTCGATGTCGACCTCCATATATCCAACGGCCAACTACACACATCCGTCCACATCAAACCTACCAATAAACAACAGTACCTGCATTATGACAGCTGCCATCCTTTCCACATCGAAGGTTCCCTTCCCTACAGCTTAGGTCTTCGTGGCAAACGAGTCTGCTCCAGTCCTGAATCCCTGAACCAATACACCAATAACCTGATAACAGCCTTCACACCCTCATCATTTCCTTTTCCCTCTCCTTCCCTTCTGCCGGATGAAGCAGCTAGGCTGCGAAAGCTAGCATTTTTGTGTGTGTGTGTGTCTGTGTGTTTATTTGTTGATATTACTGCCTGTGCCCCTTCGCCTGGTAAGTGTACTTCATCTATTTTTTACGTATAGATATTTTTAAACATATAAGGTGAAGCTTGTGATCAAAGAAAAGGGGTCATGATTATGATGAAACATATGAGTCTGTTGCACATTTTTCTACACAGTATTTGTGTTAATAATCATCAAAGATGACCTTGATACTTGTCAAATGGATGTCAAAAATACCTTCCTGCATGGGGAAATGCATAAAGATCCATTAAGGAGTCACAGGAGAAAATAATCGAGTTGAATAAGGCTCTGTATGTATTGTAGCAAGCTTCTCACACATGGAATCCTACATTTGATAATTCTATCAAAGTATTGGACATATG
The DNA here is from genome assembly GCA_026315105.1 of Locusta migratoria. Lineage (NCBI taxonomy): Eukaryota > Metazoa > Arthropoda > Insecta > Orthoptera > Acrididae > Locusta > Locusta migratoria. The sequence goes on along the minus strand of CM048748.1, from coordinate 380,776,657 downwards.
TTAACAGATGTTTATACATATATGGGAAACATAGTAGAATGTATCTTCAGTTATATGTAGATGATATAATAATTGCTGCAAGTAATTCTGATGAGATCATGAAGTTTCAGAGAGCTTTGGAAAATAAATTTTAATGTGATATATGAGAGAACTTAAATCATTTCTTGGTATTGCTACAGTGCTACAGTGCTTCACCGTCCGGGTTATCTGGATACTTCCCACTGACACCAATCCTTCAGAACTCCGGAGATGGGAACTAGCCCTTCTGCATATTCTCTCTTCCCGTTGCCCACCTGGTCTCAACCTCCGCTAAATTCGAATTCCCACCCACCATCTTAACATCTTTGCCTTGGTTCTCTGGACAGAGCCTCTGCCTCAAGTGGCATCTCTGTCTAACTTCTAACTTCTTTGCTTTCTACAGTATGTCTGCCTAAGTGTACTTGTGTCTGTGTAAATGTGTGGGTGTATGTGCATTTATTTACCTTCCATTTTTTCCCCCAAGGTAAGTCTTTCCTGTCCCGGGATTGGAATGGCTCCTTACCCCCTTCCTTAAATCCCTCATCATTTCCTTTTCCCTCTCCTTCCCTTCTGCCTGATGAAGCAGCTAGGCTGCGAAAGCTAGCATTTTTGAGTGTGTGTGTGTCTGTGTGTTTATTTGTTGCTATTACTGCCTGTGCCCCTTCGCCTGGTAAGTGTTCTTCATCTATTTTTTACGTATATTTTTTTCCTGTTAGGAATTTTTCCTCTATAATATATATATATATATATATATATATATAGTACTTGTACAAACTATTGGAATATCTTGAAATGAACAATTGTAACTCAACCGGGATGCCAATGAAGACCAAACCCACAATGTAAATAAAATCAAAATTGAATAATGATCAAGACTACATAAACAAAACAAAACCATTTTATAAACTGATAGGTGATAGGTTGTTTGTTGTTGGCTATGATTACAATAAGACCTGGCCTAAGTGTAAATAATAATTTCAGCAGATATCAAAGTAAACCAATGGAGAATCACTGTAAGGGACTTCAGAGGAACTAAAATTTAGTTTGTGCTATGGAAGAGGAAGACCAGAGTTGTTTCTGTGCTATGTTAGATGCAGGTTTTGGCAATGGAGATGACAGGAAGTCTACATAAGGGTTCCTACTGCAGGTGCATGAAAATATTGTGTTCTGGATGACGTCTTGGCCACAGCACTGAATTTATCTTGTATTCATTTGCTTGGAAGATAGGGACATTGGCAAATGAAACATGTTGACATTAAATACAATTTTTTCAGAGGAACAACTGGCTGACACAGTAACTAAGCCATTGCCAAGTCAACAGTTTGAGAAGTTGAGAGACTTTACAAGTTGTGGATGAGGTATGACAGATGTTTGAATTGAGGAGCAGTGTTGATAGTGGAAAATGAAATTTCTCAACTGAATTGTTTTGTGTGTATATTCTTTTCACTTTTTAGATAACTATGTGCTATTATCTTCTGTTTTGTGACTGATATGGTTGCTATGTGCGACAATTTCATGCATTATTATCTTACCAGGAGGTAATTTAATAGTTATGATTACAAGCAAACATATTTTCTGTGCCTGTGAAAAGCCTGCAGCTCTCTAAAATCATCTGATCTGAAGAAGGTAGGACATGAACATCACATTAGTAATATCTTAATTTTTTTGAAAGGATCTGGGAGAAGCAGCCAAAGCAGAGTCTATATGAAATCTTGTTCTACTTACAAGACACACCACTTCAGATACTAGTTATGAAAATTAAGGTGACACCTGCACATATTTGAGCAATCGTAAGTAGGAAACACCTTTAATGCCCCTCTCAGCAGCCACCACACCAAGTATCAACTTAATTTGTGTGACTAGGAGGTCGAGGGTGGAGAGAAGACAGGAAACCAAAAGTATTACTGAAGGTGTTTTACATCCATACATTTTTGAGAAATGAGTAACTTCCCTCATCCCAAAACTGAAATAAATTAATAAACACTAATAATATAGTAAGGACAGTTTAGAACTCACCACAAAGACATGGTGACGAGCTGCGACAGGCACATACAAAAGACACACATAACCAACACTTTCAACTGTCGGCCATGCCCTTCTTCAGAAAATAGAACACTCATGCAATCACACAGGCAGACAACACAGTCATACAACCATCACCTCCAGATGCTGCACTTTGAATCATGCTCTGCGGCGAATTAGGGGATGGGAGGGGAGGGGAGAGGGGATAGGAAGGTTACGTCAGAGTGGTGAGGATGGGAATAACGAGATGCAGCTTAGGAATGGAGTGGGGAGGCAGATGAGGGGAGAAAAATAAAATAAAATAATAAACAAAATAAAATAAAGTAAAATAAATATACATAAGTCATTCACACTGCAATTACACAAGACCGCACTCACACACACACACACACACACACACACACACACACACACATGCATGCACGAACACACGCTTGCGAGGGCACACACACACACACACACACACACACACACACACACACGTGCTCACACAGACACACACACGCACACACATGCACACGCACATCCAGCAATGTGGCATGGTAGGTTGAGGAAGACCAGGTGAAGTGGATGGGAGAGAAGGAATTGAAGTTCTGAAGAAAGGACGGTAGGGTGCCCTGGCCCTGGGTACAGATCATGAAAATATCATCAATGAACCTGAACCAGACCAGAGGTTTGAGGTTTTGGGATGCTAGGAAGGATTCCTCCAATCCCTACTAAAATCCTATGGCCCCTCCCAGAAACTCTCCCCTCATTCCCACTTCCTCCTCACCCTAGCAGCACCCTGCACACCCACCTTCTACATGCTCCCCAAAATCCACAAACCTAATAATCCTGCATGCCCCATTGTGGCTGGTTACTGTGCTCCTACCAAACGAATTTCAGCCCTAGTTGACCAACACCTCCAACCAGTTGTCCAAAATCTGTCTTCCCACATCAAGGATACCAACCACTTCCCTCACCGGCTCTCCACCATTCCCACCCCTTTGCCTCCTAGATCCTTACTTGTCACAGTAGATGCCACCTCCCTATACACCAACATCCCACATGCCCATGGCCTTGCCCCTCTGGAACACTACCTCCCCCAACGTCCCTCTGAACTCAAGCCTGATACCTCATTCCTCATAACCTTCCCCAATTTCATCCTACTTAACAACTACTTTTCCTTTGAGGGGAAAGTTTACCATCAAATCCTAGGCACAGCCATGGGCACCCACATGGCACCCTCCTATGCCAACCTGTTTATTGGCCGTCTGGAGGAATCCTTCCTAGCATCCCAAAACCTCAAACCTCTGGTCTGGTTCAGATTTATTGATGATATTTTCATGATCTGGACTCAGGGCCAGGACACCCTATCGTCCTTTCTTCAGAACCTCAATTCCTTCTCTGCCATCCACTTCACCTGGTCTTCCTCAACCTACCATGCCACAGTGCTGGATGTCAACCTCCACCTCACTGATGGCTCCATCCACACTTTCGTCCATATTAAACCTACCAACCACCAACAGTACTTAGACTTTTAAAGTTGCCATCCCTACCACATCAAATAATCCCTCCCTTATAGCCTGGCCACCTGTGGATGGCATATCTGCAGTAACAAGAAATCCCTTTCTGAATATGCTGAAGGTCTCACAAATGCCTTCACAGACGGAAACTACCCCACAGACCTAGTCCACAAACAGATCTCCTGTGCCATATCCTTACACACCCCAAATCCTCCTCCTAACACCAGTAACCATCCACAAGAGTACTCCCCTTGTCACCCAGTTCTACCCTGGACTTGAACAACTAAGTTACATCCTTTGCCAAGGTTTTGATTTTCTATCCTTGTGCCCAGTAATGAGAGACATCCTGTCCAAGATCCTTCCCACCCATCCTAAAGTGGTGTTCCATCGCCCTCCCAACCTCCACAACATCCTAGTTCATCCTTATGCCACCCCAAAACCTAGCTCACTGCCATAGGGATCATATGCTTGTGGAAGACCCCGCTGCAAAACCTGTCCAATCCACTCACCCAGCACTTCCTATTCCAGTCCTGTCACTGGCTTATCCTACCCTATCAGAGGCCGGGCCACCTGTGAAAGCAGCCACGTAATTTAAGAACTGTGCTGCAAACACTGTACAGCTTTCTATATTGGCACGACCACCAACCAGCTATCCATTAGGATGAATGCCCACCGTCAAACTGTGGCCAAAAACAAGGTGGACCACCCTGTGGCACAGCATGCAGCGGAGCACATGCTTGATTTCAATGGCTACTTCACAACCCAGCCCACCTGGATCCTTCCATCCATCACCAGCTTTTCTCAACTGCACAGATTGGAGTGATACCTACAATACATTCTCCGATCCTGAAATCTACAAGGCCTCAACCAACGATAACTTTCCTTTTTTCTCCATACCTTACAGTTCCTACCTCTCTATCCCAAGCCTCACCTATTTTGAGTGGTGCGTGAATGTGGGGTCGTGTGTGTGTGTGTGTGTGTGTGTGTGTGTGTGTGTGCAGTCTTGTGTACTTGCAGTGTGCACGAATTTTGTATATTTATTTTACTTTATTTTATTTTGTTGGTTGGTTGTTTGGCTGTGTTGTGTGCCTGTGTGATTGCAAGTGTTCTATTTTCTGAAGAAGGCCATGGCCGATAGCTGAAAGTGTTGTATGTGTGTGTCTTTTGTATGAACTTATCGCAGCTCGTCACCACGTCTTTGCGCTGAGTTGTAAACTCTCATTACTATATTATTAATTCTAACCTGGACTTTCCATTATTATATTTAGTAAACACTGACTTTTTTGGGAAAATGTGTGTTACTTAATCCATTAAAAAATAAATAAATAAATAAAATAAATAAATAAAAGGAAATAATATCCACACTTCTTAATTCAGAGATTGCTTTAAAGGAAGCTTGCTTGATAGACCATTTATTTTTACATTTTATTTCATAACTTTCTAATCATATTTCATGTATCCCAACTGACACCAAAATACTTAGACTATTCTGAAGTAATGCAAGGGGTACACAAACACTTTCTGCAAATGGCACACTTAAGGAAAAACACATAGTTTTATATTTATATTTATTTTATATTTATTTATTTTATATTTATATTGTTGACTGTTTTGACTTGTACAATAAGTCATAAATAGTTTTTGTTTTTTAAATCTGAAATGAATAATTGGCAGTATCACTTCAGGAGATGAGAAATTAACTCTTGCTATCATTTCTCAGACTTCTGACTTGAACTTTGCTTAATATACAAAGCCATTCTCCAATACAATAAGAGTTTTAGCTATAATAAATTAGATTTTGCATTTCTGGAGTGCTTAGGAGCAGATTATTTGCTTGTAAAGTATTCATAAGCATCCTTTCAAATGTTGGAAAGCTCAATCAGTTGTTCAGATGTATGTGCTAGTGCATCCAACTTAACTGACAAATGGGAAAGCACATCAGTAAGCTTATTCAATAGTGCAGATTAGAGTTACTTTCCCAAATATTTCAATGCAGCTTTTATATTTTTTAACATAAGCAAAACTGGCATTGAAAAAGCTTTTAACTATGGTATAGTGAGTTGCCTAACAGGTAAGGTCACAGAAACACTACCTTTTTCTTATCTAGGGGTTATTTCACTAGGTAAAATGAAGGAAAGATATGGAAGAATTAACAACACTGAACTAACAAGTAGGAAATACTGAAAACTATTATTATAATACAGTAGAAAATTACAGTAGAGTTCTACTATTACATTATAAATAGTTCATTAAAGTTCAAGAAATTCATACCAGCCTCAGACCTCTCAAGACTGACAGCCCATCTACAAGCTCAAAAGCGAGATCCAGTAAACTTGCTGTGACGATGATAAGATCAAAAATATTCCAGCCACAAGCAAAAAATTCTTTGCTAAGTGCTAGCAGTTTAAGGAAGCATTCCAATGTAAAAATTGAAGTGAAGACCTGAAAAAAGTCATACAAATTCAGTTTTTTCTGCAAAATATTACCAGAAATACCTAATACACTAAATACATACAGTGCCTGAAACTAACAAAATATTCAAACTTTTATAACCAGTTATCCAATTGATTGTTTGTTATTCAGCTTTCCAGACTGACTGATCTTTGATATATACATGCCCATGAGAACAGACACCATGTAAGATTTTGCAAGTGTGTTATATGCATGTGAGGACTGCAGTGAATTGTTCAGATGTCAGCTGCCATTAAGCACCGAATGGTCAACAGAGACATATGGAAATGTATGCCTTGGGCAGGGATTATAACTCTGTTAGTACAATTCCCTAGTAAGCATGATAGCTGGATTCAAATCACAGATGAAGCAAACAGTTTTGTATGTCACTGCTGATCATTCAGTGCCCAATGGCAACTGAAGTCAAATCATTTCACTGTCAGTCGTCATATGAAACTGGCCGATCTTTGCTAATATTTCATTAGTATGTGCAGCCAGCATTTCCACGGAGAACTTAGCATCAATTAGTCTGTTTCCAACTGGCAGACTCACCAGTGCAACATATAAGATTTGTACTATTCTAATAACATGTAGCAAATTTACTGTTCTAATACAATAATTATTTTCAGAAAGTCAAGTTGGCACATTGATCAGAAAGTTATACAGCTACACAAAGAAAAATCTAACTTCATCATTCCTAACATTCTCTTACAACTTAGTTATCAGTGTGATGTAAAACTTGATCTGAGAGGACAAAGGGAACCCATATCCTTTCCTTTCTCCTCTCCTTTCTTCCTCTTGGCCTGACAAAGCGAATGCTTGTATGTGTGTTTGTGTGTGATTTTATTTGTGTCTATCGAAAAGCCGGTCCTTTGGGTAAGTCATCTGTCAGTCCGCAGACTGGTTTGATGCAGCTCCCCACACTACCCTGTCCTGTGCAAGTCTCTCCATCTGAGAATAATTCGGCAATCTACATCCTTTTGAATCTGCTTTCTATATTTGTACTTCGGTCTCCCTCTACGAGTTTTACTGCACATGCTTCCTTCTAATGCTAAGTTGACAATTCCTTGATGTCTCAGAATGTGTCCAGCAATCTATCCCTTCTCTTAGTCAGGATATGCCAGAAACTCCTTTTCTTCCCAATTTGGTTAAGCACCTCCTCATTAGTTACATGATCTACCCATCTAATTTTCATCATTCGTCTTTAGCACCACACTTCAAAATCTTCTATCATCTTTTTATCTGAATTCCTAATCATCTACGTTTCACTTCCATAGAATGCTACACTCCAGAGAAATGCTTTCAAAAAGGTCTTCCTAACATTTAAATTAATATTGAATGTTAACAAGTTTCACTTCTTTAGAAACACTTTTCTTCCCATAACCGTTCTGCATTTTATATCTTCTTTACTTTGGCCATCAGAAGTTATCTCGGTACCCAAATAACAAAACTCATGAACTACTTTTATTGTCTCATTACCTAATCTAATTCCTTCAGCATCACCTGATTTTCTGACACTGCATTCCATTACCTTCGTTTTACTCTTGTTAATGTTCACCTTACATCTTCCTTTCAAGACACTGTCCATCCCATTCGATTGCTCTTCCAGATCTTTTGCAGTCTCTGATAGAATTACCATGTCATCGGCAAATCGCAATGTTTTTATTTCTTCTCCCTGCACTTCAATGCCCTCTCCAAATTTCTCCTTCCATTCCTTTACTGCCTGCTCAATGTACAATGTACACTGGGGAAAGGCTACAACCCTGTCTTACTTCCTTCCCAACGTCTGTGTCCCTTTATTGCCCTTTGACTCTAATAACCGATTTCTGGTTTTTGTATAGGTTGAATATAACTGTTCACTCCCTATATTTTATCCCTGATACCTTCAGAATTTGAAAGAGTGTATTCCAGTTGACATTGTCAAAAGCTTTCTCCAAATTGACAAATGCTAAAAACGTAGGTTTTCCTTTCCTTAGCCTATCTTCTAAGATAAGTCGTAATGTGTGTATTGCCTCCCGTGTTCCTATATTTTTCCTAAATCCAAACTGATCTTCCCCAAGGTCGGATTAACAAGTTTTTCTATTAGTCTGTAAATAATCTGTGTTAGTATTTTGCAACCATGACTTATTAAGCTGATAGTTCTGTAATTTTCACACTTGTCTGCACTTGCTTTCTTTGGACATGGAATTACAATATTCTTCTTGAAGTCGGAGGGTATTTCCTCTGTCTCATACATCTTGCATACCAGGTGATACAATTTTTTCATGACTGTCTCTCCCAATGACATCAGCAGTTCAGATGGAATATCATCTACTCCAGGGGCCTTGTTTCGACTAAAATCCTTCAGCACTCAGCCAAATTTTTTTCGCAGTATCACCTATCTCATCTTCCTCCACTTCGTCTTCCATTTCTAGAATACTGCCTTCAAGTTTATTTCCTCTGTATAGGCCCTCTACATATTTCTTCCACAGTTCAGCTTTCTCCTCTTTGCTTAGTACTGGTTTTCTGTCGGAGTTCTTGATATTCATACAGCTGCTTTTCTTGTCTCCAAATATCTCTTTTATTTTCCTGTAGGCGGTATCTATCTTTCCCCTAGTTATGCATTCTTCTACGGTTCTGCATTTGTCCTCTAGCCACTCCTGCTTAGTCAATCTCATTTTTCAGACGTTTGTACTCCCTTTTTCCTGTTTCACTTGCTGAAAGTTTATATTTTCTCCTCTGATCAATTAAGTTCAGTATATCCTGTGTTATCCAGGGATTTCTATTGGGCCTTGTCCTTCTGCCTATATGGTCCTCTGCAGCCTTCACTACCCTATCTCTCAGAGCTACCCATTCTTCTACTACTGTATTAATTTCCCCCATTTAAGCCATTCCTTGCCTAATGCTCCCTCTGAAACTCTCAACCACCTCTGGCTCCTTCAATTTGTCCATGTTCCATCTCCTAACCTTTCTACCTTTCTGCAGTATCTTAAGTTTTAATCTGCAGTTCATAACCAATAAGTTATGATCAGAGTCTATATCTGCCCCTGGATATGTCTTACAGTTTAGAACCTGGTTTCTAAATCTATTCCTTACCATTATAAAATCAATCTGGTACCTTCCAATGTCTCCTGGTCTCTTCCACATTTACAAGCTTCTTTCATGATGATTAAAACAAATGTTGGTGATCATTAAATTGTGCTCTGCGCAAAATTCTACCAAGCAGTCTGCTCTTTCATTCCTTTTTCCCAGTCCATATTCACCTACTACATTTCCTTCTCTTCCTTTTCCTACTACCAAGTTCCAGTCCCCCATCATAATCAAGTTTTCATCTCCCTTAACTTTCTGAATGATTTCTTTTATCTCCTCATACATTTTTTCGATATCTTCATCATCGAACGTGCTAGTTGTCATATAAATGTGCACTATTGTGTTCGGTGTTGGCTTCATGTCTATCTTTACTACGATAATGTGTTCCCTATGCTGGTCATAGTAACATACCCTCATTCCTATTTTCTTATTCATTATCAAACCTACTCCTGCATTACCACCAACTGATTTTGTATTTATAACCCTGTACTTACCTAACCAGAAATCCTGTTCATCCGGCCACCGAACTTCACTAATCCCTACCATATCTATCTTTAACCTATCCATTTCTCGTTTCAAATTTTCTAGCTTACCTACACGATTAAGGGTTAGAACATTCCACGCTCCAACCCATAGAATGCCTGTTTCGGTTTTCTTGATGGCGACATTCTCCTGAGTAGTCCCTGCCTGGAAATCCAAATGGGGGACTATTTTACCTCCGGAATATTTTACCCAAGAAGACGCCATCATCGTATAGTCATACAGTAGAGCTGAATGTCCTCAAGAGAAGTAACGGCTGTAGTTTCCCCTTGCCATTCGCAGTAACTGAATTGCAAAGCCATGTTAGCTGATGTTACAAGGCCAGCTCAGTCAATCATCCAGACCGTTGCCCCTGTGACTACTGAAAAGGCTGCTGCCCCTCTTCAGGAACCACACGTTTGTCTGGCATCCCCACAGATACCCCTCCACTGTGGTTGGATCTATGGTATGGCTATCTGCATCAATGAGGCATGCAAACCACCCCACCTAGGCAATGGCTGTTGGTCATGTGAGTGGAATATTTAAATATCGTGGTAATTCCTGACCTTTAGAGACTGAACATTGTTAGCAAAATCCACTACACTCTCTGTGTTGGAGAAATCTTGGGTGTAGTCTCACCCACCCAGAGGTGTGTCAGGAGAGAGAGGATCAAGGCAACTGACCGTAACGATTGAGAGGCGATGGGGGTATATACAAAATAGATGAAGATTACTTACAAGGCGAAGGAGCACAGGTAGTGATAGTAACATAAATGAAATGCACACACACACACACACACACACACACACACACACACACACACACACACAAATGCTTTTGCAGCCTTGCTGCTTCTTCAGGCAGAAGGGAAGGAGAGGGAAAAGGAAATGATGAGGATTTTAAGGGAGTGGGTAAGGAGCCATTCCAATCCCGGGAGAGGAAAGACTTACCTTGGGGGGAAAAAAGGAGGGTAAACAAATACACTCACACATATACACAAACGCAAACACACCTAGGCAGACATACTGTAGAAAGAAAAGGTGCAGGGCGCTTGTTTGCTTTTTACAGTATGTCTGCCTAGGTGTGTTTGCGTTTGTGTATATGTGTCGGTGTGTGTGTATTTGTTTACCCTCCTTTTTTCCTCCAAGGTAAGTCTTTCCTCTCCCAGGATTAGAATGGCTCCTTACCCACTCCCTAAAAAACCCTCATCATTTACTTTTCCCTCTCCTTCCCTTCTGCCTGAAGAAGCAGCTAGGCTGTGAACGCTAGTGTTTATGTGTGTGTGTGTGTGTGTATGTGTGTGAGTGTGTGTAGCAGGAATAATCTTTGCTTTCTACAAATGTCTGTCTAGGTGTGTTTGTGTGTGGATATGTGTGAGTGTGTGTGTATTTGTTTACCTTCCTTTTTTTACCCTAAGGCCCCTCCCATTCCTTCTGCTTGCCGTGAGTCATACTGTGTTGGGTGGCCAGATATGGCTGATGTGTGTGGATGATTGTGCCCGAGTGATTGTGTGGATGAGTGTTCTCTTTCTGAGGAAGGCCACGGCTGGAAATGTAGAATTGTGTGTGTGTTTGTGTGGGTGACTCAACTTTTGTCTTTACGGTGAGTTGTTCCCTATCTTCATATTACCTATTATTAACGTTCACTGGACCTTCCATTATTGTTATTGCTAGTAATCTATTTGTTATGATAATTCAAAACTTGCACCAGCACCAGACTGTGTTGAGCAGACAGAGATGGCTGACGTGTGTGGATGAGTGTGCCTGAGTGATTGTGTGGATGAGTGTTCTCTTTCTGAGGAAGGCCAGGCCTGAAAATTTAGAATCATGTGTGTGTTTGTGTCGGCAGCTCAACATGCATCTTTACGGTGAGTTGTTCCCTATCTACATATTACCTATTATTAACGTTTACTGGACCTTCCATTATTGTTATTGCTAGTAATCTATTTGTTATTATAATTCAAAACTTGCACCAGCACCAAGACCTGAACTTGGAGTTTTTCCTTTCCCCTGCAGCAACCCCTTTAATCATTAGGCTACTGAAAAATAAAAATTCCAGTTCAATTCAATTCTCAATGCTATCTACTATTCTTCTGTATACCAAATACTCAGACATATTTGTATGATTAAAATAACACCATGACAAAAACATCAGCACAAACAAATTTGGCATATAGAATGGCACCTAGAGTTATTGAGAATTTCAGATGAGACGAAAGTATAGTCACAGAGTCTAATGGTAAGACTACTTCCAGATGACGTAAGTGTTTGGTTAAAGAGGTGTAGCACTTCACAGATGACAAGAAATAAGACATATATCATTGTTACAGATGGCGATGGATAGACTATGATATAATATATGTATGTTTGAACATTATCCACATTTTTCCCAAATGTACTGTCATCACATATTAGGAAGCAGTTTACTTGAGCAATCCTAAAAATACTTGTATGTTTCCAAAACACAAAACTCCTAAGATTAATGTCATTCCTTAATTCAAAATAGTGTGACAATGATACTACTGTACATAAATTAAATGTAGCTTAAGATACAACAATGTGATCTTAATCAATGATTGACATTTCATATCAAAATAAACTATCAATGCACTTCAAAATTTGACACAGCTACAGTAAAAATTTTAAACTCTGGTCATTAGACAAAGAGCACATCTAATAGTGAAGCTACTGAAAGGCATGGTTTGGATAAATTTGTAGCATTGCACCCCATTAGAGAATAAGTTGCAAACTTTGCACAAGATAAAATGAAAGCTGATATACCTATTTGAAGATTATAGATAAAGGTGCTGGAAATTCTGAAGACCTGAAATGTACCACACATAGAAGTTGGAAAGTAAGTGCTGATGCCATAGTGTTATGAACACAAATGACCTCTCTGTGTGACAAAGTAATTCACTAGCATAGAAAATGTAAATAGTTTTCGGGGATGAAAGGTTATTGTCTGTGGGAGTGAAGTAAATGACATCAGTGAACAATGATTTTTTTTTTTTTTTTTTTTTTTTTTTAAAAAAGTATTTTTTGTTATTTATTGATAGTAAAGCACAAAAATGTGATCAACAGTGAACAAATCATAAAAAGTTTTTGTAAATGGGCAACAGTTTCTCTGTGGAGTGTAGGGCTTACAATTTGGCCAATATGGTATGTGAACCATGTAAGCTAAAATTTGAAACAAACCAACTTATGTTGCTCCTTCTTTGAACCAATTTTTGTAGTTAAATTATTTTGATCTGTAGAACATATATCACATATTACTTTCAGTATCTGTATTTATGTCAATGAACACAAAATTTTTTGTCGTTTTGAAGACCACTTTCAGTCAGTGATGACCATTTTCAAGTATACAGCAAATCAGAAACAGAAGGACACATTTATTAATAGACTACCTTATAAAACATAAATAATGCATTACAGTCATCAATATATAAAACGTGTTTAAAAATATTATACAGCATACCTGTTGTAATATTTTTAAACATGTTTTATATATTGATGACTGTAAAGCATTATTTATGTTTTATAAGGTAATATATTAATAAATGTGTCCTTCTCTTTCTGATTTGCTGCAGATTTGAAAATGGTCATCCTTGACCGAAACCTGGCGTCAAAACGATGAAAAATTTTGTGATCATTGATGTAAATAAATATACTGAAAGTAATTACAAAAAGGATCACTGATATAAATTCATGACCATGTCACACCTTGTGAATTATATCACATACGCTACAGTTAAAGAAGGAAAACTATAGTGATGTAAATAATCACTTATAAACACAAACACAACTTTCAGAACTATTAGTATTTCCTCTGGGAAGGAGTTTCAAAAGCTGTGATAATTTATCAACAAACATATGATCTGCTTTAAATTCTGCATGGGGTAAGCATGGGCACATATCTAATGGTTGGAATGAGATATAACATGTATTTCTGACCATGTGCCATGCATCTTGGACAGAATATGAAAAATAAATAAATAGTTGCTATTGAGGGAAAGTTATGTAGAGAGAGAGATAAATTGGTAGACAAGAGAGAGAACAAACTGCCAATGTAGAATAGCAACAAATTATAGAAAATGAGTTGGGTCTCAATCTGTCCATCATCAAAAGTAAAATATCAATAATATTTTACTTGTCACATCTTGTTTGCAATGATTTTCTAAATATTGTAACTTGTGTAATATGAGCAACATATTCACAAAACTTGTTATTATTTGCACATAAAATTTACTTATTTAAACATATATAAATGATGGAATACAGTAATTTTAAGACTGTTGGGTTAGATTCATTTCTTAGTTTTCATATCCACATGACTGACAAGTCATTTTTAGAATCAATTTTTAATTGTTTTATTAATAGCCAAACTGCTAAGGAAGGCTGATGGTCTGATGAATTATATGTTAATTAGCAACGTTGTTGGTACATCCAGGATCTTTAAATTGATGCTTTTTTTAATGTCTCTTACTTTATTGCCTATGTCCAGGGCCTGTCGAACAGACTCACTCATACCATGATGTTCCATAGCGAGGAACATGGTGTTCAGAACGATGCACAGAGTAATGAGAAGCTCAAACAGTGGATCCCGTACTACTTTGTACAGCCCACTCTGGAAGCGCAGCCACCCATCATAGTCTATACAACACTGAGTGCACTTATCACAGTTTCTGTCAGGCAGGTCATCTGTAAACCACACAGAATTAATTGTTAAACCAATGTTTAGCACAAAAATAGCTCTATTTAAGTTACTTGAGTTTTAAGGAATTAAAATTCATTCATGATTAAGCATTCCTTAACTGACAAAATATTTTGTGTTTATTTGGGAAGTTAATGATGGAAATACATGAGTAGCATAAAAAATAAGAAGAAAAGCACACTTTTTACTTTTAGATATACAATGTTATTAGCGGGACAGCAATTTTTAACCAGGTGATATCAGATGGGTATTCCAAATGAAATATTTAAATCAGTTTTATAAAAACAAGGGCTGTAAGTGAACCAACATAATTAGCACAGTGTTGTACCAACACTAACCTCTCATCAGCTGAGATTAATTAAAAATGAATACAAAGAAAAAGTGAATAGTTGTTACAAGAATTCAGTACCATTTTTCTTACTGCGCTCTTACCCTTACAGCATTCATCAAGAGTGTTGTGGTCAAATTACCTGGTGGGTCATAAGAGTAGTTCTTCCAATGAATCTCAGCCTAGAATTTGATATCCCTGCCCTTCATAAGTATTTCCAACCACTGAGTCTGCAAATGGCAGCAATGTTTTGTAATAGTGGCTGCAGAATTGTGCTACTACAGTTAATATCATAAGTGTAGGTCAGTGCTCCAAGTCTAAGTGGTAGCCTGGTGGGTTACTACATCCCTTCTTCTACGGTGAAGTGGAAAGCTGAGTCTCAGTGAGTTGACCCCTGCTAAGCTAAGTACCTATGCACTGAACTGAACCAGAATGACGTCTTCTGTTGTGACAAATAACTGTCAAGCAAAAAAGGGGGCATATGCCCAGAAGATCTCTGCCTGGTGGCATGAGCAGAGTCTTGGTGGCTCTGAGAGTGGTTGTGATGCTTACTACTTGTCTACATCGGGTCCTGGAATGAACAGGAACTGCAATGGTGTGGGTGGTTCCTGCTGAGCTGGGACCACAACCTAGTTAACTACTGAAGGGCTGAAAACAAACTGAGATTAATGAACCAGGGCTGAGATCAGTGGTAGGTACACTGAGTCAGAGGACATATGCTGGAGCATTCATCAGCAAAGAAATAGAAGGTAATGTCGACTTAATATGTCATCAGAAGAGGCCTCAGAGGTAGAGACATCAGGTTTACCAGCCACAGCAAAGCTGATTTTGGTGTCGTGTCGCTGTCCAGTCCCCTGTGCCCAGAATGAGCATTTACTGCTATGAGATGATGGTGGCAATCCACTTGTTCTGGCACCTAAAGCTCTGTGCCATCTGAGTACCCAGACAGAAGCATGGTGGACACCACTGTAGATGACGTCATATGTGTCTTGGAAGCATGAAAAGGAGAAGCCTGTGGGGTTGGCAGACATAAAATAGATTTACCAGGCTCTATGGCACTGACTGTAGGAAATGACCTCTAAGAAGTTAGAAAAAAATCTGTAACACCTTGTCTGAAGGCATGATGATTACATATTTCTTCAGCTGTATCATAAAAGTTTGTACATGCCTTTCAGCTTCCCCATTTGACTTTTGGTAAATAGATAAACAGAGCAGATGATAATCTTAGCCCTTGTGGACTGATCAGTGACTGAGTACAGAAATTTGGAGTAAGTTTTGCAAAAAAAATAGCCTGTCAGCATCAACAAACAGTCTTTCAATGTCAACATAAACATGCTCCCATGATTGAGAAGGTGTTGGCCAGGGTGAGAATGCCTGATGGGGTGCCACCTATAGCTGTTCACACTTTTAGATGTTGTGGAAAAGGTGTACATCTGACCTGTACACATGGCACCAGCTGAGGTATTTCATTCTTGTAATACCAATGGACCCTAGTTGTAAGAGATGTAAAATTATTGGTCTAAAAGCATTTGGTAGTGCTACCTGAGGAGACCAACAAAACAGTGGTAAGAATTATTATATAGCCTCCCACCAGCATTAATCAGTGTTGATAGAAATAATGCCTCAGTGTGTTGCACTGATGTTGTCCCCATGACAGGATTATCTACAAGTGGTTGGGCTTCTTTGTCTAGTTGGAAACATAAAATTTCGTCTTCATATAACTCTGGGTCAGGGCCACTTGTAAGGTGGTACAGTGTGTCTGTGTTTGCATATTTTTGTTATGTTTTAGAAGTGAATTTAATAACTGTACCTGCTCAGAAACAGGATTCAGCATTGAAATTAGTGGAGTGTCTAATCTGGTTTGCTTTGTGACAGGAGCGAATTGAGATCTAAGAGTTATGGTGTGTAATAAGGTGAAAATTTATTCCATGGATTTTCTTCAACATATTCACTGGAAGGACAATAATTAAATTATTTGTAAGACCAATATAAATACCATAATAATACAAATTTAATTCATGAATTACTATAATTCCTGATATTGTAAGTCTGAAGTTCATTAGAGCCCCACTGATATTGTATCACTTTCTTTGAAGTTCATGCCCACATTTTTTAAGTTTAGGGATAATTAGTTTTAAATGACAAACACAACACACTTAAAATTATTCAAATAAATGGAAAACTACCTGTAAATAATCTAAAACAAACAATAAAGTTTGCATCCTATTGTTTTTAAAATAATAATTTAAAAAAAATATATTATTTTTCATTAGTGAACCAGTAAAACACGCTTGATAGTTTACATTTGTTACAAACTTTTAATTAAATCTACCCTGCAAACAAAACATTGCCATGAATGTCACCACACTCACCAAGAACCACAATGTGTGAGAGGTAATCTGGTGGAAGTGTGTACAAGTGATTCCTTGGACCATGGCCTGGGCTGACGCCATTGCATTTTATCACTCTAACTTCTTTTGGACTCAAAGAAATCGTCACAGGTTCTGCCCTCTGAAAATTATTCACATTAACATAAGATAATATGTATCACAAAATTACATAAGACAGTAATGCAATATTAGAAGGACTAAGAAGTGCAACATGAGAGTGTTTTAAAGTTGTACTTGTATACAAAAATATTGAAATATGTTATCTGAAAAACTTTCTGAGGTATCAAGAAAATTTTTTACTATATACAAATGCATGGCCACTGAAATTGGAAACTTTATGTTAGATGTTTCAGTTGTTGTTATGGTCTTCAGTCCAGAGACTGGTTTGATGCAGCTCTCCACCCTACTCTACCCTGAGCAAGCCTTTTCATCTCCTCATAAGAAAGGCAACCCACATCCACTTGAATCTGCTAACTATACACGTCTCTTGATCTCCCTCTGCGATTTTTACCCCACACACCTCCTTCCAATGCTAAATTTACGATTCCTCGATGTATAAAAATGTGACCTACCAAGCGCTCCCTTCTTTTAGTCAGGGTATGCCAAAAATTCCTTTTCTCGCCAATTATGTTCAGTACCTCTTCATTAGTTATGCGACCTACCCACCTAATCTTCAGCATTCTTCTGTAGCACCACATTTCAAAGGCCTCTGTTCTCTTCCTGTCCGCACTGCTTATTGTCCATGTTTCACTCCCGTACAAGGCAACACTCCACACAAATGCCTCTTGTTAATGATCATCTTATAAGCACCTTTCAGCACACTGTCCATTCCGTTCAATTGCTCCTCTAGGTCCTTTGCTGTATCTGACAGAATTACTATGTCGTCTGCAAAACGCAATGTTTTTAATTCTTCCCCCTGAACTTTAATCCCTATTCCAAATTTTTCCTTGCTTTTCTTCACCGTCTGCTCGATGTACAAATTGAATAACATCGAGGAAGGCTACAACCGTGTCTTACTTCCTTCCCAACTGATGCTTTCCTTTCATGTTCTTCGAGTCTAATAACTGCGGTCTGACTTTTGTACAAGTTGTAAATAACTCTCCTTTCCCTGTATTTTACCCCTGCTGACTTCAGAATTTGGAATAGTGTATTCCAGTCAACATTGTCAAATGCTTTCTCCAAATCTACAAAAGCTAAAAATGTAGGTTTGCCTTTCCTTAATCTATCTTCTAAGATAAGACGTAAAGTGAGTATTGCCTCCCGGGTTCCTACGTTCCTCCTGAATCCAAACTGATCTTCCCCGAGGTCAGCTTCTACCAGCTTTTCCATTCTCCTGTAGATAATTCGTGTTAAAATTTTGCAACCATGACTTATCAAACTGATGGTTCTGTAATTTTCACACCTGTCTGCACCTGATTTCTTTGGAATGGGGATTATTACATTTTTCTTAAAGTTTGAGGGTATTTTGCCTGTCCCATACATCCTACACACCAGTTGAAATAGTATTGTCATGGCTGGCTCTCCCAGAGACTTTAGTAGCTCTGAGGGTCTCCTGGGGCCTTGTTCTGACTTAGGTCTTTCAAGGCTCTGTCAAATTCATATCTCAGTATAGTATCTCCTATTTCTTCTTGATCTACTTCCTCTTCCCTTCCTACAATATCGTCTCTAAGTTCATTTCCTTTGTAGAGCTGCTCTATGTACTCTTTCCACCTTTCAGCTTTCCCTTCTTTGCTGAGAACTGGTTTCCCATCTGAGTTCTTGATATAGATGTTTTAGTATGTGACAAAAAAAATCTTAACAATGTTTGAGTACAGATTACAGCTCACCATGAAGACCATCACTGAGCTGTAGACAGTCATTTAGGAAAGACAATCTCTCCCTCCCTCTCTCTCTCTCTCTCTCTCTCTCTCTCTCTCTCTCTCTCTCTCACACACACACACACACACACACACACACACAACTATAGCTTTGAACCACAGCCTTCATCAGAAAAAGAACATGCACACAGTAACACAATCACAAAGGCACACAACTCATGCATACATGACTTGCTGCCTCTAAAGAAGGTACAGCAGCTAGATATGGATGTCTCATGTACATACGAGTTTTGTCATTGAGATTTTATGAATGTGTGTGCTCTATTTTTCTGAAGAAGGTTTAGCAGTGTTCATGTGATTGTTTTTTCGACGTGTCTGTCTCAGACTCAGAGATTGTCTTTTCAACTCACTGTAACCGAACCTCATCATATTGTTGATATTCTAACCTTGACTTTATGCTGTTAAATAAATGTTAAACTATACAAGAAAAAAGGCTAATTTAACTATCATCATGGCTGTACCAACACTACATATTTATAACAATACTAGTGACTCACCCTGGCTTTGCATGGGTGGAATTTATATTCTATATTTATAAAAACTGATGTATGTGTGTATTTTGTTGGTTGTTGTGTTCTATGTAATATGATTAAACACAATGAATACCAGCTGATACAATCCTCAGTATGTTTAGTCCATATTTACATAAAAATAACACAATTTCAAATACATTTAAAAGTTTATGTCTGGCACTTGGAATGACAGTAGTGTCTCTAGCAGTCAACCATAGCGGTACTATCAATGAACAGTTCAACATGAACAGTCACAGAAGCAATGCTAGCACTCCAAGTGACACCTCTGCATTAACGCAAGAATGGCATGATTCAAACAATTGGCTCTTTCTCCACTAGGCACAGTATTGTCATTCCAAGTATCAGATGTCAACTTTTATGTATATGTATAAAAATAAAGATTGTTTGACTTGCCCAAAGCACAAGCTCGCCGATAGACACAAAAAACACAAATAAAAACACACAAAAAAAGCTTTCGAAACCGTTGGTCGCTTCATCAGGAAAAGAGGAAGAAAGGAGGGGAGAAAGGGAAGGATACAGGTTTTAAGGAAGTGGAAAAGGAGCCATTCCAATCCCAGGAGTGGAAGGACTAAAGAAATGTTCAAATGTTTGTATAGCTTATGGGACTTAACTATGGGGTCATCAGTCCCTAAAATTACAAGCTACTTCAAACTACTTACGAAGTAGCTACCACTAAGGATGGCATAAATATCCATGCCCGAGGGGGGATTCAAACCCCCGACTGTAGTGGCCGTGCAGACTGTGACTTGCGCGCTGCAGTCCCCTCAGCCACTGCGGCCGGCTGGAAGGACTTACCTTAAGGGGGGGGAAAAGGTAAACAAGTGCACACGCCACCCACACACATGCACAAGCAAACACAACAAGGTAGACATGTGTGCACTTGTTTACCTTCCCTTTTTTCCCTTAAGGTAAGTCCTTCCACTCCTGGGATTGGAATGACTCCTTTTCCAATTTCTTAAAACCCGTATCCTTCCCTTTCTCCCCTCCATCCTTCCTCTTTTCCTGAAGAAGCAACCAACGGTTGTGAAAGCTTGATTGTTTGTGTGTGTTTTTATTTGTGTTTCTTGTGTCTATCAGCGAGCCTGTACTTTGGGTAAGTCAAACAATCTTTATTTTTATACATATTTTTCTCATCAGGAAAGTATCCTTCTATAATATTCGTTTCATCCTTTTATGTATATGTTAATAAATAGCTTCATCCAATTTTACCAAACTTCACAGGATCACACACTGGGCTAATATGAAGAGTTCATCAAAATTGCTACATCCATCTTGGAGTCCATAGGGAATATACATATACACATCCATTTTTTATAGATATAGTAGATAAATACACCCAAAAAATTTAGATTTTGGAATTACATTCAGGAATGGGTGGATGGGTTGTTGGGGGCAGGGAGACCAAACCGCCAAGGTCATCATTCCCCTGGTGGGGAGAGGAAGGAGGGAAAATATGAAAGGAGAGGTACGGAAAGGAAATGAATTCCAGGGAGGCAAGACAGGAGAAAGACTGCATTAGCTCGGGGCCCCCATGCTCGTCACTTATGTAGCAGTACTCATGAAAGAAATGTGACCCCCCTGTGGAGATATTTAGGACTCCTAAGCTGATGGTTCATTGTACCACTTCTTTGTTTGTGTGTTCTACTACATTTCATCTATTACATGACTCTTATTTTTGTGTTTTTCCTTTATATATGACATATTTGTTTTTTGTTTGTATGCTAAAGAACAATGAGACTCTTGCAGGCCACAAAAATGTACAACTATCACAATTAAATGAGACAACATACAGCAGTTAAACACTGCAATTTATTCTTAATCAGCCCAGCCCCAACTGTCATTACTTCATCTTGCATAGTCCAAAAATTACTGCATTGAGTTATTCATTATCTTATTACAGGTCCTACTTGAAACACATCAAATGTATTATCAATAAATAATGTACAATATGACTCAACGTTTAAAAATTATTTTGCGTGCTTGGATGTTAATCTGCGTGCTTGAGTGTGTATCTGTGTACTTGTGAGGGAAATTTCCGAACTTTTGCGTGCCTGGTGTGTATTTTGTGTGTTGAGGAACCTCTTCTCAGGCCTTAGGCTCATCATAATCCACTGTCTCTCCCATCATTCCTCATTTTCCACTTTCCATGCACCACCCTTGCCCCAATGGACCCCTGCTCCATCTATCTGTACCAGTTGGCCAAAACCCAATCCCACATCCTATTTCTAAAACGCTGCCTAAGTCATGGTATCCCTCCCAATGGTCTAACCTTAAAAATTCCATTGTCTGGATCCCCCCTCTCCTTCCACAATGACCTGCACCTTTTCAGATTCCACCAATCCTTATCCCTCACAAAATCACCTCTCCATGGCTCATAAATCCCTTAGCTACCTTCTCTCCCTCCGTAAGTTATTACTATTGTGTAACCAAAACTACCTACATCCCATCTCACATATCCATTCCTTTGCTCTCCAGCAACTGAAGAAGCACTCCAAACACCACCTCAACAAATTGTCCAGCCTGCTGACATCATATTGTCACCTTGGAGCATCCATATCCAATCCTTATCTGGCCTATAGTGTACCTCCTCGTGAACCCCTCATAGCTCCCAGACTATGCTTAGCTGACCTCTTGAACCTACCTCATCCCTCCAAACTCCTTACCACCACTCCACAACATCCAATACCAAAACAACCCCAGAACACTGTGCTTAACCTATCCACGAAAAGCCTAAACCGCACTGAAGTTTTCGTTTTATCCAAAGGTCTTACCTTTAGTCCTACACCCCTTTCAATCATGTTGGTCTTGTCATAGACCTACTCTCCTTTTCCTGATCCGTACAATGGAAACACTACTTTCCCACCAATTCCTCTGACCGTAACCCACCTAATCCTAATATTGAACCCTGCTTGTCCCAGTTCATACCACCACCCAACAAAGATCCCCCTTCACTCCCACCTAACCACCCACTGGTTACCCTCCAAAAGTTTCTCACCTCCAACATGTCCTCACCATCCTTTCCCAAGTCCCTTCCCAAGAACTTAAACCTTTCAGCAGAGGAAAGAAGAGGCATCCAAAACCTTAAAATTAATCATGACATAATCATCCTCCCTGCAGATAAAGGTTCCACCACTGAAGTTATGGATCACAGTGACTTCCTGGCAGAAGGGCTCTCTGACTCCTCCACCTACAAGTTGGGCCAGAATAACCCCATCCCCAAAGTCCAAAGAGATCTCCAATCCCTACTAAAATCCTATGGTCCCTCCCAGAAACTCTCCCCTGAATCCATCTATCTCCTCACTCCTCACTCCAGGAGCACCCCGCACACCCACCTTCTACATGCTCCCCAAAATCCACAAACCTAATAATCCTGGACGCCATATTGTGGCTGGTTACTGTGCTCCTACCGAACAAATTTCAGCCCTAGTTGACCAACACCTCCAACCAATAGTCCAAAATCTGTCTTCCCACATCAAGGATACCAACCACTTCCTTCACCAACTCTCCAGCATTCCTAGCCCCTGCCTCCTGGATCCTTACTTGTCGCAGTGGATGCTACCTCCCTATACACCAACATCCCACATGCCCATGGCCTTACCACTCTGGAACACTACCTCTCCCAAAATCCCTCTGATCTCAAGCCTGATACCTCATTCCTCATAACCCGCATCAATTTCATCGTACTTAACAACTACTCTTCCTTTGAGGGGAAAGTTTACCATCAAATCCAAGGCACATCCATGGGCACCCTCCTTTGCCAACATGTTTATGGGCTATCTGGAGGAATCCTTCCTAGCATCCCAAAACCCCAAACCTCTGGACTGGTTCAGATTCATTGATGATATTTTCATGATCTGGACTCAGGGCCAGGACACCCTATCCTCCTTTCTTCAGAATTTCAATTCCTTCTCCCCCATCAACTTCACCTGGACTTCCTCAACCTATCATGCCACATTCCTGGATGCCAACCTCCCCCTCACTGATGGCTCCATCTACACTTCCCTCCATATTAAACCTACCAACCACCAACAGTACCTACACTTTGACAGTTGCCATCCATTCCACATCAAAAAATCCCTCCCTTACAGCCTGGCCACATATGGACGGCATATCTGCAGTGACAAGAACTCCCTTTCTGAATATGCTGAGGGTCTCACAAAGGCCTTCACAGACAGAAACTACCACACAGACCTATTCCGCAAAAAGATCTTCCGTGCCATATCCTCACACATCCCAAATCCTCCTCCTAACACCAGTAACCACCCACAAAAGAGCACTTCCCTTGTCACCCAGTACTACCCTGGACTCGAACAACTAAATTGAATCCTTCACCAAGGTTTTGATTTTCTATCCTCGTACCCAGAAATGAGAGACATCCTCCCCAAGATCCTTCCCACCCCTCCTAAAATGGTGTTCCGTCACCCTCCCAACCTCCACAACATCCTAGTTCATCCTTATGCCACCCCAAAACCTAGCTCACTGCCATAGGGATCATATCCTTGTTGAAGACCCCTCTGCAAGACCTGTCCAATCCACCCACCCAGCACTTTCTATTCCAGTTCTGTCACAGACTTATCGTACCCTGTCAGAGGCCAGGCCAACTGTGAAACCAGCTATGTAATTTATTTACCAACTGTGCTGCAATCACTGTGCAGCTTTCTATATTGGCATGACCACCAACCAGCTGTCCATTAGGGTGAATGGCCACTGCCAAACTGTGGCCAAAAACAAGGTGAACCACCGTGTCGCACAGCATGCAGTGGAGCACATGCTTGATTTCAATGGCTGCTTCACAACCCGGGCCATCTGGATCCTCCCATCCACCATCAACTTTTCTGAACTGCACAGATGGGAGTTATCTCTACAATACATTCTCCAATCCCAAAATCATCCAGGCCTCAACCTACGATAACTTCCCTTTTTTTCCATACCTTACAGATCCTACCTCTCTATTCCAAACCTCACCTATTTTGAGTGGGGCGTTAATGTGCGATCATGTGAGTATGTGTGTGTCTGACCACGTGCGTGTGCGCATGTGTGTGTGTATATGCACAGTCTTGTGTACTTGCAGTGTACATGCATTTTGTATATTTATTTTATTTTATTTTTCTCCCCTCACCCGACTCCCCACTTCATTCCTAAGCTGCATTTCATTATACCCATCTAACCCATCCCCACCACCATGATGTAACCTTCCTATTCCCTCTCCCTTTCCCTCCCCTACAATCCCAGATTTACTCACTGCTGAGTATGATTTGAAGTGTGCCAGCCGGAGGTGATGATTGTATGACTGTGTTGTGTGCCTATGTGATTGCGCGAGTGTTCTATTTTCTGAAGAAGGCCATGGCTGATAGCTGAAAGTGTTGTATGTGTGTGTCTTTTGTATGAGCCTGTCACAGCTCGTCACCACGTCGTTGCGGTGAGTTGTAAACTGTCCTTACTATATTATTAATTCCAACCTGGACTTTCAATTATTATATAAAATGATAACTATTATATATTTCAGATAATCCATGCCACTCCTAATCCCACCCTCTTACCACAGGGTTCATAACCCAGATGCACCTGCCTAATCGATCAACCAACCCCAGCGCTTCTTAAAAAAAAAAGAGAGAGAGAGAGAGAGAGAGAGATACATTGGCATGACAACAAACCAGCAGTCTGGATGAATAGCCGTCATCAACCTTTGACAAAAAGCAATATGGACCACCCAGTGGCACAGCATGCAGCTCTTATTTCAATGGATCCTCCCCTTGACCACTGGACTGCACACATGGGAGCTGTCCCTTCAATAAAGTCTACGGTCCTGAAAACACCCTTGCCTCAACCTTAGATAACTTTCCATCCCTACACCTATGTCTAACATTCTCCCCCTTCCACACTCATTATCCTGTGTCCCTCCAATTCATGTCTTCCTGCAAACTGTGTGTTGCCCCTTACAACATTACCTTAATTAATTAATTTTTTACCTTTTTATTTTTTTCTGTTTTCCTTATTAATTTTATGGCTTTACATCCTCCCTTCCTCCATACACACCTCCCTTTTATTCTTTCCTGTCCCTTTCCTTCACTATATTCAATGCTTCATCTCACATTGCCATCTGTCAGAGCCTTTACGCTTTGCAATCCTTCACGCAAGTTGGAACTGATTCCCACCCTTACCTGGCATCCTTTCCCCTTCACTCCTCTCCTCACTCACTGTCTAGATGCTTGTAGTGGTTGGAGTTGGTGGTCAAGTGTGTATAGTTGTCTGAGTGGTTGTGTGAATGTACGTGTTTCTTTTTCTGGTAAAGGCTATGCCAAAAATTTGAGATGTGAGAATGTGATTGTCGATTTATATGCCATTCCCACAACTCAGCAAACACCTTTATGGTGAGTTGTTATCTATCCTCTATTATTGATATTCCAATCATATAGGCCATACAGTATTGTTTTCAATTCTAAAGTTGCTTCAATGTTACCTTTATTAGAAAGGAATAATCTAATTTCACAGTAAGACCTACTGAGGCTAAGTCTAAGTCAATATTGTATCCATAAATAATTGTGATTATGACTTGAATACAAGGAACTTACAGCTGATCACATTCAGCAACTATTAATTTCAGATATGGTAAGTTTTTCAGTATGCATGGAAGTTTATTACACTTTAAAAGTTTCATTGCACTTCAAAAATACAAATTAGTTGTCAGTGCCTACTAAAATATTTAATGAAATTCTCACCTGTGTAACATTTGGCATCTGAGCAACATCTTCAGATGTAACATCCTCTTCATGATCATCAACTACACCTGAATCATCCAATGATGATTCTCGATTATTACTATCGCTGTTGTTACTACTAGGATGTCTACTTGCATGTAGTTGAGCTCTCAGTGGAGGACCTGTACAGAAACAAAAGAATACAAATCAAGTAATAGGTTTTACCTGTAAACTTCGCAATTCGGAAAGCTTAACATCAAAAGAAATGTTCCTATGTGTTACTGATGGTAACTTCATCACTATTATGTTGCTGCAACATCATAACTAAAATATTTATATGAACACACACACACACACACACACACACACACACACACACACACACACATGCACACACATCAATTACAGTACTGCATTGCAACATAAGCAATGTCAAAATAGTACAATTACAGGATTATTTGTACAAATAGAATTTTTACATTGTTTTACAATTATCAATTTAATATACTGATAGTAACAATAATTTACTCAATAGTGAAGTATCATTTTGCTGTATTGTATATAACTTAATGGGCCTACCAGTATTATATTTACCACTACGACATAGATTTTTTGAATTCCTCATATGGACCTACTATGGTGACTACTGTTGAAGTTTTTTGAGCTTACATGTGGTAAAACCTTGAAGAAGTATGTTATCAAGAAATCAACCCATGCCATCTGTGATTCTGTGCCATGATATTTATAAGTTCCGTTTGCAGGAACTGTGCTTTCACACCACAATGCACTATAAAAATTAAAGACCACTAACTGTTGAATAATAATTAGATGTACTTCTTGGTGTTTCAATTTTCACAAAATTGCTGTGTATTGTTTCCTCCCGTTTCATTCATATATGAAATAACGATGGTTCCTCTCATTGTGTACTGACTGATTTGGCTTTATAGGTCTGACACAGGACATGGAAATTTCAAAAAACTATAAGTAACCACAAAATTGTGAAAAAAATGAAATCAACTGTTTTAAGTAAGTATCGTGAAATTTGCTATTCTTCGCTCGAAAATTTTTTTTTTATATATAGGCTAAGGTACTAAATCTACATATTGTATTTTGCAAATAACCGCATGACATCTGTAGAAAAACTGCGAACACCTGTATGGGAAAACACAGAATTTGAAAAAAAAAAAAAATAATATTAATAATAAAATGAAATAAAATAAAAAGGTCTACACAAAGTTTGAGAAAAGAAATGGAATTCAGAAAAAGGTACCGTACGTGAAACTGGAAAAAGAAATGTTGCATGTGACCAAAAAAGAGGTATCAAAAACAAAGGAACTGCAAGGAGAAAAAAAAATGGCAAAAATGATACAAACTGTGGCAAGAAAAAATGAATAATGACAAAGAAGCACCGCAATTAGAAAGAAGCACTGTATTTGTTAAATTTAAAGAATTTTGCAAAATAAATAAATGGAACCAGAAAGAAAGAATATAGGCCCCTACACCAGGAAAAGCCAAATAAGAACAGAAAATATTTACACAAACACCGACATTGACATAAAATGTGTCAGAAAAAAACACCGAAATTGCCAAAAGAAGCTACTAAATTCGCAAAACAAAATGTACACTGAAATTCGCAAAAATCGCTACTACTAGTAAACATTAAAGATTAACGATATGGTCAAAAATTACATGTAATCGGTAAAAACTAACACCGTATTTGGGGAAAATGACAATGACAATGCACAGTAATTGGAAATAAATCATAGGCTACTAAATAAGGAAAAATTATTAAATAGAAAACAAAAGAAAGCACTGAAGTTTGAACGTAAAAATGCGAAATTTAAAAATATGCAATAAAGAAGTAGCACTGAATTTACGAAAACTAGTTGTGATACTGGCAAAAAGTAACAGGAAATAGACAAAAAATAACACTGAAATCGGAATAAATGGCCATCAAATTTGATCATAAAATATAACGATTTTTCCCTGTCCCTGTGTTCAAACTGTAGCCTACAATCTATACTTTCTGTATGGTAGGGTACATTTAAAGGAATATGAAAATGCGTTAACCTTAGACAAGTTAATAGGCAACAATAGGACTCTGGAGTATTGAATTTGATGCAAACACCTGCACGTATTTCTAATAAATGAAAGCCTATCGAATGCGCGCAGTTCTGCCACATCTGCAGCACAATTTCCCCCTAAATTGTATGTGAAATCCTAGGATATATCAAAAGTTCCCAGATAGTGCAACACCTATGTAAGGCGTGCAAGTTTTTAAAAACTCAATGCGGGACATTTCGAGGATGTGGAGGACTAAGATCTCGTGACTAATTGTGCCAGTTATTCTGAAACTAGGAAAGAAATTTAGGCGAGCAGCGTAGGCCTACTAATTTATTTTTCAAACAACATATCTAACATGATTGAATGACATTTTATTCTTAATTTTCATCTTTATTTACAGCTCATAAAATATTCTCATAGTCCTATTTTGAATTTTAGAGTCTGACAATTATTACACAGGGCCTATTGTTTCCCCGTTACGTTTTTCCGATCGTCTTCCTTGTCTGTATTTATTTGTTCCAGCTCTTGGAGCATCGTTCTCCACACATTTTGATAAGTACTCCGTCCACAGCAGGGCCGGATCTAGAGGGGGGGGGGGGGGGGGGGGGGCAAAGGGGGTAGTTGTCCCGGGCTGCAGAATTTAGAGGGCGGCAAATTTTGACCGACTTTTTTTTCTTCTTTTTTTTTTACAGAATGTATCTTACTGGTATAATTTAATAAAATTAACTGACACAGAATTATTGAAAGTGAAATGACTACAAGAAAAACCGAAATCATTTGATAAAACTAAAATTTCTGGTTGCTGACTTCAGTGTTGCCCTGTCACAGATACTTCAGCTAATCAAACTTTAAAAATCTACTAGGTATTAGCCAGAATGAGAGAGATGTTTGCGTTATTGCATAAGTAAATGCACAATGTTTATTAATTTGCATAGATTTCCTTTTTCAGATAAATGAATATTCATATTTCATATCACGGTAATATTTGTAGAACAGGTGAATTTGAATAACATTCCAGTCCATAAAAAAAAGTATTTCAGGTGCGCACACTTCTTATTGAAAGTCAAAAGCATTAAGGATCTAGAGTCCTCTCTCGGTAGCGGTAGAATTGATAGACATTTACACAGAATACTCTGTAAATCACATTTAACTGCCTGACAGAGGGTTCATCGGACCACTTTTATACTATTTATCTTCCATTCCATTCTCAAATAGCGCGCGGGAAGAAAGAACATCTGAATCTCTCTGTTCGAGCTCTGACTTTACGTATTTATTCAGATGATCTTTTCTACTTATGTAAGTGGGAGCCAACAATATATTTTCGCATTCGGAGGAGAATGTTGACGATTGTAGTTTCGTAAGTAGCCCACGTCGCAGCGATAAACACCTTTATTCTAATGATTCCCATCCCAGATCCTGTATCATTTCCGTGACGCTGTCTCCCCTGTATCACGAAAATACAAAACAAACTGCCCTTCTTTCCACTCTTTCGATGTCCTCCGACAAAACCACCTGATTAGTATCGCACACTGGGCAGCAAGACCAGATAAAACAGGAGGAATCTCACTGTATTAGTGATGCTATCCTTTTTCTAGCTAAGCAAGGAAGTCCTTTTAGAGGAACAAAAGAAGATGGTGATTTTGGTGATCCACATAGCGGCAAATTTCTAAATACAAAAAAATGTTCAAATGTTTGTTACCCAACTACGGGGTTATCAGTCCCTAAACTTACAAACTATTTATCAACTTCCTTATACTAAAGACGGCACAAATATCCATGCCCGAGGGGGGATTCGAACCCCCGACCGTGGTGGCCGTGCAGACCGTGGCTGGAGCGCCTCAGTCTCCTCGGCCACCGCGGCCGGCTTTCTAAATACAATTGATCTCATATCTTACTATAATGTCCCCCTTCGTCTGCGTATTGAACGCCACAAGAAAGGCCAGATTAGCTCTTTTTACAAAAATATACTAGATGAGTTCCGTGACTTGATTGCTGACAAAATAAAACAAGATATAATTAAAGATATTTTAGCTGCTAAATACTTTTCAGTGATGTTTGACTGCACTCCAGATATCAGCCACAATGCGCAGATGACACAAGTAATTCGATATGTCAAGTCGAAGACAAAACAGGAGAAGGCCTTAGTCAAGAGATACTGCAAAAATTGGAACAACATGGGTTGAACATTAAGTACTGCAGGGGGCAGTCTCATTACAATGGGGCAAACATGGCTGGAAAGTACAAAGGGGTCCAGTCAATAATACTTCAGAAAAATGAACTGGCCTATTTCGTACCATGTGCTGCTGACTTTAAATTTAGTGGGAGCAGACATTCAGCAAGACTAGGTTATCTGCAAGGGTAGATGCGGTTGAAGCTGTTTACAAGCATTTTCATAAAGTTTTGAGGGCCCTGGAAGAAACTGAAACTTATAAATTGTCAACACCAGAAACAAAATCGGAGACAAGATCTATTTAAAAAAAAAAAAAAATTATGAGAAAACTCAAATTCATTACTTTAACTTGTTTCTGGTATGCAATATTAATATGAATTGCTCATGTTAATCAGTTTCTGCGAAGTTAATACTTTATAATTGATAAAGCTGTTCGAAACATTCAAGGACTTTTGGGCTTTCTCAAAACTTCCCGGGATTCTTGTACCTCTGAAGCTATTTCTGAGGCCAAAGTGCTAGCAGAAGATAATGAGGTATCAAAGGTATTCTCCGAAAAAAAGATGCGAAGAAAGAAGAAAATGGCCGATGAGCTTTGTGAAGATGAAGTATCCAACATTCGCAGAAAAAATAAGGAATAATTGACAGAGCTTAGTACCAGGTTTACCACACTTGAGAAAGTGGTGCAAAAATTACTGTGTGGTGTGCAAATTCGAGAAATGGAAGTGGAGGACTTAAAGGCCAAAGCAGCGGAACTGGCAGAAGATCTTAGCGAGGAAGAACTTGAAAGTTTCAGACAACATGCGCTGGCAGTAGACAGAGCCTTGCAAGATTCCACTGCATCATCAACATTAAGTTTAATTTATAAAAAGAAATTGGTAGAGGGGTATTCCAACCTTACTACAGCGTTAAAATATATGTTACCATTCTAGTTCCTGTTTCGTCTGGAGAAAGAAGTTTCAGCAAGCTGAAACTAATTAAATACACTTGAGGAGCACGACTGCTTAACAAATCTGAGTATAATATCCATAGAACAAAAACGAGCTGCTTCTCTAAACTATGAT
This sequence comes from Locusta migratoria, assembly GCA_026315105.1. Taxonomy (NCBI): domain Eukaryota; kingdom Metazoa; phylum Arthropoda; class Insecta; order Orthoptera; family Acrididae; genus Locusta; species Locusta migratoria. The sequence continues at coordinate 380,745,242 of CM048748.1, read as the reverse complement.
GATATCAAAAACAGTTTTGCAGCAAAAAATGCTCGAAAAGCGAAATTTTGAATTGATTATTGTACGATGAGTAATCTTGTAATATTTTTGCATGTATTAAAATTGTTCTGTTTTCCTTTGATCTTAATTCAGTCAATAAAATAAGTTCATGTTGCGAGATTGTGACATTTATTTACAAATATGCAACCCAATTAGCGTCAAAAAGTTGATTCTTACAGGGGGGGGGGGAGGTGAAAGAAGGGGCGGCAAATTTAAGCTTGCCCCCCTTGGTAAATGTCCTAGATCCGGCCCTGGTCCACAGAATTATGTTTTGCAATAACCTCGAATTAAAGTTGATAAAAACTACTTATTAAAACCACTTGAAATACCGGTGCTCTATTATAGAAGTACTTTCGATGAAATGCAGAGTTTAACTGTGCCTTCCTACATGCAATGCTCACTCACTTTCGTTGTTGCATTTTCAGAATTTCACCACCTTTTTATTCCTTAAGGAAGTAACATGAGTGCTGATATTGTATTTGCATGTCAGATTTTAAAAAGTTTACACAGACTGTGATAATATTACATCATGTTTGTCACCTTCAGCACCAAAAAATATTCCATTACACTTATTGTTACGTAGGCCTACCTATGGAGGCACAAAAAATGCAACAACAGAATTTTTTTAATAAGTCGTCCTATCGCCAATTGCTATACCAGCTTCAATAAAAACAACTTCTGCTACTAGCGAATTTGTCACATTGAAAGTCAGAGGATGTGTACCGTTGTTTCTCTCTCTCTCTCTCTCTCTCTCTCTCTCTTTTCTTTTTTATTTTATGTAAGAAAACTGTCATTTATTCGCAGATGATGCATTGTGAAGTTGACTTGCAAGCAGTATGACATAGCGTGCCATACATTTAATAGTTTTAAAATTACTCGAATATTGGACGTTTTTCCATTTTGCGGGACATTTTCAGTAATTATCCCACTGTGGGACGACTCCAAATGCGGTACTGTCCCGCATAATCCTTACTGGGACCCCTGTTACCTCTTTCTTCGTTGATTTTTATTTACGTATTTATTTATTTTTATTTGCAAGATCTAAGAGAATCTTTTTATGAGCATTAAGCATAGAATGGCAGATTTGCAGATTACTCTATTACCAGATGGTTCAGGGACCAATAGATATCAAAATTAGCGAGATAGGGGGAGGGAAGTAGTCAATTATTTATAATAATAACTTTATAACATGCAGCAAACATACAGAGGGCAGTAGGGATAATCTGTGTTTACATTCACCAATTACACATCCTGTTAAAGGCTGAAGCTCTGCATGACGTTATGTATTCTTGGATTGGTTCCAAATGGCCATCGCCGACAAAACATGTTCTTTTGATAATCTACACTTCACTCTTCATTAAAAGAAAAGAAAAGAAAAAAAAAAAAAACTATTTACATGACAGTCTAACAAGATGTAAGATGTAGACTATTGTATGTAAGCTGGAGGGAGAAGTTAGGCTACGTACGTAAAATCTAACAAACTGAAGTTAAATGTATCTTTCGGCGTAGGATCTGATTGTCACGTTTTTGTGTATCTCTGTGAATATTTTTTATCTCTTGATGCTGTAATCACCTGAACACACACACACTTCCACTGTTTTGAGCAGTTAAACCGGCAACCCACGCGCGATGGAAATATTCTAGACCTTATAGCCACAAACAGGCCTGACCTTATTAACGATGTCTGTGTAGAGACAGGAATTAGTGATCACGATATCGTCATAGCGTCGATGGTGACCAAAGTTCATAAACCAGTCAAGAAGGCTAGGAGCGTGTTTTTGTTGGGAAAAGCCGACAAGCAAATGTTACGATCGCACTTAGAAAATGAATGGGCATCGTTTAATTCTGGGACTATGGATGTAGAGGAATTGTGGTCTAAATTTAAATGCATTGTTAATGAAGGGTTAGAGAAATATGTGCCAGTAAAGACGATTAAGGATGGAAAAGATCCACCGTGGTATAATAATAATGTTAGAAAGCTGCTGAGAAAGCAAAGGCTGTTGCACTCTCGATTCAAAAAGGAACACGCAAATAATGACAGGCAAAAGTTAGTAGAGATTCGTGCGTCTATAAAAAGATCGATGCGTGAAGCATACAATAATTATCACAGCCATACCTTAGCAAAAGATCTTTCCGAGAACCCGAAAAAATTCTGGTCCTATGTAAAATCGATAAGCGGGTCAAAGCCCACTGTCCAGTCACTAGTTGATCATTCCGGGGCAGTAATAGAAGAAAGCAAACGGAAAGCTGAAGTTCTAAATTTAACCTTTAAGAAATCTTTCACGCAGGAGGACCGCACAAATATACCATCATTTGATCAACGTACCAATTCCGAAATGGGGGACATAGCAATAGGTATTTCCGGTGTAGAGAAGCAGCTGAGAGAGCTAAATACGAAAAAGTCTGCTGGTCCGGATGGAATACCAGTTCGGTTTTACAAAGACTATTCTGCGGCATTGGCCCCCTACTTAGCTTGCATTTATAGCGAATCTTTAATTCAGCGCAAAGTTCCTAGTGATTGGAAAAAAGCGCAGGTGACTCCCGTGTATAAGAAAGGAAAGAGAACTGACCCATACAATTACAGGCCAATATCGTTGACATCGGTTTCATGTAGAATTTTGGAGCATATTCTCAGTTCGAATATAGTAAATTTCCTTGAAACGGAAAAGCTTCTTTCCATGAATCAGCACGGGTTTAGGAAACATCGTTCATGTGAAACTCAGCTTGCCCTTTTCTCACATGACATCTTGCGAGCCATGGACGAAGGGCAACAGGCGGATTGTGTTTTTCTCGACTTCAAAAAGGCGTTCGACACGGTACCACACTGCAGACTGCTAACGAAGATACGAGCTTATGGAATAGGTTCACAGATTTGTGACTGGCTGGAAGACTTCCTAAGTAATAGAACGCAGTACATTGTTCTCGACGGCGAGTGTTCATCAGAGACGAGTGTATCGTCAGGCGTGCCCCAGGGGAGTGTGATAGGACCGCTATTATTTTCTATCTATATAAATGATCTGATGGACAGAGTAAGTTGTAATTTGCGGCTGTTTGCTGATGATGCTGTGGTGTATGGGAGGGTGTCGTCTGTAACTGACTGTAATGGCATTCAGGTTGACTTAGACAAAATTTCTAGTTGGTGCGAAGAATGGCAGCTAGCTCTCAATATAGAAAAATGTAAGGTGATGCGCATGAGTAGGAAAAACAATCCCATAATGTTCGAATACAGCATCAGTAGTGAGCTTCTTGATGCGGTCGCGTCGTTCAAATATCTAGGCGTAACATTGCAGAGCGATATGAAATGGAACGAGCATCTAAGGACAGTTGTGAGTAAGGCAGACAGCCGACTTCGGTTTATTGGGAGAATTTTGGGAAGATGTACTTCAACTGTAAAGGAGACCGCGTATAAAACGCTTGTACGACCACGTCTTGAGTATTGCTCAAGTATTTGGGACCCGCAGCAGATCGGTTTGAAGGAAAACATAGAGGCGGTTCAGAGGCGAGCAGCTAGATTTGTTACCGGTAGGTACGACCAATGCGCGAGTGTCACGGAAATGCTCCGGCAACTCAATTGGGGATCGCTGGAAGAAAGACGACGTTCTTTTCGTGAATTTCTGTTAAGTAAATTTAGAGGGCCGGAATTTGAAGCTGAGTGTAGTACGATCTTGCTGCCGCCTACTTACATTTCGCGTAAAGATCACAAAGACAAGATAAGAGAAATTAGGGCTCGTACGGAGGCATATAGGCATTCTTTTTTTCCTCGTTCAATTTGGGAGTGGAATAGGAAAGGAAATACCTAGTAGAGGTACAGTGTACCCTCCGCCACGCACCTTACGGTGAATTGCGGAGTATGTATGTAGATGTAGATATTCAACCGTCAGATTGACGATAATGGGGCTAATCGCCAAGAGAGCAGCAAATGAAGTTTCGAAATCGCTCATAAAGGAGGGCTGCGAATGAAAAACCAACAATAAAATATTTAATTGTTAGTTAGGGCTATATAATTTTAATAGACATGCATTAAAAAATGTTCAAATGTTTGTTAAGCTTATGGGACTTAACTACGGGGTCATCAGTCCCTAAACTTACAAACTACTTACGAACTAAGACGGCACAAATATCCATGCCCGAGGGGGGATTCGAACCCCCGATCGTAGTGGCCGAGCTGACCGTGACTGGAGCGCCTCAGTCACCTCGGCCACCGCGGCCGGCAGGCATGCATTATTAATGTTCTAGAAGCCCCCCAGAATTTCCTCACAAAGCACACTTCCCACTTAATTTCCTCTTGAAGCTAGTATTCCTACAAAATGACAACTTGAGATTGCGTGGAATAATTGACGCTTGTGATACTATGCCAGCGCGTGGCCGTTCCTCGTCGGATGTTCGAGTCCTCAGTTTACGTAGTTTGTAAGTCTAGGAACTGATGACCCCGTAGTTAAGTCCAATAAGCCATACAAACATTTGAACATTTTGAATATACTATGCCAAGTCCGGATAAATAGGTATGCAAACAATATCCTACATCAAAGTTTTCGAAAACATCCATGTTTCGTCCATAGTTATTGATATTTCAGCCGGCCGCGGTGGCCGAGGGGACTGAGGCGCTCCAGACACGGTATGCACGGCCACTACGGTCGGGGGTTCGAATACCCCCTCGGGCATGGATATTTGTGCCGTCCTTAGTGTTAGCTAGTTCGTAAGTAGTTTGTAAGTTTAGGGACTGATGACCCCGTAGTTAAGTCCCATAAGCTATACAAACATTTGAACATTTTATTGATATTTCAAACTGCGACATATCCGTAGATATTGTGGACATATCGACGATGGAAGTCAAAACTAATGAGATGCACAACTTGGCTATTTTATGGATAAATCTAGCATATTTAGAGTAAGGTTTAGCCATATAAAACCACAAAATGCTTATAGTCTGCAATCTAGCCTATTTAACAAACCGTTCTAGCCAAAATAGCTTATATTTAACCAGGGCCGGCGCAAGGCATGTGCGAAACGTGCGGTCGCACAGGGCGGCACTTTCCGAGGGGCGGCGAATCTGCCACCCCCCCCCCCCCCACCTCTTTTCTATTTTTTTTTTAAAGTACAAACTCAAAATTAATGTCTTAGAGGGATTCGAAACCAATCCTTGGAGGGAGCGGCTTCGGGAACTATGGCGTGATGCCTCGACTGTACCTACTTTACCGCCCCTGTTGAACAAGGGGAGGGAGGAGGACTAATTTCTTCCTCGTCACTGTGGCAGCACCTTTGACGGAGGAACGAAGAGGGGGGAGCAGTATGGCGTACACGCCAGTATTCTTATTAGTGGAGCGCTGAAAGCCTTCTACGAGCCGTGCGTTTACTCACAGCTAATTTTGCAGAAGACGAAATCTAATCCGGAAATTCGAATCAGTGTTCGATACTGCGATTACGTTTTAAGCCTGAAGCAATTTTGCTAAACCTTTCAATGGCAGTTTCCAAGTGTTTTATTCTTCCCGCATTGTGAAAAAAAAATTGTTGAACATGGTTCTTGCCATGATTGTTGCCTGACGGTAGAGAATCTTTGTACAAAGTGTGATTGAATTCAGTCCAGTAGTTAAGGACGATATGTCTCACACACACACTCACAGTAAATTAGTGGTGAAGCAAGGATGTTTTTGCTGTTAAACCCGTCCAGTCCCACAAAAAATGCGCAGCCATTTTTATTGAGTGGTTTCATTGAGGTTTTATTCCGCTATTTAATGGTGATGTAACATTGGTTGCTTCTAACATTTCTAGTAGCGTAAGAGATCTAGGGTTAATAAATCATGCAACTTAAAAAAGTGAAGATCTACAACACAACACAAATCTTGACTGTCATATGTAACTTATCATTTTACAGTTTTACAGAATGGTTATCTTGTGATGGTTACAAAGTCTTGGTGTGCTTTTAACCTCAGCTAACAAAATATTAGTAATTTTAGAGATGACTATTACTTCTATCCTTTTCTGCTATAAAAAATGATTCCATCTAGCCATTTTTTGAAAGTAAGAGTTGGCAACACTGCTAATGACATCGTTCAACAAAGGATTGTTAACTTCGTTATTAGTTGCTCAGTCAGCGACAGGACCCTCGATCGCAATGCTACTGCTGTTGTCGCTATTTTCTTCCTCTGAAATAGCAGGTAAGTGAAATATGAAATTCACAACAATATAATTTACTTCAAGCAGTCTCAACTAAATTACGTGTTGTAAACAACACATATAATAATGTAAGAGGTTCTCACTGCCGAGTGCCATATCTGTGCTTGTAATTGTGGGCCATAACATTAGGTGACATTACGATAGTTCGTTTAGGCCGATATTACACTATCAAATTTTCTTTGACAAAGATTTTGTAATATGGAACTTTGGTCAAAATTGCCTTTCGTCAAAAATTCTTTGATCAAATCTAGCAGCTCACCGTAGATTTGATCAAAAAAAGCGTTCGTCTTATTTTACTGCGGTGAGAAATATGACCGCTTGAAGCGCTAGCATCGCTGTAGCCGTTTTTGACGTACTGTTTGAAAACCTGGCCGCGTAGCGTGTCGTCGCAACAACTAAATTTATGCAGTTATAAAAGGTTGATTATAAAAACCGGCTGCATCGAGCCGAAAGGTAGATAATTGCGAAATTCATTAGGGATCAAGTGAGTACTGTTTGCACGGCAGACGACGTAAAAAAAGAAAATTAATTGTCTCTGCACCAGTTTTGCAGCGGAGAAAGCAAAAGTAAATAATGACACTGTTTAATTTCCTACATATATTTAGTCAAACAAATACTATTTACACGATGTATAATACACAAAATATAAATATTTCGAAAGTTTTGTTTACTGTAAGCGCGGCCGAGTACTAGCAGAAACCGGAAATAGGGCACAGGTTTCTTACCAGCGACAAATGTACTGCAATATTTAGAGCAGAACAACACTGCAGACGCAACCGTTTTAAACTTGTACGGCGGTTCTCGCCTCAGGTGTATCGTATAATATGGCCTAATATCAGATATTTGTAGAAAACGACGAAGTACTTTGACAAGCTACACTGTAGATGTCTATAATAATTAACAAAAGTACTTCACCTTTTTTTTTTTTTTTTTTTTTTTTTTTTTTTTTTTTTTTTTTTTACGAATATGTCTTAAGAGTACAGCTTCAATTGTTGTGAGTGAACAAGCAGCGATGACATCTACAGTTTAGCTTGTCAAAAGTACTGCGCCCTTTTCTACAAATATCTGATATTAGGCCATATTATACGATACACCTGAGGCGAGAGCCGCCGTACAAGTTTAAAACGGTTCTGTGAATAAAGGCACATTTCCAAATGACTAGTCGTTGCAATTGTTTTAGGCGTACATGCAATCAAAGTGTATAAATAGATATTTATAGCCTATGTAATCAATAATAACAAATATTAATAACAAATATTCATTCGCCATTTTCGATGCACTGTGACAGATACTTTGTCATAGAAAATTTGATAGTGTAATGTCACCATTTGACTACGTCAAAGATTCTTTGTCAAAGAAAATTTGATAGTGTAATACCGGCTTAAGGCACAGACGGTAAATCTCCGTAAAGGCCCGGTCACACGCTCAGGGGTGCGGGGAGGGAGCGTTTCCAGCAGTTCCGTAAGGCTGTGGTCACAGTGTCTCCGATATCGGTGGGTTTTACCGACGACAGACATCGGCAGAAAACAGCCGATCGTTTCAAATTTGTACTCTATGGGCACGGTCACAGTGTAGCCGATCTCATCGCCCGAACGTAGACATTTCGGACGACAGTCGGTGGAATTCAAATCAGTTTGTTTTCTTCGGTCAAATCGACCGACTTTCTCACATGCTAGATATTGACAGTGAGAAACTGATATGCTTGGTGAAAGAAAGAAATAGATTGTGGCAACCAGAAGACGATAAATATCACAACTGGGATATAATTCGGAATCTGTGGTCTGACATTATAGTTTATTGGGAACCCCAGTTTGGTTAACTCTTTTATCAGAAATTTTAGGCGTAAATTATAACCTCAAAACTGTGTTCTATTCGGGATTGTGGCTTATCTTAATGTTATTGTAGTTTTACATTGTGATAATCGGGTATTAGCTGTCCACAAATTATTCTTAGTGGTTCTGGCGTTCTTTAACAAGGCGATTAGTGTTCTATGAAGTGACCTGCAAATGTGGTGCAGGCCTATGTGTGCTTCAGCTTTTCAGTGGTTTCTGTGTTCAAAATTATTCTTAATTTCACACTATTCTTTCACAAATATCTTGAATGACAGGCATTGAAGTTCAGTGTACCGTAACTTCAATTCTTTCGTCATAATCGCATTTTCAGGGTGGCTTTATACTGTGTTCTTCATGGATTTAAATACTGAAAAACTGCATCTGTTATGTATTTTTATGCTTAGCACAACGCATTTCGAGAATTTTTCTTGCCTTTAGTGCATTTGTTTACATAAATACATCATGACGTTTCCATGTGTGATTTTATGCAGCTCTTGCACAGATGTAGTCTTCTTGAGGTTATTGTAATGAGGCAAATCGTAGCATGCATAATAAAATCTTGGCAACTTTTTTTTACATACTAAATAGTACGTCTGTCTATACTTGCAGGTATTGTCTGTTCCATTAAACTGGATATCACAACACAAAAATCGTCACACTGGTTTTTGTATACAGGTAGGTCTATGTTGCATATTCTGAGTAATGGAAGAGGCACAATACCTTTAAGCAGACAGAAAAAGTTATAGTTTCTAACATTAGGATAAAACACACGCCTCAATATTTATTCTGTCTGATTTTCCGAACTTACGTAGCTAACCTAAAAGAGAGAACTGCAGTGCAAGTGTGTCAGGAAATCACACACTGAAACGTCGAAAAAGTAGCGTACTTATGTAAACAAATGCGCTAGAAGATGTGAATAAATCCTCGAAATTAGTTGTGATGAGCAATAAACTTTCCTAACTGGTGTAGTTTTTCATTATAAAGCATGGAGGTTAACTGGTGTATGTCTGCACAACTTCAAATAAATTCATCAAAACTGTAATATTGCTTGTCAGTGACACCACGAAATATCAAGTATGTAATACACATTTCTCCTTTTACCGGTAGCTCACCTATTAGTAAAGACTGTCTGGATGTAGCAGTAACTGAGAACAGTACACAATCCTCGTCACTTTCTTCGTTCCATACAGGTGTAGCTCATTCCTATGCATTTGGAGTCTTTATTAATAACAAAAGCCACATTGTAGCACCAATTTCGAAACATAAAAATGTCTGTGGAAGCCATTGCTCCCCAGGGAATTGAAATCTAATATACTTCAGACACACAATACATTCAAACCTAACCTAACTTTCTCCTTTAACCGGACCAAGTGACAAGCTATATTGGATGCAGTGTGACCACACCACCGGTCGATGTTTTCAGTCGAACGCGGTCGACGACGTCTGACGACGGTCTGTCGGTGCCACTGTGAACACAGCCTAAGATGTCCCATGATGGCGTTGAGGTCACAAGCAGCCCTTTAAACTGTCCCCACCACCTCCCCTCAAACACCGGCACAGCGGACATAGCCGTGGCCTCGTGGCAGCCCACGGCCAAGCCCTACCACGCCGTAACGGAGACGCAACGAGAGAAAAATGAAGCACAAAATAAAAGAATGTTTGTTTTAAAAATACTGAGTATTAGAGTCTGTTTAAAAATTATTCTTAAATGAATGCAGTCTCCTAATTTAATAAGTCTATGGCACGAGCTTTCCCACTCAGCCTCCCCTGCACGCAAGGCTCCTATAAACCCGAGCTGAACTATCCGCCATTTTTCCCCCAAGCTGTAGGAGTTACCACGTTGTGGTGTCGCACAAGTCTAAAGTGCGCGCCACATACTTTCGCCGCGCGCCGCCATGCACACACGGCGCGGCGTTCTTACGTCAGCCACGAGCGCCCTCTGCTACAACTCCGCTCGTGGCCACCACTGAACGACATCGTTCACTTGGGACTGAGATAGGAACCAGTTAACACTTCGGAATCAGATAGGCACCAGTTAAGACTTTGCTATCGGATAGGCACTAGAAATCATTAGTAGGCAGGCCTCTATCTAATCTATGTATCAGCATTCTGCAGTCAAGAACTATGTAAAAGTTAAGTACTACTAAGTCTCTATGAAATATATATCTCGTTCTAATTTACTCTAGTGTTTCTAGTTTCTGCTGTCCCACTGGCTGCTCACCTTCGTACCTGCACAAGCATGCATTCTTTATTCCTGTGTCGGTCTCCTTCTACTCGGCCAACGACACCTACGACAACAGGCGGACGAGACACAAAAGGGCGACGAGGCTGGGACACAAAACACGTTCCGGCCGAAGCTCAGGCGTTACCTCGCGTTTCATTCAACCCGCACACACTCGCAAACTACTCTCTATATGAACGTGAAACTTTCATCATTGTGTTCGTTAAGAACTACACTACGTCTTCATTTTATTTATGGCAATTATTTATAAACAGCATATACTGACAGTTTACGACCATGCACTTTCTGACGACGTTACGGAATTTTCGACATGCGAGGAACTTTTTTTCTGTTGAAGTTAGGTGAACACATTAAGCGAATGAAATGTTCAAAATACATCAAATTTTTATCCTCTCCAAACAGAAACTCAGTGAGTAACGTATAACTTGAGCTAATGTCAGTTAAATATGACGTACTGGGATCCGCCCGCCTGTCTAGTAGTAACACGTCTTCCGTATTAGAGGTACTAATAATTAGGCACATGTTGTTACTGCATAACATCCATACTTGAAGATACTGGTACTGACTTCTTTTAACCCATTAAATTAAATAGTTGCACACTACAAAAGTGATGTGTCTCTATGTAATATGCACTTTCAATTTTTCAGTTATATGAAAAGGATATTCTAAATATCTCAGTACAGAGGGCTTTAATATGTGAGGAAATGAGAACAAGTCAGTTCGTTAGCTAGTGATGAAATCCTTGCTATCTGTCATTTTCAAGTATTCTCACTTAAAATCCTCATTAGATCTAATAACTTCCGTTCTGTTACTGCTAGGCTTTAAACTGAAGGAAATGTAACTCCTATTAGGTTTTGGAAACTGAGTAGTAGCTCTGAAACACAATGGACAAGAAGCAAAGAAATAAACATTTGTGATTGACGAAGGAATATCTGCAAATCGAATAATAAATCACTAACTTTACTCTCTTTCATTCTACAACTATGTATTTCCTTGAATAAAGCGACAATTAATGAAGTTTTGCTTAGTAACCATGTGCCAAAATACTCCCCTCTTGTTATCATTTGTAAAAATATCATTTTGATACCTCTAACCGTGTATGAGATACGCAATGATTCATTCTGGCCTTATCGCCATCGGAAATGAGTGCGCTAAATAAAATAAAGATTAGCGGTTTAGCGCCGAACATCTACATGGGATACTCTGCGAACCACTTTTAAGTTCCTGGTAGAGGGTTCATCGAACCACCTTTATGCTGTTCATCTACCATTCCATTCTCGAATTTCGCGCGGGAAGAAAGAACATCTCAATCTCTCCCTTCGAGCTCTGATTTCTCGTATTTTATTCTGATGATCATTTCTACCTATGTAGGTGGGAATCAACAATATATCTTTGCATTCGGAGGAGAATGTCGGCGATTGGAGTTTTGTAAGTAGACCATCCCGCAGCGATACGCGCCGTTGTTGTAATGATTCCCATCCCAGATCCTGTATCATTCCGTGACGCTGTCTCCCTGTATCGTGACAATACAAAACGGGCTGCCCTTCTTTGGACTCTTTCGATGTCCTCCGTCAAACCCACTTGATAAGGATCCCACATTGGGCAGCAATACTCCAAATGAGGACAGATATGCCCGGTGTATGCAGTCTCTCTATACAAGAATGTCATCAATATAGGCGAAACATTTGCCACATTTGTGCAGCATTTCGCACACCAAACGTCATCAACTGCTCTCAAAAAGAGTATTGCCGTCTTGGGTTTATCTTCTGATGCTACAGGTATTTGCGTATATGCTTTTGCGCAGTCTAGTACGCTGAACACCGTTAAGCCATACAAGGCACGGTTATAATCAAATAATAGCAGTACTGGATAACGGTCTGGAATCATTCATGCATTGAGCACTCTGTAGTCGCCGTAAGGGCGCCAAGCACCACCTTTCTTCATTCCTAAATGCAACATAGACGCCCATGGATTACTAGACGGTCGAATAATATACTCTTTCAACATTATATCAAACTCTGCCTTCGCAACTGTCAGCCCTTCTTTGGACTCTTTCGATGGGTGCCGTCAAACCCACTTTATAAAGATCCCACACTGGGCATCAGTACTCCAAATGAGGACGGACAAGCGCGGTGTATGCAGTCTCTCTATACAAGAATGTCATCAAGATAGGCGAAACATTGTGACAGTCCCCGCAGAATTGAATCTACAAACCTTTGCCATATTTCTGCAGCATTTCGCACACCAAACGTCATGAATTGCTCTCAAAAAGATCAATAGGTGCTATTATTGCCGTCTTGGGTTTATCTTCTGATGTTACACGTATTTGCGCAATCTAGTACGCTGAACACCGTTCGAGCCATACAAGGCATGGTTCAAACAACAGCAGTAGTATAATGAAACTTTCACTCTGCAGCGGAGTGTGCGCTGATATGAAACTTCCTGGCAGATTAAAATTGTGTGCCGGAACCGGGACTCGAACCTGGGACCTTTGCCTTTCGCGGGCAAGCGCACTACCGACTGTGCTATCCCGACACGACTCACGATGCCGCCTCACAACTCTAATTCCGCCAGTACCTCGCCTCCTACTTTCCAAACTTCACAGAAGCTCTCCTGGAAGAAAGGATATGGTGGAGACATGGCTTAGCCACAGCCTAAGGGATGTTTCCAGAATGTCTCCACCATATCCTTTCTTCCAGGAGTGCTAGTCTTGCATGGTTCGCAGGAGAGCTTCTGTGAATCTTGGAAAGTAGGAGGCGAGGTACTGGCGGAAGTAGAGTTGTGAGGCGGCATCGTGAGTCGTGTCGGGATAGCACAGTCGGTAGTGCGCTTGCCCGCGAAAGGCAAAGGTCCCAGGTTCGAGTCCCGGTTCCGGCACACAATTTTAATCTACCAGGAAGTTTTCAACAGCAGTACTGGATGACGGTCTGGAGTCATTTATGCATTCAGCACTCTGCGCCGCAAGGGCGCCAAGCAACACCTTCCTTCACTACTAAATGCAACACAGACGCCCATGGACTACTAGACGGTCGAATAATATACTCTTTCAACATTATATCAAACTCTGCCTTCGCAACTGTCAGCCTTTCATTGGACTCTTGCGATGGGTGCCGTCAAACCCACTTTATAAAGATCCCACACTGGGCATCAGTACTCCAAGTGAGAACGGACAAGCGTGGTGTATGCAGTCTCTTTAGTAGTTCTGTTGTATCTTTCAAGTGTTCTGCCAATAAAAGAGCAGGGAGGGTGCGGCAAGCGCGAGAGCTGGCGTACCTACCGAGAGTGTTCCCGGAGCGCGGGGTGTCGGTGGGACGGACGGGCTCTGGGCTGGTGGCGGCCGGCTCCCTGTTGGGGACGGCGGGGGCGGCGGCGGGGGCGGGCGGCCGCTGGTCGCGCCGGGGGCTGGGCGTGGCCGACCGGCTGCGGCCGCCCGCGCGCGCCTGTCCGCCGCCGCCCCCGCCGCCGCCGCCGCCCCCGCCGCCGCCCCCGCCGTTGGGCGCGCCCCCGGAGCCGTTGCCCCCGCCGTTGCCGTCGCCGCCGCCCCCGTCCGTGCTGCTGTCGCCGCCCCCGCCGCCGCCGGACCGGGTGCCCCGTTTCCTCCGGCGCGTCTTCTTGCGGCCGTACGACGCCAGCAGCACCCCTTTGCGGGAGTCGATGCGCTTCGTCTTGTGCTTCTCCAGCTGCTTCACGTTGATCTTGGTCGGGTCGAAGCTGAACGTCGAGTCGTCCCTGTGATCCGTCAAGTCTTTTCGCCTCTCCTATAGCAAAAGTGAAAAATACGCTGGATTGGTTAATTGATTTGGCAGGAGGTGCGGGGGCGGGCCAAACAGCGTGGTAATCAGTTCCACAATTCAAGGTGACTCTAGTGATAAAGCTGCTACCAATGTACACCTACCAAATAAAGCTATGTACACCGATTCGCAACTATTTTAGCAGAGCCTACTTATTTTTCGTATTTCAGTTTTATAAAAATTATAGGCCTATATACCAACATACGAGGCGCTTCCAGAAAGTAAGTTCAGTTTCAATTTATCTCCGCCTCAGCGCTGCTATTGCAGTTCTGCACATCCGCTGTAGACGATGTGTATCAAGGAGAAGAACGTGCGCCATTTGGAAATCGCTGTCAGTTACGTACGCTTAGTTGTGCTTGTTTGAAATGTCGGCGTCGATTGAAAATTCCGCCGCCTGTGACATCATATCGGTGATTCGGTTTCTGAGTGCCAAGAAAGTGAAACCAAGTGAAATTTATCGGCAAATTTGCGATGTTTACGGACCAAATGCGATGAACGACTCGATGGTGAAAAGATGGGCCCGACAGTTCAATGGCGGGCGTAGTGATGTGCACGATGAAGAACGAAGTGGGCGTCCACCTTTGGTTACAGAAGAACTGGTTCACGCAATTGATGACAATATCCAGGAAAATCGTACGTTTACAATTAGTGCTCTCGCTATGGACGACGAGCTGAAAGAAACTGTTTCCAACTGGTTGAAGACACAGGCGGCAGATTTCCATGAAGAAGATATACAAAACCTGGTGCCACGCTATGACAAATGCCTGCAAAATTTCGGCAGTTATGTGGAAAAGTAGTTTAAGAGTTGTAGAATTTTGTGGAATAAAAATTTCTTCTGTATCTGTGTACAATTTTATTTTATATTTTATTACCAAACGGAACTTACTTTCTGGACGCACCTCGTATTTTAGAGTTTTCGTATTACACTGCTCGAAATAATTAGGGGGATCAGATGAGATAATATACTACATACAAATGGAACATCTAGAAGTTTATCAGTAGACTAAGAAGTGGGGTTGGCAGGTCTAAGGATAATCTTGCTAGGTGGAACTATTTTCGAGGCCCATCGAGTGCCTGAGTGTGGAGCAGAGCAGACTAAAGTCCACCTATACGAATACCCACAGTGCCCTGCTCCTTACACCCTAGAAGACCTACTACAGGCCAAGGAGAATGCAGTTGAGGTTGCCAGCTACTGTTCTGACAGAGTCTAACTTTTGATGTCCAGAAGCAGACAGATAAACAGGAACATCCTCTGGAAATAATTTATTTTAAAACTGTATATTGTATATTAATGTATTTTGTACTATTTTTATATAAATCTAGGCTGAACAGACATTTAATTCATGTTGTATTACTACTATGTATGGTATTGCCATATATCTTGTACCATTTATATATATATATATATATATATATATATATATATATATATATAACTCCAAGCTGTAATGACAATATTGTATTCAAACGCTTTTGACATGAAATAAATAAAAAATGTATATTATTCATATATTGGGTACAACTGTAATTTATTGTATGATACAGTACGACATTTTGCCGTCTCAACTCTTTATTTGAGGTTTACATGTCGATTACTTAGAGCGAGGCATTATGGGGCTACCGCAATAGTGAAAAAGTAATTCTCGTTACCCTCTAAAATGGTGTGTCATCACTCTGACAGCCATTATAGTTGCACACCTACGTGGCATGAACAGTGTGAGGTTATCAATCAGCTCTTGAGGGATATTTGGCCTTTCTTCCAGCTCTGCAACTGACGTAGAGGTGCTGTCTGGCTGCAATGCATCTGTCAAGTGCATCCCAGATATGCTCATTTCGATTTAACTCCGGTGAACAAGTTGGCCACTCCATTCCTTAATTCAAATGTTTGTAAATCTATGTGACTTAACTACTCAGATTATCAGACCGTATGTTTACAAACTACGAGGGTAAATCAATTATTATCCGCAATTTAGTCATATTTTTGTTTATGTCGTTAGTACCGTCGTTTTACGTTGGTGACGCATGCTTTATTTATTGTCACATCTTTGCAATTTTCAAGCTGCTACGTTAGTTTCATTGTCGCTGCCGTGCTGTTAATCATGGCTGCTCCGCTGTCTATTTGCACCAAAGAAGAGCAACGTCCAGTGATAGTTTTTTTGTGGGCGGAAGGTGTATCAGGGGCCGAAATTCATGGAAGACTTTCAGTATAGTACGGGAGCAGTGTTTTTCCACAACGAAATGTGTACGAGTGGATTGAAAAATTCCGAAATGGTCGCACGAGTGTTAAGCCGTGCCGGACGACCGTTTACCGCTACAAATGAAGAAACCATTGAGCGATCACGTGAAATGATTCTCTACAGACGATTAACTATTGATGAAGTGGCTCATCGTCTTCAAATTAATCATGGTTATGCCTACGAAATTATTCACAACAGACTTGGGTTTAGTAAAGTTTGTGCAAGATGGGTCCCAAAACAACTCACACAGTTACATAAGCAAACGCACCTCGACATCTGCAAAAAACATTTGGATCACTATGGTAACAAAGGGGACAACTTCTTAGACAGAATCATTACTGTGACGAAACATGCATCCATCATTACAAGCCGGAGAGTAAACGGCAGAATATGGAATGGAAACATCCAACTTCGCCGTGCAAGAAAAAGTTCAAGACCGAACCGTCCGCAGGAAAACTGATGCTTACGGTTCTTTGGGATGCACGAGGTTCTGTACTGGAACATTATGGTGAAAGGGGCACAACAATAAACAGTGTACGTTACATCGAGATGCTTACTGCATTTCGAAGCAAATGCCGAGGATTGGTGTCAGAAGGTGTGTTGTTCCACGACAATGCCCGTCCGCATACTGCTGTCCACACTGCTGAAACGCTCCAGAAACTCAAATTCGTAGTACTGGATCATCCTCCATATAGTCACTATCTTGCCCCTTCTGACTATAACTTGTTTTGTCAACTCAAACAGGCATTAAGGGGCCATCGATTTGACTCGGACGAAGCAGTGAAGAAAGCGGTGCATTTCTGGATCGCAGTTCAACCGAAAAACTTCTTTTATAAGGGCATAAGGAAGTTTGTAGAGCGATGGACCAAGTGCATTGAAAAGCAAGGAGACTATGTCGAAACATGATGTTCTTGTAAGTTTCATATTTTATTACAATAAAATTTTATAACTACTTTGCGGATAATAATTGACTTCCCCTCGTACTTAAACTATCCTAAGGACCAACACACCCCCATGCCCGAGGGAGGACTCGAACCTCCGACGGCGAGCAACCGCGCGGTCCGCAGCGAGACGCCTTAGACCGCTTGGCCACGTTCAATTCCCTCAGCTTCAAGCAGGTTGTCCACTACTGTAGCTGTGTGGGGATGAGCGTTATCGCCCAACAGAAGGAACTCACCTCCTATGGCACCAGCGCAGGGCACAACAAAAGGTCTAAGAATCTCGTCTCTATTCCTCTGAGCACTCACAGCGGCATTCTTGACGACACAGAGGCCCGTATGTCCGCCAATACTGACTCCTTCCCAAACCATTCGTCCACCATGATATGGCGATGTTTCCTGCACATAAGCAAGATTGTTCTGAGTGCTACGTTCTCTCCAGATGAGGGAACGAGGACTGTCCGGCTGAACACAAAATCTTGACTCATTTGTCAACAGAAGCCGGTACCATTCGTTACGACTCCAATCCTGATGTTCCTCCGCCAAGTTACTGCGGGGTAAACGGTGTAGTTTTAATGGTACACACACCATACGCCTCCGTGCGCAGACGCCACATTTCCGAAGGCGATTTTGGGCTGTTTGTATTGATATTGCGCCTCCTGTTGCTGCTTGGAAGATGCGTTTCAGCCGATTTGCTTTCAATCTCCTGTCTGGACGGGCTGTTAACCGGACATAACGGTCATCTCTTGCTTATGTTACCCGTGGACGGTCTACGCCTTGCCTTCTTTTAACGGTTCCTGTTGTCTAAAATCGCGTCCAGGTCCTGGAAATTACTCTTTGGTCGCTCAAGTAGCTGTAACTACCTCCCTCTGTGTCTGTCCCGCTCCAACCTTCCTACGGCTCTATGCCATAGCTTTGGGTAAGTCACCTTGTTTCATTGCAGTATCTACTCACTACACTATCTGAACCCAGCTGCTTGTGTAATTCATTTGGTAAACTCAAGTCAATACCACCCCTTCTGCAGCAAATTTTTGTAATTACCACTATTTCGGTTGCCGTAATGTTGTTGCCTCCACTCCGTAGAACCGACAGAAAGGCGTCGAACCGTTATAGTAATCGGTTAGTGCTGATGACAATACTTGAGAACCTGGCTATCTCAACTGACCCTATAATTGTTTTGAACTGTGTACATTGACGAAACAACGCCACGTAAACTTTAACCCCATCCACATAATTTTGTGTAATCGCATCAGACAGTATTATAATCAATTCACCACAAGAACAAACATGATCTAAACATTACACCACAATATAACGGGAGTCTAACATAAAGAGTCGCGAAACTCCCAGGTAATTTTTGCAGTTGCAGCACTGCCAAGCGGCTGAGTCGTATAAATATATCGCGAAACTATTGTGTATTGAATGTATATCTGGGAGTGCAGCGGTACATCCAAAATGCGACCGTATATAAGAGCCTTTGTTGCGCTATAAATTGTAACATCTATCAAAAATATAACCCGGAAACCGATCATTTCAATTTCAAAGGATGCCGAGAAGTAAGAGAATAATGTTACGGACAAGTGTTGATTTACAGTGGCCTGTCACACTTTATCAATTCATTCACTTCGAAACTGCGGCTCTTAATGAGAATTCCAAAAGCTTAACCACTGCGTTATTACCGCTTATTGAAGCTTCCGATTGCAGTTAATCATCTTTTCGGTAGAGCGCACTTAGTTCCGTACTTCGGTTTTACAAAAATTATAGGCCTATACACAAACATATTTTAGAGGTTACCCCCCGTTCGTCAGGGGGCGCGACACTTTTTCTTGGAGACCATAAGGCAGATATCTCGATTTGCCTCCCTTCCCCACCCCAGATCCGACGCTAAAATGTTTGTGAATCAACGCCCATCGGAAAGGATGTTTCACTAACGCCCATTATGCCACCTTCTGACGCCCTTCCGTGACGACTGTGAGTGCATCTAAAACGTTTCCCTCAGCCACCCATATGGTACACGCATGGTTTTACTGTCGAGTGTTGTGGTTCTGATCTCCATTGTAGTGGGGTCAAACGAAGGAGTGAGATGTGAATGAGAGGGTGTGTGACGTCTTCCCATTGCGTGACACGTTTACCGTTGCATAGAGCAGACCTGTGATGAAATTAACCACCTTAAATCTCATATGAAATTCTGAGCTCCGTCTTCCTTTCCGCAAACATCGACACCTTGTTGTTCTGCGTCATCGTCGGGTCCAAGGTTGACGTAAGGGGGTCACGCTATTGCATCGTTGAACAAGGTTGTTTTAGGCACTTTTGAGGAAAATTTAGTACTTCTGGAGACAATTACGGACTTTCAAAAAACTGATCATTCAATTTTTTTTTCGCAGTGTGTACTAGGTGCATCCCGAAAGTAGGTTTTGACTATTTTCTTTTGAAGACGACATCGTTAATAGAAAATCTGTATCGACAACAGACACAGCAAAGTTTGAGATATTTTTCCGACGTAGTCACCAAAAGAATTCAGATACTTACATCGTGTGTTCAACTTTTGTATTCCTTTATCGTGGAAGCCTGCCATCTGTGAATGGAACCGGAATGTGACACTCCTCTTCAGCTCTTCGTAGTTATTGAAACGAGGACCGGTTGATAGGAATTTCTTGAGATACAAGAAGAGATGGAATGCTTACTGCAAGTATTATGCTGATCCATGACAATGCTCGTCCCAATACGACTCTGCGTACAGCAACTGTTTTGCAGATGTTGGCTGGAAGATATTTGATTAACCAGCATACATTCCAAATCCAGCTACCCCTCTTCGCCACCTTTTATTAAAAAAAGAGATCCTCTCCTCCTGCCAGCATTTAGACAAAGACGAAAAGCTGAAGACGTCCGTCACATGCTGGTTCCATTGACAGGTGACAGGTGGCATGCTTCTATGACACAGATTCACAATCGTTGATCCCATGGCACGACAAGCGTCTCAATACCTTTGGTGACTATGGAATGGGAATTAAAGATCGGGGAGAAGAAGTGAAAACTTTGTGGTTTGCCGATGCCATTGTCATACTGTTACAGACAGAAAAGGACCTTGAAGAGCAGTTGAACGGAATGAGCATTGTATTGAAAGGATGATTCAAGATAAACATTAACAAGAGCAAAACAAGGACGATGGGATATAGTCGAATTAAATCAGGTGATGCTGAAAGAATTTAATTAGGAAACGAGTCAATAAATGTGTTACGTCGGCAGTAAAATAACTTGTGATGCTTGCAGGCAGTACAGATGATATAGTGGTCGAGCGTTCTTAGGCGCCTTGCTGCGGTACGCGCAGTTGCTCACCGCCGGAGGCTTGAGTCCTCCCTCTAGCATGGGTGTTTGTGTTGTTCTCAATATAATTTACTTTAAATTAGTTTCAGTAGTTTGTACGCCTAGAGACTGATGACAGCGTAATTAAGTCCCTTA
Organism: Locusta migratoria; assembly: GCA_026315105.1. NCBI lineage: Eukaryota > Metazoa > Arthropoda > Insecta > Orthoptera > Acrididae > Locusta > Locusta migratoria. The sequence continues at coordinate 380,724,530 of CM048748.1, read as the reverse complement.
GATTTACAAACATTTGAACAGATCATATAAAATGTAGAATGACACTGGGAAGAAAAGAGCTTCTGGAGAGGAGAAATTTGTTAGCATCGAAAATTAATTTGTGTGTTAGGAAGTCTTTTCTAAAGGCATTTGTGTGTAGTATAGACTTGTATGAGAGGAAAATATGGACGATAAATACTTCAGACAAGATGAGGATAGAAGCTTACGAAATGTTGTACTACAGATGAATGCTGAAGATTAGATGGGTAGATCGCGTAACTAACGAGGAGGTAATTAACAGAATTGGGGAGAAAAGAAATTTATGGCACACATCGACTGAAATAAGGGATCGATTGCTACCACACATTCTGAGGTGTCAAGGAATCGACAATTTAGTACTGGAGGGAAGTGTGAGGGATAAAAATCAAAGAGGGAGACCAAGGAACGAATACAGTAAGTAGTTTCAAATGGATGTGTGTTGCCGTTCTTATGCGAAGATGATGGACCTTGCACAGGAAAGAGTAGGGTGGAGAACAGCATCAAACCAGTCTCCGGACTAAAGACCACAGCAACAACATATCGAAAAATAGCTCAAACATTATAGTACCTGTTGTCAACAAAGTTTTTCATGTAACTATTTTGCCTTTGTTTAACAGAAATTGAGAAAATTACTTTATGGATGTGCCTCGAATAAACGATGAGGGGTTGAAATACGAATAATATGCGAGGCGAATCATATAGTGAGTAGGATTTAACGTGTGTTCAGCTTATCGGATAGTATTATTAACATTTTTTCTACTTCTAATGGCATTTCACTGCACGATAATGAGTATCGTGGATATATATTCGTTTAAATGCTTCATCTTTAGGGGCATCAATTTCATTATTGGTAGATTAGTAAGAATAATAACTCTACAAAATTAATGTCATGCAATTAAATTAAGTACTACTAGTGATATGGAGTACGATTTCTTACCTCCTGAGTGATTTCCGCTTCCTCTTCGTAACTTAACGCTACCACAGCCAACATTAGGTTGATCAAGTAAAAAGAACCGAAAAATACAACTACCGTAAAAAACACAACACTGATTGGCCCACTGGACGCGAGTACCTGAAAAAGAAAACGACGTACGTTAATATTGTAGACAATAAATAAATAAAAATAAAACAGGTGTATTATAAATATATATTGGTTTACTGTACAAGTTGTAGTCATGAAGTAAAATTACGGGGTTGATTTTTTATTTGTTTCCAGTTACAATATAGGTTCATGCGTGCATCCCAGACAGACAACTACCGTGTATTCCCGCACCGCGCAGCATGGCGGTAGGGAAGCGATAACCAAATGGAGCGGACAACTGATGAAGAATCACGTGGTAATTTGTTTTGTACAGGAGTGGAAATACTGAAGCTGTATTAGGCCACTGTATATGAAGTTTTTATTTATCCCGATTGGTCATTGTCTGCTACAACATTTCAGCTACTGCTGAGAACGAGTTATCGCACAACACCCATCCGTATCAGGGAGTTATTTATCAAGTAGCATGATTCGAGGATTTCAGTGTATGTTGGAGCTGGAGTCACGTACCTGCAAACAAACATAACATTAGATAGCGTAAATTAATTTTCTAGATTTTGTGATAGCCATTACTGTTTGCTCAAAGTTATTTCCTTTTTGCCAGCTACAAGGCAAAATTTTGATAGGCAAATGTTCTCTGTTTTCTTTCCGCAACTACGTAGTTAGTGACGTAATTTGCTTTATACCACACTGTCTAGCTGAACCAGAATATACACCCAGTCAACAGGGTATTCATCGTGATAGCGATAACTGAGTTCACACTGTCAAGTTCCATGTTTGTTTGACTCGATTTTGTAATCACTGAAGTAACAGCTCGCACCCCATCAGCGTCTTGTCATTTCGTTTCTACTCCTTATAGGTGCTTAGTTCTGTGTTCATGTTTAGTGAAATTTATCTAAGAAGCAGACCTTCCGTTCTCCGAAATTCAGTTCGGTATATGAATTCGTAGGTTAGTAGTATACCTCAAGGATAACCATCCATAATAAGCTTAAGGTCCGCAAACTAGAAAATTCCGAGATAAGGGGCTCTAAATTTATTCGTGCAGTTCATACAGGTCTGGTATAGTCGGTGAGACCTAAGCAGTATCAGGGCAAAATAGTGGAGCAGTAGCGTGCTCCCCTGTCATGTGGCCAATACGGGTTGGATTCTACCTACAGGAAACATTATTATTATTATTATTAGTTTTAAAATTATAACAGCTTTTAAATAAAAATAATGAACTAATATATTATCAGTAAACCATAAAGAGCTTTATTTTATTTATGAAATGGACTAATGCATCTAATTATAATTTGATTCAATATTTTCCTTTTAAAAAGTTGAATAATTCCCAATGCGTTTTAATGGAGGTAAATTAAAGCGTTAATTACTGATGTCATTAAAATTCTATTACAAAACTGGACGATATTGTAAGCTGTGGGAGGGTTATACATATTCGTTGTAAAATCGAGGAATCGGTTTCTTCAAGGAAAAGCAGAGTATAGCTGTTGACCCATCCTACCTAATTATAAACGTGAATGTGAATCTGTTTGTTACCTTTTCATGACTTAACCGCTGAACCGATTATGACGAAACTTGATATGGAGATAGCTTAAACCACCAGGAAGGACATAGGCTGCTTGAAAAAGGTTATAGTACAAGATTGTTTATTTAATTTTTGTTAACGAATATTAAGTGAAACATGCGAAAATATTACTCCTCGGAAAGCTATATACTCTTTGACCACTGATATTTATCACATCTGGTACAATACTTTTATGGTTGATATGTTGCATGTAATACGATGTGATTCAAAATAACGAATCATACATTGCTCACACAAGGCCTCGACGTGTTCAATTCGTATTTCCGTTTTAATATCTAACAATGACAGTCGGGACACTCAATAATCTGCCAGTTCTCCCCGTCTTACAATGGGAGCGCTACTAGCGACTAGTCCCATCAGCCAGCTATAAGATCCATTTTTTCTTAATTATATTTCAGCGTTATTAAAGAAACAGTGAAACATTATATTTTTGCGTTCCATGCACTATTAAATGAATGATCGGCAAGTAAATGTAAAAGTATGCGAATATCATTGATTCAGTGTCATAAACTACAACAAATTGTGTAGAAATACTTTCTAACATGTGAATAATTGCATCTTATTACGCCGAAAGCTATAAAATCTAAGCAAGATATTTAATGCATTATAAACATATATTTCTGCTGCTGTCTGTTCTCATTGTGATGCCAGTTTGCTTGACACGTGACAGTTTTCATAGACTATAATGATCCGCACTTTGGTACGCTTCCACCGTCTTCTTAATAGATAAATAGTTTTGTAAACATAACTATTTTTTCACCGAAAGACAATTGTGTTGAAGTCTTGAAGATACTTGTGTTTGTGGCTCACAGGAAGAAACAACTGCAGAATAGATTTCTTGAATGTTGGAAAAGTTTTATTACTTTTGACGTTTTATCATACCGTTTTTGTACTTTCCCTTTCAGCTACAGCTGTGGTCGCTTATTTGGTGCGTTACCTAATGTAGGTATTACATTCCACAGAAGTTTTCTACGTTGCTCATTCTTAAATTTGACTAGAAAGGTAGCGAACAATATTCCGCGTTGTTGTGTGCATGTACGGCGTCTGTGTGCAAATTGTTAGGCTTTTGTTGTCTATTAGACTGTTCAGTTTTTAAAGAAAAAGATTTATTCGGAAAAAACATGTACGTTACAGCAGAATAGTTTGTTCTTATAAACTATAGAAAGAAAATTGTTTAGTTTTAGTTAGTCCGAGTTTCATATCACTACAAATCAGTATAGAAGGAAGAAGACGTTCCATCGACTTCGTGGTCATTAGAGTCGGAGCAGACATAGCGCGCGGGAAGAAAGAACATCTGACTTTCCGTTCGAGCTCTGATTTCGCGTATTTCATTCTGATGATCATTTCTACCTATGTAGATGGGAGACAACAATATATTTTCGCATTCGGAGGAGAATGTTGGTGATTGGAGTTTCTAAGTAGCCCACGCCGCAGCGATAAGCGCCGTTGTTGTAATGATTTCCATCCCAGATCCTGTTATCATTTCCGTTACACTGTTCCCCCTGTATCGTGACTATACGAAACGAGCTGCCCTTCTTTGGACTCTTTAGATGTCCTCCGTCAAACCCACCTGATAAGGATCCCACACTGGGCAGCAATACTCCAAATTAGGACGGACAAGCGTAGTGTATGCAGTCTCTTCGGTAGTTCTGTTGCATCTTTTAAGGTTTCTGCCAATAAAACGTAGTGTCTGGTTCACCTTTCCCCCGACGTTATCTACGTGTTCTCTCCAGTTTAAGTCTGAAGTAATAGTAATTACTAGATATTTTGTGTAGTTTACTGCCTTCACGTTTTATTGATTTATCTTGTAAACAAAGCTTAACGGATTTCTTCTCGTACTCATGTGGACGACTTCACACTTCTCATTATTTAGAGTCAATTGCCAATTTTTACACCATACTGATATCTTATTGCCGGCCGCGGTGGCCGAGGAGACTGAGGCGCTCCAGTCACGGTCTGCACGGCCACTACGGTCGGGAGTTCGAATCCCCCCTCGGGCATGGATATTTGTGCCGTCCTAGTTCGTAAGTAGTTCATAAGTAGTTTTTAGGTTTAGGGACTGATGACTCCGTAGTTAAGTCCCATAAGCTGTACAAACATTTGATTTGATATCTTATTTATTTTGATCTCAGATGGCTTTACTATACGATAAATGACGGCGTCATCTGCAAACAACCTAAGGGAGCTGCTCAGATATTCTCCCAAATTGTTTATGTAGATAAGGAACAGCAGAGGACCAATAACACTACCCCGTTGAACGCCGGAAATCACCCCTGTTTTAGTCGATGCCTTACCGTCGATTACTACAAACAGTGTCCTCTCTGACAGGAAATCCCCTATCCAGACACAAACCTGGAGCGATATTCCTTAACAACGCAATTTGAGTAAAAACCGTCTGTGAGGTACGATGTCAAAAGCCTTCTGGAAATCTAGAAATACGGAATCCATTTGAGAACCCTTGTCGTTAGAACTCATCACTTTGTGTGAGTAAAGAGCTAGTTGTGTTTCACATGAACGATATTTTCTAAATCTGTGTTCGAGAATACGATACATTTCCGTTCAAGCAATATCGAACTCAGAAGCGTAGCTTAGTGGCCGCTTGGAGCACCGTTATGGAACTGTATAACAAAACTGAGCAAGACTCGCCTCCGTTTGTGTTAAACTGCGGTAATATTATGAAATGCGAAAAGAAACTGTTACCTTTTCGCGATTAAAACGCAGAACATTTGAAATCCGCAATATGTACACATTGTATAACAGTTAGCTACTTCAAACAGCGGTTTAGTAGCGAAAATGTCATGTCTTCATCTTGAGAAACAACAACAGTATTTACTATCATTCTACACAGGGTGTATATTCAACCCAGAAAATAAGAAAGATTTCTTTTATCCTAATGATCCTGGTAATGACTTGAGAACAAAGTTACGAAATCATTGTACTTATGATGGTCTTTGACACGTATTCAAAGACATCAGCGTGAGCGAAGCCGCGGGTAAAAGTAAGTTGTATATACAGACAGACGACTGGAAGAGTCAAGGGTCGCACGGAAGTAACTGACCAATGGTACTTAAGGCTACAGTGGCAGTTCATCCCTGACTTAAGCAGCGACTGGAGCGTTTTATACACTGAAATATTTTCATTATTTTTAAAATATTGTGAATTAAACATATCTGCCAATGAAGACATGGCGAAGGAATCAGAAGCTGCAGATTCGTTATACAATGAAGGTGATGTTTAAAGATTCGTTCGTTTATTACAAAAACTTACTTGCTGCATTGGAATCTACAACGACAATTTTTCGTGAAACATTGTTGATTGCTGAAGAAATTTGCAAATGTAATATGGACATGCTGCCTGAAAAAATACTTTTGGATGATAATGAATTTGGTCACAAAATAAAACTGGCAGTTCATCCCTGACTTTAGCAGCGACTGGAGCGTTTTATACACTGAAATATTTTCATTATTTTTAAAATATTGTGAATTAAACATATCTGCCAATGAAGACATGGCGAAGGAATCAGAAGCTGCAGATTCGTTATACAATGAAGGTGATGTTTAAAGATTCGTTCGTTTATTACAAAAACTTACTTGCTGCATTGGAATCTACAACGACAATTTTTCGTGAAACATTGTTGATTGCTGAAGAAATTTGCAAATGTAATATGGACATGCTGCCTGAAAAAATACTTTTGGATGATAATGAATTTGGTCACAAAAATAAAACTGGCAGTTCATCCCTGACTTTAGCAGCGACTGGAGCGTTTTATACACTGAAATATTTTCATTATTTTTAAAATATTGTGAATTAAACATATCTGCCAATGAAGACATGGCGAAGGAATCAGAAGCTGCAGATTCGTTATACAATGAAGGTGATGTTTAAAGATTCGTTCGTTTATTACAAAAACTTACTTGCTGCATTGGAATCTACAACGACAATTTTTCGTGAAACATTGTTGATTGCTGAAGAAATTTGCAAATGTAATATGGACATGCTGCCTGAAAAAATACTTTTGGATGATAATGAATTTGGTCACAAAAATAAAACCCGTGGAAAGTGACCTCTCGAAAAAGTCGTTCACAGCTCATCAGATGAATAAGAACGAGAAGAAAATAAGGCAAGATGACAAAATTAATGTTTTTAATATGGGAATGGCCGAGCGAGGTGGCACGAAAATTAAACCCGTGGAAAGCCGATCACAGCTCATCCCCGCGTCGGAGGTACGAATACTCTCTCGGGCATGGATGTGTGTGTTGTTCTTAGGTTAGTTTAACTTAGTTTAAATAGTTTGTAAGACTAGGGACTGATGACGAACGTAGTTTGGTCCCATATAATTACAAACATTTGAACACAGTTCATCAGATGAATATGAACCAGAAGAAAAGAAGGAAACGTTACAAAATGAACGTTGTTGATATCGGAAAGACCGAGCGAGGTGGCGCAGTGGTAACACACTGGACTCTCATTTGGGAGGATGGTGGTTCAAATCCACCTCCGGCCATCCAGATTTAGGTCTTCCGTGATTTTTCTAAATCACTCCGGGCAAATGCCGGGATGGTTTCTTTCAAAGGGCACGAGCGATTGCCGGCCGCGGTGGCCGAGGGGATTGAGGCGCTTCAGTCACGTTCTGCACGGCTACTACGGTCGGGGGTTCGAATCCCCCCCCCCCTTGGGCATGGATATTTGTGCCGTCCTTAGTCTTAGCTAGTTCATAAGTAGTTTGTACGCTTAGAGACTGATGACCCCGTAGTTAAGTCCCATAAGTTATACAAACATTTGATTTTTTGCACGAGCGATTTCCTTCCCTATCCCTGACAAAACTCCGAGCGTGAACTCTGTGTCTAATGACCAAGCTGTTGACAGGACGTTAAGCTTCCTTCTTTCCAATATCGCAAAGACTCATTTCAAGTGAAAACTACGAACATAAAAAAACGATGTAGCCGGTTAAGAAAGAAGGAGTATTTATCCAATGGGAAGACGGAACAAAAATCAATTTATTGGTAAGTACTAGTCTTGTGTAGTTCACGAACGAACTAGTTCGGAAGAGCGCTCCCACAAGCGAACTACGCGAACTAGTTCGCAGATCCCTCGCCTCTTAGTTCGTCCGCTCCTTTTCCGAAGACTGACGGGGAACAGCGAGAGGACGCGAGAGCGCGCATAATCGCGTGATTCCTTTCTGATAGTTACCGTCATTTCGAGCTGAGATGCAGCTCAGCTGTAGTTTCATAGTTCACTGCCTTAAATTTTCTTTTCTAAGGTATTCAGCAGTGTCTAAATATAACAAACATTCTACAGTGTAAAGAGAACTCAAAACTTAACATCGTTAGCATTTATATGCGAGAAATTATGCATCAACCATTTTCTCTCGCCAGCATGATACTGTTGACGGCTCGTGGGGTAGAACGTTAAGGATAAAATCGTATAAGCGACACTAACATTATAAAGTAACGAACCCGTATAGAATTAATTAGCTACAGGAGAGCCGCGAACTAAAGTGAGCGCTCCAGATCGCGAACTATTATGCGCAAGTCTAGTAAGTACAGAACAGTAAGTTCCTGGACGTATGATGGTTTTGTTGAACCTCGAGAGAATTTACAACAGAGCACTTTAGCAGCAGCATAACAGTTTAGAGATTTTCTTATTTAAAGCTTCCGAATGCTCGGTTGACAGATTCAAACATAAGCAGAGAATTCGTCAGCGAAAAGTGATGAAATTTGTTTGAAGAAAAGAAACAGCTATAAATCGAAGAAACCTTGATTTCTGCAGACACTTTTCGGTAAATACTTAAAAGAAATACGAAATCGAAGAAAGATTTTGTTATGAACACTGACCAACAGGTATTTATTGCACAGTATTTAAAACTCATTTTGCTCTCTGTTTTTTACGAGTCACTGAGTAAATACTCTAATTTCGGTTGTTTTTTCTTTCCAGGATGCTAGTGTCAATTGGTGTACAACAGGACTCTGACTGTCAAAAGAAACAGAACTATTTTCATCAAATAAAAAAAAAAAGTTTGTTAAGCTTATGGGACTTAACTACGGGGTCATCAGTCCCTAAACTTACAAACTACTTATGAACTACTTACAAACTAGACGGCACAAATATCCATGCCCGAGGGGGGATTCGAACCCCCGACCGTAGTGGCCATGCTGACCGTGACTGGAGCGCCTCAGTCACCTCGGCCACCGCGGCCGGCGTCAAATAAAAGAACACATACAAATACCGCTCAATATGCTCTCAGTTTATCTGGAAACGTTCTATCTCAAATGTTCGGTTATTTAAAAGAGACAACCGGTACCTTTCGGTGCGAGTTCAAACATCAATAACTGAAGATGAGCAAAGTTATGAAAACCTTGAAATGAAGTGTTCCAAATCTGGGAAAATAACGACAAATTTGTATGTCGACGAACTCAACCGTTGTTTGAAGTCTTGTGTGAGACAAGAACGATTGCTGTTAATTAAAGAATTTTTCGGTGGACAGGCAAACCGTGAATTAACGACGAAATATTTTAGGATGACGAGAAATCACCAATATGTACAATCCTATGAAATGTATTGCACTTAAACCTTTCCACTCCACTCTCGGACTATGTCCGACATTACGATTTTCCGCTATAGTGCTTATTACTGGCGGTGTAGGAATGACCATGCGGTTTGGAGCGTCACGTCACGGATGCACGGCCGCTCCTGCCGGAGGGTCGAATCCTCCCTCGGGAATGTATGTATGTTGTCCTTAGTATAAGTTAGTTTAAGTAGTTTCTAAGGCTTGGGACCGAAGACCACAGCAAACATTTGAATTTGAACCTGCTATTTGGCCCAATTCAAGGTCATTGGTGTCATATTACAGCTGAAGTAAGGCCTGGGAATGACCTAGAATTAGGCAGAAAATTGTAAAGAGTGGAATGGAAAGGGTCGATATCACATAAATTTGTTTTCCGTAGGCAGATATTAATTTCTCCTACGCCTGAGGTACAAGACAGGATGGTTCTTATTTACGTTTAATGATGGGGTGCTATTGCACTGTTGGAAGCATCGACAATATTGATATGAATTACTTCGAGGAACATGGAGGCAAAATTAAGGTTAGTGTTATGGAAGGAGATATACTTAGGCTAAGCCACGGATCTGCGTTATCAAATAATGCCTCGGTGGCTGAGTGGGAACCGGGGCGGTGACTCATCGCGTTCGGTGAAGTTATTCAACGTAAAAATATTAACGTGAGTGTAATTCACATTTGAAGTAGATGGGGCAGTAAAAATAAAATTATACAGGCTGTGATTTAATTTATAATACTCCAGGTCATTAAATGTGTGTAGAGTTAGGATTAAAAAACAAAATGTATGGGCAGTTAGGAGGGAATCCGGAACGGCTTCACTGTATTATCTCTAACAAAAAACAATAAAAAACATAAAAATAAAAAACAACCTGAGTTCAGAAGCAAACGATCAGCATAAAGCAAAGCACGCCCCCACGTCCGCGAATGACCGATCTACCCGAAAAAAGTTGGTAAAGCCACTGCATAGTACACAGGAGATTCCGGATTAGAATCCCGCCCAAGGTGTAAATTATAATTCATTGCCTCGCCTTATGAAGAAAATTTGTACTCCACATGTTCAGCCATGTGGCATCTATTTTTTGGAAAGTTAAAAAGTCTTATAAAGCGTGTACAAAATAGCGCTTGTGTTATTGACAATAACAGAGAAATAAATTCTCGTGAATACAGTCAATAATGTTTCATCAGCTGTCATCATCATATTTTAAGGAAATGATCATATGTGTCTGGTAAGCTTCTGGGCTTTCTGACGAAAGAGAAATTTTCAGGAAAGTCAACGAAGTATGTTTCTCAAGATACCTATTTTAGAAAACGCTGGTCGTGTAAACAATCCTTCTTTTGAACTGTGCAAGATGACAAATATTTTTGTTTTGTTTTCAGTGTTATCATTCTGGTTCTTGCACATAAATTACAAAGTCGAAAATGAACAAGATACTTTGAAAAAAAGTTTGGAAATTTGGTACAGTGTTAATTTACGTCAATCAACTTAACTTGACGTGAGTGTAAATCACTTTTGAATTATCTGTAACAGCAAAAACAAAATAAAATTATGTATGATTTAATTTATAAGAGTTTAGGTCACTGACTTTGTATATAAAGCTACGATTTTTAAAACAATAAAAAATATCGAACATGGGATAAACGAATAACTGTATGGATGCCTCTGTACGAGCCCTAATTTCTCTTTTCTTTGTGGTCATTATGCGAAATGTAAGCTGACGGCAGTAGAATCGTTCTGCAGCCAGGTTTCAAAGTCCGGTCCTCTGAATTGACTCAGTAGTTTTTCTCGAAAACAACATCGCTTTCCCTCCACCGATTCCGATTTAAGTTCCTTAAGTATCTTTGTAACACTCGCGCACTGATCGAACTTACCAGAAAGAAACTTAGCAGCCAGCCTCTGAAATGCTTCTATGTTTTTCTTTAAACCGATTTTGTGGGAATCGCGTAAGCGTTTTATACACGGTTTACTTTACGAATGAATCACATATTCCCAAAATTCTCGCAATAAAGCGAAGCCTCCGCGACTGTTCTTGTATGCTCGTTTCATTTCACATCGCTCTGCAACGTTAGGCGTAGGTATTTAATCAACGTGAGCATGTCAAGCAGAACGTTACTAACGATGTATTCGAACAGTATGGTATTGTTTTTCCTACTTGTCTCCATAAACATACATTTTTCTACATTTACAGCTAGCTGCAATTCTTTACATCAACTAGAAATTATGTCTAAGCCATCCTGCACCGAATAAAAGTCGTTCAATGACACCTTCCCGTAAGTCACAGCATCATCAGAAAACAGGCACAGATTGTTACTCACTGTGTCCTTAGTAATTTATGTAGACAAAACGTAATAAAGGCCCTCTAACACTTCCCGGGTCGCTCCTGGCGCTACCCTTGTCTCTGATGAACACTGGCAGTAGGATTCGGCCTACTAAATTGTAGCAGCGGTGAAGTGGCCGAGCGTTCCGGGGCGCCTAGTTCGAGTCCTCCCTCAGGTACGGGTGATTTTGTTGTCCTTAGCTTAGTTTGTAAGCCTAGGGACTAATAACCATAGTAGTTTAGTCCCATAGATTTACAAACGTCTGAAATTTTTCACTAAGTTCACATATTTCGGTACCTATTCCATTATGCTTGTACCTTCGCTAACAGTCTACAGTACGGCATCGTGTCAAACGGCTTTCAAAAATCTAGAAATACGCAGTGTGCCTGTTGTTCATCTATAGCTCGCAAGATGTCACGTAAGAAAAGGGAGCGCAATTTCACACGAGTGAGGTTTCCTAAAGCTGTGCTGATGGGTGAACAGAAGCTTTTCAGATCAAGGAAATGTGTTATGTTAGAACTGAAAATACGTTCAAGAATTATGCAGCAAAGTCACGATAATGATATTGGTCTCTAATTATGCGATCCCGTTCTATTACCTTTCTCATAAACGCGAGGTACCTTCTCTCTCTCTCTCTCTCTCTCTCTCTCTCTCCCTCTCTCTCTCTCTCTCTCTCTCTCTCTGTGTGTGTGTGTGTGTGTGTGTGTGTATGTGAGAGAGAGAGAGAGAGAGAGAGAGAGAGAGACCAAGCATTCTCTTGTAACTGCTAGGAAAAAAAAAAAAAAAAAAAAAAAAAAAAAATAACGCGCTTCCGCCAGATGCTGAAATTCTTTGCTCTCCTTTTCTCAACTGATAGGATATCTGAGATCGCCCGATCAAGTTATCTTACGAGAGAACCGAGGAACAGATCTTGGAGCAACTGAACTTTGACCTTATACATGCCGTATGGATTTCTCCTGTGAGGAGTGAGACAGTAAAACTTACTCCTTTCTCTACTTGTCTGTCTGAGAAAGAATACTTTGACGTTCGCTATCCTAGGTTGTCTTTCTCTACTATAATTATCTCCAGCATAGGCAGACAGAAAGTTGCGCATTTCGCTGATGTAAACCACTAGTCACTACTTAGTTTATTAACAATGAAACAATAAGATAGAAACTACTCTGCAGCGTTACAGGTGTGCCAGTGGTAACAATCCTAATTATTTACGGCCGGCTCACCTAGGTAATTCCGATGAGGTTGCCCCTGGCACTGGGCGGCCTAGATTTATTATTGTCGCTGCAGTCCCCCAAAACTACTATTCCCCATTTATGAAAGAAACTACTGCTACTCTGCTCTCTAACTAAGTCTAAGACAAAATGGGTTTTTATCAGATCTACCCCCAGATCCAGAGGATGGCGGATAACGATCAACGACAGCGACCAGTCCATCCTCCAGCGGCATGGCCAGACCTGGCGGTCTTGGAATTCTGTTTAAACTCTTTGCTTGAGGCTTACATGGCGTTTAATTAGAGCTAGGACCATGGGAGCGGTGAATAGTGAAAAAGTCATTCTCGTTACCCTCTAATGTGGTGTGTGATCACCTCGGACAGCTATTACAGTTGCATGGTGTGGCGTGGCATGTAGAGTTTGAGGCTATCAGTCAGCTCGTGGTGGATATTTGGCCATTCTTCCATGAGTACAATATCCAGCTCTGTGACCGTTGTGGGAGATGGTGCACTGGCTTCAATGGGTCTGCCAAGTGCATTCCAGACATGTTCAATCGGATTTAAGCCTGGTGAACTAGCTGGCCACTCCATTCGTTCAGTCCCCTCAGCTTCAAGCATGTTATCAACCTGTGAAGCTCTGTGGGTATGAGCTTTATCGTCTACCAGAAGGATCCTATGACACCAATGTAGACACAACAGAAGGTCGAAGGATCTCGTCTCTATACTTTTAACATTCAAAACGCCATTCTGAAGGACATAGAGGTCCGTACGTTCGCCAATACTGACTCCTGCCCACACCATTCATCCACCACCATAATATGGCGATGTTTCCTACAAATAAGAAATTTTTTTTCGAGTTACACGTTCTCTCCAGATGAGGGAACGGCGACTGTCCGATTAAACACCAAATCTTGACAAAATCTGAACAGTACCAGGCGCCATTCGTTTCGACTCCGCCGGCCGCGGTGGCCGAGGTGACTGAGGCGCTCCAGTCACAGTCAGCACGGTCACTACGGTCGGGGGTTCGAATCCCCCCTCGGGCATGGATATTTGTGCCGTCCTAGTTCGTAAGTAGTTCATAAGTAGTTTGTAAGTTTAGGGACTGATGACCCCGTAGTTAAGTCCCATAAGCTTAACAAACAAACATTTTTGTTTCGACTCCAGTCCTGATATTCCTCCGCCCAGTTTCTGTGGGATAAACGGTGTCTTGGTTTTAATAGGCTCTGTGCATATGGCTATCCCACGACTATTGTTTCGTCAGTGTAGAAATCAATAATAATGCTGGAAATGGAAGAGAAGGCATGTATGTTACGCTTTGCCGACTAAACCGCTTAACCGTCTGTATGAAATTGGATATGGAGGCAGCTTGAACGATGAACAAGAACATAGGCTGCTTCAGAATGTGAGTAATCCGAGAGTTTGGTTGATTTTAAGTATATAACTTGATATATGGAACCGCTGAGCATCAACGTTTCTCTAATAGCTTCTGACTCTGAAGCTTGAAGACTCCTTGGAAAAGCTATTTATTCTTTGATTTTCTAAGTTACCACTTTTATTAAAATTTAATTAATGATATGTTGTAGGTAATACAATTTAACATAATGTGTGCAATGCTTGCCTCGGCGGCGTGGCCGAGCGCATTGAGACGCTATGCTCCGATGCGCGAGGCCATTCCCCGTCGGGGGTTCGAATCCCCCCTCGGGCATGGATGATTGTGCTGCATTTAGCATAAGGTACTTTCTAAGTAGTTTGTAAGTTTAGGGACTGATGACCCCGCTTTTAAGTCCCATAAGCTTAACAAACATTTGAACATTTGAGAGGATCTAGAGAGGAACTTGACGAAAATACAGACTACATTACGTATAAATTCAGGAAAAGACACCCACTATTCTGCCAACATCTATGCAGGAAGGATGTAAACAGAACAAATAAAAATATTTTCAAGAACTTTAATGCGTTAATTTGAAGTCCTGTTTGATGATATAAAGCCACGAAAATGTGGAACCAATGAAAAATCTCGGAAGAAGAAGTTCGGGAGGAAAACAATTCAGGTAGAAATTAAGAAACAAAATATATGAACAGTTCTAAAGAAAAGAATGAACAGAGAAAAAATGGACAGAGGAAATGAATAAAAAACACGGTGGAATAATGAAGATTTTTTCCCCCTTTGCGGTGCGTGAGTGGTGGTTGGGTGAAATCAGGAAACGAAGTGACGCTGTTACTGGCTCAAATTCACACGGGAATAATCTAATGAGAGCTAAGTGAATAATTAGATGCTATATTAATTTAAAAAAATAAAGATGTTTCTATGTATGACTAGTCGTCATGAATGATTTGTCGTTGAGGTCCTTAAACACCATGTAGAGTTAAACTAATTTATTTCACTCATGGTGGCACATCAATGAAAGAGTTTACGAGGACAAAATACAACGTGGGGTCTTCAAGTTAAGTACACAGGGTTATGACCAGACGTTACAGTGGCTATAATATTAATCCAGGATGTTCCGTGAACTCGACGCTGAGGAGAGCGCAAAGCTCACTTGGTACCTAGTAGAACTGCGTGTTAAATCCCCACTAATGTCCTGCGGCAGCTCCCAAACTACTGGCACGTTTAGACATGTACGTAAAATTCCACCGTCGTGTAGGGCGCGAGTACAGTGTTCTCAGTATTTCATCGTAACTTCAGAACATGACGAGCGTTGCCTGTTGGCATGCTTGTGTATATTGGACAGCAACTTATTTAGACGTAGCTATAATACCGCGTAGAATATGCTTTCGTGAAGGCCCTAAAGAGAAAGCGCACAGCTTTACGTTTCTCGTGAGAGATAACAGTCGCCATGAACAGAGCGATAACACATGATGTTTAGCTATACGGTGTGCTTGCTTTTGTGGCCATTACGCTTCGTGCCGCCTACGCTGGAATGCGATTAGGAGCTGTGGCTTATACTCTCCCTGTGTTTCATTGCAAGCGGCTATTTGAGGGCACATTTTACCATTGTGGCAGCGTAAAAAGGAAAAAGCTGTGAATATAGGATTATATCAGAGTTCTCATAAGGATATACATTGCCACGCGGGAATCGACGCGTGGTCTAAGGCACTATTCTACGGATTGCGCGGCCGCTCCCCGTCGGAGGTTCTAGCCCGACGGAGGGCATCGGTGTATTTGTTCCCATTAGCATAAGTTAGTTTAAGTCGTTTGTAAGTCTACGGGATGATGAACTCAGTTTGGTGTCTTGGGTGTACAAAAATTTGAACATATTTTTATACACTGCTTGACGAATGAATAGTCCAATATTATCCCATTTCATCTGTATACAGGGTGATTTTTCCGCCGTGTACAAACTCTAGTGATTGATCGAGGCGAGGATACGGAGCAAAAAATGTCTAACTTATGTCTGGAAATGTATTGTTTCCATTCTAGAGACCATTTATTCGTTAATATGTTACAGCGCAACAGTACTATGTCGCTAGAAGACTTGGAGATCTGAAAATCGAAGGATCAAGGAGAAGAGGAAGACCGTCGGGGGTTCGAGTCCTCCCTGGGGCATGGGTGTGTGTGTTGTCCTTAGTTTAAGTAGTTTGTAAGCTACGGACTGATGACCACGCAGTTTGGTCCGATAGATTTACAAAAATTTGAATTTAGACCGAAACTGAGATGGAAAGACAAGGTAGCAGGCGATCTACGGGAGTAACGATGATTCAGAGAAGAAGCGCTAGATAGACATTTGTGGATGAGAAGGATCCAGCAAAGTAACGCCGAGCCCACATAACGTGGGAAAGGTTGAGATGATGATGGCTTACGTTAAAGCGCAAAATTGTGACAGTGAAACTTGTTGAAATCGTAGGTTGCTCAAGTAATAGCCAGCCAAGCTAGGCGGAAGCGCGTCACCGGCCCTGTTGTAAATGCGACGCCAGTCTCTCGTGACGACAGCAGACGCTGCCTCAGAGAGTTGAAAGCCTACCGTCATCAAAAATGTTCAAATGTTTGTATAGCTTATGGGACTTAACTACGGGGTCTTCAGTCCCTAACTTACAAACTACTTATCAACTAGCTAACACTAAGGACGGCACAAATATCCATGCCCGAGGGTGGATTCGAACCCTCGATCGTAGTGACCGTGCAGACCGTGACTGACGCGCTGCCGTCCCGTCGGCCCCCGCGGCCTGCTACCGTCAGCAGGCTGTTGACTGCGACGGACGACAAGGAGAGCGAGAGGGTGTATTTATCAGGTTGTAAACATTTCATAACTACACGTAGCTCTGTCACAAGAGTGAATAAGACCAAGGATACGTCAGCAGTTATAGGGGTCATAGAGGGAACGCTACACTCACATGTAGAACACATTCGGTCACTACGAAACGTCCCATACGTCAAACCTTCAGCCGATTCTTTATATGTACACCCGCTTTTAGAAGTGTAGTCACTGGTCTTTGGAATCGAAGATGCTCTATATATTCAGCTTATGTCTCAGGCAAAGCAGTAGAGACAAGTAGCTCTAGTCATATGGAGACCAGAGACAACTACTACGCTTCGAACTGATCATCATTCGGGCAGATGGCGAACTGCTGTCTACCGTCTTAACAATGCTGAATATGGTTGCTACCTGAGGCCAGCTCAGTCTTCATTTGTTGGTTTCCTAAAGGCCAATGATCCTGCCAACGCGGTAGCACTCTGGAGCTAACCTTGCCAGCGGTATCCAGAGGTCATCTGTCACCAAGGTATTCACCAGTAATTCTAAGCCTGGGCCCACAAGCAGCTGCATAGACTGTATAAGGGATAGAGCACTCCACGTGGCAGTCTCTGCTACGAACCCCAGACGTCGCGGCGCGGGCACCTCCGTCCGAAGGGTACAACAGCCGGCCCACAGAAGACGCGGCGAGACGGCGTACTAACGTGCCCGAAAGAGACGTCACCTGCTGATCTAGCTCCTGCCGAGCTAGCGCCTACACCGTGGAATCTTGTATTCATATTGAATAAACTTGTAAACACGAATACTGTTTTACTAGCGTTTTCTGGCGCTCCACCAGGTTTCATGCCTCATCCGGACTCAAGCTGGGAATTTAGCGCAGGGCCCCAGCACAAAGTTTCAGGACTGCAGTCTAATTTGAATTGTACCATGAAGCTAGAGTTACAGTATCGATGGTTTCTTCATATAAGGTGATTCCTTATAGTGTGCCTAGCCGCGGTGGAGTAGCCGAGTGGTCTAAAGCGTCTCGCTGCGGAGCGCGCGGTAGCTCGCCGTGGAGGTTCGAGTCCTCCCTGGGGCATGGATGTGTGTGTTGTCCTTAGGTTAGTTTATCTTAGTTTAAGTAGTTTGTAAGCTACGGACTGATGACCACGCAGTTTGGTCCGATAGATTTACAAACATCTGAACATTTTTTTTTATAGTGTGCCACTGATGACTAGAAAGGATACGTAACTGCTACATGGTGGTGCTCCAGCCCGCTTTGCCATTAACGTCCAGATGCATCTCAGTCTTGTCTTCTCTGGTCCAGTTGCATGGCCTAATCGTCCACCGGAACTCAATCTCTGCGATTTCTTATTACGGGGACGTCCAAAATATAACGTTCAAGTAGAGTCCAATCCAGATGTGGAGACTGGTGCAGTGTATTCATGCAGCATTGTTGTCATTGCGATTTCATAGCTCGTGTATCAAAGGCAGTATGAATATGCATGCCTTGAGGCACATGGAAATAATATCAACACATACTGTACTACCTCTACGAAGAAACCATACATACTGTAAGTGTGGCATGGTACCACGCGTATTAGCACACAGCCTCTGTAACAAAGTACGATAGAATAAATTGTTACTAGCAAGGAAACCATTTCCAGACATAAATTCGTTTGATCTTTCTTGTTCTATATTCTCTCCTTGGTCAATCACCCTGTACTAGCCTACCAATGATGTGTTGAAATATATCAAAGATATTTAATTGAAGAAGAGGCAATGAATTAAAATTTGTGCTGTGGCTGGGATTCGAACCAGGGAACTCCTGCTTAATAGGCAAGCGCTTTATATATATTATATCTAATTTATTGAGGCAAAATATGTCTTTGAACACTGATATATTATCTGATATTTACATCACCTGTGCCCGAGCTACAAGGCAGGATCGTTGCTATACCACTATTGCAGAACCTCGGCAAAGTTGATACGTATTTGTACAGGGGATGGTGTTATTCGCGTCCGCAGCGTTCCTCAAGCAGTACGTATTGCCCGGGTGATGCTAAACGAATAACAATTCTGGTAGTTGGACTGTCACACCAGTGATCTCCCAGCTATTTCAACTACCCACCAAAATCCAAATGGACTTCTCAGGACCAACGTAATTTTAAAAATATAGATCCAGTTCTCAGTGTTTGTCATTTTAACGCCGAGGATTTGACAAATGTGAGTGTCTAAATAAGGTCTTGCATCAAAACAATGTCGATATCCTTGCACTTCAAGAAACCCACATTGAAGAATCTCTAATCAATGCAAGAGGTAATATCCCTGCGTATAGACTAGTGGCGGCTAAATGTCACAGGGCCTAAATGTTCAAATGTTTGTAAAGCTTATGGGACTTAACTGCGGGGTCATCGGTCCCTAAACTTACAAACTACTCATGAACTAACTTATACTAAAGACAACAAAAACATCCATGCCCGAGGGAGGATTCGAATCTCCGACGCGGGAGGCCTCGCGATCCGCAACGTGGCGCTCCAGACCGCTCGGCTACTCCCGCGCGGTAAGCCACGGGTCTTATGCATGTCATCTTAAGTCAGACAAGGCCTGAATGACGTAACAGTAAAACACAACAGCTGTAATGACGATAATTTCATTGTGGCAGTTAAGGTGTTTGCAATCACCGTAGTACATGTCTACAAACCACCTAATATTCAGTGGACAGACACAGTTCGTCCAGAGAAGTAGTCACTGTGCCTGTTTTATTCATCGGCTGAGTATTGTGCTTCTGTGTGGCTGAACAGTGCCCACGCGCGAAAGGTTGACGACTAGCTTTCCTCCACCGGAGATTTGTCGTCAAGACGAACTCATCAGAGAATAACAGAAAATATTATGTTCCCCACAACTTCCCATCATACAATATCTCCCACAAAACTTCAGCCGACTGAAGTCCAAAAACCCACCTTTTCCAAATGTTCAAATGTTTGTATAGCTTATGGGACTTAACTACGGGGTCATCAGTCCCTAAACTTACAAACTACTTATGAACTACTTACGAACTAGGACGGCACAAATATCCATGCCCGAGGGGGGATTCGAACCCCCGACCGTAGTGGCCGTGCAGACCGTGACTGGAGCGCCTCAGTCCCCTCGGCCACCGCGGCCGGCCCACCTTTTCCCTTAGTTTCCCAGTTGATAGAGGATTTCTCGCCCAATACCACCTGGGCTGCCTCATGGGACATCTCTGAAGGGCGAAACAAACACCACATTGCCAAACCTTCCACTAAAGTCGGCGGCCTGCACCTCCCTCGCAGAGAGTGGACTCTGCTGAATCGTTTTCGCACAGGAGTGGGTAGATGCAATTATTTGGAAGTACAAATGGGGAATAACACTAGATCAGTCATGTGATTGCGGAGCAGACACACAAAATATGGACCACATAGCGATAGACTGTCCCCAGCGTCTTTCGCTCAGGGATTGGCTGTTCTTCACAACATAAATGAAACAGGACTTAAATAGTAGCTTAAATCGCTGGCTCTGGCACGTGGCTCTGTGACAGGAGATCCTATTTATTCATAATTTTTTATCAACTGAACGCAAGTACTATGTACAGTAGTAGCAATAGTTTAATATGGTGGATGACAAGAAACATATGATAATAATAATAATAATAATCTATATCTATATATAAAAGACTTGTGTGTGTGTGCTGACAGACTTTTCTCCATGACCACATACTGCCACCCACTCGTGGTTGTGGTGGTAGATAGTCCTTGGTCTAATGATGTTAGTAAGGGAGTTTGGTCGCGGTGCGTGGCAGTGGGTGAGTGTGACGAGCAAAAATTCGCAAAATATGCAATAAACACTCTTAGGAAAAGCTATATACTCTGTGACTTAGGAACGTTACGGTACGAGTCAAAATCTGTTTATTCCTTCAATCGTCAGACATGCGGTCCTTTCAGAATTTAATAACGACGAGGAATATCAAATACGCAATTTTTTAAATAGATCACATGTTTCCGTCAACCACACATTACCGACTATGAACAGAGACACAAAACAAAGATAAAAATACATATAGACTCAAAGATAAAAATACTCGTGGAACATTGATCACTGTCGTGGAAGCGTGGTGGAAACACAGACATACATTAATGAATGTCTCTTAGGCCATAGATATTGATATGCCTGTGCCAGTATGCTCACTGGTCTTTGCTAATCAGTGATCTCTGATACATATAGCCGCGACACTGTCGGCTGTGAAAGGTGTTATCGTTTGACAGCTGGGCCAAGAAAAACTATGCGACGTAGTCCTACTCATATCCCAGCGGTCTCCTGTGATAATGTTAGCAACAGATGTTTAATAACGAGAATCATGTGACATCGTCATAAGCCAATCGCGTGACACGCAAATATTTTGTCGTGAAATCAAGCATTCAGCAGGAAAAGCAGTATTTATCTACACTCTATGTGGTTCGGTCATCTTTTCAACGATTTTATATCGTGTTATTGATGTTGCCAACATAAAAACACGAGGCCGCCAGGATAGAAAGTAAAATTTTACCGAATCAGATACATCCGTTGTTGTCACATCTCATTATGACCAGCACTTTCACGTGAAACTCTTTTGTATAGAGTCTCATGATTCACAGAGTCTTACAATTCATTCCAAATTCCTATTCAAGAAGATATTTGTAAAAACTATTACAAATCAATATTCGCACATATCCAATATAGTTTTCAGAAATGTAATTTGCCAGCCGCTTTCGGCGCTGCTGTTGCAATGTGTAACTTTATGAATACAACCTAACATTGAATTTACATTGTTCCGAAGCACAGACTTAAATTAATTTCACTCTTAGTATGAAAAACTTTATAAACATTCATCGTTTCGACCATGACTTTTACTTCAATTTGACATCTTGGTTAGGAGAACTGAATTTATTGACAGAGAGATCCAACAAGGATTGTATTTTTGCTGACCTATGTACGGAACCCAAAGAACCATGATATATACAGGACCTTCTTTAACAACCGTTGCGAAGCATGGGCATATAAGCTAGTTATTATTATTTTTATATGGGGAAACATGAGGCAGAACTGAAGTTTGTGTTGTGGAGGAAGAAGTGCAATCGCCGTATGCATTAGGTCACAGTGGTTTAGTGGTTACAGCACTTGCCATGTTAGCAGGAGGTTCCGGTTTCGAATCCCAGCAGCTATACAAATTGTAATTCAATGCCTTTCCTTCAACTACATGATTATGTTTCCTAGGTTAAGTAATCTGTCGAACGTTTACCAAATGCCATTTGTGATGTCACCACCCTGTTGTAAAGTTGGTACCAGTCAACTGCCACTGAGTGAAGAAAGACATTTACATACAATACGAAACAACCACGATGCCTATTCACTAACTTAATGCATCTTGCAGAGGCAGCTTCTTTTGACTATGTGAAGCGGGATGGTCATATTGTGTAATTGCCAAGCATGTGGGCTTCAGATATTACAGTGGCCCGACCTTGGAATCAATGGGTACATGGGCGCACCCAGTAACGTTATTCAAGCTCAGCTCAAACAAGAAATACAACTCAAATGGAGGACCATTGTAAGGTGAGCCAAGCAACAGGGAATCCCATAGCCTCGGCACCCGGCATTCGCGAATATGTAGTGAAAACTCTACAACATCCTATAAGTGCCCGCACAGTGTCTCGAGGCGAATACGCAGTGGACGATCTACATCATCTTGTGAGTCGGTGTCTCGACATGAATATGAGACTCTAAACATCATGTGAGTTCCTGCACAGTGTCTCAACTCGCAACTGCCAGAATGGGGGCATACCACCCCCAAGTGGCAGTTGCTAAGTCGCGTTGTCGTATTGGCGTACAAAATTCAGTATTTTGTGGCCAATGAACAATAGTCAGCATGGGTGCATGAAAAAATTCGCTGCGTCGGAGCAACAGCTTTCATTCTGCAGTGGATGACGAGACACTGTTGGTAACTTTTTGGTTGGTCTGGGCGGTCAGTTATTCAACAATTGCACTTGTGCGTCATTTAGTCCATACAAACCTCTGCACTTGTCGTTCATCCCCATCTTCCATGGCTCACCAGAGGTGACTCGCTGCAGGTCCGAATAATTCCATTTATACAGGGCGAGTGAAAAGTCCTCAGGAACTGTGAGACATGAATGTTCCAAAAGTTGTGCATGAAGTATGCAACTACTGTTGCTAACACGTATAAGAAATCAATGCTGATTGGTGGCTGTGCGTTATATTAATAGAACCACCGTATATGAAGAAACCATCGATGCTGTAACTCTGGCTTCATGGTACAATTCATATTAGACGGCAGACGCTGGGGTCCAGCGGAAGGTTCACAGCTTTATGTCCGAGGTCGACCAGAGGACGAATACTGAGCGAGGTGGCGCACTGGTCTCGCATTCGGGACGAGGTGGTTGAAATCCATATCTCTGGCCATTCAGATTTTCAGTTATTTTCCTAAATCACTCCAGGTAAATGCCGGAATGGTACTTTTGAAAGGACGCGGCCGATTTCATTACTCATCCTCACCCAAAAGATCCGAATGTGAGCTCCGTCTCTAATTAGAACATTGTCGATGGTACGTTAACCTTAAGCTTCCTTTCTTTTAGGGGAGGAAAGGAATTTAAAATGCCTTTATAAAAGCTCAATTCAGAATTGTATTTGTGGACTGTTAAAAGAGCCACGTTTCGTTCGCCATTTGGTGAGCTTAAATTTATTTCTTATGATGTGTTAGCCATACGTCGGAGCTTTTTATGTTGTGAACGACGTGGTCTGTACGTTTTATTTTAATGTCGTATCTTCATTGACTCTCCAAACTCTTGTGCTCATGATTGTGTATTTCGGCAGGTACTGTGATGATGGCCCACGCGATGACAGGCACAAGTTTAAATTGTGATATATTCTTTTCCATAGTTCCGTTGCTCCAAACTACGCTAAAGTTATCCTATGAAAATACGTTGAGTAGTTTCGGAGATCAGTGTGTTCAAACAAGACTAACGTTAGACATCCTCGTTTCTCATCTATAATAAAGAAATTGGATCTCACATTTAAATGAAATATTTTGTGAATATTTATGCATTGTTTTAGATGATACTGGGACATCTTACCATATTATATACATTCTCCCAGTAGTCCAGTGTAATGAGCTGAAATGTGGTGAGCATGGACCAGAGGAAGTTGTCGAAACTGGTGTAACCATGGTTAGGGTTTTCGCCGACTTGAACACAGAAGTATCCTGCCGGACAGTGCCTGGAAAAGCAGAATACAAGAATCGTCAGAGTTTACTTCAACTTACAACGTACAAAATTAAATAAGGAAATTGAACATCGTTGTACATTTTTGGTTATATTTTTCCTGAGTTCCGATTTGATACATTATTTAAAAAGACATTAGTGTTTGTATATAAAAAAGAAACACAAGAACGCCTTTGAATTATTTTATTGAAGCAAAAGGAACTAAACGAAATGCTGTTCAATTCAAAGAAAAATGCAGAACCTCATTGAGCAGAAATATGAGCTTTCTAATCTCCATAATAGCTGTATAACAAATAAATTGTATGATTAATTTGATGCACTGCTGAAGTTTGAAGCTTCTTAATCATTTAATTTCCTTCAAATAGTTGTGAGTCATGATGTGGGGAACGAACAACTTGCTTAATGTGAAAGACTGTGATGTCTTCTTCAAACAAGGGCCTTATCTGCATTAAAATGAAACATTCCGCGGTATAATCTCTCCTAGCAATCGAATGGATTTACTTTTTGTACTTGGCTCAGTTCTACTCTTCAAGTTCGGAGCTAAGTATCGATCTTTAACAAGTAAAGATTTTCAGTGACCGATCATGCTCCAAAAGGTGTTATATTGAACATTAAATTAACATTAAAATACTAAACAAATTATAGTATAATTTTCGCATTTGTTGTGAATAATCGGTGCGTCTTGAGAAATGACGAGACTGAAACAGCGGTCTAAGAAAGAGATCAAAGAAGTTTACTCCACAGTAAACACTATCGGAGGTTTTCAGCTTTTGACGCCTATCTAATCATCCACATCTGTGTGTTAGTTTCTTAAGTAACTGTTTAAGAATGCCTGGATGAAGCTGCCGTATTATCACGAGATGAATCCGCTTAGAAGTTACTGAACAACAAGCGCAAATATATATGTAATAAAATAAAATTAAATTAAATTAACGATTTAAAATGCTACAGCATATGAACTAAGAATGGGATGCAGTAAGAGACTATTGTAGAATAATTCGAAGTATTTAAACATTTCGATCGTTTCAGGGCATAGAAATAAATTCAACGGCGAAGCTGAAAATTTGTGCTGGACCGGGATTCGAATCCGGATTTCCCCGTTCGGGCCAGCGATCGCCTTAAACAATTAGGCTATCCAGGCACGCTCCCTTCCAACCCAAATTCTCATCTTGTAGCACACTACGATTGTATTGCCTCCTCCCATTACTTGCTCGTGCTCTCACAAGGGATCGAGCGTATTAATGCGTCCGATTGAAATTGTTAATTGCCTGTTGGGGGCACATGTACAATTATTAATATGGTGTCTGTTCTTTCGATCATGGCCGAAAAGAAAAGACACCATATCAATAATTCTAAATAAATCTTGCACTCACCGCCATTGAAGATTAGAACATTTGCGAGTGCTGTTGAGCATAAATAATTAATCCCTTGTAATCACAGCTGTCGGTAGCTAAGTATATAAGTATAAAATTCTGGTAATCTTTAAGTACTGCTTCCAATATTACTTAAGATATTGTTTATGCTTCTACTTAAATTCTACTTTTATTATCATATAGAAATATTGAAGTATAATATTTTATTCAGCTTTCGGTTAAAGATCTATCTCGTCTCCATGATTGATTGGAAGTAAATTTGTTTTTGGATAAGTTCTACGTTACTGGAACAGTTTATTTACTCCTTCTTTACCCAGACGTTACAACATCATTAGTGGATTACTTTATACTTTTCAGAAATATCTGACATAGCGATGAAATATTCATATCCAGATTGAAACACAAGCAAGCGGTACCCATCGTAAAACCTTAAGATGCTACGTATTAAACGTTTTGTAATAAAATTACTGTGTGTTTCTTTCTGATCTTTCCGTACATTTCACAGTTAGAAAATTACTGTCTGATTCAGCGTCAGTGAACTATGCCAGGAAAGCGTCAAACAGTAGACTTAAAACTGCCGATAAAAGAGGATTACGTACCTCGCACCAGTTGTGTTGCCACATATGACAGGATCCCCCTCTTCGTTGCTCATCCAGTTGTTTTCGTCTCTTATCCACCTAGAAAACAAACGTTATCGTCTTACACTTAAAGACAGAGGTAATAGTTTGCAATAATCTTCGTTTCTTCTACACACAAATTTAAGAAAACAAGTTCAAATTGTGACCTAAATTTGTTCTGGGTCAAGTAAAATTTGAATTTTTAGCGGGATTATCCGTCTGGGTAATAATCTCCTGGCTGATCACTTTATGTCCACAGTTTAAGATGTTAAGTAACCTGCCTCTGGAGGAATGAATTTTGGCTCTGGCAGCCAACGTCGGCGAGTATTGGAATTAACAGTGTGAAGTGAAGTGATTGAGTACCATTGTTGTCCAAGGCATGACATGATATGTCAAAGAAATGTGGAAATTATTATTTGAGTCCTCTCCATGGACTACGGTTTAACGTTGCTGAGGAGGACTTTGTGTCTCTGATTCGCCGAGATAAGCTGGCAGGAGCAATGATCCAGGAAGACGTACCAAGGCTGCTTCCGGAAGTGTAAACGACGTTGGGAACGGTGTATCAATTTTGTAGCGCAAGTTCCGGAACTCTTTAAACAGACCTACTATTTAAACTGCCACCTCTTTGGTTATAATCTAAAAAAAAAGGCAATTTATTCAAGTCCTGTTTTAATATAATTCAATGTTTCCTTTGTTTATATCTGCGATCGGTCTGCTTTATATCAATAACAGTAACACTGTATCACTGTTGTTGAGACACTGAACAGTGAACAGTTCAACTACGCTCCGTAGTCTCATACTGTCATCACAACTGGATACCTCCAGCCCCGCCTCCTGTTGCCATTAGCAGCCAATATTGTAGCTGTTTGGTACATGATATGTGGGACGTCGAATGCCGTAAACGTCATTTGCCTCGTGCGGCCTTTGAATTAAGAGTGCCTAGTCCCTTGAGTGTATCAAACAAGAGATAAAGGGATATTCAAATGTTCAAATGTTTGTTAAGCTTATGGGACTTAACTACGGGGTCATCAGTCCCTAAACTTTCAAACTACTTATGAACTACTTACGAACTAGGACGGCACAAATATCCATGCCCGAGGGGGGATTCGAACCCCCGACCGTAGTGGCCGTGCTGACCGTGACTGGAGCGCCTCAGTCACCTCGGCCACCGCGGCCGGCGATAAAGGGATGAAACAAGCAACACTGTAGTGTGACAAATTACTAATTAAGCGCGTTGGCGACTCACTCGGTGTACTCGGCGTGCGTCACGTTGGTGACGTTCATCCGTAGGACGCACTTGTTCCTCAGCTCCCCCATGTACACCTGCAGCGCGAACAGGGCGAACACCATCAGGCAGAAGATCGTCAGCGTCATGACTTCCGCCAATTGTCTGAACGAGTGCAGCAGGGCGTTGATGATAGTCTTCAGGCCTGAAAATATTATTACCAGTGTCACTAAATCCTAAGCAGCGCAACACAACAGCTGTACAAGAAACATTAGGATAAGGTTGGGGCAAACGGACATGGGGGCAAACGAACAGGAAGTAAGCAAAAGTGGTGCATTTACCTCATGGAAGTTGGCAACATCGTTCTTGTGACTCAGATTGTTGCAGTGTAGTGTATACGAGTGACTGTGATAAGTATGGTATGAAATAATCTATCCAGAACGTCCTTCTGGCTTATAAAGTAACGCGGGTAAGCAACATACGCTGTGCAGGCAATGACTTCGTTCAGAATATTGTTGGGGAAATAAGGATGGTTGGTATTTCAATGAATTCACGGAGGTTCTATCCTGAACCGGTGGCGGGCTCCTGCTTCCCTCCACGTGCCAGTATGACGATATGCCTTTGTGGTGCGGCAGTCTGTCGTATTTTTACGACACTAACTCATATATTGCTCTGGTGGGTCAGACGAACACTTGTTCGCGGGGGCAAACGGACACATTAGTTCTTTCTTAATAAAACAGTTGTGGAGGTGTAGCAAATATCTTTAACTGACTAATAATTTAATTTTTAGTAAATCTCAGTAGCTGTGACTGAATACTATTCTTATTTACAGAATGGTCCGTAATCTTAAAAGGAACACAGATAGATGCTCCTGGACAGAAGAGAATATGCACTTAGCCGTGAAGGCTTTTAAAGAGGCTGACATGTCACTTGCTACAGAAGCTGCAACATTTTCGGTTCCACGAAATTCATTAAGAAGACGTGTGGTTAGCACCGTACCTATTCCAAAATTAGGGCACCATACAGTTTTGTTGCACTGACTCATATCACCTCAGCTCCCCGTGCACTTACCCGGCATGATGGAGACGGTCTTGAGCGCCCGCAGCACGCGAAAGGTGCGCAGGCCGGCCAGGTTGCCCACCTCCATGCCGATGGTGGCGTAGCCCGACGTGATGACCACGAAGTCGAGCCAGTTCCACGGGTTCCTC
The DNA here is from genome assembly GCA_026315105.1 of Locusta migratoria. Classification (NCBI taxonomy): domain Eukaryota; kingdom Metazoa; phylum Arthropoda; class Insecta; order Orthoptera; family Acrididae; genus Locusta; species Locusta migratoria. Next base: position 380,695,928 of record CM048748.1, on the reverse strand, counting down.
AGGTACGTGTATTTGTTCAGGATGAAGCCCTTCGCTATGGACTTGATGATCATCTCCGCCGTGTAGATCGCGAGGAATATGTATCTGTCGGCAGAAGGCGGGCACAGCGCCGTTACAAAATCACTGGTCGGGCACAGTCACAGCAGCTGCAGCAAACCAACTTTTACTGTCGAGGACTATAGCCCCAAAGCCTGTAATTATTCGACACAGTTAATACGGCACGTATCCAAAAAGTACAACATAGTTACATGAAAAACTTTATTGGCAACAGGTACAATAATATTTAAGTTATTTCTCTACATACACTACTTGATCAAATCTTTCCGGACACTCCCCAAAACATACGTTTTTCATATTATTTGACAATGGAAAATTCAGTTTGGAATGTCAATATTGAGATTACGAAACAACTCACTGTGAAGAAGCTCACTGAGCCGCTGACACACACGAAAAGTAGACAATCACATTCACACAAGTTTTCCGTGCCTGTCAGCAGCTCAGTGAGCCTCTTCACGATAAGTTGTTATGTATCCTTCATTATTGACGTTTTTTAAATTAGGTGCATTGTGCTGCCACCTACTGCCAGGTACTCCAAATCAACGATCTCAGAAGTCATTAAACATCCGTCAGATAGCAGAATGGGTGCTCAGCGGAATTCACGGACTTCGAAGGTTTAATTCTCTCCATAATTGATGGACTAGGACACAGCTGACAGAGTTTTGTAGGCAGAAGGAAGTACCAGCAACTGTAAAGAAATTATTTATTCAATTTTGCGCAACCGGCGCTCCAATTACACCAACTTTAGGCCCCCGTTGTGTAACTGTCATTAATGTCACATTTGAACAGGGTAACCGTTAGTACAAGTAGCCGTAAATTTCTTCGTCTATTCATGTCACATTGCTTTCTCTTACGTATATCTTGCGAAGCGACCACAAGGATAAAATTAGAGAGATTAGGGCCCACACGTTGGCATATTGGCAATCATTTTTCCCGCGAATCATACGCGACTGGAGTAGGTGGAAGTGACATTGATAGCAAAATACCTTCTTCCACACACTGTGATGTGGCTTGAGAAGTATGGAAGTAGATGTAGGTATCAAGAGAAGACAAACTCGCTTACATGTACATCACACCAACTTTACGAGCACCAATTCACCTGCCGCTGACTTATGATCAGGTGGAGTGACCTTCTCTCTACAGAAATTCTCACTGATACACCACAAAACACGGGTTTATAAATTTAGCGAAATTGAAACGGCCATCTCCAGGAATGTTTTGCACCAGAGGAATAACTTTTCCTAGGACACACGGAGAAATGGAACCCTAGAGAACCTTGAACATACTGCGTTCCGGGGTTGCAATATGCATAGATGCGGATTGTACGACGAACAGGTGCTGCGCGATTGTTTGGAAGAAGAGTCCACTGCCCGCCTTTTGCAGTGCAAGCATACTCAAACAGCTGCACAGTATCTACATCTACATAAATACTCTGCAAATCACATTCAAGCGCCTGGCAGAGGTTTCATTAACCACTTTCATAACATTTCTCTACCGTTCCATTCTCTAATAGCGCGCGGGAAGAAAGAACACCTAAATCGTTCCGTTTTCGATCTGATTTCTCTTATTTTACTGGGATGGTCATGTCTCCCGAAGAAGGTTGGCGCTAGCAAAATATTTTCACATTCAGAACTAAATGTCGGTGATTGAAACTTCGCAAACAGATCACGCCGCAATGAATAACGTCTTTCTTTTAATGATTACCACCCCAATTCGTGCAACATTTCCGTGACGCTTTCCCCCCCCCCCCCCCCCGTAAAGTGATAAAACAAAACGAGCTGCCCTTCTCTGAACCTTTTCAAAGTCTTCCGTCAATCCCACCTGGTGAGGGTCCCACAAGGGGCAACAGCTCCATCGGAGCTCTTGAAGCTCTCCGTGCCCACATTTTGGGCCAAACCTTTTCTAGACGAGGATAGCTTTTCGCTGTAAAAAGTCTTAACACAATAAACCAAACATGTTACATGTAATATCTATGTAGCGCTTTACAAACAACTCTTATCTTTAAAATCTATCCGTTATTTGTTTGTACGAGGGTCGGTACTTAAATAGTGGTAACACTGTTATGGAGACACTATGCAATGGAATCTACTAATGTCGCTGATAGCACACGTTCTTGATATGTCTACCTTACCTTCGAGCAAATGGACTCGCCCGTCCCACGTCACCGGAATGCGCACAATCGAGGGAAACACAGTCACTTGTAAGCGAGCGGTCTAACGTAACGGTGTCACTATGTTTTCCAAACAGGAACAACGGAGATGGATCAAGATTGAATGTGCCAGACAGCACGACAGTATTCAAATGTTCAAATGTTTGTTAGGCTTATGGGACTTAACTACGGGGTTATCAGTCCCTAAAGTTACAAACTACTTATCAACTAGCTTATCCTAAGGACGGCACAAATATCTATGCCCGAGGGGGGATTCGAACCCCCGACCGTAGTGGCCGTGCAGACCGTGACTGAAGCGCCTCAGTCCCCTCAGCCACCGCGGCCGGCCACGACAGTGTCATCAAGGTCGTCAAGAGGCGTGCGGGGAAATGGCATTGCCGTACAGAATAGTGCCACATTGCGTAAACGCCATCAACGAAGCTCGGCAAACTGTGTCAGACATGCATCGGGCAGGTCGCCCTAGAGTCTTTGAAGAAGAAGTGCATTCTGTTGCCGCGTTAGTGTACAGTGATCAACGACAGACGATTCGTGATATCGCACACGAAACCGGATTAGCGCATACAACTTTGCTTCGCATCCTGAAGGAACGCTTGGACATGCGAAAAATTGCATTCCGCATGAATTGACAGAAATGCAGAAATGAATTTGATTCCGAAGATGAAGGGACCACTTTGTGGCATTCGCTTCAGAATTGTTTCAGAAATTCGCCAGACCGTAGATCGCTTCATTCGCACCTTTAACAGAACAGGCTCTGCTAACGGTTCACTACGCCTTCCACATCGCTGGCAACGGGTTCTACACAACGCTAGTGATTACGTTGAAGGACAGTAACAGGTGCAAACATGTAACGCTTTTGTAGCGGGTGTGAATAAATAGTTGCCACTATTTAAGTTCCAACCCTCTAATATATTACTTTGATGCTTCTGAGACGATGAAATATACATAACTAGATAACGTGGACCAATCAAAAGGTGACGCAACAAGTGAAGTCCTATCAGAAGCGGTATACACTTTGTATTTCCAGTTTGTATTCATTTCCTACCTCTGGTTCCATAACTCAATATAATAGGCTTTGGACTCGCCACTACCTGTTTCAGCTTGACCCAAAAAGTTTGACGCAGCCTGTATAATGTATGCCTTTCTCCCACAATCCTGACACCCAACTTTGCGGAATATATGGAATATGAGTAATTAAAACTGATATTAGTGTGTAAGATAATGTGTTTTACCTGGTAAAGATAAAATTTGAGTGCTCAAATACTTTAACACATATAGAGGCACTAAAAATAGTCACCAGTTGACGTGGCAAGAAGTAATCACAATTTTCACGAAAACTATTTTGCCATGCGGGCAGAATCTTGCAAGGCGCTGACTTACTCGGCTTCCTCCACGGTCTCGGTCATGGCAAGGAAGACACAGTTGAGCAAGATGGTGGCCATCACCACGTAGTCGAAGTACTGGTTGGTGGACAGGAAAATGCACGTGCGCCGAAACGAGTTCCACGGCGAGAAGATGAAGAACGAGTTCGTCGCCGTGAAGCGGTGGATGTAGTTCTTACGGAACCTCTTGGAGACCACGCAAAACGTCTGAAACAACAAAACACAGCAGGTCAGAGCGTTTGAGAGTTCACTCGAAGGTCATAGGGAAGTCACTGCATTCATAGCAATTAGGAACAAGTGTGAACGGTTGTTTTCAGGTGCTGCGATATTAATTTTTAACTCCACCATTAGCAGCACCAAGATAAGCAAAAAAGAGAAGAAAATAGAAAAGATAAGCATGCAAGGTACCTCACCTCACCTGTCGGAAATGACTAGAAACATGGTACACCAAGTCGTGAAGCGCGGAAAGGAATCCTATCAGCAGAAATATTGCAGATATATAAACCAAAAACACATCCTTTATTCACTGCCCGCGGTCTACGTAAATTCTACCACTTTATTAAATCGCTGTATTCACGTTAATGAGAAATTCAGAATTAGTTGTTTCGCATTTCCTACAATTCACTTCAACCGGACAATCGCCTCTGTTGTGTGGGGCATTTCTTTAATCTTGTGTGTCATGGCGTTCGATTGGGAGGTAGTCAGTTCCAATACTGGTACTGTAACAAATTTCAGTACAGTCTGGTAATGAAGGTGAAGTGTTGATGTTTTATTTGGAATGACGAGACCCTGTGTCAATGGACCGAGCTGAATTGAAACCTCCTTCGTGTGCCATTAAGTGATGGCTCACGGTAATCTATAGGGCGAATGTGGCAGCCTTCACGAATATATCATTAAAGACGCGGATTGAAATGTATTCCAAATTGTGCCACTCATATAATCACATGAAGCACTAACAACTAACTTTAAAGCAATTTGATAAACAACTAATCTCCTGTAATGGGGACTGCCTGAATCAAGCTGAGACGAGAGAGAGGAAAAGGGAAAGGGGAGAGAGAGAGAGAGAGACAGACAGAGAGAGAGAGAGAGAGAGAGAGAGAGAGAGAGAGAGAGAGAGAGAGAGATAGACAGAGAGGGAGTGGAGGCACTCAGTCATACCACCCTTTCATAGGCATTATAAACTTCTACTTTACAACTTATGTAGGAGATCACATATAACACATGATGTTGAAAGCAGTGCTGCATTTGCATGATAGTGAAGGGGAATTGCGACGTCTCACGGGGCTGGGAGGCTGCACGCTTTACAGCAGTGTCATTTGGGTTGCCTGTAGCGCAGGCGTTAAGCACCGAGTCGGTATATGGCTGATGTCGTAGATGAGGTCTGGGTTTCACATAACGACGGCGACACATTTGCCGCCCTACTTTGCACCGAATGCCACGTGAGCTGAAGTAGGGTGTTACTCGGTATAATTCCTCATATAGTGTTTTCGTGTGGACTGCATGCCTGGCCCGACAAGCACAGTAAATCGGTGGGTCTACTTCCGGAGCTGATGCATTCGTGTACCATCGCATTTGCTCGTGATTTGACTTCATAAATTTCTTGAAAGTGTCTACTAACCTTATTAAAACAAGCTTTTTCATATATTATTATTTTGAAGTCAACCAGTTTTTTAAAATAAAAGTTCATCTATGGAATAGAGGAAGTCCCGAAGAAATGATTTTATATTACATTTAAACTTGGTTTTCTACATATCAGAGACATTTTACGTTATTGGACAAAAGAATGAAAATTTTCGTTGCGCGCACTAACTTATTGTCTCAGACACAGACAGATTCAATAATGGCTAATACAGGTAAATTACAGGTACAGACTTCATTGTTGTTCTCAAATTATGATGTATTATTTATCACGAATTTCATTAGCAAATATACGTGTTGTTATAGCTCAGTTAAAATGCATCTATATGATATGCGTGGGTGGACACACATTATCACTCGCAGTTTTACAATCAATACTTTCTTCTATGTGGTGTGTTATTCCAGAAAAATTATTCTCAAAGGCATCACTGAGTGAAAGTATTCGAAATTTCTCTAAGAGACATCATACAGATATATCAATGTGCTGCTACTTTATAGTTTTTTATTATAATGTGAGGGATCCATTTTCGCTACATAACCTAACCATAATCACAAAAATCTACGAAATATACAAAAAAAATTGTACAATAAACACCGTTTTGTTTTTTGTACATATGGTAGACCTGTTTTTTTTTCGATAGAAAACGTTTTTTCCTAACGTCCATATGACATCCTTGGACAATGTCACGCTGCTTATATAACAATAAGTGAGTTATTGGTGTCATATTTATCTCATGTGGTAAAATATCGTAATAAATTTGTCAATATTTTGCAGCTTGTTGTTTTGAGAGTTAGCCAAAGTTATTATATGTTTACAATTGCTATGGTGTTTTCATTTTCGACTGTGGTTGATGTGTCAGTGATCTGTGGATGTATGGGTGGTTACGTTTATTCGATATCTGTGGTAAGAGTATTTTTTTTCAGTAGTCGTTCAAAGATGCTACAGGGTTATAATTACTTTAGTATGTATCGTTACTATTATCATTGTATCAATGATTTTGTGACCGATATATTTGTAAGGTATGTCTGTGGTTGTATTTATCCGTTATCTTTGACCAAGAAATCAGTGAAATTATCGATAAAATTTTTGTGTTTAAATCATATTGTTCATTTTAGATATACTGAAGGTGTTGTGTTGTGTGTATATATATTTTTATATCTTCAAGAATGTTCATTACTAGACCTTTAGGAATTATATGTAAAATTTCCATTGCCACTTCCATTGTGCACTGTGATTATCGCTTTTAAATTGGCTGAAAATGTAAATGGGTTATTATTGCTTAATCTCGTGTGCTCATGGTATCTAATACTGAAATTTCGTCCCGTTTGTCCTATATAAAATGTGTTACAGTCTTGACATTCTATTTTGTGTATTGGTAATTTTATAATTTTGGAACAACGAACTGGCATCAACAGCGAGAAGAATCGGTCTGATGATGGTCTCCGAAGAGATCGAAACCGGTCACCCTATCAAAGAAATTGTTCAAACCTTTTGCGAACGTGACTGTTATTCTCATTTTTAATTGGTGATTTAGTTTTATCTACGGGTCTATTGGATCGAAAAATATTCTAAATATGTCAGTGGCTTGATTTGTTTCTGCTCCAAAACCAGCAATTAATTGTTGTAAGAGCTAAGTAGTGTGCTTCTTGCAGCTGGTTTTCTTCAATATGTACACCCATAAAATGTGGAACTTTCTTCCCCTTTTATTGATATCTGTTCATACGTTACATGCAGACCCATATTTAGGACTCCTGACGCACCTGAGCAAAAAGAAATCTCTGCTGCCGTTCTCCTCCCGAGACTATAAACCATCGATTAATTCAAGTTTGATAACATGTCGCTTTTGTAAAGCGTAAACAACGTTACGCGCATTACCTCCGACGTGGGCTAGCTGACCGCAGTTACAGTTACTGATACGCATGTCTGCCAGTTAGCGGAATAATCTGTTCAAATGTTCAAATGTTTGTAGAACTTATGGGACTTAACTACGGGGTCATCAGTCCCTAAGCTTACAAACTACTTATCAACTAGCTAAGACTAAGGACGGCACAAATATCCATGCGCGAGGGGGGATTCGAACCGCCGACCGTAGTGGCCATGCAGACCGTGACTGGAGCGCCTCAGTCCCCTCGGCCACCGCGGCCGGCGAATAATCTGTCATCACATGTGGCATTCAATGTTAAACTGCTTCTTCACCCCCCATCGAATGGCATTGCTTGACTTGACCTAACTGTTCTCTTGATATATCTGCTACAGGAAGGGTGTGGTGGATGAATAAAGAACGACTGGCCTGACATACATATCAATTATTTCTCCACTGGATCATTTTTGATAATATGTGTAAACAGCATTGACTGCTTCAAAATCACATCGAGAAAACTCTCTGTTTTAATGCCGAGGCATGTAGCAGCGGTTATAGCCAGGAATTGCGGCAAAACGCAATATTAATATCATAGTCTTCCTCACTTAACATGGGTCACTATTATCAGTCATGTGATCTTTGTACAAACAAGTGTGGCTGTCACATTCTCTGCTCCTTCTTGGTCTTGCATACTGCACAGTCAGCAGTGTAGGAATGAATTATGCAGTACTGTACAGAGGGTTACTAAGGTGATAATAAGGCGAACAGAAACGATACTTTTATTCATATAGAGTAGTACGAGGGCGGTTTGAAATGTTCTCGGAATCACCACGACAGGTCAGCGTTAGCGCCCAACGAGTTATTCACGTGATATCCATTAGATTATTGCCTGTAAATACGTGCCATGTCAGCGCTCTTGGAAGAAAGCTGTGACGGTAACGCGGCTTTGTTGTTGTTCCCTCATAGTGATTTGCGAAGATGCAAAAGTCGAGATTCGAGTATTGATTAAGTACTTGGTAAAGAAAGGTATCAAGGCAATGGAAATTCATGCCGATTTCCAGACTACACTGGGGAACTCCGATCCTTCATATTCAATAATTACGAAATCTACAAATGAATTTTAATTTGGTCGGGAGAGCTTAGATGATCATCGGCGCAGTGGTTCGCCAAGATGTGTCACTAGTCTAGAAATCATTGCAAAATTGCACAAAATGTTCATGGAGGATCGCCGATTTGAAAGTGCGTGAAATTGCTCACGACTGCCAGATGTCATCTGAAAGGGTATATCACATTTTAACAGAAGAATTACGAATGAAAAATTATCTGCAAGATGAGTGCCGCGACTCTTGACGCTGAATTAATAACGCATGAGAATGGTCACATCAGAACAATGGTTGGCACGTTTTAGGAAAAAAATGTTCAAATGTTTGTTAATCTATTGGACTTAACTGCGTGGTCATTAGTCCGTAGCTTACAATCTACTTAAAGTAAAATAAATAAACCTAAGGACAACACCAACACCCATGCCCGAGAGGGGACTCGAACCCCCGACGGCGATCGGCCGCGCGTATCGCTGCATGGCGCCCCAGTACGCACGGCCAGTCGGGCGCGGCACGTTTTTAGGAGAAACGTACAATTTTTTTTTTGCTCCAGTTTTTGACAAAAGATGAATCTTTGGTGCACTACTTTACTCCAGAGACAAAACAACAGCGAAAGCAATGGAAACATGTTGATTCTCCGTCACAAAAGAAAGAAAAGAAAGTTCTTTCGATTGGGAAGGTCATGGTATTAGTGTTCTGGGGTGTGAAACGGAGTCTGTAGATTACCTCCCCACCGGGCAAACACTTACTGATGAATACTATGATAACGTCCTGGACAAATTGCAACAAAAGATACGCGAAAAAGGCCAGGTTTTGCAAGGAAGAAAGTCATCTTCCATCAAGACAATGCACGCCCGCACACATGTGCCGTCGCCGTGGTAAAATTACACAAAATAATATATGAACTGTTGCCACATCCATCTTATTCACCTGTCATGACTCCATCGGACTTCTGTCTCTTCTCAAAAGTGAAAATTTTTCTTGGTAGACGAAGATTCACTTCAGACGAAGAACTGATAGCTGGAATTGACAGCTGTTAAACAGGCCTGAAGGAATATCATTTTCGAGATGGGATCAAGACACTGGAACATCGTTGGATAAAGTACATTAATCTACAAGCAGACGACATTGAAAAAAATTGAGATTCACTGAGGTCAGTACTTTTTTTCTGTTCCGTTCCTAGAACGTTTCAAACCGCCCTCGTAATTTTGAAGAGACGACATTTTACACTGGTCGCCTGCCATTATAATTTTAAGTTTGCTACCGATGCCTTTATCAGTTAGTGAAAAAATTTACACAACTACTCATCCTTCCTGGAAGATTAAAATTGTATGCGGAACCGGGTTTCGAATCTGGGATCTTTGCCTTTCACGGGCAAGCGTTCTAGCGTCTGAGTTTATCCCGGCACGCTTCACGGTTCGTCCTCACAACTTTACTTCCGCGAGTACCTCGCCTCCTACTTTCCAAACTTGACAGAAGCTCTCCTGCGAACCTTGCGAGACTAGCACTCCTGGAAGAAAGGATACGGCGGAGACATGGCTTAGCCACAGCCTAAAGGATGTTTCCAAAATGAAACTTTCACTCTGCAGCGGAGTGTGTGCTGGTATGAAACTTCCTGCCAGATTAAAATTGTGTGCGGAACCGGGACCCGAACCTGGTACCTTTGCCTTTCGCTGACAAGCGCTCTACCACGTACTGGCAGAAGCAAAATTGTGAGGACGGACTGTGAAACGTGCCGATACAGCTCAGACGGTAGACGCTTTCCCGTAATAGGCAAAGGTCCCAGGTTCGAATCCCGCTTCCGGCACACAACTTTAATCTGTCATGAAGTATCGTATTAGTGCACACTCCACTGCAGAGTGACAGTTTCATCTGGCTTACGTAACTCCTCCTTTGAGGTCCGTTTTTTTTTTTAACTTACAGTGTACTTCTATTACGAAGTTATGATGCTGTCAGTGCTTTCCAAATTTCCAATCAATAGATACAGCACAGAAAGAGCCAATAAATGTCCATTAGCTCCCTGGAGTTACTGCTGCGTCCGTCCCGACGGCTGTGCCATGCTCCGGAGCCTGGACAAGCGGCCTGTGCAGTCACCGGACTGCCACTTCCCGGATTATGGGGAAGCTGTCTGCGCGAGCTCTGAGTTATTAGCGAAATTAAAATTTCAGACCGCATATTCCAGACTGTTCAATATGTGGGTGCGGCCACTTTAATATTGCGAGGCAGCCGTTCTGTGATCCCGGACCCGGCAACAGCGATCCGGTGCTACTGTTTGAAATTGTGGTTGCCGGGAAACGAACCTGTCCGGGTACAGCCGGTTCTGTGGCTGTTGCAGTGGACGAGAAGTAATCCGCTTTATTCATTATCCTCAACACGAATGTCGGTTTGAACACCGCTCCTCTCGGAGCTGAAACTCTTTATTCTGCGTGAGAGGAATGAGAGCACGCACATTATAGTGCGTGTGGAGTTTGTCATGGTTGAGCATTGTAAAGCTCACTACCGATTGCGCGAATAGCCGAGAATTAATGGCCGCGTTGATTATTCCGGGGATGTCAGCACCAGTGGCAGATAATTTATTGTTCTGAGAAGGTGGGAGAGAAGTGGTTTCAGACCTGTTCAAGTACAACAGATCCGTTGAGTTCAGCATCCCCAACTTAAATGAGCTGCCAAACTGTTTCTATGCTTACTGTTCGAATACTGGTTTACTTCAAAGGGCAATAAATGTTTTTTATAATTTTCAATACTTTGTAGAAAATTGTCAGCAATCAGTCGTAAATATTTTGTTTATACACCATATGGATTGGTGAAAATTTTCTACAAATCGAAAATCAGTCGTTGAGCACAAGAGACGTGATGGAATGAAGCCCGTTAATTTTTAATACTTTATGTAAATGTTATTCTTTTGGTCTTCAGAAAGGAAACTGGTGTGATGGAGCTCTCCACCCTACTCTATCCTGAGAAAGCCTCTTCATCTTTTCAGAAGAATGGAAACCCACATCTATTTGAACCTTCTTACTGTATTCGTGTCTTGGTCTCCCTTTGCGGTTTTTGCCCTACACTTTCTGCCAAAGCTAAATTCACGATTCGTTGATGTCTGTGAATCTGTGCTACTAATCTATCTCTTTTGTTAGTCACAGTATGACAGAAATTCCTCTTCTCCCCAGTACTATTCAGTACCTCCTTATTAGTTACCCGATATCCATCAAATTTTCATCATTTGTCTGTAGCGTCACATTTCAAAAGCTTATCGTTCATGTGTCACCACCGGACAAGGCAACACTTCACACAAAAGTCTTCAGAAAATACTTCCTAACACTTAGATTAATATTCTAAGTTAACAATTTTGTGTTTTTCAGAGACTCTTTCCATTGCCATTCTGCATTGCATATCGTTTGTACGCATCGCATCAACAGTGTCTTGTGATTCTACGTTTGAAGGGCTTCTTTCAAGAACAGTCCTTGGCAAACCTGAAGAAATGACGCCGAGTCTTTAACGTTTACAAGCGGGGTCATCTATCAGATGCATTAAACTATAAGCCTATATCTCTCATATCGATCAGTTGCATAATTTTGGAACACATTTTACGTTAGAATATTGTATCATTTCTGAAATCTCCTTTGTAGGAATCAACGTGGTTTCCGATACCAACGATCATGTGAAACACAACTCGCGCTATTCATCCACAATGTCCAGAGAGTGAACGTGCCATGTCAGTGCACTTAGGAGAGAGATGTAGCAGTGACGTGGCTCTGTTGTTCCAGCGTAGTGATCTATGAAGACACAGAAATCGAGATTCGAGTAGTGAACAATACTTCGTAAAGAAAGGTATGAAAGCAAAGGACATTAATGCCGATTTTCAGAATAACCGGGGACTGTGCTCCTTCATATACAATTATTGCGAAATGGTATATTGAATTTAAATGTGGTCGGTATAACTTAGATGATGGTAGGAGCAGTGATCGGTCAAGTTGTGTCACTACTCCAGAAATCATTGCTAAAGTGCATAAAATGCTCAAGGAGGATTTCCGATTAAGAGTGAGGAAATTTCTGACGCTTCCAGATCTCATCTGAAAGAGTATATTACATTTAATAGAAGAATTGGAAATGAAAATTTTTTTACAGGATGGGTGCCACGACTGAATCAAAAACGCATAAGAACGGTCACATCGGAACAATGTTTAGCCCGTTTTACGAGAAAAGCAAAATATTTTTTGCTCCGGTTTATGACCACAGCTGAAACTTTGGTGCACTACTATACTCCAGAGACAAAACAATAGCGAAAAAATGGAAAAATGTTGATTCTCCGTCACCAAAGAAAAAACAGACAGTTCTTTCGCATCAGTGTTCTGGGATGTTTAGTGGAGTCTGTAGACGACCTCCTCACTAGGCAAGAAATTACTGGTGAATACTATGCTAACGTCATGGACAAATTGCAACAAAATATACGCGAAAAAAGGCATTTTGGTACAGAATCCCAGGTAGACGCCGTGTTTCTTGACTTCCGCAAGGCGGTCGATACCATTCCGCACCGTCTCCTGATGAACAAAGCGCGACCATATGGAATATCAGATCAACTGTGTGACTGGATTGAGGCATTGCTAGTTAACAAAACGTAGCATTTCATTCTCAACGGAGAGAAGTCTTCAGACTTTAAAGTCATCTCAGGTGTGCCCCAGGGAAGTGTTACAGGACCGTTGCTTTTCGCAATGTATATAAATAATCTTGTAGATAATATCTACGTCTACATATATAATCCGCAATCCACCGTAAGGTGCGTGGCGGAGGGTACACTGTACTACTACTAGGCACTACCTTTCTTATTCCACTCCCAAATAGAACGAGGGAAAGAATAATGTCTACATGCCACTGTACGAGTCGTGATTTCTCTTATCTTTGTCATCTTTACGCGAAATGTAAGTAGGCGGCAGGAACATCGTTCTACACTCAACTTCAAATTCCGGCCCTCTAAATTTCCTCAAGAAAATTTCTCGAAAATAACGTCACCTTTCTTCTAGCGATTCCCATTTGAGTTCCCGGAGCATTTCCGTGACACTTGCGCATTGGTCGAAGCTACCAGTAACAAACCTAGCTGCTCGCCTCTGAACTGGTTCCATGTCTTTAAACTGATCTTCTGCTGGTCCCAAACACTTGAGCAATGCTCAAGACGTGATCCTACAAACGATTTATAAGCACTTTACAAATGAAGTACATTTTGTGGACGACGTTTATCGAGAAGTCGCTACACGGTGAAAGAGCAGCGAATTGGAAGAAGATCTGCAGGGTATTAACGCATGGTCCAGGGAATGGCAATCAAGTTTACAGTTCTGTCTTTAGATAGAAAGAGAGGTGCTTTATTATATAACTACGCAATAGCAGGAATGAAATGTCATAAAAATACAATGATACCAGATTGAAATTCATTGAAAGAACCCTCAGGAATTGTTGTCCGTTAACAAAGCAAGAGGATTAGAAAACTCACGTTCGGCCAGCGCTTGAGTATTGCTCGTGTTGGATCCGTACCAGGTAGGGTTAATATAAGGCGTAGAGAAGATGCAACGGAGAGCAGCACGTTTCGTTAGGGCTCATTTAGTAAGCGTGAAAGGGTTGAATAGATGATTAGGAATCTCCATTTGCAGACGATGGAAGAGAGACGCTCTGTTTTACGGTACGGGCTCCTGTCAAAGTTCCGAAAGCGTATGTTGCATAAAGAGCCCATGAAATTATTGCTTCCTCCTACGTATATCTCTTGAAGCGACCGCAGGATTAAGATCAGAGAGATTAGGGCCCACAGAGAGGCACGTAGGCAATCAATTTTCCCGCGAACCATACGCGAATGGAATAGAGGAAGTGATCATGGAACACACCGTGAGTTGGAGGCAGAGTATGGCTGTAGATGTAGTAGATATAAAAATGTTCAATTGTTTGTAAATCTATCGGGCCAAGTAGTAGATCTGTCTCTATATAAGGATGAACTACATATCTATGGTACTAGTTTTAGCAAAACAAACCAACACTGCGAAAAAAGGTGCACAAATAATTTCAAATAAAGAGGCCTTTTAAATTCTTTTTATAGAAGAGTGTTTCTCTTTGGGGGCTGTTTTTGTGCAATTATGGGGCATTCTGATAAACAAGAAGATTAGTTCCATTCAAAGAGCAATTTTTTTACGTTATTTTGTTGTGTGCATTCGTCATTTTTAATTTGGGTAATGACGCTAATGGTACCTCCAAAGCCATCACTTCGACTGAAGAAGCTCCAAAAGTATCCCTTTTCAAAGGAACCATACCAAAATTTGCCTGGAGTGATTTAGGGAAATCACGAAAAATTAAAATCAGCTTGTCCGGACGGTGGTTCGAACTGCCTTCCTCCTCGATGCGAGTCCAGTGTGTTACCACTGTGCCACCCTGCTCGGTAGAAGATTAACAGACTGCTTACAATACAATGAATAATGTGTATTGTTGATGCTTTAAATTCACCATGAAACCCACACACCACATTTTGTGCAATATTAGTATTCACTTGTTATTATTTTTAAATATAGGTATATTATGAAAGAGTTCAGGTGTTTATTTCGTTTTTGTCCTCTTATCCAAGAATATTTTTGTGTATTGTGTGAGGATGTTGTAAGAGTACACCTGTTGGTGTATCTTACAGTTTGATTTAAAGTAATGTATATATTGTCTTAAATTTGTTTAGTTCATGTATTTTTCATTTCTTGTATGCTAGAGATATTTCTTATGTAACGTCATTTTCTATATTGACTCATTTAGTGTAAACCCGCATGAATGCAAGGACATTCTTATGTTGTAAGTTAGCAATGCGCCAGAGACAATGTTGAACCTGTATCAAAGACTGTCTTTGGCACAGAAGTAGTAGCTGTGAGTGTCGCGCTGCTGAAGCAGTCGCGGTGCGGACTCGCCAAAGTAAAGACATAAATGTAGTCGCGGAGCGGACTCGCTATAGTAAACACATAAATGTTTTGATGATAGTGCAGAGGCACGGTAGGCGCAGTGTGGCGCGAGTTTAATGCAATTGCAATAAGCCTGAGAGGCGTACTGTTTAATGTATTGAAGAAAGTGCGAAATAAGTTTATTTATACTCGATCAGTGTAATCTTTTTTCATGTGTGCAAGAAAAGTAATTGTTTGGTATCAAGTCTATTGTCACCGAGTGTGATCTTTGTTGTAGTAAGAGTACCTATTGTAATCATATGTCTTGTATGGACTTCACGACGAAGACGACGAAAGCAGATGAGTACTTTTGTAACATTTTATTTTGTATGCATGTAAATGTAGTGTCAACCCAATCAGAACTTTGGTTCAATTATACATGACTTATTTTGAAACCAGTCTTAATTTTGTAAGTAGTTGTAGTCACCCCATTATCACCATTATTAGATTATGTTGAATATGCAAGCCTGTACATTGACCAACAAGATCAATCATTTTTCAAAGTAATTACGATCAGTTTTAAAGAAATTGCTAGATGAGTTAAAGAATTGCTAAACGTGTTACAACTACAGAGACTAGTAATTAAAGTGCGAGAGAGTTTTCAAGTAAAGTAAAGTTGATTTCATTTATGTAGAAAGTAACCAGACTTGACTGAAGTAATTTTTTTATGAAATACGTTAAATGCCAAACTTTGCTCAGCTAGTTACACGCGTACGCTACCCAGGCCCTGGAACCAATTACAAAGAAAAAAAAAAAAGTTCACTTAAAGTTTTATAAGAAACTTGAATGCTTTAAAGAATATTATCAAAATTATTGAGAAGTTTAACTGTAGTATTTGTGAAGCTCATTGCACCACGGAGTTTCACTGTACTGAGCTATTATCATTGTAATTAGAGTCTATCTGCTATTACAATTTTGATTATAACACGAACACGCCATCACCACTACATGAATTCTGACACATTTGTTAATGAAGTTGTGCTGTTCGTGAATCGTAAGAGGTGCTAGTTGGAGGCTGTAGTCAATGCTAAGTCAGATAGGGCCAAGCTTAATTAATTACTACAGTGACTGTTTTAAGTTAATTAATATCAAATTTTTTTATTTATTCAAAATTCTAACTTACAATGCGAAAGTGTTGTTGCGACCCATTAGTTGTAATTTGCTACAACATTCAATAACAAAATTATTATTACTAGAGCATATCATTACGCATTCTGAATTTTGAGATTTTTTGACGATTTCCAACAGGCAATTTTCTTACAATGTTCCAACTCGTACTCGGCATGTCCAATCCTTCTAGTCAGAATCAACGTATTATTTACCCACGGGAGACAAGAATTGGCTATGAAAATTATTATTCGTGTAATAGTATTGCAACATATTGACGACTAGACTGTTAGTTTCATGTGTTTCTGAGTACGAGCAGGAGAGCTGACGCAGTATTCAAATGATTTGTGGCAATCATTAGACTTTGCATTAATGCAGATTGCACAGTTTCAGGGGAAGAGAAGAGACAAGTTGTTACTAGTGCTGTTCGGGCCTGTCCCAGCACAATCCATTATCACACCAGCAACAAGGAGTAGTTCAACGGGTGCCACATATGGCGCAGGAAGCTCGGCTCGAAAGATGAGGACTAGACTGAATTCGTAGCATAACTAACGGCACATTTTATCGCTTTCGAGATAAAACGCAACAAGCGCATTTTTCACTAATTCTCCACTATATGCCACAAGATGTATATATTGTCTGGAAAGTAGTTTCCGGAAATGTCTCCTCAATACTTGAAAAACGTGAAAAACTGGTAGTTAAATTAACAGAGCAATTCTAGGCTCAGTTCTACGTGAAGATGAAACGTACATTTATTTCATTTGAAGCAGTAATTGGAGAAAGTTATAATGATTGCGGCACTGAGTTGCGTGGGCTAACAAGAAAGTTTCAGTTTAATGCTTATGTTGCTTGAGTTACAGATGCAATAACTCAGAATGTTTGTGATGGGAAAATTACGGCTTAACTTTTGAAACTTGTAAATCCAGATCTAAGATCTGTGTTATCAATAGAAGTTTCTTTGTTTTTAACAATGCTCTTGTCCATTGACAGTAATTTTTCAGGTGGTGCAAAGGAACTTAGCAGCTCACAGTTTTCAGACAGTTAAATTGTATTAAATTTTACCCTAATAGCCAAGCTATAATCTGACGTTGGATGGATTGATTCCTGACTGATTATGATAAAGATGTATTGTAGAAAACACAACTGTGACAGAAAAAGTCATGTTGTTGTTTTTGTTTCAGTCCGAACACGGTTTGATACAGCTCTCCACTCTATCCTGAGCAAGCCTATTCATCTCCTTATAAGAACAGCAATCCACATTCATTTGAATCTGGTTTCTTTATTCGTCTCTTGGTCTCCAGCTATGATTTTACTCCACACACTTCCCTTCAATGCTAAATTCACGATTCCTTGATGTCTAAGAATGTATTCTCCCCACTTCTGTTCAGTACCTCCTCATTACTAATGCGATCTACCCAAACAATCTTCAGCATTCTTCTGTACCATCACATTTCAAAAGCCTATATCCTCTTCCTGTCTGAACTATTTATCGTCCGTGTTTCGCTGCCGTACAAGCCAACAATCTACACACATTCCTCCAGAGAAGAGTTCGTTACACTTAATATTGATGCTAGCAAATTTCTCTATTTCAAAACCTCTTCTCTTCCCATTGCCATTTTGCTGTTTGTATTCTCTGTACTCCGACCGTCATACGTTTTCTTACTGACCAAGTAAGTAAATTATCTACCACCTCTGACATTTCAGTACCTACTCTAAGTCTTACAGCATCGCCTGATTTTCTTAGACTGCATTCCATTACCCTTGTTTTGTACTTGTTAATCTTCATCTTATATGCCCCTTTCAGCACACTGTCCAATCCGTTCAAGTACTCTTCCAGATTCTTTGCTGTCTGTGACAGAATTACAATGTCATCAGCAAAATGCAATGTTTTTATTTCTTCAACCAGACCTTCAATTCCTTCTCCAAATTTCTTCTTGCTTTCCTTCACAGATTGCTCAATGTACAAACTGAAACTGCAATGTACATTGCAGAAAGGCTACAGCCCTGTCTGACTCCCTTCCCAATCAGTGCTTCCTTTTCATGCTCTTCGACTCTTAACTCATGTCTGGTTTTTGTCCAAGTTGTAAATAACCTTCCGTTCCCTATATTTTACCCCTTCTGACTTCGGAGTTTGAAAGAGTGTATTCCAATCAAGGATCTCAATAGCGTCTACAAAGCTAGAAAGGTAGGTTTGCCTTCCCTTAATATATCCTCTAAGATAAGTCATGGGGGTATTGCCTACCGTGTTCCTGAATTCAAACTGATATTCCCCGAGGTCAGCTTCTACTAGCTTTTACACTCTCTTGTAAATAATTCTTGTTAAAATTTTGCAACCATGACTTATTAAACTAATGGTTCTGTAATTTTCAGACCTGTCTGTCTTGCTTTTTTTGGAATGGGGATTACTACACTTTTCTTAAAGTCTGAGGGTATTCCGCATGTCTCATACATCCTACGCATCAGGAAACAGTAGTATACTCCAGGGGCCTTGTTGCGACTTAGGTCTTCCAGTGCTCTGTCAAATTCTTCTCTCAGTATATTATCTCCTATTTCATCTTCATCTACTTCCTCTTCCCTTCCTACAATATTTTTCTAAGTTTATTTCGTTTGAAGAGCCCTCTGTATACTATTTCTTCTACAGACTGCTTTCTTCTACAGACTTGCATTTGTCTTGTACTCACTCATGCTTAGCCATTCCTGTCAATCTCATTTCGTAATCGTCTGAACTCCTTTTTGCCTGCTTCCTTTACTGAATTTTTTTATACTTCTTTCATCAATTAAATGCAGTATTTCCAAGGATATTTTTAGTTCTTGCCTTCCTGCCTATTTGGTCCTCTGCTACCTTCACTACTTTATGTCTTAAAGTTACCCCGTTTCTGTCAATTGTTGCCTAAAACCCCTCTGAAATCTCAAGAACTTTAGGTTCCTTCAACTTATCCCGTTCCTATCTCTTCTTTATTTTCCTACCTTTCTGCAGTTTTTATAATTTTAAAGTAATTTTATTTAATTACTTTATTTTTAATGGTAGAGAAACTGAATTTCTTAATACCTGTGTTAATTTTTAATGATACAAAATAATTGAGAAATGATAAAACAACGAAAATTTCTCTATATATTTCCTTTAAAGATTACAGTTGATATTATCTGTCTAATTAGCATACTTTTTGTAGAATATGGAATTATTAGAGCACCTGTATTTCTCAAAGTGGATTTGTTTTGTTAAAACTAATACCATAGGTTCATCGTTATGTCGATAGATGGTGCCAGTATCTAAGCTTTTGTCCATTTTGGACTATGGTTGTTTTTGTAAGAAGCCCTTCAATTGTAGAATAACAAGACACTGTTGATGTGATTTTTGTTGTAAAGCATAAACAACGTTGTGAGACAGTACCTCCGATACGAGCTCCCTGGCCGCAGTTAAACTACTGATACATAAGTGCTGTCAGTTAGCGACACAAGCTAGCCATATAAGGAAAATGTGTCTGCTCCGTTACAGCACTCGTGATTGTCCTTGCAGGAAAAGCAAGTATTTTATCTGCGCTAACAAGAGTCACATGCAGACTGCGTGTTTGTGCAAACACATGCCAGAGAACAGTCTAAGTCAGTATTGTTTGTATGTAAATATATGGGACGTAACTACTGTGGTAATCAGGCCCTAGGCTTATAAACTATCATACGAACTAGACACTAACCCATGTCCGGTGGAGGACTCGAACCTCCGACGGAAAGCAACCGCGCGGTCGGCAGCAAGGCGTCCTAAAGCGCTTGGCCATTGCACCGCGTCTGAGGCAAATTACTGTTGACTATAAATAGCTCCACCTGTTCATCCGAGTAAATGTTTTGCGATAAATACGCAGGCAATATATTTCTCTGTGTCAAGTTAGGTAATGAAATTAGTGCTAGATATTGGAGATACAATGATGCTCCTGAATCGTACAACATCCAAACAAATGTTCCATTGTTTGCAAACGTAAGGGATCAAACTGTTAGGGTCATCGGTCTCGAGACTTACAAACTACTTTAACTTACGCTAAAGACAACATACGCACACAATCCAGAGGAAGGACTCGAACCTCCACATAATCTATGGCATGGTGCCTTAGACCACGTGTAGAATCTCGCGCGGCAAGGCTGAAATAGTTGGAAGTCCTCCTCTACAGGAACTATTTGACAAACAGCCACGGTGGAATGTCCATGCGGTCTAAGGCGCCTTGCTGCGGAGCGGACAGGTGCTCCCCGTCGCAGTTTCTAGACCCCCCTCGGGAATGTGTGTGGTGTGTTTATTTTCTTCGGTTATTTTAATTAGTTTGTAAGCCTCGGAACCCGTAATAGCAACTCAAACAGTTTTACCAAGAGCCTTATAAATGCTCAACGTGAGCACCATTTGTCACCCGGCACACATCAAGTCTGCAGCCGAGTTTTTCCCAAACGTTGATGAGTGTGTCTTCAGTGATTGTAGCAACAGCTTGCCTCAGTCCGGTTTCTTAATTCAGGGAGGTCACCTGGTAGCGGAAGCCCGTACACACGATCCTTGATGAAGCCCCAAAGGAAAAAATAGCATGGCGTTAGGTCGGATGAACGTGGAGAGATACAAAGCAAGCCCTGTCATTGGGACCCTTGCAGCCTCTCAAGCGCTTGGGTACAGTGACGTTCAACCAATCGCGTACTTCGCTATGTCAGTGAGGTGGTGAACCATCTTACTGGAAAATGAAGTTATCTGGCTCATCTTCTCCAACTGAGGGAAGAGCCATTGTTCTAATGTAACAAGGGAAGGAGTCCCAGTTACAGTGGGTTCACCAAAGAAGGAAGGCCCATAAACTTTCCGCCGGGATAGGACTACGGCACAAAAACAGTCACTTTAGGGGAATCTCGTTGCATTTGTACCATATCGTAAGGATTTTCTGAACCACAGACGCGCACAATGTGAGTGTTAACATGTACACTAAGGTGAAAGGTCGATTCATCACCGAAAACAACATGATCCAGAAAATCGTCATCGTCACGAAAGATGAAGTTCCATCCGGTCCCAAACATGCTCAGTGGGGGACAGATTTTGGAATCGTGATGGTCAGAGTAGTTAATATACACCTTGAAGAGCGCATTTGGGTTTACGGGAGACGCGTGGACGTGCATTGACCTGTTGGAAGAGGATACCACCTTGTTGGTACATGAACGGTAGCAAGAGAGGTTGAATGATGGTTTCAACGTACGGTTCAGTGTTCAATGTTTCCTCGACGATCACCAGAGGAGAACGGCCAGTGTAGGGTATGGCTGTCCACACCATGATGCCAGGTATCAGCTCCATATGCCTTTGTCGTATACCCTCCAGATTTTGACGATCACCTGCATAACGCCACACACTCTTACGACCATCAATGACACCGAGACGCTAGTGACTCTCATCAGTGAAGACGACACGTCTCCATTCGTCCTTCCATAAGCGCATATCGTGACACCACTGGAGAGTATGTTGGGGAGTGAGCGGAAGATGCCATAGCGTGCATCATGGTGTCATGAGTCATACCCTACAATGGCCGTTTTCCACTGGTGTTCGTCGAGGTAACATTGAAACCCACATTCAGCCTGTCTTGATACCGTTCATGAATAACAATGCGATATGCTTTTCTGACAGGACAGTGCACGTCCTCATATATCTCGTACCACTCAACGTGCTCTTCGACGTGTTCGAGAGATACCCTGGCCAGAACGGTCCCCAGATCTGTTCCCCATGGAGCATGTTTGAGACCAGATGAAACGTCATCTGAGAAGTCTGCACGTCCGGGACGAAATCTGGCCTAACTGAAGCACCAGGATGAACGGCAAGAAAGGCCATTCCGCAAAACTACATCCATCATCTCTACGATTCTCTTCATGGGAGAACTATTGCGCACATTGCTGAAGAAGAAGGGTACATGCTTTACTAGCGTCTGCATTGCAGACGCTGTGGTGACTGTACTCACGTGCGTATGGCTCCGTCTGTGCGATCGTGTGTGATACGCATCTTAACGAATGTGTAAATGATATTTCACTCTACTGGGTGACAAATTCATGGTCTTCTCTTTTTCATTTTCCAGGAGTTTCGTTTTAGCGTCATGATTTTGTGTGGCTTTCAGCAGTTCTAATGCAAAAGAACACTGTCTTGTATAATCGCGTTAGGATTTGTTTGCCCATGTGTTTGTATTGCATAGAAATAAACAGTTTTGTTCCAATCTTGATGAAATTTTGCACACTTGACGTTAAAAACAGGACGAAGGTAACTGTGTACGTAAAATTTCGTATGGTGCATGGCAGAGAGTACTCTACGTCACACAATTCGACAAAGTGTACATTTTTATTCCGATAATGAAAATATTTTTGAACACTTGATAACCAAAACAAGATCACTATCTACATAATGTTTATTTTGGTGGATGGCAGAGGGTACTTTATAACAGACATGGACGCCGTTTTACCAATTATCATGAAAGATGGCTGATACAAATATGATTTCACGGGTAAGGTTTTTATAATCCGAAAGCCACCGTTTGGTGCATGGACAAACGTATCTCCCAATATAATTGACACTCCAGAATGAAACTTTCACTCTGCAGCGGAGTGTGCGCTGATATGAAACTTCCTGGCAGATTAAAATTGTGTGCCGGAACCGGGACTCAAACCTGGGACCTTTGCCTTTCGCGGGCAAGCGCTCTACCACTGAGCTACCCCGACACGACTCACGGTGCCGCCCCACAACTTTACTTCCGCCAGTACCTCGCCTCCTACTTTCCAAACTTCACAGAAGTTCTCCTGCGAAACTTGCAAGACTAGCACTCCTGGAAGAAAGGATATGGTGGAGACATGGCTTAGCCACAGCCTAGGGGATGTTTCCAGAATGAAACTTTCACTCTGCAGCGGAGTGTGCGCTGATATGAAACTTCCTGGCAGATTAAAATTGTGTGCCGGAACCGGGACTCGAACCTGGGACCTTTGCCTTTCGCGGGCAAGCGCTCTACCACTTTTTTTTTTTTTTTTTTTTTTTTTTTTTTTTTTTTTTTTTTTTTTTTTTTTTTTACCATCGACCAAAGGCACCTCTCTGTGGCAGACTACCACTTTACCTCTTTTTTTTTTTAGTTTTTTTTGTCTTTTTTTTTATTTATTTTTTTCTACCACTTGTTTTTAAAAAGAAAAGAAAAGGAAAGTAATGTGCCACCGCCACTTTGACCCTAATAAAAAAAAAAAAAGAATCTCCACCTCTTCAGGCGTTGGCGCCTAACGAAACCTACCCCTGTAAAATACCTACATGAGGGAAAAGAATCAAGGGAAAGGAAAGGGACTGTGTGGTAGATTAGAAAGAAACAAAGTCAATCTCTTTATTCGTATTATTACGATTTTTTTAATTTTTTTATTTTTTTTTTATTATTATTATTATTATTGTTTAGGACGTTGCTATCGCTCCGTAGGAACAATCACAGTGGAGTCGGCTCTGAGTTCGTCTTCTCGTGAATTGCTTTCCATTATGTTCCACAATCAATTTGATTGTCTTGTCGTCGATTAGTCGATTATTGTCATCCGCTTCGGCGTCTCGTAACCCAAAGCGCTTCACCACATGCTCCGCGGTACAAATTGGTGGTACCAGGAGATTATAGTCCTCCAGAATCTGGTTTTTAATGTATTGATACATTAGTACTAAGAGTGAACTAAACAATGTGGGACTCTTATTACACCCCATGGAACAGAACATAAGACTGGCGTCCCGTTGCCATGAACTTAAACGAAGTACTCATTCTGCAGGTGCTAATACAAATCTTGAGGGTATGGGAGTAGTGAGTATGCCTTCACTATAAGTAAAATAATAAATGTTCCTCTATAGAAATGAAGTGCAGTCCTTCTGCAATAATAAAGTGTTCTGTTCCTTTATATCTATCGTATAGCATCGGGGTTTCTACATGTCCTTCTGATTGTGCGATAATCTTTTCTTTAGTTTCGTTTTTATCTCTCTTTCGTTATGAATCGAAATATAATCGATGCTCTTTATTAGTGTCATGTTATGTGGAGGACGGCTGGTGAATAACCACCCATCTTTGATTTCCAGTTCCCACGCTGAGATCTGATGCGATACTCATGTAAGACGTGGTTCTGAAATTCCAGGAGAGACTTGCTCTCGTTGCGCAGGCAGTAGTCAATAAACTTTCCCATTAACCAATAAGTGGACATAAGTTTTTGATTTGGGTAAGGCCACCTTGTCGGAGTGAGCAGTTCCTGCAGAGTGATGTTGTTTTCTGAAGTTCGGTTCATAACTGCGAGCTTGTGTCGTGTCCATTGCCATATCTCGTTGGCGGCGCCGCAGGTGAATCGGTGAAGTACAGTGTCCGTCTGCTGACAATACATGCATGTGTTGGTATTTGACATGCCAATCCTGAATAGGCGCTCATTTGTGCAAATTATGTTATGTACAGCGCAGTACCACGAGGCCCTGACGTGTGACGTGGAAGTTGGAATGTGAATGTTTTTCCACACTCTGCTCCAGGTGATTGCGGGCGTGTTCTTCTCGACCTTGCTGACTGCCGTATCTTCCGTGAATACGCGGTAGACTTCCTTGGTCGTGTAGTGCTTCACCCTATGGGATATGTAGCTGTTCTCTAAGATGTATATTTTAATATTTCGCAGCTTGTAGTCAATGTGGTCGACTTTGACTGGCACCCTGCCATCTAAAGGAGTAACTGCGTTTACGATGTATGCCGTCAAATTTCCGTCTCCTGCTGCCAGGGCTTTAGCCATTCTGGATATTAGGAGTGCTTTGCATTTCGCTCTGACATTAGTGAGTCCGAGGCCTCCTTTCGTTTCAGGTAGGGTTGCGGTGAGGTAGTCAACCCGAAGGACGCTCCCTCTCCATAGAAACCACGCAAGAGCGGATTCAATGCGCTGTCCTATAGTTTCGGGCAAAGGAAAAATACTCGCTAGGTAATAAACTTTAGGCAGTATCACTAAATTTAACTTTAGGCAGTATCACTAAATTTATCAGAGTGGTTTTCTGAATCACGTCTAAGGAGCGAATAGCATTCACCCTTAATATCGCACGGATGCTGTTGAGCTTCGTTTGCCAATTTCGGGCCGCTGTCTGGACAGGACATTTGCTGTAATGGATTCCGAGAAGTTTGATGGCGTCTGCTTCTTCGACGGGACCAGTTCCTCCGATCGTTATGCCTCGGCCTAAGTGCAGAATTCGAGATTTACGTAAATTGATTAGCGCTCCAGAGCAGCTGCTATATGTTTGAAGCACATTTTGTATCTTCGGGAGGTCAGACGGATCAGATATATATACAGCCAGGTCGTCGGCATAACCTTTGCATACATATTTATGGCCACCAATTTTGATCCCCGGAAGCGTCCCGAAGAGTGTTCGTAGAAGAGGCTCGATGGATATCGAGAAGAGCATCATTGACAGGGGGCACCCTTGTCTTACCGACGATAGGATAGGTACGTATGGCGTGCAGTGTCCATTGACGAGAATTCTTGAAGTTGCACCAGTGTATAGTCTCCGAATAAGGTCGACAAAAGAAGGCCCCATGCCCATTTTCGACATCACAGTTAGCAGGTACTTGTGGCGGACCCTGTCAAAAGCTTTGTCCATATCAAGCGACATGATAGCCGCTCTGCACTTGGACGCCGAAGTGACAGCCGTCATGTCCCGGTATTCCTCGATCGCCTGGTGTATCGTCCTCCTAGGGACGGCGCACGTCTGATAGGGGCCGAGGAGGCGAGCAGCAACGTTGTTCAACCGTTGGAGCAACACCCTGGCGACTAGCTTGTAATCGACGTTCAACAACGATAGGGGTCGCATATTTTGCAAATTATTAGTGCCTCCCACTTTGGGAACCAATACTATTATCCCCTCTAAGAATTCGCTGGGAACCGTGGCTGTGGTACGTATTTCATTCAGGACTACAGTCAGTGTGCTGCCTAGCAAATTCCAATATCGTAAATAAAACTCCACTGGCAGTCCGTCAGCTCCAGGGGATTTGTTCCTAGGGCTTCCCTTCAGCGCGCTATACAATTCTTCTTCAGTAAATGGTGCTTCAAGTTCAGAATTTTCTTCTTCCGTTACAGTCGTTGTAATGCAAGTTAAAAATTCCGCACACACATCATCATGGGCGGCCTCGCCTTCAGCGTACAGGTTCGTGAAATAGGCGTGGATAAACGCCATGATATCCTTGTGGTCGGTAATCAGTCTCCCATCATCCCTACGAAGGGAGCTAATATGATGACTTCGCCCTCGTTTGTATTCTGACAGAAGATGGAAAAGTGCAGCTCTTTCTTCGGCGACGACGCTAGTGTCTCTCGATCTTACCTTAATACCCTCTAGTTGCTGGCGTTTTAAGGCGGTTATTTTGGCCTTGATTCTGTTTACCCTCACGATATTGAGTTGCGCATTGGTGGCATCTGCGTGCAATTCTCGTAGACACTGGAAGTAGAATTCCATCGTACGTCGTTCCCACTGTTTCTTTTCAAAGGCATAGCTTTTCAGAAAGGATCGTATTTTCGGTTTTGCACAGGTTACCCACCATTCGAGCTTAGTGCGATAGCGGTGTGTGTTTCTCAAGCACTTTTCCCAGACCCTCCGCAGCTCTTCCTCTAAAACGCCATCGTTTAAATGTGCCGTATTGAATTTCCACACGCCCCTGCCTCGAAAGGTCTTCTGTCTGGGCAAGTTAATGTGAGCTATAACTGTTAAGTGGTTGGAGAAGCTGATCGGACAAGTTTCAGCACTTAGTATACACCGCTTCAAACTACTAGATGCGTATATTCTATCGATGCGGCTCCTAGAATGGCTGGTTATAAACGTAAACCCTGGATTCCCTCGTGGTTGATTGAGCCAGATGTCAGTGAGGTGCAGACCCTGCACTAAGTCTCCCAGTTGCGGACATATGTTGGGGTGAGGCGTTTGGTCGTCGGCGGTAAGAACACAATTGAAATCACCAGCAAGGATAGTGTTCTCGTTCGCGGGATTAATTAACTCGATGATGTGTTCACTAAAGAACGTCATTCTTTCCTGTCTGGCGTGCGTACCCGATGGAGCGTAAATATTGATAAGTTGGGATGCGTCTATCTCGACTGAGATTCCTCTTCCGCTCACTAATTGTTTCACGTTCCGCGGTACAATTCCGTCCTTGAGTAAGATGGCGGTGCCGCTTTCGGTTCCTCTGTTTAGAACGGCACTATACCCCGCAATATGTTCTACGCTGTCCGTGCACACTTCCTGCAACATGGCGATGTCTATATCAAATGCATAAAGGAAATCCCGAAGGCATTCAACTTTCGTCGGACTAGTTATTCTGTTAATGTTGATAGTGGCTATACTATATGATTGAAGCTTGATGTCAGTCGTCATACTTGTCAATTAGCGATGCTTTAGTGCCGTTTAATAAAAGCTGTCTTCCATTTCTTCATCATTCCTGGCTACCTTCAAAGGACCATGAGGCACTGCTGACGAATCGCCGTCCTCTACGTCTTCATGCCAGGGTATGTTGTCGGGGGTTGATGCCGTCACGTCCATCCTGTTACCACCATCGCTGTGTGGAGCTCGTGCAATCGATGCAGTAGCACTGAGAGCCTTTGGGGGGTCGCCGTCCACCAATATGGGAGCCGTCGCATTGCCCGCATGCGTCGCAGAGCCTCGCGGTAGTCGTTGTTGTAGGTCTCTTGTCGGTAGACCAGCTGAAGTTTCTGCCATCTCATGGTCTTCAGTATTGCGGTCTTCAGCTCCTCCTCCGGTTTGCGAGGGGTTGGCTGTACGAGGTCCCTTTGTCTCCTTCTGTGTTTGGCCGTTCGAGTCTCCTGGACGCTTGGGAGGCACAGAGGTGTTTGCCGTTTTCCGCGGGTTTTTGGCCCCACAGGCCGCCTCTTGTGACGTCCGTGTTTTCTTCTGAGTTTGGTGGATGGCATCTTGTGATTCCAGTGTCCCATCCTCAAGTTTTTGCCGTACCTGCTTGGCTCTGTCTCGCAACACAGATGCGCTGTTGTCCGCTCCTTGACGGGCGATCCGTCGTTTCTTGGTCTCCGCGCCGGCTTTTTCTGTGGTGTCGTCAGCTGCCGCCATGTCCGCGACCTCCAGGCTGTTCTGTGTCGAGTCTGTGCTACTGCTCTGTTGCGTTTCACCAGGTGGTTCAGGGACGGTATTCGCTGTCGGTACACTGATGGTAGTCTGTTCCAACCGTATTTCCTCATCGATGTGACTGACCACATCATCTATTGTAACGTCCATCGCTGTAGGTGCGCTGCGAGTTGCCGCGGCGTATGTGATCGGTAGGTGTGTCATGCTGGGTGGGGCAGCGGCCTCACCTGTCGGCACTTGTGTCACTCGGCGTTGCACACACTGAGCTCGCAAATGTCCAGTGGCCCCACACCCGGAGCAAGTACGCGGTTGCCCATCGTAAATAACAATGGCCCTGTATCCACAAACCGTAATGTAAGACGGTACATGTTTGACCATTTCAAGTTTAATCTGCCTCACTCCGTTTAATACTCGAAATTTGTGTACCGAGGACCATTTTTCAGCAACATGGCTGATTACCGTGCCGTAAGGTTTCAAGACAGCTTCAATGTCCTCGTCCGTTATTTCAAACGGCAGCTCGAAAATGCGTAACGTCTTAGTGCCAAGTCCTGCATGAGTCACTTTCACGTCACCAATATTCCCGTCAGAATGTTTAAATTTCAAGTTGTCCGCATATAAACGTACAATTTGCTCACATTTTTCGGGATTCCGTAACTTCAAATAGACGGTACTACTGCTGATCGAGAGGTGATAGCCAATTACGTCATCGGTAGTTAACGTCAGTGCTTCCTCCAAAAAATCCTCAACTTCAAAAGACTTCGGTCGTGCAAACGTATTCTCAAAACTAAACTTCAATGTGTCTTTTCGCAAGCGCATCGGAGTTGCCATTTCTACGATACGATCGGAGGTAAACAACTATGCGCGCACTGCGGCGTGTAACTCACCAACAGCCCCGAGCCGCTGGCCGCGGAGACGTAAACACCGTACTTCCTCTCGCCACGACCGCCGAGGGCCGACTGGCCACTGAGCTACCCCGACACGACTCACGGTGCCGCCCCAAAACTTTACTTCCGCCAGTACCTCGCCTCCTACTTTCCAAACTTCACAGAAGTTCTCCTGCGAAACTTGCAAGACTAGCACTCCTGGAAGAAAGGATATGGTGGAGACATGGCTTAGCCACAGCCTAGGGGATGTTTCCAGAATGAAATTTTCACTCTGCAGCGGAGTGTGCGCTGATATGAAACTTCCTGGCAGATTAAAATTGTGTGCCGGAACCGGGCACAGTAGGAGGCGAGGTACTGGCGGAAGTAAAGTTGTGGGGCGGCACCGTGAGTCGTGTCGGGGTAGCTCAGTGGTAGAGCGCTTGCCCGCGAAAGGCAAAGGTCCCAGGTTCGAGTCCCGGTTCCGGCACACAATTGTAATCTGCCAGGAAGTTTCATATCAGCGCACACTCCGCTGCAGAGTGAAAGTTTCATTCTGGAAACATCCCCTAGGCTGTGGCTAAGCCATGTCTCCACCATATCCTTTCTTCCAGGAGTGCTAGTCTTGCAAGTTTCGCAGGAGAACTTCTGTGAAGTTTGGAAAGTAGCAGGCGAGGTACTGGCGGAAGTAAAGTTGTGGGGCGGCACCGTGAGTCGTGTCGGGGTAGCTCAGTGGTAGAGCGCTTGCCCGCGAAAGGCAAAGGTCCCAGGTTCGAGTCCCGGTTCCGGCACACAATTTTAATCTGCCAGGAAGTTTCATATCAGCGCACACTCCGCTGCAGAGTGAAAGTTTCATTCTGGAAACATCCCCTAGGCTGTGGCTAAGCCATGTCTCCACCATATCCTTTCTTCCAGGAGTGCTAGTCTTGCAAGTTTCGCAGGAGAACTTCTGTGAAGTTTGGAAAGTAGGAGGCGAGGTACTGGCGGAAGTAAAGTTGTGGGGCGGCACCGTGAGTCGTGTCGGGGTAGCTCAGTGGTAGAGCGCTTGCCCGCGAAAGGCAAAGGTCCCAGGTTCGAGTCCCGGTTCCGGCACACAATTTTAATCTGCCAGGAAGTTTCATATCAGCGCACACTTCGCTGCAGAGTGAAAGTTTCATTCTGGAAACATCCCCTAGGCTGTGGCTAAGCCATGTCTCCACCATATCCTTTCTTCCAGGAGTGCTAGTCTTGCAAGTTTCGCAGGAGAACTTCTGTGAAGTTTGGAAAGTAGGAGGCGAGGTACTGGCGGAAGTAAAGTTGTGGGGCGGCACCGTGAGTCGTGTCGGGGTAGCTCAGTGGTAGAGCGCTTGCCCGCGAAAGGCAAAGGTCCCAGGTTCGAGTCCCGGTTCCGGCACACAATTTTAATCTGCCAGGAAGTTTCATATCAGCGCACACTCCGCTGCAGAGTGAAAGTTTCATTCTGGAAACATCCCCTAGGCTGTGGCTAAGCCATGTCTCCACCACATCCTTTCTTCCAGGAGTGCTAGTCTTGCAAGTTTCGCAGGAGAACTTCTGTGAAGTTTGGAAAGTAGGAGGCGAGGTACTGGCGGAAGTAAAGTTGTGGGGCGGCACCGTGAGTCGTGTCGGGGTAGCTCAGTGGTAGAGCGCTTGCCCGCGAAAGGCAAAGGTCCCAGGTTCGAGTCCCGGTTCCGGCACACAATTTTAATCTGCCAGGAAGTTTCATATCAGCGCACACTCCGCTGCAGAGTGAAAGTTTCATTCTGGAAACATCCCCTAGGCTGTGGCTAAGCCATGTCTCCACCATATCCTTTCTTCCAGGAGTGCTAGTCTTGCAAGTTTCGCAGGAGAACTTCTGTGAAGTTTGGAAAGTAGGAGGCGAGGTACTGGCGGAAGTAAAGTTGTGGGGCGGCACCGTGAGTCGTGTCGGGGTAGCTCAGTGGTAGAGCGCTTGCCCGCGAAAGGCAAAGGTCCCAGGTTCGAGTCCCGGTTCCGGCACACAATTTTAATCTGCCAGGAAGTTTCATATCAGCGCACACTTCGCTGCAGAGTGAAAGTTTCATTCTGGAAACATCCCCTAGGCTGTGGCTAAGCCATGTCTCCACCATATCCTTTCTTCCAGGAGTGCTAGTCTTGCAAGTTTCGCAGGAGAACTTCTGTGAAGTTTGGAAAGTAGGAGGCGAGGTACTGGCGGAAGTAAAGTTGTGGGGCGGCACCGTGAGTCGTGTCGGGGTAGCTCAGTGGTAGAGCGCTTGCCCGCGAAAGGCAAAGGTCCCAGGTTCGAGTCCCTGTTCCGGCACACAATTTTAATCCGCCAGGAAGTTTCGTATCAGCGCACACTCCGCTGCAGAGTGAAAGTTTCATTCTGGAAACATCCCCTAGGCTGTGGCTAAGCCATGTCTCCACCATATCCTTTCTTCCAGGAGTGCTAGTCTTGCACGTTTCGCAGGAGAACTTCTGTGAAGTTTGGAAAGTAGGAGTCGAGGTACTGGCGGAAGTAAAGTTGTGGGGCGGCACCGTGAGTCGTGTCGGGGTAGCTCAGTGGCATTCGAGTGACAGCTGCGGTGCTGGACGGACGTGTGGCGGCTGCTCGGCGTCCGGACGTAAACAACGGCTGTGTCGCTGCGAGTAAGGTTCGTTTTGAACTGCTCTCTTCATTAGTAGCTATGCTTTTGAGCTGTAGTAAGACAGAATGAGTACGATAAATATTCTGAGGAAAGATACGATAAAATTTACGTTCGATAGAAATTTTGTCAGACCAAAGGCTTTTGAAATTAGGCGGTGGTTCATGGAGAAATTTCAGATGACCGGTAACGAAGTAGAGGGTGTTCACTTATCATTTGTGACAAATTCTGTATATTTGAAGTTGATAAACCCAGAATTATGTTGTTCAATTGTTGATAAATGTGGCGGTGTCGCTAAATTTAACCATTCCGATGGTTCAGTTAGCGAAGTTTTAGTGTCACATGCCGGACTAGGAATTCGAACTGTTCGTGTTTTTGAGCTGCCCTTCGAGGTCCCGGCTGAAGAAATAAACAAAGTTCTGAGACCATATGGTAGAATTATATCTAATATAGCTGAGAAATGGTCCGAGGAGTATATGTTTCCCGTACTTAACGGTGTTAGACAAATCAAGGTTGAATTACAGAGGCATATCCCTTCATATATAAATGTATGCGGATACCGAGGCATTGTCATATATGACGGTCAGCCTAAGACTTGCGCCTTGTGTAACTTCACCGACCACGTGAGGAGCGAGTGCAGCAAGAGGCGGCCGGCGCAGCTGCCGCGCGCGGAGCCTGCGGCCCCGGGCCAGGCGGTCAGCCTCAGGCTGACGTATGCGGCCGCCGTCTACCCCAGCGGCCCCGCCGAGGCGACAACAACTGTGCAGTCGCAACTCGCCGAAGTCCTGCCGGCACCCGGAAACACCGCGGAGCAGCGAGGCACCGATGACGTCAGTGCAGCAGACGAGGGCCCCGCAATGGAATCGCCGACAGTAACATCTGATGAGCCCGACAATTCAACCACCGTACAGGCGAAAACGCAGGCTAACAATCATTCCGAAATTGCACAGATCTCTCTAATTTCACAACAGGAAGGGGATCAGATTTCTGTCCAAATACCCATGGAAACTGAAGTGCACCCGGACTGGTCCACCAGTGTCAATGACGATCCAACTTGAACAAAATGCAAACAGCAGAGGATGAAGTTTCTCCTGGGGACACACAACTTAGTGCATATAAAACTGACAAAAGGAAAAATCTCGACACTAGACATTTACAAGGAGAAGGGACGAACATTGGAACTCAACAGGAGGTTCAGAACAGACACACGGAGAGGAAAGAAGACTGCAAACCTTCTGAGAAATCTTCCGCTGATTCCAATGATATATCGCCAAATTCGTCTCCAGAGGGCTCCCCAAAAAGGAAGAGAAACAAAAAACGTCGGGTGGCTCATGAAAATGCTGAAAAGGTTGCACCTATTTTAAAGGAAAAAATATGTGCAATTCAGGAACGTGACAAGAGAAAAGGAAATTCTGCAACAAGCAATGCTTCCATGCGCTCTCAAGAACTTAACAGACAACTGCCTTCGGACAGTATGCATCCCCTATCACCAAACGAAGATGATTCACTGCTTCGACGGAGCACTTCACAGACAAATGTGGACTGGTCTGAAGGCAACGAGGATGGCAAGGATGTCGATATGGTAGACGAACTGCCGCAAGATGAAGACGAAGATTTCTACTAAACTTGTTGCAAATGCTAAAGATGATAATGACAATGAACCGAGCCATACGTACCTGTTATTCATTATTCGTCTTCTTCTCATTATTAGTCAGAGTCGAGGTAATGTCACTATTTTATAGTTTGAAGAGAAATGATAGAAAGAATAGCAAAGACAGAATTATATTGTCCCTTTAATAATTTTGACATTCGAATTAGCCACGTCTCCTAATGGAGCAAACGTATAACGTCACTACTTTAAACATAAATAAAATTCAAAGTGATGTTAAGGTAGCTGCTCTTAAAGAATTTCTGTACCAATCAGATACTGATATCGCCTTATTGCAAGAAGTTCAAATACGGAACATTTATGTGGCTGGCTTTAGAGAAATTTTAAACATAGCTCATGAACACCATTGTGGGACGGCTATCCTAGTCAGGGAGGGAATTGAAGTAAAAGATCTCAGTTTTTTAGACTCAGGAAGGGGCATTCGGTGTAAACTTCATAACACCACTTTTATCAACGTTTATGCACCATCTGGGAATAATGCTAGGGCGGACAGAGCTCAGTTTTTTAAGAGTGATATTTTAACACTACTTAAAGACAATCCTGCAACAGTTTTACTAGGGGGCGACTGGAACTGTGTTTTACACGAAAAGGACCAGAGACCAAATTTCAATAAATCCAGGGAACTCGAGGCTCTTGTTACTCACCTGCGCTGGAAAGATGCATGGGAAATTAAGTATCCCACCCTAGTCAGATATACTTATATCACAAGTAGATCACAAAGTAGAATTGATAGGATCTATGTTTCTTCGAACCTGGAAAATAAAGTGTCAGCAATTGAAGTCATACCGACCGCCTTCTCTGACCACCTCGCCGTAAGATGCAGTGTTCAGTTAGAGAAACAAAAGACATATTGGGGTCGGCCCGTTTGGAAACTGAATATCAACATGTTGTCAGATACAGCCCTTGCTGACACAATCAACGAGGCCTGGCAGACTGCTGTGCCACAAGTACAGATCGAACATTGAGTGGTGGACCACGGAAGCAAAGAAGAAACTTAGAGCCACGTTGATAGCATACGGTAAGGAGAGAGCGAGATGGTTGAGACACACAGTAGAATTCTATTACTCTTGTCTCCGGGATCTTTACGAACACCCACTGAATCAAGAAAACATAATGGAAATTAATAGGATAAAGGCTCAGCTCATAAAAATTAAGAAGTCACAGCTAGACGGCCTAGAAATCAAATCACACACTCAGACTGTTGTGGAAGAAGAAACTGCCTCGCTCTATCACCTAATACGCCATGCAAATTTTCGACGCAAAGGTTTTATAGAGAGTCTTCGGGCCGAGGATAACAGTGTCCTAACCAATCAAAAAGACATTCTACATGCGGCCTTCAGTTATTTTACTAACCTCTATGGTAATAGACCCATAGAGGAAATAGTAATAACGGAGTTTTTGTCACAATCTGGATTACAGGACAACATCACAGATGAAGATAACCGTGATATACAAAGAGCAATTACAGAAGAGGAAGTTTTAGATATTTTAAAGTCCTCACCCACTAAAAAATCACCAGGCCCAGACGGATTGCCCATTGAATTTTATACTACTTACTGGAACATAATAGGAAGTGAATTTACTGAAATTGTCAATGAAACACTTCATGGGGTGGCAGTCCCTATAGACTTTAAACAGAGTATTACTGTGCTCCTTCCGAAGGGTAGGAATACGGAAACGAAAGATATACTTAAATTGCGACCAATTACACTGATGAATTCCGATTATAAAATCGTAGCGAGGGTCATCAAAGAGAGGTTACGTTCTGCTCTCGAAAAAATTATTGGCAGCCATCAGACGTGTTTTCCAGGGCGCAATATCTTAAAGACCGTCAGTGAATACAGGGACATTGTTTCGATTTTTGCCAACACGGTAGAACACGGAGGACTTGCTTTTATAGATTTTGCAAAAGCCTTTGACAAAGTGAATCACGGATACCTTTTATCAACCTTGACTTACACGGGACTAAACGACTGCAATGTCAGAATTTTAAGGAATATGTTACAAGGTATAAAAACAAAGATTACTATAAATGCGCACTATACTAAGAACATATCAATTGACAGTGGCGTCCCTCAAGGAAGTCCGCTTTCGATGATCCTGTACGTAGCAGCACTGGAACCACTATTAAAAAGGTTGACGGATGCTCTCGAAGGTATTTCACTATCCGGCGTGAAATATGTAACCAACGCTTATGCTGATGACGTTGGTGTGATCGTCAGGAGCCAGACCGACTTAGAGAAATTAACAGACATCGTACAGCTGTATTGCAACGCGTCGGGAGCACAAATAAACGGCGCCAAGAGTGCATTCCTCAATTTAAATGGTCTCACGAACCCCCAGATTAAATGGGCGCAGCGCGTCGAACAGCACACAGCCCTGGGGCTTACACTTTGCAGCTGCCCTCTGCGAATGATAGCGTCCAACTGGAAGAAGATTTTAGATAGGATTCGGGGCACAGTCGTACTAAATCATATGAGGGAGCTGAACATCAAACAAAAGGTTAGACTCATCAACTGCGTTGTCCTTTCGAAAGCAATATATGTAGGGCAAATTTTACCCTTACCAAAGGAAATAGCAAAAGCTATTATGTCGACAATTTGCCACTATCTTTGGCATGGAGCGATTTTTAGGGTTTCAGCATGGACGGCAACGTTAAAACCGGAAGATGGAGGACTAGGACTAACCGATATTCAGAAAAAATCGACCGTTTTATTTGTTAAGAGATCCTTACAGCTAATTGAAAGCCAGCCTGAAGGTATTACAGCACAGTTATTCAACCTTTTTAAACCTGACAGTCTGCAGCCACCAATTAATATAAATGCAATTAATTACAAATTGAAACATATACGTAGTTATTACTTGGAGCTCAGTTATATGAGTTGTATTTTACTGGACAAGACCAAGAGGAACTATCAATATATGATGCACAGACTAAGATCACAGGACCATAAAAATAAGATGGAGGCCAGGTTTCCAAACAGAAATTGGAAAATTATTTGGAAAAATATAAGTAACAAAGTACTCTCCTCAGACACACAAGTGGCTTGGTATAGAGTAATTAACAACATAGTAAGTACGAATGAAAAATTATATGCCATTGGCCTCAGTGACACAAACCAATGTTTAAAATGTCACAGAACGGACACTTTAGACCATCGGTTCCTTTGTATGGGGAATACTGATATATGGAAGGAACTTATTAAACAGATATCTTTCCTAAAGAGGAGTGATGGTAGAGAAATAAATTTGGATTACATCTTTTTTCCAGAAGAAATGTTTTTTCCTCGACAAAAGAACAACACCGTTCACTGGATTATTGGAAATTTTTGTCACTACGTAATAGCTAACAAAGGTAGTGACAATGTACAGTGTTACAAAGAATATATACTTCACGAGTATTACAAGATTTACCAAAAAAAGGATACTAAAAGGAATTTTGGGAATATGTTAAAAATGCTGTTTGAAAAACAGGGAGTAGGATAATTATGTATTAGAAGAAGAATGAATCGCAATCGCATGCTGAAGTAGGGGACTGCTGTTGCGGGTGAAGTACGGTGGGGACTTCGTGGGCCCCGTGGCCGCTACGGTAGCCGTGAAGGCCTCAACAGAACCCTGAAAAGGCATGCACTGCGTGACGAGGAGAGATGTACAGATAATAGAATTGTGTTAGCATAAGTTAAATCAGTGATTCAGATTTCAAATTTGTCACAAAAAGGATGTTTTTTTTCTCTCTTTAATTTTTTGTCATTAATCCCAGGAGAAGGGACTTTTCTTTTACATTTTGTAGTCGTCAGCCAGTATTTCTCCTCAGGAAGAAGACGTTTATTTCTACGTTTTCGATTTTATACTCTTATACCGTTCACGAAGAACAACAACAACACAGAAGAACCATTCATTTCACATTGAAAAAAAAAAAAAAAAAAAAAAAGTGGTAGAGCGCTTGCCCGCGAAAGGCAAAGGTCCCAGGTTCGAGTCCCGGTTCCGGCACACAATTTTAATCTGCCAGGAAGTTTCATATCAGCGCACACTCCGCTGCAGAGTGAAAGTTTCATTCTGGAAACATCCCCTAGGCTGTGGCTAAGCCATGTCTCCACCATATCCTTTCTTCCAGGAGTGCTAGTCTTGCAAGTTTCGCAGGAGAACTTCTGTGAAGTTTGGAAAGTAGGAGGCGAGGTACTGGCGGAAGTAAAGTTGTGGGGCGGCACCGTGAGTCGTGTCGGGGTAGCTCAGTGGTAGAGCGCTTGCCCGCGAAAGGCAAAGGTCCCAGGTTCGAGTCCCGGTTCCGGCACAAAATTTTAATCTGCCAGGAAGTTTCATAATTGACACTGCTTGATAGATCACCACTGAACTTAACAGATGTATATGATTATTCATAGACGAGGACAGGAACTGAAGGTGCGGATCTGAACACAGAGAGGACCAAGAGATGGACAGAGAACGAGGGGTGAGAGCTGGGACGATAGAGAGGAAAGATGGACAGAGAGAGGGATGAGAGAGAGAAAGAGAGGGAGAGAGAGGGTGTAGGCAGTAACAAGGGTATGGGGTAAATGAATATCCAGGTAACGCAGAGTTTTCAGCAAGTTACTCATGAAAATGAATAACGATTTCAAAATAATGTAGGTAACACTCAGAAGGTAACAACTCATAATTAATTTCAATAGATCTGTAGCAAATAAGATCGTAATTCAGTAGTTTCGTAGCCTGTCTGCAAAATTGTCTCATGAAGAGGTGGCTATCTTCTGCATTTTACTTCTCTTCTATGCCTGACAAGCGAGAATGACTATGCAGCAGAGATGACTTTTTTTAAGTGAGCGACTAATAGACGACAAACAGGCACGAAAAACACAATGCCGGCAGTTAGCTCTGCTTTAATCCGGCGACCTAAATGGATTGCAGCTGGCGGAGTTTTGTGGTGCGACAGCCCCAGCCGCCGGTCTTGACATAAATCAGTCTGTTGTGACTTATTTACGGTCGTAACTTACTTTCCCTTGACAGCCTTTAAGAGCAGCATGTCTGTCTGCACTGTTTATGCGTTTATATTTTGCATCTCAATTGTTACTTCTTCCACTTCAATACAAAAGGGCTAATATATTTACTTGTAAGTTGCACAATGCCTGACGAAAGAATGGAAGTCTTCAGTACTGAACTAATAAAATTTTTTAGTTCAGATTTACTTCATAACCTGCTACAATGGAAACTCCGATTTTCAATGTCCTGGACTTTGTTTGCTTTGACGGCTGATGGAAGCGCCAAAAATCTCATTTTGAACATAATTACTGACAGAATTTAAAAATTTAAAATCCTGTCATAATTTACTCGTTAAGAAATGAAATTTTGTGTCGCTATTAACACGATAAGGCAAGTATTACAGTTAAAACCCACGTATCTTGAAGTTGACGTGCTCGAGTATACCAATTTTCCTCATCCATTATTCGAAAATAATAGTATTTAGCAACTTCAGACGAAATTAACATATTCTAAATCCTTGAAGAACATTTTTCTCGCTAACACCTCCCACAAAATGATGAAAGGAAAATAGTTAATCGTTTATTACTCTGTACTGTTCACGCTGTCAAAGTGCAATGTCTGCCATGACCTTTTAATTCATGACTTTTTCATTAGTAACTCTATTCGCAGCACTCTTTACAGACAGTATTTATACCGCGCCGTCCTCCGTTGATGTTGGTTAATCCCAGATACCACAGAATCTGAAGTGTTTGCTTAAGTAGAACAGAGGGGAGGCCTTGCTAAGTGTAGGAAGTGTGTTCCAAAACAAACACTTTACCGCTATTAGTGGTCCTGTAGGACATTGTTAGAAAACGTGTTTGCTGTACGAGGGATCACGTGTTCGATTCCGGGGCTTGCGAAAGGTTTCTGTGTAGACGAATGATTGACCATCACCAAAACAGTACGCACGAGGGCCAAAGCATATTAATTATGTTTCAAAACATATCATCATATGGCAGCTAATTTATAAACAACACGTAATTCGTGCTTCACTATTGTAAATATTAAATAAATGCTATTAGGCTGTGTCTAAGCCATGTCTTCACCATATCCTTTCTATCAGGAGTGCTAGTCTAGCAAGTTATGCAGGAGAACTTCTGTGAAGTTTGGAAAGTAGGAGGCGAGGTACTGGCAGAATTGAAGTTGTGGGGCGGGATCGTGAGTCGTGTCGGGGTAGCTCAGTGGTAGAGCGCTTGTTCGCGAAAGGCAAAGGTCCCAGGTTCGAGTCCCGGTTCCGACACACAATTTTAATCTGCCTGGAAGTTTCATATCAGCGCACACTCCGCTGCAGAGTGAAAGTTTATTCCCTTCAATGCTACTATGTGTTTATTTGCAATGAACAGTATAATAAATGACGTTCCTTTAAATCCATGTTATATACTGACGGATCTTATATCTTTATACGAGCAATTCTGGTATAAGCTGTTTCGGAATCGGCTCTAACAAATTCGATGAAATATTGGATTTACACTGTTTTTTTCTTTTGAAGTTTACCTACATAGTTGCATTTTCCGTAAAAACGCGATTTGAATGTGTGTGTGTGTGTGTGTGTGTGACTGTGTGTCAAAAAATCAATTTCGTGTTTTTCGGATCACAGAAGATACGTTAGCCTCTAAAACGCGGTGAGTAGCAGCGTCGCCACTGGGGCTCTACGTCCTCTGACAGAATGTCATTACCAATCGCAATGACATGTCGTGTATCATTAAACGAGTATGTGCGCGCGACGAAGACGTGACTGTGACACGGAAATGGTTCTAACAATTTGCATCACATTTTTCATGTAGATCTGGTTTACCTTATTTATTTACGTATATACATACGTCATTCCAGAAACAACAGGATTTTACAAAATAAATATATCTTATACATTTTTATTTTGTGTACCTTTATACCATTCTTAACGTTTTCCATTAAAATTTTGCATTTTTACATTGAATGTAGGAGCACGGGAGTCAACTCTCCCATTACGACTTATCTTAGAGGCTAGGCTAAGGAAAGGCAAACATACGTTTTTAGAATTGGTAGATTTGGAGAATGCTTTTGACAATGTCGACTGGAATAAACTCTTTAAAATTCTGGAAGTATAAGGGTTAAAATACAGGAAGCGAAGAGTTATATTCAACTTACACAAAAACCAGACAGCGGTTCTACATCTACATAGATACTCTGCAAATCACATTAAAGTGCGTGGCAGAGGGTTCATTAACCACTTTCATAACTTTTCTCTACCGTTCCATTCTCTAATAGCGCGTGGGAAGAAAGAGCACCTAAATCGTTCCGTTTTCGATCTGATTTCTCTTATTTTATTGGGATGGTCATGTCTCCCTAAGTAGGTGGGTGCTAGCAAAATATTTTCACATTCAGAACTAAAAGTCGGTGATTGAAACTTTGCAAACAGATCACGCCGCATGAAGTACACTAGCGGCAAAACACAAACAATACCTTCACTACGCGATAGCAATGGTAATACTACCGATGACAGTACTGCTAAGGCAGAATTATTAAACACAGCATTCCGTAATTCGTTCACCAAAGAAGACGAAGGGATCACTCCAGTATTCAATCCAAGAACAGCTGCCAGCATGCGAAACTTAGAAGTAGATGCTCCTAGAGTAGTAAAACAACAAAAATAAATCTTCCGGGCCTGATTGTATACCAACTAGATTCCTCTCAGAGTATGCTGATGCAATAGCTCCGTACTTAGCTATGATTTACAACCGATCACTCAGCGAAAGATCCGTACCCAAAGACTGGAAAGTTGCCCAAGTTACTCCAATATTCAAGAAAGGCAATAGGAGTGATCCCCAAAATTACAGGCCTATCTCATTGACGTCGATTTGCAGTAGGATTTTGGAACATATACTTTGTTCGAATATTATGAACTACCTCGAAGAGAACGACCTATTAACCAGTAGTCAACACAGATTCAGAAAGTATCACTCTTGCGAAACACAGCTTGCCCTTTATTCACATGAAGTGTTAAGTGCCATCGACAAGGGATCTTAAAT
Organism: Locusta migratoria; assembly: GCA_026315105.1. NCBI lineage: Eukaryota > Metazoa > Arthropoda > Insecta > Orthoptera > Acrididae > Locusta > Locusta migratoria. Next base: position 380,654,409 of record CM048748.1, on the reverse strand, counting down.
CGATTCCATATTTCTGGATTTCAGGAAGGCTTTTGACACTGTACCCCACAAGCGGCTTCTAATGAAATTGCGTGCTTATGGAATATGTCCCCAATTGTGCGGTTGGATTCACGATTTCCTATCAGAAAGAACACAGTTCGTTGTAATTGAAGGGCAGCTCGTTTTGTTCTATCACGTTACGGGGGGAAAAGCGTCACGGAAATGTTGCACGAATTGGGGTGGAAATCATTAAAAGAAAGACGTTATTCATTGCGGCGTGATCTGTTTGCGAAGTTTCAATCACCGACTTTTAGTTCTGAATGTGAAAATATCTTGCTAGCAACCACCTACTTAGGGAGACATGACCATCCCAATAAAATAAGAGAAATCAGATCGAAAACGGAACGATTTAGGTGTTCTTTCTTCCCGCGCGCTATTAGAGAATGGAACGGTAGAGAAAAGTTATGAAAGTGGTTAATAAACCCTCTGCCACGCACTTTAATGTGATTTGCAGAGTATCTATGTAGATGTAGATGTAGTTAGCGTCTTTCTTTTAACGATTTCCACCCCAATTGTTGCAACATTTCCGTGACGCTTCCCCCCCCCCCCCCCCCGTAACGTGATAAAACAAAACGAGCTGCCCTTCTCTGAACCTTCTCAATGTCTTCCGGCAGTCCCACCTGGTGAGGGTCCCACAAGGGGCAACAGTACTCCAGGAGAGGACGCACAAGTGTGATGTAGGCAGTCTCTTTGGTGGAACTGTTGCATCTTCGAAGCGTTCTGCCGATGAAACGTAACCTTTGGTTCGCCTTCCCCACAATATTTTCTGTGTGTTCTCTCCAGTCAAAGTTGTTCGTAATTGTAAATCTAGGTATTTGGTAGAATCTACGACCTTAAGGTTTGACTGGTTTATCGCGTAATTAAAGTTCAGCGGATTTCTTTTAGTGGTCATGTATATTACTTCACACTTTTCTTTATTTAGTGTCAATTGTCAATTTTCGCACCATGCAGAAATTTTGTCTAAATCGCTTTGCAGTTGCTTTTGATCCTCAATTGACTTCACTAACCGATAAACGACAGCATCATCCGCGAACAGTCTAAGGGAGCTACTCAGATTGTCTCCTAAATCGTTTATAAACACCAGAAAGAGTAATGGACCTATAACGCTTCCCTGTGGAACGCCAGATATCACTTCTGTTTTACTCGATGACTTACCGTCAATTACAACGAACTGTGACCTTTCTGATAGGAAATCGTGAATCCAATCGCACAATTGGGGAGATATTCCATAAGCACGCAATTTCATAAGAAGCCGCTTGTGGGGTACAGTGACAAAAGCCTCCCTGAAATCCAGAAATATGGAATCGTGAATAAAGGGAAAGCTGTGTTTCGCAAGAGTTATAAGAGTCGAAGGGCATGGAAGGGAGGCAGAAGTTGGGAAGGGAGTAAGACAGGGTTGTAGCCTTTCCCCAATGTTGTTCAATCTGTACATTGAGCATACTGTGCAGGAATGGTACCCAGGAGGTTATAAACCTTGTGGAGCTGATTCTTGTGTTGCAAACAGTATGTGTACCAAATTTGGTTGAAATTGATCCAGTAGTTTTGGATAAGATGTGGAACATACATACAAGCAGGCAACCATTTTTTATAATAAATAGAGATTCATTAATTCCTTTACTGTACAGAGAAATACTCCATGTTGAAATGTAAGGTGGATCAGATACTACTACATTAAGTGATTATTACAGTATTTTTTGGTATAAAGTTGTTGGTCTTATTTTGAATAACACAAAAAGGGACAAAAACATAAAAATATCTCAAGTGTTGCCGAGAATCTCAAGTCTGGCAATCCTAAAGAAGTTCTCTATATATTATTTGCAATCACTACTAGAGAAATTTAATGAATAAATAAAATAAAATATAAACCGCAGCGTCCACCCCAACAACTTTTACCTCAACATCTATGAAGGTCCCATAGTTCGGTACAGTTAGGAGTAATCTCGGCTAGAGCGACGAGCGCGAGCCATTGCGGGTGCAGGTGGGAACGTCTGTTAGGAAAGTGAGAGGGCGCTACTGTCTTTATTCGGCGCGTGCGTGTTTTGTTGCGCCAACAACAGAGGCCGCCTGGCCTGGAGAGTAACCCTCCCCCCCTCCCCTCCCCCTCCAGCGGGGCTGGAGAGCCGGCTAACAATGGCCGCGTAACGAATGTCTGTGCTCGAGGCGTGGCGCCACGCCAGGGCGAGCCAAAATACGAGGGAAAGCCGGGAGCGCGCGAGTGCGATGGTGGCGCCGCCACTGCCGAGCACGGATCGACGACACTTCCTGCTTCCGTTATCGTTCACACTCTTAACCCCATTTGCTGTTCCGTATGGATATCGAGTCTGAAATATAGGGCTGTATGCCCTCCCAGGGTTTAACAGTATCTCTCTGTAACACAAGGTGTAGTAGATAATTAGAGTTGTGGCGAAGTTGCAGAGCTCTTACACAGGGAGCAGCACATTCACAACATGGTGTAACATGAAGGCTAACCTAACCAACTAATGAACCAATCACAGAGGTGAAATGAAATGACAGTGTCGCTGTACGCTGTCCTGAAGCTGATGGGTGCGGCCTGCCACAATATCAAATACCTGACAATATTAGCAAACTATAAGATTGCTTCTTGTTCGTAACTTCTGCTGTGCACTCGCTTCTACTGTTTTCACTATTAAAGATTACAGTGCTTATGTGAAAAACATAGCACCCATCCTCAAGTACCTTGGCCTCACCTTTTTCATATCCCTGGATCCCTCACCTCCGCACAGTTCGCCAGAAGGCCATGTCCCACCTCAATCTCCTTAAAAACCTTGCCGGTCGGAAGTGGTGCCTCAACCCATCCACTACCCTCCATACCTACAAATCCACCATGCGTCCCATCCTACGCAACTTCCATCCCACCTGGATATCCGCTCCCCCTAACTACTATCCAACCCTTCAAATCTTCGAACGCCACGCCCTCTGCCTCGCCTACCACATCCGCAACCCTCCCCAACCTCCTCCAGTTTCTTGAACACATCCGACGTCAATATATATCATCCATAAAATTGAATTCTGCTACCATTTGGTTTACCCATCCTGGGCCTTTGCCACGCTTTCACCAATACATCCCTCCCTCCCTTCATCCCCACACTCTTCACATCCTCTCCCAGGGTAACTCCCAGCACCTCCTCCTCCCAGATAACGACCTTCACCTTCATCCTGAAATCTATCCCTCTTACCAGTCCTGATCCTCTCCCTCAACGCCCCCTCTCCCCCTTCTCTCCCGGTCCCTTCCATCGCTTGGCTATCCTCCTCCCTCCCCTCTCCCTGGGAGTCCCTGCACTCCCTCCCCAGTCCTACCCCTCCTCCCCCGATTCGGAACAACCCTCTGTTCCCCTGTGGGGTTCACCCTCAGGCAGTGTTTTAACTTCAGTGTTCCGTTCAGTGTTGTGCATGTCATCGTCGTCAGTGTGTCTTCGATTTTAAGTGTGTCATCGTGGTGTATTTTAAAAGTGCAACCAACGCTTCCAAACAAGCGTTCCATTCGTCAATTTTAAGTGTGTCATCATCGTCAGTGTTCCTGTCTCTATGTGTGTTTCGTTAGTGTCACCGTGGCATATGCTTTTATTTTTCAAACTATATGTGTTTTAATTTCTTTGCAAAGTGCATTTCCTTCAACGTTTCTTCATTCTGTTTTTAATGTATCTTCTTTATCCCATTGTTTGTCACTTTATGTTCCTTGATGTTAAATCATGAGGCTGAAGAGCAGCCTACCTGTGTGTAAAGGTATAAAAATAACAATAAAGGAAAAAAAGACATAGGACCCCATGTGGCTTCTGTATGACCTCATCCCCTTAGCTCGTCTTGTCCGTTTCATTGAACACCCCCGCCTCCGTTTCCTCTAATGTAAACTGGATCCCCTGCACCCAATTGTCTCACCGATCACGGTCTGTTGCCGCGCCACCACTAACCACCCCCCCCCCCCCCCCACACACACACAACCACCTGTCTAGCCTCCTGATGCTTTCCTGTGGCAATTGCGCACCCCCCCCTCCCTGACGATGCCTGCTGTCTAGACATCTATCCTTCGTACCAGCTCTGATCTTCCCCCTCTTCCTTCCCCCTTCTCCCTCCTTGATCCCTCCTTGAGCGCCCACAACCCTCCTCCCTCTCCTTCCCCCCTACACTTGCCAGTCCTTCCAGTATTCCCCTCCTACTCCTTACAGCTTCCTGGGACATCCCATCCTGCAGAGACGCACTAATTCGAAGAATACTGACGATTTCCAATTTACAAATCGAATTCAAGTGGATTCAGTTCCCTTTGCATCTTGCCATTGTTATTACCATCAGCAAAGCACAAGGTCGATCGTTGACTATTGCTGGCTTAAATTTGGAACCTCCATGCTTTTCACACGGTCAGTTGTATATGGTCCGATCCCGAATTGGGCGACCATAAAATTTATATGTTTGTACTCTTTATCTTTCCCTTTGGCCCTGTTCCCACACGGACAGGGTCGGCTCTTTGTTAAATCCGGATTTGGCGTGTTAATAGTTACAGGGTGTCCGGATGTCCTTTCTGTCGCCACCCCAAGCCTCCCAGGAGGAAATGTGGACACCAAATGTCTGCGTAAAGTGGTATACGTGTGAAAGAGTAAAGTGTTACAATAAAGTTTGCGAATCGTGTAGCAGAGGCGACACTTGGAGACCAGCCGGTATTCACCTAGGGGGATGTGGAAAACCGCCTAAAAACCACACCCAATCTGGTCGGCACTCCGCCCCCCTTCGTTAAATCCGACGGGCGGGTTCGATCCAGGGTTGATATGCCTCCTCGTCTCGAAAGCGGTGCGTTATACCAGACGGCTAATCGAGCGGGTCTTATATGTTTTTACTCCATACAGAAAAAAAAAGTATGACTGCTGGCCTTAAGATGAATTAATAAAAGAAATATAATTTCATCTGGCTACATTAATTAGTTCTACCCGTGTCAATCCAGTGCGGGTCTATACTAATAAAAATGAATTACTGCATGTATGTAAGTGCATCACTTGAGAACGGCTTGACCGATTTCCGATTTGGCTATCTTTTTTTGTTGTGCGTATTTCAGTGTGTCTTTGAATGATTTCAAAACCATAACTGACGATTCGGACGATGGAAAGGAGTAATCGTTTTTTCTTTTTGTCTGTTATGAGCCTGGAAAAGTTTATAGGAAAAAAAATTAGGGATGCTACAAAGGAAAGTGAGAAAATTCGGAAAAAATAGCCAAAATCGTAATTTTTGTATGCATAGCTTATGACAGAGACGGCATATTTTGTTTAAACAATCACTATTACATTCTGCAGATTACTGTACTTTTTCATCAACAAGGGTTTTATGCTCCGCAACCCACCATGCGGTGCATGGCAATGCAACAATCTTCAACGCCGTTCGATCACTCACCATAAGTGTTAGCAGGTATACCTAACTTTTCACAGATAGTGGGGAGGAGGACATAGAAAGGGGGAGGAGGAGATGGGCAGAGAAATGGGGGAGGATCAGGTGAACAGAGCGAGAAGAGGGTGGACTAATGGAAGATTCTAATGAATACATAATGTGGGAAATGCCTCAGTCAGCTACACATACCACTGTTTATATCAGAGGCAGGGGAGAAGGAGCTGTACAGGAACGAGAGGGGTGGGTAGAAGAGGAGGAAGAGGAGGAGGAGGAGACGAAGATGGGGCTAGGTATAGGTCAGGAGGAGACGGCAAATGGAGGGGGAGGAGAAGATGACAAATAGAGGAGGAGGAGGAAGAAAGAGGTAGAGACAGAGGAGGGGGGAGGGAGAAGGAAAGTATCGAATTGCCGTACTACTATCAATTGCAAAGCATTGCCCTGTTTGGTAGTTAATAATAGAAAAATAAAAATCTTTTTGTGGGAATGACAAATGTGTGTCCATATAAGTAAAACAGGTTTCTGGAAACTGCTAGTGTAGAAGGCTAATTGGTATTTAGTGAACTGCAACAATCTGAATAAAAATATAATCAAGTGACTATAACAACGACAGTGACCTGTAGTATGGTACAGTAAAAATTGAAATGATGTGTAAAATAACCCAACCTTAATATGGAGGGAAGCAATAACCCATATATTACAGGAGTGGGTGCAAAACACAAATATCGCAACCTAACATGTAATTTGCTAGTAGAACTTCCGGGTTATAAGGCCGTGGTCCATAAAACTTTTCAGTTTCACCTAACATTTCGTCCAGAGCTGCGCCGGACATCCTCAGAGGTCTTCTTACTTGCGTTGAGCCTTGGTGACTGATGAGTCGGGTGACTGAGAGCGCCATATATACTGTGAAAAGTGGGCGTGGTCAAGCCGTCACGTTATCAGCAGAGATAGTCCTTGTCAAAGATAAAACATCATTATCGATTGCAATAGGTCAGAGATAAAACTTGTCGATCTTTAAAAGCTAATGTCTATATGTTTCATAGCTTCTTCTTTCCTGCTAAAATTTTCTTTATGTTTATATATTTCAGTTGCTTCCCTGTATTGTGGATAGTAATTCGTCATAGTACATAAAACTGATGTTTCAGAAAACCTCACTATGTCACTTCCAGATTGAAGAGCGTGCTCTGCCACAGCCGATTTCTCTGTTTTTCCTAGTCGGCAAAGACTTCTGTGTTCCTTCAGCCTAGTTTCTATACTTCTTTTTGTGGTTCCAATATAAACTTTACCCCATGTACACGGAATTTTATAAACGCCACAAGCAGATAGAGTAGGTCGTTTATCCTTCATAGAACGTAGTACCAGAGATATTTTCTTAGTTGGTCTGAAAACCGGTCTCATGTTGTGTTTGCGTAATATTTTCCCTATTTGATCAGTTACTTTTCCGATAAATGGCAGGAAAACTGTGTTCTTCCATCGCTTTGTTTTATCACATGTTTTTAGACTATTATTATTTGGTCGCAGAACCCTGTTTCCTTCTTTATCTGAATATCCATTTTTCTTGAAAGCTTGCTTCAGGTGTTTTAATTCAGCATCCAGGTGTTCCGGAGTGCAGATTTTTTTGGCTCTGTCAACGAGACTTTTGATGACACCTCTCTTCTGCTGTGGGTGATGGTTAAGAGTTCTTATGTAAATATTTGTCTGTTTGTGTAGCTTTTTGAAAAACTTTATGTTTCAGTTTTCCATCTACCTCTCTCATAACTAGAACATCCAAGAAGGATATTGCGCTGTCTTTTTCCATTTCCATTGTAAACTGGATTTTTTTATTTATGTTATTCAGATGAGAAAAGAATTCATCCAATGCTTCTTTACCGTGAGGCCATACCACGAATGTACCGTCCACATACCGATACCATAGAAAAGTTTTATGGACCACGGCCTTATAACCCGGAAGTTGTACGAGCAACTATCACATCCGGTCGTGAAAGCCTTCATTGCATGATCTAACGTGTAAGGACATGTGGAGGGAGGGAGGTAGTAGGTGGATGTTTGGAGGATGGTGTGTTACAGGGATAGTGCAGTTAGTTAGGTCAGACAATAAATGATGAAAACTAATGTATGTTAATGATGATGAGTGGGAAAGGACGAGTTGATTATTTTTTATGGCAGGGGTGAGATAGAGAGGAGAGGGGGAATAAACAAATATACACAGAAATAAAAATAAAGAAATAAAATAAAATGAATCTTGCAAGCTTGGAAATCCATGGATAATAATTGGCAAAAGCTATAATATATCGGAGAAAGTGGAAAGCATGTGATAGTAGTTAAAGTTTGTGGGATTGGAGGGATGTTGGTGGGAGAATGATAGGTGAGTGGGAAAGAATAAATGGAAAGGAAATGAGGGAAAGGAGGTTTGATATTGAGATGTAAAGTTGGTGTGTAAAGTAAGTACATACCCCAAACGAACCCCCTTATATACTGTGCCTATGCTTCCTAAGTATTCACTCTAATAAATTACTTTTCTTCCTTAGATGGAATTGTTTCATGTCATTGTGAATTCTGGCATAATGTGTGCACTTGATGTTCAGTGTCATTCCATCATTTTCAGGTGAAAACTTGTAAGACACAATCATGTCGATAGTAATAAATGTTTCTGTTATATGAACTTACGTCTTTTTATATTTAATTACTTCTGTATTTTTATCAGACTACAGGACTGCAATGTATGACTATTTTAACTTTTGGAGTTTTTCAAGGACGATGTTATATGCTCCATATCTCTTGCCCTTATATTTATGCGCTTTTAATTCGATCGTTTTTTGTAAAATGTATACTTTTTATGCTACTATGTAACTGTTTTCCTATGCAGACACCTGAAGAAGTGCCCGAAACCAGTACAGTTGCACATCTGCATGGACCTGGCAGTATGAGGTTATCAGTCAGCTCTTGATGGATATTTGGCCATTCTTCAATGGGTGCAATATCCAGCTCTGCAACAGTCGTTGCAGCTGCTGGTCTGAATGCACTGCGTCTGCCAATGCGTCCCAGATACGCACAATCGAGTGTATGTGGGTTGAACAAGCGTCCATTGGCATATCGTCTGTGCATCCCAAGCCTACTTTAGCACGCTATCAACGCTCTCTATATTCTTCATACAGGACGGTGCAGGAGACCTGCAGGGGACAGTCTCAGGCTGAAGTTTGAAAGTCACAGTTAGTGAGAGCCAACGTTCGAGTCAAAGTCGACGCGATCAGACACTGTCATACGGCTTTATGTTGCACTGAAGGAGAGATAGGCTTCAGTGGAAAAATGCACCTTAAGTTATAAACAGTTAAATTTTTACGGAAAGATACTTTTAACAAAACTGCTAGGAGATTTAAGCCCGGTTTACACATTTTGTAGGGTGGTAAATTACTTGTTCATTTATTTTCTATTTTTATGGTGCTTTTATGTATTCTATGTGTATTGGGAATAATATGTTAGTCCTTCGTCCTTCCTTTCCAACATTTTTTTCCTTGCATGTCTTAAGAATGTGCGTCAGAATGTATTGTTTGGTAAATCTACAGTATGTGTCTTGGATGACAATTTTCGCTTTGTTTTTGGGAAATATATTTGTTAGCTGTTAGGCGCTGTCCCTGCCTGTGGAACGCAGAGCTGGGCTGGCTATGTCGAGAGAGGCTGGTCTCTGGCGACACGTATATGGGAGCAGTTTGCGAGGCGGGACCTATCTGTCTATAGGCTCACTACTGGAAGTGGCTCCACTCTCTGTAAAACATTTGATAATGTATCGCTTCCCTTTTAGGTAGCGGGCAGTGTGGGCTGCATTACACAGGATTCCTATTATCATGTAACCTCTTAGTGTACGGCTTTGGAGAGTATCCGTTAGCCTTTATTTATGACGAAAGGGTAAAACATACTTTATGTTCTCGACATATTTCTTGTAGAAAGTGTCAACCAAACTTTTCATGGCTTACACATCTATTTACTGAAGAAAATGTTTACCGGCAAACACATCAAACAATATCAGAAATTCAATAAAAAGGCGAATAATTACTTTAGTTTTCATATCTTGTTTTCTTGCTAACGGTCAAATGAAGACGTTCTCATCAAATAACTCTAACTCTTGCACTGTTGAAATAACTTCCATTAAAATACCTTTATATATTTACGTTCGTGTTTATGCAAAGTGTAGGCTTTATCCTGGTAAAACGTATATATCTTTCTGTTTGCAGATATTTCTCTCTTTTGTAGGAGAATGATAGTAGAATAAAAGAATACTAGGCTCTGGTTGAGCATTTTCGGCGTGATGAAAGCTCAAAGCAAACAATAGATTACAGGAAAATAACACGCGAAAGCTTTTCTGAAATATGAATGAGCTCCACCAGAATAGTTTACCTTCCGATATTAGAAGGTACCGCTACAGTTCCTTGCTGCTGCGTATGCGCATTCTGCAGCAACACTTGGAAATTTAGAACTCCACACTCGGCACAATTTACAGATCATTGCCGTTACAGTCGCACTCGTGATGGTGTTGATTGCTGATTTACTCGCAGGGACGAAAGGCGCTCGCACTTACCGTAGTCAATCTTCACCACAAAGTCCTTAGTGTAAAACGGGCTTTAAGGGTTGCTCGACGTTCAGATTTTATGGGACAGTACCGGTTTCGGATTAAATGCCAAATAAATATTCTTATACCGTCTATTTCGTCTAATAATTGTGTTTTAGCGGTTAATGTTATGCGAAATAATGACTTTTTCATTGTTTCACTTGCCGAGGTCTGTCAAGAGCATAGTCGGATCACCTAGCTTCAGAGACAAATGTATAACTTTGAGAACGGAAACGACAGAATTATAGATGTAGTTGTGATTTTGGAACATTCTATCGGAATCACAGAACTGCATAAAGAGGAAGAATTATTTCAGCGAAAGTGACCTCTTTTATGCGGAACACTGATGTTGCTTTGACCAGTTGCAAGGTTACTTGTCATAATTATATGCTTTCAAGTGCTTATTTATAATTTCCTGATAATAAGATCTCTGATGGGGTTTTAATTTCCGTTTATCTCTTTGGTAGGATGATATTAATAAAATTATCCTTGTAGTGTGATTCTTGAGTTTCTCCCGGCGTATTTGATAATCAAAATATCCACGGGTGTACTGCCGGTCTATAGTGTCCAACGGGCCCGTGGATATTTTGATTAACCTTGTAGTGTTCATGTTTCATGTCGATTTGTTCATTTAAAATTTGTTGAAGATAAATTTGAGCGTGAGAATAAATTTCAACTTCCTCAAGAACGTTTATTAGTGTTCCATATTCACACAAACGAATTTACAATCAACAAATTTTAACTGAATTTGCATGTGACATAAACAGTACTTAGAAAATTTTATTACTATCATCCCACCAAAGAGATAAACGGAAATTACAAACAAGTCAGAGATCTTATGACCACAAAATTATAAGTACTAGAAAGGGTAGAATTATGACATGTAATCTTGTAATCATCTGTCAAATTAGCTGTCATATATCGACTACATAGCTACTTTTGATATAAGGACAACATTATAAAGAACTACAAAAACAACAGTTCTTATACATCTGTTAATCCAACACTTAAATAACACAGATATACAGAGTGAAAAATCGATATTACAAGGAGAAGATGACTAATCACTGTGTGTATAAACAGGTTATATAACAGTTGAAATTATCCAGCTAAATTTAATAGGTAATCATCCACGTATTTTACAGTGATCTACCATTATTTTAGTCGGGTCCGGTGGTTTTGGGTTGAAGCGCTCAACTGGAAACCGAAGGGTCGCGGGTTCGAAACCCGGTTGGATCTCGGATTTTTCAGTCTGCGCCTTAAACAATCCTTCACCTCGCAACGATGTGAGGAGTCGCCAGAAACCACACGTTGTTCAGATTCCACGTTAAGCTGCAGTTCCCCTTTCCCAGGTTGGATAACTGGGGTAGGTTAGAGACACGCAAGTCGCCCAAGTGGCGTCCAATTGAAAGACTTGCACCAGGCCTATGAGCCAGACGGAATTATTACTATCCTGACGACGAAAATCGCGCCGAAACAGGGCTGTAGAAATAAATAATTTATTTCTAGCAGCGTCGTTGGTATAAATCGTCTTCTAAAACTGTCTCTAAATGTCATATAAGTAGTGGGCCCAGAAGAATACAAATTTTATTCGGAGGTTCAGTAAATAGATAGGACGCTCCCCCTCTTCTCTCCCTCACCCCCCCCCCCCCCACCTCCACACCGGCATACCACGTGCTAGTAGGGACGGTGGGCTCAAGCTTTCCTTCCTTGGCTCCCCGCTCTCGCCTCTGAATTCTTGGAAGACCGACGAACAAAGTGTACTGCAGCGTGTTTCAGAGAGCTGCATCTTAATTCACGGTTTGAGCAATTTGTCATTCTGGCAGAAGAGAAATGCCTTATAGATCGGCAGACGCGGGGAGAAAGTGGCGCGGTGTTTACTCAGCAAGGGTTGGCGGAACTGGGTCAAGGAGGGGCCAGAGTCAAGGCCGCGCTACAGTGGCGCCGCGCGGCGGCGGCGGCGGCCGCCTCATCACGCGTCATGAATATTTGAGGCGCGACTCTCCCCCTTCCCCCCCTCCCCCCCTCACCCAGCGCCACCGTCAGTGCGACAAACTGTGTGACGTTTAACCTTTCCCGCAGTCTGCTCGCACCGCACGGCGACGCAGGCCGCAGCGAAGGCTGCACTCCTGACCTCGGGGAAGTACCGACCATCGTGATCACGTGGCCACAAGCCGAGACGGGAGAGTCGATTTTTTTTAAGGGCAGCTAGTATTTCCCAGTATCCACTTGTTTCTAGTTTTGTGTTCTCCATAAATACACCTATATTTTTCCGTAAAATAGGCATGGCGCTAATGACTATTAACATGGAAATACGATAATTCGGGAACAGAGAGAGCCTACCCCTATCAATCTTCCACAGTCCGCTGTATAGAGCTGATGGTCAGTTGGTAGTGAATACGTAACGCATAGAGAATATTGCTGTTCTGAATGAGTCTTTGCCGGCCGCGGTGGCCGAGGAGACTGAGGCGCTCCAGTCACGGTCTGCACGGCCACTACGGTCGGGGGTTCGAATCCCCCCTCGGGCATGGATATTTGTGCCGTCCTAGTTCGTAAGTAGTTCATAAGTAGTTTGTAAGTTTAGGGACTGATGACTCCGTAGTTAAGTCCCATAGACTATACAAACATTTGAACATGACTTTATATTAATTAAAAGTAAGTATTTTTAATTATTTTAGTTTTAGTTATACCTCGAAAGTATGTGTTATGTCATAACCTTTCGATTTAAACGTACTTATATTGTGAGTAGCGATGGAACTTTAAATATAAGAGTTGTTTATTTCTAACTGCATACCGGTGGGTAGGTATTGTTTGCGTTTGCGTCCACCATATTTGATTACGCGCTACGTCCTTCTCTCTGGGCGATTGGAAGAAAGGCCCATACCTTCATCGGGTTAGATAGCCACGCTGAAACAGTTCTGTTACCCAAACCACAATCCACATATGGATCGATCGACTCCAGCAGATTAATGTGACCAAAAATCCCCTGACAGACAAGCAACTTCATCTCAGAAACTTCTACAAGACTAGGTAATATTTGTCCTGTGATTACAAATGAAACAAACCAAGACAATTCTACCAAAATTCTGAACAATATTTCACTTTTGCAAGTCAGCCCTGAAACTAACAAAGAAACGTACAAAAATTAAAACTACAAAGTTAACGTCAAAAGAAATATTAAAAAGTTAAAATGAAAACGTTATGAAAAAGGAGAAAAGAACCAGGCCTATTGAGAAAGAACAAGTGGAAAATGTTGGGGTCTGGAAGGTTACAGAGCCTTCTGATGTTTAGACTCGTCAGATGAAGTCCAGTAGAAAGATGATTCAAGTGTCAGTCTTCATAAGGGGAAGAGTGCGTTGGCTGCGGGGGCGACTATTCGGAAATAAAACCTGTGATTGGACTGAGTATCAGGTGTAAGCGCTATTTACACGAATCCTGCACAGCCCATGTGGATGATTGCCATAGATATAGCGGTGCCCTTTTAAAAACAAAATCGAAGCCAGTAAAACTTCCTGTCTATAAATTCAGCGTAGCTCCAAAGTTAACAAAACGAGTATCTGAAGTGATTTCTTGTTATTTTCTGTATAAAACTAGTATGTTCCAACAAGTAATAAAAATGTAAAACAATCAAGAATCGTACAGCACTTTTTACATATGATGTTCAGTGTAAGCTGTAATTTAACTACATTAATATCTTTATAAAATAGTTTCTACGTCATGAGTCAATGAAACATGTTCAATATGTTACAGGTCATTAATAATTTTCTTTTTGATTCTAAAGTGTTTAGCCCGATGCCAATCTATCTATCCCTTAAATGTTTGGCCATCTAACACTGATATTCGGGTGAGATGGCCGAATGCTGTATTTATTTATTTATTTATTCTTTTTGTTTGTAGAGCTTATGGGAGTTAACAACGGGGTCATCAGTCCCTAAACTTACAAACTACTTATGAACTAGCTTATATTAAAGACAGCACAAACATCCATACCCGAGGGGGGATTCGAACCCCCGACCGCAGCGGCCGTGCAGACCGTGACTGGCACACCGCAGACCGCTCGGCCACTGCGGCCGGCCTGTATTTTTTATAAATGGTTTTAGCTAGTATACGATTTAGTGTATTTTGTAAACAAATATGGCTTTTAGTTTTTGTGAAGTGAAAATGTAATGTATGAAATGGTTTATGTTGTTATAATGTATTCGGTTTGCAATACTGGCTTTTGAAAAATCATAGCCATCCATCCTAGATTTACACTAATTGACATAGTGTAATTTCTCAAGACCTGCTGCAAAGTAACCAGACTTCCCAAAGGCACTGACGACGCTGGATGGCTTGAACATCTATCTGTACACCATTCTGATAATGATAGTGTTAAATTGAACTGATGCATTTACTATCAAAAACCCGCGGCGTTTCTCGTCAATACAGCGTCTGACAATAAAGTTCGGTGAATAATCCTATAACTTTAACTCATATGACCTATTAAATGCAGTTACCTTACTGCCATTCGAAATAGCCGCCTTCCATAACTATGCACTGCTATGATCTGCGAAACATGACCTGGAACTTTGCATGAAGTCTTCCTTTGGGATAGTGTTCAAAAACCTCGTCAAGTTTCGTTGCATCCAGGAAAAAATCATGAAATGTCTCCTTTTAAAGTGAGTTTGAGTATTCGAGGTAATAGGAAGAATCTGGAGGGTTGAGATCCGGCGAGTATAGTGGATGTTGAAGGTGTACCATCCCCTTTTTTGTCAGGAAATGTTTGACGATATTGCTTTAATTTGGGTGAGGGTTTCCGTAAACAAAACACCAGGAATCTTGTGCGTACTGGGCTCGTACCTTCTGTACAAGTTGCATGAAATGGGTAAAAATTTTAAATGTTCAAATGTTTGTAAATCTATCGGACGAAACTGCGTGGTCATCAGTCCGTAACTTACAAACTACTTAAACCTAGGTAAACTAACCTAAGGACGAACACACACACCCATGCCCCAGGGAGGAAAAATTTTAACGTACGATGCAGCGTTCACGTTGTTTCCTCAGGTAGAAATTCCTTGTGAATAATGCTGCGACTGTCGAAAAAGGCGATGAGCTTCGTTTTGATGCGTGATTTGTCAGCTCTGACCTTTTTCCGACGTGGTGATGTCGGAGAACGACATTCCATGTGTCATGCCGGTCGCGGTGGCCGAGGAGACTGAGGCGCGCCAGTCACGGTTTGCAGGCCACTACGGTCGGGGATTCGAATCCGCCCTCGGGCATGGATTTTTGTGCCGTCCTTAGTGTTAGCTAGTTCATAAGTTGTTTGTAAGTTTAGGGACTGATGGCGCCGTAGTTAGGTCCCATAAGATATACAAACATTTGAACATTTTTGTGTCATATACCGGTGGTTCGCCTGAAGAGCGGACAACCCAAAATGCAGGCTACATGCGCATGGATGCATATTAGTGAGGCGTTTCACAGCGACGGTTCCGTAGTCACATCCCTCCCCCCTTCACTTCCACACCCTCTACATCCTCTCCGAGGGTGGCTTCCACCACCTACCTCTCCCTGACGACGTTCTCCAAAACCGTCCCGACATCTATCCCTCCTTCCAACTTTGACCCCTCTCTGTGGATTGCTGCCGCCTCCTCCCTCCCCCTCCCCTCCCACTCCCGTTCCCCGCTTGGCTCACCCCCTCCTTTCTCCACCTCCCCGGGAGCTCCTTCCAGTTTCCCCCATTCTCCCCTCCCCCACCTCCTTCCCCTTCCCCCGCGCCTTCTCCATCTTCCCGCCCCCCATCCCCCTGCAGGGCCAGTACAGTGCTGTGTTTTTAAGTGTTCAGTGCTTCGTGTGTATAGTGTTTCGTCGCCCAGTGTTTTTTAACGTTGCGTTCACCAGTGTTCAGTGTCGCCGTCTTGTTATGTATCGTCGTCTGCAGTGAGTGTTTTTTAGCCACCGTGGCAATGTCTTGTTTTAACAACCATATATGTTCTGTCTGCTGTCACATTGTCTTTTAACATTCTCCCAAATTTTCATCTTGTCATTGTAAAAGCACCATTTTTTTTTTATATTCTGTTTTGTCCATTGTTTACCATTCTCTCGGCTGCCTGCCTAAAAAAAAAAAAAAAAAAAAAAAAACCACGACGGCAGTTCTCCTACGACAACCACAGTTGAGGGATCACGAGCGACGCTCCGGGGAAGAGTCTCTGCCAGCGATGCCGCGCCTCCAAGACTTCCCGCTCTGTCTTCCTGGCCGTTCTCTCAAGGCTGTAGTAATCTACCTAACTGGTGAAGAAGAAAACATTTAATTAATGTTTGTTGTTTTTGCCGTAGTTTCAGAAGTTTGTTTTGTTTCCAGAAGATGATTAGTTTGTCTTGTTAATCAGACAGTTTCTGAGGCGAGATATAGCACCATGCTTTGCCATTTAGTTTCACGCTCGTACCAGAGACACCAGGTTTCGCCCTCAGTGACAATACGGTTAAATAAATTGGGTGTCGCAATCGCCGTTTTGACAAAATACTGTGAAGCCTCTGAAAATGACTTCTTCTGATCGACATTCAAGTGATGTGACAAGACAACACGTTTTCCTCTTCCCTGACTTTTGGTTAAGGATTTGTCGCACGGATTCATGGTTAATCTGTAGTAAATCCGCTATCGTGCGCACAGTTTATCGACAATCGTTCGCGATTAATGTCCTCACATTCTCAATGTCCGTTCGTCCGCTACGGGCGTTGTCAGAAACACTTTCTCGGCCTTCTCGAAAACGGGCGAACCACTCGTACACACACTTCATGGCCTTGGGGAGTAGCGCGTTAGTGTACTTGTAACGCCGTTCCTAGTAACAGTTACTTTACAAAGGTAACGGACGGTAACGGCGCTATTATTTTCCTAAAGTAGCTTTAACTGTAACTAAATTACTTTTATCGGTTAACGATTTAACGGGAGTATCGTTACTTTTTGTCACTCGTAGCATAACATTTTTTTTTATAAGAATCTCAAGACTACAGAATACCATGCTTTGATTTTAGTGAAGAGAAAAAAATAAACAATATTTGTAAGTTACGTATTTTCAACAATGTACGTTGGAAATGTATGAACTATATATTTCAGTACCATTATAACATTTAATAGTACCCATTCAATCATAACATTTTTATTTTATAATTATGTACAGCTTTCGACATGGAGAAGGAAGAAGACACACGCATGACTAGGCCAGCTTATGATGAAGTGTTCGAATTTTTGACGTTGGATGGAAACAAATGATTTCTTTTGTTGCAAATTGTGTCGCGGTGAGAAAACAATTGAAATCAGTTGAAACTCCAAAGCGAACTTAAGAATTCATGTACAATTAGTTTTGTGCTTGCTCGTTGGCTTAAATTGTTGGTCGCTGCTAGTTCTGGACTGCAGTACCGATTTTCACAACATAATGGCGACACGAAAGCTGCTTTTGTGCAGTGTCGGTAAAGAAACAATGTCCTTGGCTTGCTAGCACTAAATGCTCTTTGCAGTTTTCGTTTTTTTTCTGTGTATTTATAGCGTCACATGTTGTCTCTCCGTGTATTCATTCAAAAAAATAAGTAGTCAAGGAGCAACATTTTCGAATTCATAGTTTCTCCGTGACTGGATGCTTGCTGTTGCCGCAATTGTGGTTCAATGAAATGAAAGTCCAGCTCCAGTTGCATTTATTGGTGCTTTATTTAAGCCCACACTACCGGTTTCGGCCTCTATGTTAGGCCATTTTCAAGTGTGAAAAACCAAAAAAGTTTCTAATATCCATTTTGTGTGTTGCCGTCCTCAGTGCGGTCTCACGGCCCACTGGCCAGTGGACACTGCTAACACCGACAGTATTTACACTTGAAAATGGCCTAACATAGATGCCGAAACCGGTAGTTTGGGCTTAAATAATGCACCAATAAATGCAACTGGAGCTGGACTTTCATTTCATTTTCGAATTCGTCACCTAAAGAGACAGAGGAGGCCTGTGAAATGTTCGATGTCATAAAAATAATTAAAAAGTACGACTCCTCCACAGAAAATTGTTACATTGTTTGGTAAGTAAAGTAGACAAAACAATTATGTCTCTCACTTCTCAACACCGCAGCAATAATAATAAGAATCGTTATCTTCAATTTGGAAAATGAGTCCTTATCGAGTTACCGTACGTTACCTTCCGGCCAATGAAAGAGCGATGACAACATTTTGTTTTTACAGCGCTTTTTATGAAGCGGAAATGAATGTAAAGAGTATGTAGGAAGCAGCAGTGTGTACTAAACGTGGCTTTCGTTGTAGCTGTAAACCAACAGTAATGGACCAGTCTGACTTCAGCAGACGTGCAGGATGCCTCGCGGACGGAATTGCGAGTCATACCGTCAAATCAGTAAGTGTGAAAGAGAGCGCATTATTGGCATCCGTCCGAGAAATTGCTGCTCGTATGGGACGAAGTGTTTCGGCAGTGCAGTGGGAGTGTGCTAGCAACGGGTCGAACCAGTTCATTCATGTGAACTACTTCACTCATTCGCGCTCTTTACATTGACGCATTCAAATGAAGTATTTCGTTCGTGAAGTGCTGATGCCGAGAAATAGGCAGCGCTTTCGTTCACTGCCCCTCCCTCACTCAATACTACTTCACAATATGACCAACAGATGGCAGAACCTCGCAATTAGGGGCAGTCAGTGATTCACGCTCTTACAGTATCTGAAATATTTTAAATACATCATGTTGGGAGGGGGAAAAGATAAGCTACTAAGCCTATCTCATATAAAGAAAGAAATATGTTTAATTTTGCTAGCCGCCGGCCGCGGTGGCCGAGGGGACTGAGGCGCGCCAGTCACGGTCTGCACGGCCACTGCGGTGGGGGGTTCGAATCCCCCCTCGGGCTTGGATGTTTGTGCTGTCCTTATGTTAGCTAGTTCGTAAGTAGTTTGTAAGTTTAGGGACTGACGACCCCGTAGTTAAGTCCCATAAGCTATACAAACATTTGAACATTTTTTTTTTTTTTTTTTTTTTTTTTTTTTTTTTTTTTTTTTTTTTTTTTTTTTGCTAGCCCTCTTTCGCCTATGTTGTCAACAAAAGATTTTAGTGGTGTGTGAATCTTGTTTGTTGTCTTACTGACTGAAAACTCCAGTGTCATCAACAACATTGACCATAATGGTATAATTTTATCCAAAACGGAAGCAATAATTTAACCATTTCGATACAGTCTAAATTATTTGTAAATTTTCCAGTCGATGTTTTCTATGACAGGACATCTCACGAGTAACAGAAAAAACCGCTTAACTTGAAATTGAGTGGAAGAAATCATTTTTTTAAAGGTAAATCTCCAATAATTGCTTTTTGTTCATGAAGTTATTTTCACAAACGGTACACGGTACTTACATAACTCATGAAACTGTCATTTAGTGGAATTATTTCAGAAATGTGTACGCGATAAACCTTCCTCATTCAGCTGCGGATTCTGCGCAAGGTTCACTTCCAGACCAGAAGGTTGGATGTGCTATTGTGCTCAAATTGTCACGGTCTATTTTTCGCAACTTACGGCAGTGACAGCGTAACGGTAGTGTGCCGATGATCGCGACGACAGATGAATGCTATTTGAAAACCCAATGACATAGAATGAGGTGAATAATTGTCTTGACGATGAAATAAATGATTAATGTCCTTCCTGTTCTATGGCTGACAGGCATGTACCCTTGTCCGGTCAATAAATTGATTATACTAGAAAGTGAACAGTTCGTTACCAGCATAGCACATTACGCTGCCGGTGGGTTGGAATCAGCGCCAATGTGGCGGGAGAGGGAAATGGAATTAGTGAGTGAACGAGCCATAGCCAAAACAAATGAGTTGTGAATGTTACTATGCGTGCAAACTAAGTAGTCGTGGCTCGCTGATGAAAGCAACCGTAAATAGTACATTCCTTTACAATAGTTCTTATCAGCCACCGCGCCGAGTATGAACTTGAACTTAGTTTGTGCTGGCCCTACGAAGTGTTGAAGTATCGGTTCACTGGAAAAGAGTGATCACTCCACACTTAATGGGAGTGGAGCGTTCACTGTGAATAACTCATTGACGAACTACCCACCACTGGTGTGTGCAGAAAGATTAACGTAAGACCATTGAACGCCACGAGATGGGCAGTCAGATCGCACCACCCACACTCCGCTCCTGAGAAAAGATCGACGCCTCATTCGAATGGTATTACAGGGCAGATGTGCGTCCTCCTCGGTTCTGACGCAGCAGTGGTATAAATGGTACACTATCAGGGCTGACAGTGCGTCGCCGTTTATTACGGCACGGGTTACGTGCTCGTCTTCCATTTCTCTGCCTACGTTCGAGTAATGTGCGCGGAAACATCCAGGACGACAATGTTGTACCTAGCGGCGTCACTCGGGATAGGAATAGTACCACATGTTCTATACGGACGAACCAGATCCTTGTTTTTATTTTTTTCAAAATGATGGCCGCATGCATGGCATTATACACTCCTGGCCATTAAAATTGTTACACCACGAAGATGACGTGCTACAGACGCGAAATTTAACCGACAGGAATAAGATTCTGTGATATGCAAATGATTAGCTTTTCAGAGCATTCACACAAGGTTTGTGCCGGTGGCGACACCTGCAACGTGCTGACATGAGGAAAGTTTCCAACCGACTTCTCATACACAAACAGCAGTTGACCGGCGTTGCCTGGTGAAACGTTGTTGTGATGCCTCGTGTAAGGAGGAGAAATACGTACCATCACGTTTAAGACTTTGATAGAGGTCGGATTGTAGACTATCACGATTGCGGTATCACGACATTGTTGCTCGCGTTGGCCGCGATCAAATGACTTTTAGCAGAATATGGAATCGGTGGTTTCAGGAGGGCAATACAGTACTCGGATCACAACGGCCTCGTATCACTAGCAGTCGAGATGACAGGCATCATATCCGCATGCCTGTAACGGATCGTGCAGCCACGTCTCGATCCCTGACTCAGCAGATGCGGATGTTTGCAAGACAACAACCATCTGCACGAACAGTTCGACGACATTTGCAGCAGCATGGACTATCAGCTTGGAGACCATGGCTGCGTTTACCCTTGACTCTGCATCACAGACAGGAGCGCCTGCGATGGTGTACGCAACGACGAACCTGGGTGCACGAATGGCAAATCGTCATTTTTTCGGATCAATCCAGGTACTGTTAACAGCATCATGATTGACGCACCCGTGTTTGGCGACATCGCGGTGAACGCTCATTGGAAGCGTGTATTAGTCATCGCTTTACTGGTGAATCACCCGGCGTGGTGGTATGGGGTGCCACTGGTTACACGTCTCGGTCACCTCTTATTCGCATCGACAGCACTTTGAACAGCGGCCGTTTCATTTCAGATATGTTACGACCCGTGGCTCTACCCTTCATTCAATCTCTGCGAAATTCTACATTTCAGCAGGGTAATGCACTACAGCATGTTGCAGGTCCTGTACAGGCCTTTCTGGATACGGAAAATGTTCAACTGCTGCCCTGGCCAGCACATTCTGCAGATCTCTCACCAAGTGAAAACGTCTGGTCGATGGTGGCCGAGCAACTTGCTCTTCACAATACGCCAGTCACTACTCTTGATGAATTGTGGTATCGTGTTGAAGCTGCATGGGCATCTGTACCTATGCACGTCATCCAAGCTCTGTCTGACCCAATGCCCAAGCTTAACAAGGCCGTTATTACGGCCAGAGGTGGTTGTTCTGGGTACTGATTTCTCAGGATCTATGCACCCAAAATGCGTGAAATGTAATCACATATCAGGTCTAGTATAATATATTTGTCCAATGAATAACCGTTTAGCATCTGCATTTATTATTGGTGTAGCAATTTTAATGGCCAATAGTGTAGTATGTAAGTTTAAGGAGTGATGACCCCACAGTTGTCCTATAAGCTGAACAAACAGTTGAACAGTTGTTCGGTTCTTTTCTTCTGAACGTGAGCGTAGAAGTCGATGTTCAACAGGCAGGCAGTTGAGATCGGCGACTGGATTTCCTCCGGCGCGTTCCAAGTGCACTGCAGTCGGCATGGGGATCGCTAACAGCTATCGGCAGTGAGCCGTGGGAGAGCAGTGGAGCGCGTTGTAAGCACTGCGCGCGGCTATTGTTATGTGAGGAATGCTTCTGCGCGTAAGGCTGATCGCTAACCTGTTGCGTGTTGTCGGCAGAGGGCAGGGCGGCGGTCTGCAAACACGGCGGACAAAGGGCGCGGCTCGCAAGTGGCTCTCCTTTGAGCGCGACCGCAAATCACCCCACGCGGAACGCAAGCGTCGGAACTGTACGTCAGTCCACCGCTCAAAGGCCTGCAATTGAGGTGTAAGTGGCTTGTGTGTGGTCTGCTAACCATCTAAGGTCTACTTCTTCTTTAGTCACCTTGTGATGAATCCATTGCGTAACAGGTGTGGACGAGTTGATAATACAGTCTTGTTTGCCTATGCCAGAGCTTTCCAAACTGGGTGTCGCGATACCCTGGGATGTCGCGTAATAGTATCAAGGGTGACGCGAGACTAACAAACTTGGACTAAAAAAAAAGACTTGTCATAACATATCACAAAATATCCTTCTCTTCATACTAGCCTGAACACTCGCCTGCAGCTAATCATCCTTCTCTTCATTCATTGCACCACAGATCACATATTAAAGGAATGATCGGTGCACATTAATTGCGTGCTCAGCAGCCAGGCGGCAGCTCTGCTTCAGCAGCAATAGACACTCATTCTTCGTTCAAGCAGCTGTCAGTTGCCAGAATCCACCAAACTGCGCATGCGGAGAGCTGCTGCTGATACCCGATAACAGCTCTTCCCATAGGCAGTTTGCTGGAACTGGCAGCTTCTTGAACGAACCTTCACTGTAGTCTGCTTTCCTTCTCAAAAAGCTGCAACTGAGCGTTTTTTAATGGCTTTATCAAAGCCACGTCACCCTCGGTAGTGTTTCTTACAGTTAAATGTCAATGACACAGTGGCTGTAAAAGCTGTCACACATTGTGAAAGCAGTCACAATTGTCCACTGACTAAAGCTATTCAGTAGCGATTTTAGTATGGAGTATGTCCAAGTGATTAACGGAAAGTAGTATTTTAAATGAAGTGATCGTTGTTTCGAACCTTGGTATGCGTTAATATTTTTTCTCTCAGTTTCCTGTATGTAACAGATTATGGGACCAGAAATGACATTCATATTCTTACTTGTCACAAATATTTATTCATTTTTTCCGAATATGTAGGGACTTTCGAGGCCGTGGTGTAGCAAGAACCTAACAATAGAACTTAAATAATAATTCATCACTTGTCATAAATACATCCTCTTTATTTCTGAACATAATGTGATAATATTGAACTGAAAGGGCACAGCCACTGTGCTGTCTAAATCTGAAATCCGAGCAGCTAATTTCCAGATGCCGGTTTCAATCGATCCAGCAAAACCGTATCTGGCCTTGACATGTACACACGACAGCGACAAACGTTTTCCGAAATTCAGTTTTCGTGTTTCGGAAGTTGGGTCGCATGTAGAAGAAGCAAGTATTACTATGTGAGTTAGGCATTGTTGTCTGCGGTGTTACTCTTTTATACTTCTCCGTAGGTCCTAATGTTTCCTTTTCTTGCGATGAGTGTAAGTAATTGCTGCAGTCAGGATCGACATTAAACATGTCAATTCGTACGAGGATTTCAGTTTCGTTTACGAACTACATTTAAGCGATCTTTATTTCCGTTGCCCCCCCCCCTTCTCCCGCTAGAACCATCTAAATTCTACCATATGTATTTATATTAGTGAAAGGGTGTCGCGCAAAACAGTAAGCTATAAAAGGGTGTCGCCATGAGGGAAAGTTTGGGAAACACTGGCCTATGCAGTCTGTTGTGAGGTTGTTATGAGGAAGGCGTACATAGGTACAGGTTAACACAAAGATCAATATTTTAATAACAAATGAGAAATTTACTAGAATCAAATGAATACTCGACTTGGTGTTGACCACTCGTATGCCTGCCTAGGACAGAAGTTCCACGTCACGTGGCATGCACTCAACTAATGACTGAAGTAGTGCTGTAGGAAGCTAATGCCACACATCCTGCAGAGCTCTCAATAAATCCGCAAGAGTAGGAGGCGGCAGAAATCTCTTCTAAACAACACATTGCAAGGCATCCGAGAAATGCTCAATAATGCACATGTCTGGGGAGTTTAGTGGCTAGCGGAGGTGTCTAAACTCAGAAGAATGTCGTTTTTTCCTGCCGGGGTTGGCCAAGTCGGTCGGAACACACAGTGAACATGAATGGAAGCAGGATACACGATGAACATGAGTGGATGCAGATAATCAGGCAGGATAATTACATATGTGTTGTCTTTCAGATTCCTTCCAAGACGTATGAGGAGTCCTGTATCACTTCAACTGCATACGCCCCACATCATTACAAAGCGTCCACCAGCTTCAACAGACCCCTACCTACATGGAGGGTCTATGGAATCATGAGGTTGTCTCCATACCCGTACACGAGCACTTTCTCGATAAGATTGAAAATGAGACTAGTCAGAGCAGGCAACATGTTTCTAGTCATCAACAGTTCAACGTCGGTGTAGAACGGCCCAGGCGAGGCGTAAAGCTTTCTTTCGGGCAGTCAGCATTGGCACACGAGTGGATCTTTGCATGCTGACACTTGTTCATATTTTAGCCTTGAAATCCGCAGGAATTTCCGAATGATTGCACTTCTATCACGTCGAACGATTCTCTTCAGTCGTCATCGGTCCAGTTCTTGTACGATCTTTCTCCGACCGCTGCGATGTCGAATATTTGATGCTTTACCAGATTCTCGATATTCACGGTGCACTTGTGAAATGGGCTTACGGGAAACTCGCCACATCACCGCTAACTCTGAGGCCCTGTGTCCCATCTCTCGTGTGCCGACTATAACACCACGTTCAGACTCAGTTAAATCGCGATAACCTGCCATTGTACCAGCAGTAAACTGTATAACGTCCCTGACGGACAACTAATGTTTTACATAAGCGTTGCTAAGTGCTGTACCGTCCTCTGAGTTTTTACATATCTCTGTGTTTACATACGTATGCCCATACATTTTCTTTGGCTCTTCAATGTGAAAATACATTGACTGATAGGCTTCGTGTGTTAAACTTCAAACTTTTATTGGCTGTCCGTAATACTGGGTTAAAAAAGACAGTATAAATTTGAAAATTTAATAAATCACGTAATAATGTAGATAGAGAGGTAAAAATTGACACACATGCTTGGAATGACATGGGGTTTTATTAGAACATTTTTTCCAACCACCCGTCCTATGTCACCGTCTACAACTCCGACTACCGTTTGTTTTTCCCCTCTATCAGGATGCCCCACTGTTACGTCCTGTTCCCTTCCTGTGCCTTCTCTATACTGTAGACATGCCCCAATCCGCGCCTCCAGTCTAGCTCCTTCAGTGTGCTGATGACACTGCCCTCCCGCCACAACACCTCCTCCAACAACACGTCCTAGTTTTACTCCTTGTGTACCCACTAATCCCTGACCGTCAAACCCAATAAACTCGAGGCTATCCTCATAGGTCGCAGCATTCCTTCCTTCCGCTTTCACGACTTTCATCTCACCTTACATGGCCGCCCCGTCCGATTCACCCCCACCCTCAAATACCTAGGCCTCACCCTGGATAGCTCCCTCTCCTGGAATCTCGACCTAAAGACGATCCAACTAAAATCCCATACCCGACTCTGTCTCCTTTTCCGCCATCCTCTGCACCTACCGTTCCTTCATGCATCCCGTCCTCTGTAGCCTTAACCCCGCCTGCATCTCCGCCTCCCCTGCCTTCTATAAAGTCCTCCAGATGATCGAACGCCACGCACTCCGCCTCGCATACCACATCCGCCTCCCGTACCCCGGACGGTTACTGTTTTATTTCATCCCGTTTCCTCGCCTTCTACCTTCTCCAATTTCTTGAACGGATTCGCATCCGATACAGCAACCGAAACTCCCACAACTTTGAAAAGAGAGTGCGGTTATTAGTTGAAGACAAGTTAGATGAAAATAAATGTGGCCTTAGGCCTCTCAGAGGATGTCAGGACCAGATCTTTAGCTTCTGGCAGACTATGGAGAAGTAGTATGAGTTGAACAGGGAATTGTATATATATATATATATATATATATATATATATATATATATATATATATATATATATATATAGAAAAGGCTTATGACTGTGTTTCTAGGCGGAAGCTATTGTCAGTTCTACAAGATTATGAAATAGGTGGCAAACGTCTGCAGTCAATTAAAGGGCTTTACGTAGACTGTCAGGAAACAGTTAGATTAGGCGGCAAATTAAGTTCATGGTTTAGGGTAGTTTCAGGGATATGGTAAGGCTGTAACCTGTCACCACTGTTGTTCATACTACTTATGGATCACATGTTGAAAACAGTAGACTGGCGGGGCGGGATTAATATAGGTTGAAACATAATTAGCAGTCTCGCATATGCGGATGACTTAGTTGTAATGGCAGATTCGATTGAAAGGTTGCAAACTAATATTTCAGAGCTAGATCAGAGGTGCAAGGATTATGATATGAAGATCAGCATCTCCAAAACGAAAGTAATGTCGGTGGGAAAGAGATTTAAACAGATTGAGTGCCAAATAGGAGGAACAAAGTTATAACAGGTAAACAGTTTAAAGTACCTGGGATGTATTTTCTCACAGGATGGCAACATAGTGAAAGAACTTGAATCGAGGTGCAGCGAAGCTAATGCAGCGGGTGCTCAGCTAAGATCTACTCTCTTCTGCAAGAAGGAAGTAAGTACCAAGACTAAGTTAGCAGTGCACCGCTCTATCTTTCGACCTATGTTGAGTGAAAGTTGGGTGGATACAGGTAACCTTATTCATAAGGGAGAGGTTACAGATATGAAAGTAGCAAGAATGATTGCTGGTACTAATAGATAGGAACAATGGAAGCAGGGTGTCCATAATGAGGAAATCAAAGAAAAACTGTGAATGAACACCGTAGATGAAGCAGTTAGAGTGAACAGGCTAAGATGGTGGGGTCATGTTACACACATGGGAGAAGGAAGGTTACCTAAGAGACTCATGAACTCGGCAGCGGAGGGTAAGAGGAGTCGAGGTAGACCAAGACGAAAGTACTTAGATTCGGTGAAGAATGATTTTAAAGTAAAAGGTTTAACATCAGACGAGGCAACAATGTAAGAATTGAACAGGTGATCATGGAGGAATTTTATTAGAGGTACTATGCTCTAGACTAAACGCTGAAAGGCATTATCGGTCTCTAATGATGATGACGAGGATTTATATTATTTTTTATTATTTGTACTGTTTATTATTCTGCACTGTAATTATTTTATTTTGGACGTATTTTACAGTCAAGATATTCTGTGTAATTTATATTGGGAACTGGCCACAGATATACATTGTAAGTAATTCTTTTTGAGAACATTATGTATAACAGCGATTTTATATGTACACTAGTGGCCATTAAAATTGCTACACAAAGAAAAAGTGCCCCCCAAGGAGGGATTCGAACTCCCGACCGTAGTGGCCGTGCAGACCATGACTGGCGCGCCACAGTCCCCTCGGCCACCGCGGCGGCGTAGAAGCTCAGTTTTGCACGTAATCAATTGTCAGTATTATATAATAACAATATATTCCGGATACCTTGCACTAGTTGTCCACCATATTGAATTGATAAATAATATCGGTGGATCGAATGATTGGCTGATATAGTCTAAAGCCCTTTCTATGCGACACGTGCGACACGCACAAGAAAGTCGTCAGCTGCAGTGCTCCTTGCGATAGACATCGACCTACAAAGAAGCGTTCAAACGGTACTTGTTTGTCGAGTCGGCTGCTTCACGTGTGTGCTTCGTTTGTTGTCAACTTACAAGGAAAGTACTCGGGCTCGAACAAACACAAATATACCAAAATCGTGTGAGAGATCATGTAGAGGTCCCTTATCGCACTAGCGATACTCTCGCATCTGCAAAACTTTGCAGTCGCTCATTACAGGCCTCTGCGTGTGCCACGCTGCATTGCACCTTGACCTGCCGGTACGCCAGTAGTGACGGTGCAGTGTGCCTCTGAAGTTGCGTTTTGTGACGTTATTTCTATAGTGAAGCGTCAAATGGGTCGGTGATTGGTAATTAATTCTGCTAATGTATTGCGATTGGTTGGGATGAAATTCCGAAGAGCCGTTCTTCTTGAATACGGTCTTGGTGTAGAATGTGAATCATTCACATGTTTTATGGTATATATTATAATGCAGAAATATGAGCATAGATTAGAAACACTATAGTATATACCAGGTAACATGCGAATGATTCATTTTCTACACCAATATCATCTTCACGAAGAAGGTTTCTTCGTAACTTCGTCTCAACCAGTCACACTATATTAACAGGATTGATTACCAATCGCCAACCCATCCGACGCTTCACTACACAAATAAAGTAAAAAAACTCAACTTCAGAGGCACACTGCACCGACACTACTGGCGTACCGGCAGGTCAAAGTGCAATGCGGCGTGGCACACGCAGAGGCCTCTAATGGGCGACTGCAAAGTTTTGCAGATGTGGGAGTATCACTAGTGCAATAAAAGACCTTTACATTATCTATCATACGATTTTGGTGTATTTCTGTTTGTTCGAGCCTAAGTACTTTCCTTGTTAGAGCAAATGAACTGCCGAGTTAAGATCACTTTTCGAGACTGTAAGATGTATCGTAATTATTGTAATGATTAAAACATTTATTTGTGTTTAAGACTGCCTCCGTGAAACTATGTTTAATTGTTTCCGTGCAGTTCATTCGTAAGTACGTCGCTCAAATGTGTAAACGTGCTCATTATAAAATGTGATTAAATACTTGGCGGTTTGAAGCGCCTGTATATAAGATGAACAAGCTCAGGTGTCTATGAAAGCCTGTCTATACATAGCCCGTTCAGTTTGATAAAGCTTCAAGTATGATCACCGAAAACAAATATTTCACCTGTTGACTACAGCATGTTTCAGGAAAAATAGCAAATATTTTACGAGATGCTAATAAAGACGATTTGCAATAAAAATGATTTATAAAGTGAGTCCAATTTTTATTGGTTGCAGAGATGCAGCTCTTAGTATGTAACCCAAACAACTTAAAGCACATGTAAAATTGGATATTTTGACTAGTTATTCCGTTGGTTCTTGGTAGATCATCATATTGACTTTTATTTAAATAACCGGTTTTCGACATACTTTAAAGTCTGAAAATTATCTAGTAAGCCGAAAACCGGGTAACTAAGTGGAAATGAACTTGTACAACACAAACAAAATTTTATCTGAAGTCAGTATGCTGTTGTACTATCAAGAACAAAAGGAAAAACCAACCGCGTGCTCCGCAGCGAGGCGCCTTAGACCGCTCGGGTACTCCACTGCGGCAAGTTTCATTGTTCCTTCTTTCCTATCAAAATTATCCTTATGTTTATATATTTCGATGACTTCTCTACATAACCGTGGATCATAAGTCTTCGTTGTTAGATAAAACGTTTGTTACAGAAAATTTAACTTCATGATTTCCTGACTGAAGAGCATGCTCTGCTACAGCAGATTTATCTATTTTTTCTAGTCGGCAAAGACTTTTATATTCTTTCAGTCGTGTAGTGACACTCGTTTTTGTGGTTCCAATATAAACTTTACCACACGTACCCGGAATTTTATATACGCCACATGCAGATAGGGGAGGGCATTTATCCTTTACAGATCGGAGAACGTGTTATATTTTTCTTGTTGGTCTCAAAACTTGTCTGATGTTATGTTTCTGTAAAATCTTTCCGATCTGATTCGTGACTTTTTTAATAAAAGACAGAGAAACTGCGTTCTTCCTTGTTCCTCGGTATTCTGTTGTTTGGCCGCAAAATTCTATTAACATCTTTCCCTAAGTAGCCATTTTTCTATGAGCAGAAGAATGAGTTTTTCACTGCTATGGTAACTCCTCGTGCCTCTCTCTAAACGCCTTTACACCGCAAGTCTTTGAGACAGCAAAATATTGTACTGCATAATACACAAATTACAACTTGAAACATGTCTGTACTATTGTTTCGCCTGTCTTGTATCGATATTTGGATGTAAAATGTTATATGTAACTACGTCTATGGTTTACTCTGTTGTGTAATATCTCCGTCAAAGACTACGTATGTGAGTAGTAGTTGAACAGAAAGAGAGAGTCGGTGTGTACCTCTGGTATTGAACGGACATGCTTTAATTGGCTGCTGAGGAAACAAGTTTTGTACGAGCTGATGGAATAATTTTGAAATCTGATTTTCACAGACACAGTTGTGTCTTTATAAGATTTTGTATCATTCATATATGTATCAGTCTGAGAAGATTTTGTTGTTCCTCAATCATAAGGTAATGTAATCCTTATTGTTAATAATAACTGAAAAAGTTGGACCTCTTTACCTGTTTCACTTTTGTAGTTAGAAAGCTAACCCTCTTCCTTTCATTGAAAGTTATTGGCTATTAAAATCAAAGCATAATATTGACTAAGCTGAGTTTGATTATCATATCTGTTGAATGGTGTGACGATTAATAATAATAGCATTGTTGTGCAATACTATACAGATGAACAAGATGCTAAGTTTCTGCAATCAGTCAGTTAGCGAAATAAATTCTTGCAGTTGCGTTATTAGAAAGTGTTTTGTGTTTTTCCAGATTTCTTTCGCAGTCAAATTTATACTGTAGTCATTGAGCCTTATGCAGACTACGTATTGTTCTTGCTGTGTTCAAAATATGCGTTGCGCTTTCAATCAGTCTAAACCCACTGCTTCCTAATTAACTGTGCTGGTATTAATATTAGGGCCATAACTAAATTTTCAAATGTTTGTTAAGCTTAAGGGACTTAACTACGGGGTCATCAGTCCCTAAACTTACAAACTACTTATGAACAACCTTATACTAAGGACGGCACAAATATCCATGCGCGAGGGGGGATTCGAACCCCCGACCGTAGCCTTATGCAGACTACGTATTGTTCTTGCCGTGTTCAAAATATGCGTTGCGCTTTCAATCAGTCTAAACCCATTGCTTCCTAATTAACTGTGCAAATGTTTGTTAAGCTTAAGGGACTTAACTACGGGGTCATTAGTCCCTAAACTTACAAACTACTTATGAACTACCTTATACTAAGGACGGCACAAATATCCATGCCCGAGGGGGGATTCGAACCCCCGACCGTAGTGGCCGTGTACACCGTGACTGAAGCGCCTCAGTCCTATCGGCCACCACGGCCGGCAGGGCCATAACTAAAGAGAATTGTAGTGTTAATGAATTTAAAAAAAAATGTGTTCATCTAATCTTTAATCACCTTGATTGGAGTGAGTGTTAACTACCAGTTGATAACAATATTATTAATGCTACATTTAACACCAGATTAGTTTTGGATGAGTAGCTTTTGAAACAGACCTCCTTTAGCTGGCTCACTATTTCCAAATCCTTGTAGAGACCCTGTTTTTCCAATCAATAGAACAGCCTTACCTATATCCCACCAAACAACAAACCAGTTCTAAACTGAATGAAATACGTTACCATAGCTATATTGTAATACAGTGAGGACAGTTTACAACTCACCGCAAAGACGTGGCGACGAGCTGCGACAGGCACATACAAAAGACACACACATACAACACATTCAGCTATCGGCCATGGCCTTCTTCAGAAAATAGAACACTCACGCAATCACACAGGCACACAACACAGTCATACAACCATCACCTCCGCCTGCCGCACTTCGCCTGTCGCTACGTCTTTGCGGTGAGTTGTAAACTGTCCTCACTATATTATTAATTCCAAGCTGGACTTTCCATTATTATACATAGATATATAGTGTACGATATCTCACCTGATCCCTTAATTATTTTGAGCAGTATGGTAGTACAGAAATATATAACGAGAATGAGCTCAGTTCTAGTTTGGTGGTAGATTTACGACTCGTGTAGCGGTACAGTGGCGAGGGAACAGAACGATACGGGACGGAGTGGCAGGCGGACCATGAGCGGGAATGGCCGCTGGGTTTAGCCGGCGACGCGAGGCCGTAAAATGCAGGTCATTAGCGTCTGCGCCGGTAAGCGGTCTGCGGTATGCAGCGGCACGCGGCCGGGAGGAGGGGGGGGGGGTGGCGTAATGGGACGCCTCCATCACGAGGCAGGCAGGGCTGAGCCAGCGCTGCGCACTGCGCATGCGCAAGCCACCACCACCTGCCCGCAGGCACACTTCTGCAGGGCTAGGCAGCACTACGTAATGCACTGCCTAACGATAAAAATTACTACACCCGCTTAGAGCTTTCCAGTTCACCCAAGCTTAATTGCTGAAAAAGTGGATAGATTGTATCCCAACTAGATTCCTCTCAGAGTACGCTGATGCAATAGCTCCGTGCTTAGCTTGAAACATGTCCATAAAAAAATATTTTTGTAAGAAAATGTCTAATATTGTGCCTCCTGTTTTGTGTCGAGTAACTTGCTAATTTTTCTATGTACTCCACCTGTTGTTTTAATCTTGAATATCTTGTGCAAAAATGATTATCAGGTTTTCATATTTTCCATGTAATATTTTGGATGTCATTAATGGATTTTTGGACTTGAAATTCAGTAATTATGCTGGCTAGGCAATTCCATTGGCATCACCCAACCTACAAAATTTTTAATAGGCAGGAGGGGGGTGATGAAACGTGTCCATAAAAAAATATTTTTGTAAGAAAATGTCTAATATTGTGCCTCCTGTTTTGTGTTGAGTAACTTGCTTGCAAGAAAATGTATAATATCGCTTCTACTGTGTGTATCGATATGTGTACTTAACTCTGTGAAGTTTAATCTTTGGCAAAGGTCATGTATTGCATAGCATTGTAGCTCGCGCTGAGAGAGAGTAGCTCTTGTGGTTCAGCTCGCTTACAGAGCGGTTAAGTTGTTTGTATGGCTCCGATATAGAGCAGAGGCTGCTGTGCCAGCAAGTCGATTTCATTGTATTTGGAATATATATTGTAACACCGCTGGAATGAAGGTAACTGCATTTGATGTCATTAGGAAGAAGTTGTATTATGTAGGTAATGTAATGCTGATTATTAATAATAAGTAACAAAGTTGACCTTTCTTTCCTGTTTCATTTACATAGTTAGAAGATTAACCTACTTCCTTCATTTGATAATTAGTTATTAATGGATTTAAAGTGCAGTATTGATTTTGATAATATTGCTGAACAGATTTCGTTATTGGTGCCATCGTAAATGATAGTTAATTGGCTATGATACTAAATTTCAATAATCAGAAACTGATCTGCATAAAATTCTCACAGTCAAACATTAAGAAAGTGGTTTGTGGTTTTTTAATATCTTTCTCGCAGTCAAAATTTTTGAGTATAGTCAGTGTCTGTTTAAAATGGTGACTTGCCACAGTTGTTTTGTGTTTAAAATATCCGTTGCGCACATAATCAGTTTAATGCACTGTTTCTTATTTAATAGTATATACATCAATATCAGGGCCATAATTAAACCAAATTGCTGTGTTAATGAACAATTTGTTGTCTGTTTTAACGATAGGTTCAACATCCACAACACACACACACCTTTTAAGCTATAATTTACAACCGATCACTCAGCGAAAGATCCGTACCCACAGACTGGAAAGTTGCCCAAGTTACTCCAATATTCAAGAAAGGCAATATGAGTGATCCTCAAAATTACAGGCAAATCTCATTGACGTCGATTTGCAGTAGGATTTTGGAACATATACTTTGTTCGAATATTATGAACTACTTCGAAGAGAACGACCTATTAACCAATAGTCAACACGGATTCAGGAAGTATCGCTCTTGCGAAACACAGCTTGCCCTTTATTCACATTAAGTGTTAAGTGCCATCGACAAGGGATCTCAAATCGATTCCGTATTTCTGGATTTCCGGAAGGCTTTTGACACTGTACCCCACAAGCGGCTTCTAATGAAATTGCGTGCTTATGGTATATCTCCCCAATTGTGCGATTGGATTCACGATTTCCTATCAGAAAGGACACAGTTCGTTCTAATTGACAGTAAGTCATCGAGTACAACAGAAGTGATATCTGGCGTTCCACAGGGAAGCGTTATAGGTCCCCTACTCTTCCTTGTATTTATAAACGATTCAGGAGACAATCTGAATAACTCCCTTGGACTGTTCGCGGATGATGCTATCGTTTATCGGTTAGTGAAGTCAACAGAGGATCAAAAGCAACTGCAAAGCGATTTAGACAAAATTTCTACATGGTGCGAAAATTGGCAATTGACACTAAATAAAGAAAAATGTGAAGTAATACACATGACCACTAAAAGAAATCCGCTGAACTTCAATTACGCGATAAATCAGACAAACCTTAAGGTCGTAAATTCTACCAAATACCCAGGAGTTACAGTTACGAACAACTTTGACTGGAGAGAACACATAGAAAATATTGTGGGGAAGGCGAACCAAAGGTTACGTTTCATTGGCAGAACGCTTCGAAGATGCACCAGCTCCACCAAAGACACTGCCTACATCACACTTGTGCGTCCTCTCCTGGAGTACTGTTGCCCCTTGTGGGACCCTCACCAGGTGGGACTGACGGAAGACATTGAGAAGGTTCAGAGAAGGGCAGCTCGTTTTGTTTTATCGCGTTACGGGGGGAGGGGGGGGGGGGGAGCGTCACGGAAATGTTGCACGAATTGGGGTGGAAATAATTAAAAGAAAGGCTTTATTCATTGCGGCGTGATCTGTTTGCGAAATTTCAATCACCGACTTTTACTTTTGAATGTGAAAATATTTTGCTAGCACCCACCTGCTTAGGGAGACATGACCATCCCAATAAAATAAGAGAAATCTGATCGAAAACGGAACGATTTAGGTGTTCTTTCTTCCCCCGCGCTATTAGAGAATGGAACGGTAGGGAAAAGTTATGAGTGGTTAATGAACCA
This sequence comes from Locusta migratoria, assembly GCA_026315105.1. Lineage (NCBI taxonomy): Eukaryota > Metazoa > Arthropoda > Insecta > Orthoptera > Acrididae > Locusta > Locusta migratoria. The sequence continues at coordinate 380,619,443 of CM048748.1, read as the reverse complement.
TCTGCCAGGCACTTAAATGTGATTTGCAGAGTATCTATGTAGATGTAGGAACACATAACATGATGAAATACACAGATCATTCGATACTGACTTATGAAGTGTCGATCCACGCTGGAACAGCCGTATCAGTTCGTGGTGTAGCCTCTACGGGGGACAATGCAGGCGCTGACTCTGGCCTCCATTTGATCACACGTATTGCGTACAGTGAACTTGTTCGGCCTGTTCACGTAGTTCTCCAAGAGGAGTCATTCGTGTCAACTGTCGTCCCATCATATCCCACGCGTACTCGATTGGTGTCAAGGCTAGAGATTGTGCTCGCCACGGAGGTTGCTGCACTTATTGCAGAGCTCATTGAGCTCACAAGCAGTGTGTATGGGCGAGCATTATCTTGTTGGAATAGCACATCACTTTCCTGTTGCAAGAATAGCAGACGTATGAGAGTTTCGACATTCTGCACTTAAGGAACGCTGGTCACTGCCCTGTCCAGAAACTCTAAAGGTAAACGAGAAATGCAGATTATCGCACCGCAAAACATTAGGGCTGGGACTAGTCAGTGTTGTAATGTCCTTCCATTTTTTACCGAAATCGACGTTTGAAAAGTTTAGTGGTACCACTAATATAAACGCATCATGTAACAAAAGGTGTCTGTGTATACACTCTAACAAAGAATAATTATTTTAATGTGTATTGTTATCTTGTTGTGTCTTGTCTCTTATCTGCGCTGGTCGATTCATAATCGTGACGAGATTGTTTTTGATGAAAATGAAGGAAACATTGTAATGAGATCTGTAAATGCGTTTGAACCTTTTTAAAGTCTTAAAATATATGTATTAAATGAAATAAGTGTACGAACTGTAATTAGCTAGAAATATCGAGACCATTTATATGAAATGCTAAAGGACGCCATTAGCATTTGTGTCAGCAAGAAGCTAACGACACAGATTGCATCAACCGCCGCCATTACGTGGCAAATATAGAATTCCTAACTGATAAAGCAAGGACGAGTGGAAAATAGGTTTAATAAAAAACATAATAATTTTCTTTTTCAGACCTGCAAAACCAAACTGGACGTATATAAAAATTACGCCAACTTCTGTGGTAATGTATAGTAAAATGTGGTACCTTACAAAGATCTATAAATTACAAAGTGCATAATTATTCAGAATTATTGTTATTATTATTCTGAGTCAGAAGTGAATAATATTTCATTAAATAATTTCCTGATAGCAATATCTTGAAAAGTTAAAAGACAGTTTTCAGTTAGCTTCAGTGAATTCAGACTTTGCGATTTTACTTCAAGTTGGACATTCAATTAAAGTTTCGATGACACACGTAACTGAGAATAATTTTCAGAATTTTAATATAAAGGATAGGTTCCACATTGACTTTATTTACATTTGAATATTATTTTTATAGCATTTTATGTGGGACTACTTAGTAAGAATACTCGCACCAGTTGAAGACCTTCAACTAAAATTTATCCTGAATAATCACGTCCCTGAGAAGGTTTATGTTTCATCCATTTACTGAGCTAGCTGGCAAACTAAATAAATTATATAAAATAAAAAGGCAATATTTTAAAATATATCCTTATAAATCTGGCCATTTCAAAATATTTTTTCAACATATTTAGAGTATTCTTACAGTGTGTCTTGGTCGAATGAAGTGAACGAGACAGCGCTTGCCATATATTGATTATTACTGTCGAAATGGGACGCACTCCAAGCTGAAAAATAGAGACCATCGCAGGTAACAGGCTACAATGGACGCATATATTTTCGGGGTGTAAGCAGTGTTGAACACTAGCTCTGTAGAGGTAAATTTTTCCCCACTTTGATGGGGGGTCGAGCTGTCGCTGGCGCACACCTTGGTGGGCGTGCACTCAGGTGGCGTTGAGGAGCTGGTTAGTTGTCAGGAGGCCAGACTAAAAATGTTTGTAAAGCTTATGGGACTTAACCACGGGGTCATCAGTCCCTAAACTTACAAACTACTTATGAACTAGCTAACACTAAGGACGGCACAAATATCCATGCCCGAGGGGGGATTCGAACCCCCGACCGTAGTGGCCGTGCGGACCGTGACTGGAGCGCCTCAGTCCCCTCGGCCACCGCGGCCGGCGAGACCAGACTCCTAACCAACACGGTATGCCCTGCAGGAAGAGGTAGGGGTGGTTCTGGTGCCGCCATTGGCGCAATGAAAGAATATTGTCCAGTAAAACATTTATTCTGAAATGGTACACATGGTTGCGTACTCCAGGCGACCGGGTCGATGAAGTCGGCGGCCTTCCGACGTACTGCGTCCGCACTAGCTCAGCGGGCTGAGGTAGGCGCCCTGCTGCCACGCCGTTTGTTGTGGAACCGTACGGAAGTACGGTGGAACGTGTGAATGAGAGATTCACACGTCTGAACGGTTGGTTCTCGGTCCCCACACTAATTGCTGCCTCACATCATCTTCATACCGGTCCGCGTTGATAGTTGTCGTGGGGTCGTGATGTGCGCTGACTCAAATCAAATGTTCAAATGTTTGTATAGCTTATGGGACTTAACTGCGGGATTATCAGTCCCTAAACTTACAAACTACTTATGAACTAGCCAAGACTAAGGACGGCACAAATATCCATGCCCGAGCGGGGATTCGAACCCCCGACCGTAGTGGCCGTGCGGACCGTGACTGGAGCGCCTCAGTCCCCTCGACCACCGCGGCCGGCGTGCTCTAACTCTTGGCCTACCGGAAAGTAGGCGTCTTCCCTAGGAACGCTGGAGTTCCGGCGTGCAGGACATGGAAGTCCTCCTAGATACTTCCTCTGCGTACGTAGTTGGTTGTAGCGCAGTAGTCGAATTCGGAGCTACGCAGGAGTCGACATCTCGCCGGTTGTCAGCTGATGAAGAAGAGTGCTGGAGTTCTATAAAAGACTTGTACCGACGTTGGAACATGTCAGGGAATCGAGTACTACGAAGTGTAAGCCATCTATTCATCTGACCGATTGCTTATGAACTCAAGTGCCGGAGTATATACAGCGTGTGTGGAGCGGCTATTTCCCCTACGCAGTAGTCATGACGACATCGGCCCTGTCATACGAAAGTGTCAGCGTTTTTTATCTTGCCGTGTTCACTTAAGAGGTTAGCTGGTGATTCCAGAAGGCTCCGGACACGCGTTGTTGTGTTAGACATAAGCATTGTTTCCTCGCGTACCGAAGTGACGTCATACTGCAAGCTCGTACTGCTCCATTTAACTTCCGCTGAAGCGCGCTATTCAGTGCGGCGAGTGTGCGTCTATTCCTGTCAGCTTGACCCAATAACTATGACGAAAAGTAGCTGCTGTTCCCCTTCTCCGTTCTGTCGACACACCGCCATGTTTTTACAGCAACCAAGACTTGGAAAAATTTACTGCTACAGAGATGGTGTGCAACAGCAGAGAAAATCTACTTGCGATCTGTAGATGCCTTCAGCCACCGTCCCAGTAGAGGGGCTCCTATTGGAGAATAAGAAGGTAACTTCATACAGCGAGGCTAAAGTGAGAGGATAAAAGAGGAAAACTGCTAGTTAGCAGCTCCCCACTCTGGAGAGAGCGTAAGGCGTAACCAACTGGCGTAAAACATAGTTGTTGCTGACCATACTGGGTAGCACCGTGACGTTTTCTTTCCAGCTGAACAATATTGCTACCAAGTATGGAGTTTGTTAGTGCAAAAATAAGTCGCATTCCCACCCAGGGATGGCAAAGGGGACAGGGTTGAGACGTGGTTAGCCAGCCGACTCGGGGAGATGGCAAACCACAAGTTAGAATGGTTGAACGTAGCAGTGGCCAATAGGAATCTATTAGGTACCGGAAAATAGGAAAAAATAGTGAGCCCATACTAGTCCTTAAAACCCTTGGGTTTTCCATCGAGAGGGAGTTCTCAGTCAGACGAGTGGAGCGCCAAATTCATGTCGTTCGCTACCAGCCACGAGTAACTCCACGACTGTTTCTCGCAGGGAGTGCATCTTTCCATGTAATGTTGCTGGAAGGGTAGCTATATCAGGATCTTCCCCAGGAAATCTAGACACTGACTTCTGTAGGGGCAACTGATGTATTCTTTTGCTTTTCTAAATGATTGACCTCAGTGTTGTAGTATTAGTAGATGGGATGCAATAAATATATTTCCATTTACCTATGAGTTCCCAAATTCTCCGGAACAAGTATCCTCGAGTCTCAAAATCCGCATATCTCGTAGATGCCTGTTAGTTGCCTTTCCGCAGTCACTCCTTTCCGCTCGGGACCTGTAGACTGACCTACAACCCTCTTTCCTCTCTCCTACGTTAGGGCCCTACAAGCTCGTCAAGTCTACGTCGTACACGTAAACGACGCTCACTTGCATCGAGGCAGAATCTGCTTGGCTGTACGACGCGCGAGTGATTCTCCCTGACATGGCGGCTGTTTGCTTCACTGAGTCTTACGGCTGTAAAAAATCCCAATTATAGGATAGACGCAGATGCCGCTCTGGCAGCTCTGTCACTGGGCCATCTGTTGGTGGACGACGTTGAATTCATTATGATTACATATGGGCAATAATTATATTCATTGATACATATATTGTCTCATTATACCAGTGATATTGAATATCAGGAGAGGCGTTAAATTAAAATTTTATGCTGTGGCAGGGAATCAAACACAGGACTTCCTGCTTATTGGGAGACCCCTTAAAACGCTCAGCTCACACAGCGATACGGATAATGCGGCTACATGGACTGCCTTCAAGCAAGTCTCCTTTCACACCACATACTTTAATTCTTCCTCAATGTTCCCTGCGAAATACGTATCAAATGTGCTTGAAGACAGTCCGTGTAACTGCATTATCAGTAAGGCTGTGTGAGCTGAACGGTGTAAGGGGTCTCCCAATAAGCAGGAGGTCCTGGATTTGATTCCCTGCCACAGCACAAAATTTATTTCATCGCCTCTTTTTCTATTCAATACATTATGATTACATCTGTTTTCCAAAAGGTGGCATTTGCTATCATCGAATCAAAATATGCGCCATCTTTCCATGACAGCTGTTTTTTTTTTCCTATCGGTGTATTATGTTTTCACTGTGTCGCTTTTTGAAAATGTATCTCATTATGTAATTAAATAATGAATTATTTATTCACAATTTTCGAATTCTGCCAACTTAATCTGCTTTTCTGGAGGTGGTCTATTACTTGGTGACAAATGAAAATTTATGCCGGACCGGTACCCGAACCCGGTTCTCCCGCTTTTCGCGAGCGGTCGACTTAACACGTTTGTTTACATTTATTTGAAAAAACGACATTGTATTTTTGCTGTGAGTAAAGTCAAGTAACCGTACGTCAGGGACATCTGATTCATGTCCAACGAAACCAACTCCAAACTGCTGGATATAACTTTCAGAGAGAGAATGCCGAAACAACACCGCACCATTCCAACGCCTGACGCCCGCGTCAAGGTAATGATGGTGAGACAGGAAACTACCTTCCCCTTCCATTTCTGAGTCGTGTCCATGCCCATTCAAATCGGCCCTGAGAACTTCTTGTTTATCAAATCTTTTAATAAATAAAACGAAATTTCATGTGGTAATCCTCTGTGCAGTCAGTTTAGTTCTCAAATCAGTCCCTTGAATCAAATGTCCCTACCAGCCTAGTTCTGTAATTAATCATCATTTTTATTTAATTTTACTGCAGTGTGCGAGTTATTCGGGAGAGGTTTGGTTTACCACAAGATGCTTCAACCTGTCCAATCGTATTGGTCCTGTACGTAAGTAACTTGAATTTGAGGGCAGAAAACGCCTGCTTCTTATCTCTTTTCAGACTTTCAGTTTCTCTGGATATGAAATACTCTTGGAAGTAAAATTGTCACCATTTATCAAAGTTAATGATTTCATCGTACTCTGCTACATGGGCTTCCACGGCAAAAAGCTGTGAAGTACTAAGTCCATGACTGAATGCGTTTTTGTTCCGCATATAGTACATACAGCACACGTTTAACATAAAAGAGGAAGGCTAACTTCATTATTTCCGATGCCGTTTGATGCTCAATATTCAACAAAACAAAATATGCACATTTGGACTTAATGCCTTTCAGCTCAGATTGATTCCATTTCTGCACTTCGAACATTACCAAGTCGTAAAAAATAAATTGCTGGTATATAATTAATGGTACATATTTCGTGAGACTCAATTCATACATTTGTCTGACATATTTTATACTATTTCATGATGTTCAAAGCATAAGCCGGTATATCTATATGCCATCACGAAGCTGTTAGTAGACAATCATATCTTATTTAGTCAATTTCTTGCTAGAAACAACACTGTAATGATTAGCAGTTGCTTATGTAAGCAATTACCATTCAAACTTATAAGAGGTCGCATTCTTCCGTCTGAGAAAACATCCATTTTTAAAAGACAAAACTAATATTACCGTTCTGTGCTCCCATGTGTTGATCCACTTGATATGTGCTCACGAACAATACCCAACGTACCTGAAAAAGAAAAGAAAAGCGAATTATATCCGAGTCTGTGGACAGCTTGGATTGTCAGAGCATCTTATGTAGTGTGCGATACAAGACTGTGTAAAGGATGAACAAAATGCATATTGAGAGACAAAAACATAAATGAAATAGTCACAGAATATCGTGTAGTGTGTTGAGCAAGAATTACAGCTGCATTATGATAGGGACCGATGGCAATTTGATAGACGGAAAAAGACGCTTCAGTGATTTTGGGAATTCAGCCCCTTCAGATACATAGCAAATATACAACTTAATTGTGGTTACGCTAAGCACGTTTTAGAACTGAAATGCCGTAGTACACTGTGGAGCTTTCTTTAAAAAAATTGAAATATTTGTAAACCAGCTGAGTTCATCGGTCCTTGGGCTTACGAACTGCTTTCACCAACTTATACTAAGAACAAAACACACAACCATGCGCGAGGGAGGACTCGAACCTCCAGGAGGAGCGGCCGTGAAATCCGTGACATGTCGCCTCGGATCGCGCAGCCATTCTAGCGCGGCCGCAGTGGATTTGACTCATAAGAGGATGTCATAATGAATTAAAGATTTATTTAGGAAATATCGGTACTAATCAGTTTTGAAGGTAGAACTACGAAAATTAGTACTGGACTAGCATTACAAGAAAAAGTACCTACTTAACTGTTTTTGGAAAGTCAACCCATAAGGGGGGGGGGGGGTGATTTAAGGCATGAAAAGATATATGATAATTAATGCGGTTTTTTAGTATTTGACTTTTGGTTAAAGATTTTTAAAAAATGTTTCTCTAATGTTTCTCAAAATACAACCCCCCCAAGCGGATGAAATAATGGATGAATGTTTTTATGGAATTATTTGATTATGGAAGCATTTATGTCACCCTCAGATGATGAATGTCCAGAAACACTGAAATGCGTATCCTTAATTTCTAATTGAGAAGCCAAATATAAATTTTCATAGACAGAGCTTCAAAAATGCCTAATGGACGTGCTCTGGGTGAACCGGTATTCACACCACGAATATTACTACACCTTCCAACCGCGCAGTTGTTAAAAACAGCAGGCACTGACTTGGCGGAAGATAGCCTCTCACATGGGCAGTTCTACGACATGTGTTCAAGAGTTAGTTCCAACAACAGCCTGATTAGTTTAGCATCAAACAGTACGAAGATCAATGTGGTATACAGAGATGTTTCCATAAATTCTAACGTACAGCTTGGAGCTCATGAAATTTCTCTGATACACGCAAATACTGCCCGGCGTTTGTTGTTCATAATGACTTTAAAATCAAATTTCAAGCTATTCCATGTTGACTAATGTATGACAGTCTCTTGTAATAGATTTAAATACAATTATATAGCATGATAGCTTCTCTATTAAAAGATTAATGTTCAAAAAGTTAGTGTTCACTTTATGTTTGCAGTCCGATAACAGCGTAATGAGCAATCTACAGTTAATTGGGTAATCTCACCCAGTTAGTGTAACGAGAACAGGGACAAAATAACACAAACATCGACCGCACCAGCAAACCAGATTTTCTCATTAAACTAGATCAGCAAACATTCACAATGGGATAGTATAAACCGGTACACTATGCGTTACTTCGCCGCACAAGTAAAGATGTTCGGAGTGTCACACAATATGGTATTAATTCTACGATTGAGACACGTTTGTCTCATTCCAATTGAATCGTGAATTTACACACACACAAAAAAAAAAAAAAAAAAAAAAAAAAAAAAAAAAAAAAAAAAAAAAAAAAACCCCGTAAGATCAGATTTCATGGTTCTGAGTTATGGGCACATCAGTGTTCCAATACCCAATTCGCATCACTTAATGTCAAATGACTTTAGTCCGTAGATTCTGTATATTATTTCCAGTAACAGAACATTCGTATTTACCGGAGAAACAGACATAGTCCGGGACATTTGTTGGTTTGCTTGTTAGGTAACAATAATTATTAAAGACTAATGTATGGCTTTATGTCTTGTTATTGTCAACTGAGTTCACCAGTTTTCTCTGTACCTAACATGAAAACTGACTTAGTATCCTTCTACATACAGCATGAGGAACAAGTAGAAATTATTTCAATACATGTATCACATTTAATGTTAAATAATTCTAGTTGTTTTGTGACTGTACACAAATAAGGACGTTTATGAATACGTAGTCAGCTCTAGTGACAACAGAAATTTTACAGTTATTTTGGTTGAAAGTATAATTATGATCACAACAACTTGTGGCCATATTCTAATGGAAGTAATAGAAATTCCATAGAGACGCCTGTCAATACGTTACAATAGATAAAAACGTAGTTTCCACAGTTTTAACTTTTATGGAATTAAAGATGTACGAAAAATGTCAAGTACATTCCCGCTGTAAGGAATACAACGCATTTTATGAGAAAAGCTTGGAAAACAGTGCGAATTTAGCAAAATTGCTATTTCGTTTAGAAAAGCATGTCCTGTTTGTTTATTTCCCTAAATTACTTACTATTCTATTTACTGTAAATGTATTTTTCAGTGAAGACAATACATTATGATGTTTCATATATCAGAATTTCTATTCGTAAGAAGTACAATTGAAGTTAATTTGAAAAACGACTAAGTCCTCCTATCTTGAATCAAAATTTCAACACAAATGACAGTTTTATGTAATTTCGATGCATCATGCAATAATTTAGCGCAATATTTGCATCAGTAAGGTAATAACGAGTTTTTTTGTTATTTCTATTTACTATAGAAACTTAAATAGTTTTCTAAATTCACGATTCAGTTAAGTATTTCGCATTCGTCGGGTTGGTAATGTGGATGTTTGTTACGTCTAGAAATTGAGATCATACTTTCTAGGAATCTCGTAGAACGAACTGGAGATGGGTACAATACTAAATTGTGAGTAACCTTAGAAACGTAGCAACACACTAGTGCATGGGTCACCAGTAGGGGATAGATTTGGAGAGGGAATGGGAGATGGATAGGTAGATTGGTGAAGAGGAGGTAGATAAGAAGAGGAGATGGGGAAACGAGGAAGAGGAGGAAATGGGATGATATAGGAGAAGGAGATGGACGAAGAGAGAGAAGATGAGAGGATGGAGTAATGCTTACACACACGCGGTCGAAAAGGTTCAGGCGTGTTTTGTGCATCAGAAAATTACCTAACATCTCCTGTATTGGATACCATAAAGACATTATGGCCGTGTGGTCTAATGCATCTTACTACAGGTTGGGCTGTCTTTCCGTCGGAGGTTCGAGTCGCCGGCCGCGGTGGCCGAGGGGACTGAGGCGCTCCAGTCACTGTCTGCACGGCCACTACGGTCGGGGGTTCGAATCCCCCCTCGGGCATGGATATTTGTACCGTCCTTAGTATAAGGTAGTTGATAAGTAGTTTGTAAGTCTAGGGACTGATGACCCCGTAGTTAAGTCCCATAAGCTTAACAAACATTTGAACATTTTGAGGTTCGAGTCCGCCGTCGGGCATAGATATGTGTGTGTGTGTGTGTGTGTGTGTGTGTGTGTGTGTGTGTGTGTGTGTGTAAGTTAGTTCAAGTAGTTTGTAAGTCTAGGGACTGATGACCATAGCAGTTTGGTCCTATAGGTTTACAAATATTTGAATTTCTTCCTCAAAGATTTACAGCTGTTCTCAAAGACAAACCCGAGCCAAATCCTTACTCACAAATAAATATTGTGTGTATATTAGATGTTTATATAAATTTGTCCACTCTGTGTATATCACAGTAATCACGATAACATCTACGAAACATGAAGTGACTGTAAAACCAACCAAACAGACCCAGTGTATGGTGTTTAATGAGATAGTACAGGGGACTCTAAAGCTTGCTACAAACATCTTTTTTTTTCCAGTTTATAATCACAAAATACTGTCCTGTATTCATGAGTCAATAATAGTTTTCCTCAGGTGTGTTAAACGTATGAGAAGAAATTAAAATATGTCTGTGTAAACTAAGAGAAAAATATAGCTGATATACAGAATGTCAGTTATAAACGCCGAAAAATATGACTTAATTCGAAACGTCCGAAGATTGGTTACATACAACTCTACACCTTATTCTATTGAGTGCACGAGTTTTCATCTTCATATTAGTACTGCATCCTACATTAATTTGAACATTCTTACTGTATTCGTCACGTGGTCACACTCTACAAAGCTTGGCTTTACATACTCCAACCGCCTCCCAACCCTCCCTTTATCGTCTAGAACTAACGTGATGATTCTTTGATGTCTCATAATGTGTCATATCAACCAATTCCTTTCTTTGGGAATGATGTGCTGCAAAATTTTGTTCTACTCAGTTTGTCATCATTAGCTCCATGAGCACTCGCTTAATCTTCAGCATTTTTACAGAAAAATGCTCCTCCTCTGAACTGCCCATGGTCTTCGTTTTCTATTGCCTACAACCCAGAGAAACACTTCCTTACAACGGCATTTACAGATATTAAAAATTTATCTTATTAAGAAAAAATTTAATTACTGAGGCCGGTCTGTATTTTCTGTTCTCTGCATTTTGACCACCTTCAGTTATTTTGGTGGATAAGGGAAAAAACACATCTATTCTCCATAAAGAGATTAAAATTTCATATTAATCGATGATTCCACTAATATATTTAAATAAACACATTTGAGATAAGTAAATGGACAAGTAGATGCAGGGTAATCGGCACATGAAAGTAGCGTTATATTTAATAAACAAAAGTGATAGGATGGAAACACCGAGCACAAAAAACGCAAAGACATACCTTTACTAAGGAGAACGTAAAAATAGTTCGACGTATTTGGCACCAAAGAAAAAAAAAGTAATTCGCTCCAAGCTGAAGTGAAACTATATTAAAATAAGGCGTTACAAATGCAGTAATACCTAGAGAATCAGCAGGAAAACCAAACGTCAAAATATAAGTGGAAATCAGACGAAAGTGCAGTGTGTAAAAATCTTACTTCAAAACCTTTAATATTTATGATACGTGAAATTCAGAACTCGAACAGGAATCAGCGAAAATCATTTTATGCAAGTCGAAAAATTCTTGAGAGAATCGCTTTTGAAGTTTTTTTTTGTAGACTTTGTAACTACGTATAATATCAATCAAGTATCCAACAGTTGCCGTGATTTAACGGTAGCGTTGTCAACCGATAAAAAAAGAAATGGTGTCGATGGATGTGAAATCAGCCGTCATTCTTATTTTCTTATTTTTTTTAAATTGTAGAGCAATTAACACAAAGCTAATCGCAATTTTTTTAATGAAAAACATACGTCTTTCGTTTGTTCTTAATTTTTAATACTTTATCAAAGTTTGACAATGATGATCGTTTCAGTACAATAAATATCACAAATCACAGTTTTTAGCAATACTGCGAACGCAAAGGCAACAAGCAAAGGCAAAATCGTTGATTGATATTGATGTGCATACTGCAAAACATTAGACTTGTGATGTTTTTATTTGATTGAGACCGACATCATTAACAACCTTTCATAAAACAGAGAAAATTAAGAGTAAACAAAATATTAACATTTTTCATCCAAAGATTTCCATTACGTATATGTTAAATAACACGTATTAGATGAATTTTAGATTGAAGTCTTTTAGGTACTTGACCACAAGCGTATATATATTTATATGTAGGATTCGAATGATCAAACTTAAATTTTTTTTGGTTGTAAGAAGAGCTGATGGAAATATAAAATATCTTTGATTCAACACCACTGGCGATATTTTAATTTAATAAAACTAAACGCGAATGGCGGGACATGCGAATTTTCAGTACTTACATTTACGGATTTGAAATCCCTCGAATACTGGTCCGTTGTCTGTCTCACTTTGAATACGGTGGAGGAGAACGGCTGCTGCAACATTTGAGGTCATCTGGTCGGCGCCCGCTATTGATTCCAGCGTAGCGCTTGTTTACCCCTCACGACAGAAAAACAGGTGGCAAGTGTATTCCGAATGTGGTTCCAGTTCTCTTGCTCTAGCGCTGCCATTTTCAGTTTTCTCCGCTGTCATATTAGCAGGGCCGGCGCAAGCCTAACTGCCGCCCCGTACGAGGCGCAAAATTGTAGCCTTCCATTAAAAAAATCCTTTTTAATGTTAAAATCAGTTATTTTGAAAATAGTTCTGCTTCACATGTTTTGATAACAAAAAATATGTTTGACAGTTATATAAAAGAGGTAAAAGTGTATGTTGTTGTTATTGTGGTCTTCAGTCCGGAGACTGGTTTGATGCAGCTCTCCACAATACCCTATCCTGAGCAAGCCTCTTCATCTCCACATAAGAACGGCAACCTACATCTGTCTGAATCTGCTTACTGTCTTGGTCTTGGTCTTCCTCTGCGGTTTTTACCCCACACACTTCCCTCCAACGCTAAATTCACAATTCCTTGATGTCTGAGAATGTGTCCTACCAATCTATCCCTTCTTTTAGTCAAGGTATGCCAGAAATTTCTTTTCTCCCCAATTCTGTTCAGTACCTCCTCATTAGTTACGCGATCCACCCACCTAATCTTCATCATTCTTCTGTAGCACCATATTTCAAAAGCCTCAATCCTCTTCCTGTCCGCACTGTTTATCGTCCATGTCTCACTCCCATACAAGGCAACACTCCATACAAATGCCTTCAGAAAGGACTTCCTTAGGCTTAAATCAATAAGTGTATACGTAGAGCTAATATACAAAGTTGGAAACGCTTTTACCGAAAATCTCGAAAGTTCTAGAGCCAATCGTTACAAATTTTTAAACCACACAATGATGAACATTCAGAAGGACATAGGCTTTATATTTTTGAAATATCAATGGTTTTCGGAAATTCCCATTATAAATTTGAGGACTCTTACAGGAGAGTGAGTACATATTTTGATAAGGACTTCACGTCGGGAAATGTCACCCAGTGACACTATGGGCTCTTCTTCATCCCAGTAACTGTGAAACAAATCTCTTCCAATCGAAGCTCTTTGCTTGGCATATTTTGGGAGGAGCTAAAATGGACAATAAAGAAATAAATAAAAGTCAGCTAAACATGGAGTCTACAACAAATACCTTAACAGTTATGAGCACTTGATTAGTAGAAGAAATGTGTAGACAATAGACAACCGAATATGAAGACGTTACTCAAAGCTTGAATTTACGCATTTTACAGCCCATGTTTACTAGAGATTTTGTTGTTGTTTTGATCCATATTACTTCCTTCTAAGCCGCGTAGTCTTAGACATCTTGCTGTGGACTGGGCGACCGCTCCCACCGGATGTTCGTGTTCTCTCTGTCATGGATGTGTGTGTTGTCCTTAGTATAAGTTAGTGTAAGTAGGTGGTAAGTCTAGAGACTGATGACCATAGCAGTTTGGTCCAATAGATTTACATTTGAACATTTTGAACTTCCTTCTAAAGTATGTAAAGAAAAGAGCCTCCAGTAGTATATATTTGATTCACAGTGTCAAAAAGTCAAGAAATACTGATAGCGTCAATGGATGACATTCCCGGACATGGGTGCCTTATCAAATTATTATGTATTTACATCCATGTCTATAAGTGCTCGAAGTTTTTAACGAGAGACCATGTATATAAATCCTCGGTAGATTTAGTTCGAATTTATACATGATGTATTAACAATCTTTTAGTCAGAAATAGAGAATGTGGAGGAGGTAATGCACAGTTAGGTGGGAGGAGATGTACGGAAAGAGGGAGGGGTTGGGCTGAGAAGCTGTGTTCTAGATTGTTTGTTCATGAAACAAAATTTGATCACTGCAATCCAAAATATCTGCCATCGATATATTAAAAACATCCCTCTTTCTAGCAGCAGTATTTGCACCTTACATACACATATGAAGTTAATCGTTCCATTAAACGACGAAGAAGCGTTACAGAAAAGTGCATCCCGATGAGAGGGTCTGGCTTCATGCATCAGCTAGGCTCAAATCTGTAAATTTTTATCTCTCCTGAACTCGCTGTTACATTTCAGCTGTGGTGTTGCTGCTTGTTTGTTTGTGGCGTGTTGTTATGTTTTGTGGTCTTCAGTGCGATTTTTGCTGTGGCACAGCACTTTTTTTCATCGTCATTTTTCTTGTTGTAGTGGCTGTTTCACAGCAAAAATCGCACTGAAGACCACAAAACATAACAACACGCCACAAACAAACGAGCAGCAACACCACAGCTCCAATGTAAGTAAGCCAAAACAGCCACATAGAAATAATTTCAATATAACTTCCAGGGTAATGTAGGCTGTTCCAGATGTTGCGCGTAGTAGAAACTGTGCGTTTAGTAGTGTTATTTACAGTTATAAGAAGAGAATGTTTCGTGACTAAAAGCAAAAGCCAAAACAGACACATAGAAATAATTTCAATATAATTTCCAGGCTAATGTAGGCCTACAGTAAATCAATCAGTTTTCGTCAACAAAAAGTCTTGTTGTTTGCAGAGGACAGGCTGTCAAAACTTGTCATTCCACAATTAATGCACATGCAAATCCTGCGATGAAGCAATGTAAGTACCTTGAATAAATTAGGTCTAAAACATCTAACAAAATTGTCAAACCAAACAACTTGTGCAAACGATTGTAGTTAGTAGGAAAGACGTAACAAATCAAAACGTCATGCATGATATGGCGGTTTTTCATTAACGTAATTGTTTATTACTCCGTATCTCATGAACTGCGTGTCGTACTATGATAAAATTTCGAACGGACGTTCAATGCTATGTGTGTATACCGTCTGTAACATTTCTCGCGAATACAATTAATAGTTTACGAGTAATACATTGTAACGTCATGCCAAATGCCGTAATTTTACTTCATGAACGCCGAAAAAGTAGTAAGCGACAAACTTTTTTCCTATCATTATTTTGCTGGGGTTGTCAGGGAGAAAAAGTTTTCTAAAAGTTTGAAATTATGTTTGAAGTTTGTTGCAAGTCGCTAAGTCCTCTCCTTCTTAAATAGTGGACTGATAAAGTCACACTATCACGTGCCGCAATACGGGGAAGTTTTCATTGTTTATGACGTCATATATCCTTATCTATCGGCCCTATCGTAAAATCCTTTCTTAGCTGACGCCTTCTACCGATGAACTACATTCCTACCAAATTTCAGCTTAATAGGTGAAGTAGTTTTCGAGATTTCGTGTTTAGCCAGTGAGTGAGTGTCTGAATGACTGTCCTTTCGCTTTTATGTAGATAGAGATATACAGACATTTGGGGTACACATTTCCTCCCGGGGAGGGGGGGGGAGGGGCAGGGGGTGGCGGCAGGAAGAGCTTCTGGTCATCCCGTCAATACTAACATGCCAAATCCGCAATAAAAAAGCCGACCCTGCATGCGCGGGAGAAGGACTGAAGAGAAACAAAGAAAGAAAGAAGTCTCCAGGTAGACTGTTCCTAGCATAACAACTCCACTGGCCAACCAACTCCCCAGACAAGTAGTTACTCAGAACAGCTGGGGCGGCTTTCAACGCGTTGTTCAAAAGAGACATCCACTTCCTGGTACTACTATGGGCAGCCCTGCAGGACACACGGTGTCAGCTCCCTGCTGCACTTCAGATAAGATTAACTCTTGTTACATACATCGGATGTACGACATTTTGGAATGATGTGGAAGGTGTCTGTTAAGGATTTTTTATTTTATCATTATTTTTTTAAAAGTTCTATTTAAAGATTTACCTATCTAAACTATAGAAGGATTTGCCATTCAGAAATTCCTTTAATTTCTTTTTAAATACCAGTTGGATATCTGTCAGATTTTTGATGCTATTTGGTAAGTGACCGAATACTTTTGTGCAAGCATAATTCACCCCTTTCTGTGACAAAGTAAAATTTAACCTTGAATAGTGAATATCACCCTTTCTCCTAGTGTTGTAGCTATGCACACTGCTATTAATTTTGAATTGGTTCGGATCGTTAATAACAAGTTTCTTGAGTGATATACATACTGTGAAGCTACAGTAAAGATCCCTAGATCCCTAAAAAAATGTCTGCAGGATGAAATTGGGTGGGCTCCAGCAATTATTCTGATTACACGCTTTTGTGCAATGAATACTTTTTTATTCAGTGTTGAATTTCCCCAGAATATGATCCGATATGAAAGCAGTGAATGAAAGTAGGCATAGTAAGCTAATTTTCTGAGATATATGTCAAAAAATTTGCAATTATCCTAATAGCATAAGTAGCTGAACTCGAGTGATTCAGCAGAAGTTCAATTTATTTCTTCAAATTCAATCCATCGTCAATGCAAACACCTAAACTTTTTGATTATTTTACCGAGAGAGGTGGCGCAGTGGTAGCACACTGGACTCGCATTCGGAAGGATGGTGGTTCAAATCCACCTCCGGCCATGCTGATTTAGGTTTCCCGTGATTTCCCTAAATCACTCCAGGCAAATGTCGGGATGGTTCCTTTCAAAGAGCACGGCCGAATTCCTTCCATATCCTTACCCAAACATTCCGAGCGTAAGCTCCGTCTCTAATGACCACGCTGTCGACGGGACGTTAAACTCCAAGCTTCCTTCCTCCCTTTGAATATTTTACCTTAGCTGCAGATTTCTGTTTAAAGTCTAAATTTATTAACGGTGTCATGCCATTTACTGTATGAAACTGTATAAAAAACGTTTGTAAATCTAAGGCACTTCTCTTCGTCGGTTATTAGTCCCTACGCTTACAAACTATTTACACGAAGTTAAAGTAACGTACCTTAAGGACAACACACACACACACACATGTCCTAGAGAGGACTCGAACCTCCGACGGCGAACGGCCACGCGATCCGCAGCTGGGACCTTAGTGCGCACGGCTATTCTGCCGCGTCGAAACTGTACATACTGCGTTTTACCAAATTGAATGAAAGTCAATTTGTAGCGAACCACTTAATAATTCTCTGAAAGACATCATTTAAAATCTCATCAGTTAATTCCTATTAGCCAGGCGTGATAGCTATATTTTTATCATCATGAAAAATAACTAGCTTAGCATCTTCGTGAATATAGGACGGCAAGTCATTAATATATATAAAGAACAGCAAAGGACCCAAGACCGAAACTTGTGGGACCCCATTTCTGAGAACTCCACATTTAGAGTAATTAATCGTCTCACTACCTCAGACATCAGTCGAGTCGACGGCACGCTGTGTTGCAGCACTTCAGTGAGCTCGCGGGGTTCTTACAGGATATTAGACAGGTGTACCAGTGTCTTTGGCTCTTCAGTAGAGAATGGTGAGGTGCATCAACAGTGTCTGCCGACTGATGAACACAAAGAGAAGACTGCAGCATCTGCGAGTACTTTGACTGCATCAGGGCCATAGACGAGAAAGGCAGCCCCTTTTCCCGGCTCCTAGACGAATAGGCAATAAGGCGTGCGCTTCAGCCAGCGGCGGAGCAGGGAGCAGTAAACAGCGAGCACGGATACGCTCGCCGCCTGCAGTCGTTTTCTCGCCGGAAGGAGAGGAGAGACGGAGCGAGCGCGGTGTGTGGCGGTGGGGACGGAGCTCCCGGGGCTTAGGGAGGCGGCGGCCGGGCTTAGGGCTGCCTGCCGGGCTCTGCCGCCTGCATTGTGGCCGCCGCTCCCAGAGCAGCCTGATAAATTCTGCCAACACCTGCTCACACACTCGCCGCTCTGCACAGGATCGCGCCCAACACTGCCCACCTGTCGAGCTCTGCACCCTATCTGTACCACTGGCATGTAACGCTATCCAACTGCTACTCGCCGGTTCTGATACAATTCCAATATTCTGTGGTCTACTATCGGAATTTTTTGTGGAGACTCGAGTTTAACACTTTGCTGCTCAAAATGTCCGTGCCCATTTCCAGCGCCATAAAACTAAATGGAAGTTGCACTGTTGTGAAAGTTGTTATCAACTGACATCTGGAACGACACTAGCGCTCCTAGCGATGGGCATGTCGCTGAAGAAATAATGTTTGTTTATAATTACATTTGTATAAGTTATTGTTGTTGTGGTCTTCAGTCCGCAGACTGGTATGATGCAGATGTCCACGCTACCCCGTCCTGTGCAAGTCTCTTCATCTGATAATCTGTTCGGCAACCTACATCCTTTTGAATCTGCTTACTATATTCGTCCCTCGGTCCCCCTGTACGATTTTTACCCCACACGTTTCCTTATAATGCTAAGTTGACAATTCCTTGATGTCTCAGAATGTGTCCAACCAATCTATCGTTTCTCTTAGTCAGGATATGCCAGAAACTCCTTTTCTCCCCGATTCCGTTGAGCACCTCCTCATTACTTACGTGATCTACCCATCTAATTTTCATCATTCGTCTGTAGCACCACATTTCAAAAGCTTCTATCATCTTTTTTCTGAACTCCTTATCGTCCACGTTTCACTCCCATACAATGCTACACTCCAGACAAATTCTTTCAGAAAGGACTTCCTAACATTTAAATTAATATTGAATGTTAACAAGTTTCGCTTCTTTAGAAACGCTTTTCTCCCCATAGCCATTCTGCATTTTATATCTTCTTTACTTCCGCCATCAGAAGTTATCTTGCTACCCAAATAAAATTCATCTATTACTTTTATTGTCTCATTACCTAATCTAATTCCTTCAGCATCGCCTGATTTTCCGACATTACATTCCATTACCTTCGTTTTACTCTTGTTAATGTTCATCTTATATCTTACTTTCAAGACACTGTTCATCCCATTCAATTACTATTCCAGATCTTTCGCGGTCTCTGACAGAATTACTATGTCTTTAGCAAACCGCAATGTTTTTTATATATACATGTGGCGTCTCTTCCGAAAGAGCAGGCGTCACTTCTGATCCTGCAGGTGCGGTGATCACTGTGTCCCCAGTGGTGTAGGGGTCAGCGCAACTGCCTAGAAAGCAGGAGACCCGGGTTCGAATCCCGGCTGGGTACACATTTTCAGCTTTGCCCAATCGCAGTTGATGTCAAATATTCTCGCAATGTTCTTATTTCTTCTCCCTGCACTTAATGCCCTCTCCAAATTTCTCCTTGAATTCCTTCACTGCCTGCTCAATGTACAGATTGAACAGGATTGGGGAAAGGCTACAACCCTGTCTTACTCCCTTCCCAAACTCTGCGTCGCTTTCTTGCCCTTCGACTATAATAACCGCTGTCTGGTTTTTGTATATGTTGAAAATAACTCTTCGCTCCCTATATTTTACCCCTGATACCTTCAGAATTTGGAAGAGTTTATTCCATTGTCAAAAGCTTTCTCCAAATCCACAAACGCTAAAAACGTAGGTTTCCCTTTCCGTAGCCTATCTTCTAAGATAAGTCGTAATGTGAGTATTGCCTCTCGTGTTCCTACATTTCTCCTAAATCCAAACTGATCTTCTCCGAGGTTGGATTCCACAAGTTTTTCCATTAGTCTGTAAATAATTCGTGTTAGTATTTTGCAAACATGACGTATTAAACTGATAGTTCTGTAATTTTCACACTTGTCAGCACTTGCTTTCTTTGCAATTGCAATTACAATATTCTTCTTGAACTCGGAGGGTATTTCCCCTGTCTCGTACATCTTGCATACCAGGTGATACTTGTATAAAAATAAGCACTTTCTTACTGATTCGACAACAGTATCTGAATCTTGAAAATGTTCACCACATTGTCCATTTTTCAGACGCCCAAAGAGTTGGAAGTCTGAAAGCCATAAATCAGTACTGTACGGTGAAGGTGGTAACGCAGTCCATCCGAATTTTGCAGTGAGTTACGTGTTCTAAATCTGATGTGGGGCTTGGCGCTATCACGTTGCATGTGAAAGATGATCTTCTTCTCCGGCCTTACTCTGCAAATTCGGGCTTTCAGTTTAGTCAGTGTCCTCTTAGGACATCCAAAAGAACCACCCTCTGGCTATCCCACACGTCCGTACAAATCAATTTGCCTGTGACAGAGAATTAGCATGTCGCCGTACCCTTGACTGTCGTCTGGATTCCTGCTCGTGGTGGTGACACCAGGTCTCATCTCTGTGACGATGCTATTCAGAAAATTGCCACCTGCTTATAGCAACAGATTACCAATAATATGAGTTCAACGTATTTGTATTTTTATCGATTCTAGTCCTACTGCTACAAGACTGTTCTAAGGGTACAGTTACTTATTTATCTTTTTAAATTCCCCCTTAAAGCGTTATATTTAAAAAGGAAGGTTCATCTGCGGTGGTTACCAAATGGTCGTAGAAGAGCAATAAGGGCGAAAATACCCTTTTACAAATAATGTTGTGAAACTAAACGCACAAAGAAATTTACGATTCTTACTTGCAGTGGGCACGGAACTAGAACAATGGAGAAAGTTGAGAATTTTTGGCCAACCTGGAGATGTATAATTTTG
Source organism: Locusta migratoria (assembly GCA_026315105.1). Taxonomy (NCBI): domain Eukaryota; kingdom Metazoa; phylum Arthropoda; class Insecta; order Orthoptera; family Acrididae; genus Locusta; species Locusta migratoria. The sequence goes on along the minus strand of CM048748.1, from coordinate 380,598,685 downwards.
TGGAAAGCTGTTGCGTGTATGCTACAAAGAACATCCAAGCACCTATGTCACCATCTAAATCTACATGAATAGTGTACCAAACACATTTAAGTGAAGAGAGTTCATCGTACCGCTTTTGTGACATTTCTCTACCGTACCATTCTCTAATAGCGTGCAAGAAAAAGCAATACAAAAATTTTCAATTTTCAATTTAATTTATCTTCTTTTAATGTGATGATCATATCTCCCTATGTAGGTGGGAGTGAACAAAATACGTCCGCATTTGGAGGAGAAAGTTGGTGAAGGAAATTTCGAAAACAGATCTGGCCGGAAAGAATAACGTTTCTCTTTTAATCATTTCCACCCCAACTCGTGCATCAATATGGTGACAGTCTCTTCCCCGTATCGTGATAATAAAAAAAGATTTTCCCTTCTTTGAACTTTCTCTAGGTCCTCCGTCAGTTCTACTAGGTGGAGATCCCACAATGCGCAATGTATAGTACCACAATATTCTGAGCAATGGAGTACGTGCAAAAATATGATTTGGTGGTTCAAAACTATCACAGTGGAAAAAGATAAGCTACAAATCCCTAATTGGTATTGGTAATATTAATTTGATTCTAAATATTCAGTCCTTTTTTGGCATCCATCTTCGCCTGCCGAAGCCAGAAAATTACGCTGTGCTACGAAAATTACAGTGATTGCTGATTAAAGCAAACAGATTGATAATATGGAGCAACATTGCCTGTATAACGATAGAAGAAAAAGACATTTTTTTATGAAACTTCCTGGCAGATTAAAATTGTGTGCCGGAACCGGGACTCGAACCTGCGAAAGGCATAGGTCCCAGGTTCGAGTCCCGGTTCCGGCACACAATTTTAATCTGCCAGGAAGTTTCATATCAGCGCACACTCCGCTGCAGAGTGAAAGTTTCATTCTGGACATTTTTTTAATTCAATGATCTTACTTACTTATTTATTTGAACCGTAGTTAGCCATTCCTTCCCATCTCCTGCAGATCCTTCCTAACGTCATCCGTCCACCTCATTCTTGGTCTTCCCAGCTGTCTCTTTCCTTCCAGTATTTTTTCTGTCACCTTTCCTACAATATCTGCATCTTGTCTCACAACATTACGGTACCATCTCATTCACTACTTCTGACTGTGGTTATATGTTTGGCTCTTTGTACATGTCCCGGATATGTTTCGTCTTATCCCCCGACCGTTATTTTCAATTACTGATTCAAATATTTTCCTCAGCACGTTGTTTCCTAATGTGATCTGCCTCCTCGCCAACTTATATGCCACTGTCCATGGTCACTACTGGTCTATGATCGTTTTTAATGATCTCACCATTGTTGTATACAGCAGCAGTTTTGACTTCAACATTGAATATAACATGTGCATGCATCTATTTCCTGCTTGTATTTTTATTAAAATTTCAGGATAATTGGTGTTATTGATGTTACTCCGACGTAAGCCTTGCTGTCTTCTGTTTCAAATGTTAGTTTGTTGATAATTACACTGGGCGGTATATTGTCTTACTCTTCTTGCTACTAATAACATGTTTTAGCCTCATTACCGTCAGCCCCATTCTTCCAGCTTCGTCGATCAGTTCACTTCCTATCTCCTATAAAAAGACCGGAGTAGATATAGGCAGGAAGTTATATGCACTGGCGTTTGCAGATGGTATCATTCTAATCGGTAAAAAATGACGGAATTCATTGATCAGTGTAAACTGTTATGTAATTGTATCGATTTTGTTTTCAGAAAAGTTTCATAGCGTGCCGCCTTTTTAATCTCTGCGATAATCATTTAAACTTTGCTACGTTTTGCAACCATCGGCTACTTCGCGATGTATGAAACTTTTCTATTAAGGCAGAAAATTTACCCCATTTTGTTTTAGTCTTGGTGGGGACAGATCTAGCGGTCGGTACAGTCACATGCTTGTTGCTGCGCATGTACTGTAGGGGCAGTTAATGTCTTTACAGACATTTTGAAAGAGGCAGGAAATGGCTGTGAGATGTGTCGGTTGTAAAAACTCGCGGTTGGTCTTTTCCTTCCGCTTGCAGTATGCAGTCAACAACTGAGACATGAAGTTCTTGTATGAAGTACTGTGCACCCCGTAATGTGTCGTATACAGTTAGTTAACTGCTCATCCCACGAGAGACAAAACCGGCGTATAACGAGGTGTCTGCCGTCTGAGGTCGTAATTCCAGCGAAGTGACGTATTCGCAGCCGCCCAGAAGTTACGACAGTTCTGCGAGAGCTGGTTTTAGAGCGAGAAGCCCCTTTTCCCTCACACATGAGACTCAGCTTAACCTTTCCAACGGGGATGACACAGGAGCTTTGGTGCGAATGGCTGCAGTCGGGAGACTTCTGAACTGTCAGGAACACGTACAAGACTGGTCAGTTGCAAAGACCGAATACATTTTGACTTCTGAATTTTTTTCCGGCGGATTTCTCCTTCCAGTAATTTTCGCGAATGCAGACGGATTCCGTAGACAGTCTGATACGATGTTTCGGCCCACAGACGTCCGGCTATCTTCAGATGCGTAGGCAACTACTGAAGAGCCCAGGTAGGCTGGCGGTATTTATGCGGAATGCGTTGGTGACTTTCTGCGCATGTGTTAGATGGTGACACGCGCGATACGGCCGAGCTGCGTGTGCTGCCGTCGATGGTGAAAGTGAAAAGCTCCTCTAATAATTGAGAAGCGAATAATCCCAATTCCGCGCTGTGCCTCGATAATTTCAATTACAGTGTTCCAATTTTTATCCAGTTAAAAGCCCTTGTTCATGCGAAACACAACTAGCTCTTTACTCACGCGAAGTGATGTGTGCTATCTACAAGGGTTCGCAAATTGATTCCGTATTCCTTGATTTCCAGAAGGCTTTTGACATCGTACCTCACAAACGGCTTTTAATCAAATTGCGCCCAAATTTGCGACTGAATAGGGGATTTCCTCTCAGAGACGACATAGTTTTTTAGGACAATCGATGGTAAGGTATTGACTAAAACAGAGGTGATTTCGGGCGTTCCACAGGGTAGTGTTATTGGTCCTCTGCTGTTCGTTATTGACATAAACGATTTAGGGGAAAATCTAAGTAGCTCTCTTAGATTGTTTGGAGATGACGCCGTCATTTACTATGGAGTAAGAATTGGCAGTTGACTCTAAATAACGAGAAGTGGTAAAGTCGTCCACATGAGTATGAAAAGAAATCCGTTAAACTTTGTTTACATGATAAATCTATCAAATGTGAAGGCCGTAAACTCCACAAAATACCTAGGAATTACAATTACTTCTGACTTAAATTGGAAAGAACACATAGATAATGTCGTGGGAAAGGCGAACCAGAGACTGCGTTTTATTGGCAGAACCCTTAAAAGATGCAACAGAACTGCTAAAGAAACTGCATACACTACGCTTGTCCGTTCTTTTATGGAATATTGCTGCCCAGTGTGGGATCCTTATCAGGTGGGTTTGACGGAGGACATCGAAAGAATCCAAAGAAGGGCAGCTCGTTTCGTATTGTCACGATACAGGGGAGACAGCGTTACGGAAATGATACAGGACCTGGGATGGGAATCATTCCAACGGCGCTTATCGCTGCGGCGTGGGCTACTTACGAAACTACAATCGCCAACATTGTCCTCCGAATGCGAAAATATATTGATGACTCTCACTTACGTAGGTAGAAATGATCATCAGAATAAAATACGAGAAATCAGAGCCCGAACGGAGAGATTCAGGTGTTCATTCTTCTCGCGCGCTATTCGAGAATGGAATGGGCGGTAAAATGATATAACGGTGGTTCGATGAACTCTCTGCCAGGAACTTAAATGTGATTGGCAGAATATCCCATGTAGATTTAGATGTCGAGATTTATAAGATTCTCAGCAAGGTGTATTTCCACCGCTTCTTTGATAAGTGAGTCCCAAAAACCGAAATCTGAAGCTAAAATATTTTGCGTTCCATGGAGTGTTTCATGGAAATGCAGTGTTCTGCTAATACTGACTTCAACGGATGCAGAAGGCGGGAGTGCCTTTCGTGTTCCGTACAGCGCTTTTGAACTGTTAGAGTCGTCTGGCCTATGTAAGCAGATCCAATCTCACAGGGAATTTTGTGAACGCCCGAGTTTTTCGGATGCAAGTCGTCTTTAACCGATCCGACTAGAGTCAAATTCCTCGCTGGTAGACGGAAGACGACCTGGACTTTCTGTTTCCTTAGCAATTTACCTATTTTAGAGGATCTATTGTCCTCGGTGCGTTGCTTCTTGTTGTTATAGTTACGTATGGCCTTCCTTATTTGGCGTGGAGTATAGCCATTCTCTTTAAACACCTTCTCCAAGTCTTGTAGTTCTGCATGAAGTTTTCTTCGTCCGATATTATGTGCGCCCGATGTATTAATGTAATAAGAACACCAGCGGTTTGTGCGGGATATTGGCAGATGGACGCCCTGAGGTATAGATCTGTGTTCGTGTTTCCTGTGTTTCAAAAATTCATCATCCTTACGTCGTAGTAGCACTTCAAGAAATGCTACAGTTCCATCTTTTTCACTCTTCATAGTGAACTTGATGTTCTCATAAATTGAGTTTAATGACGGTGGAATTTCTCCAATTTAAAATTATCGAGGCATACCGGAATCGATGGTATCATTCGATTCTCAATGATTAAAGGAACTTTTCACTTTCACTAATGAAGGCAGCACACACAACTCGGGCCGTACCGTGTTTGTCACCACCTAACACATGCGTAAAAAGACACCAGTGGATTTCGCAAAAATCGGCATAAATACCTCCAGTGTACCTGAGCTCTTCAGCCTAGTTGCCAACTCACCTGAAGATGGCCGGATGTCTCTGGCCGAAATGTCGAGTCAGAAAGTCAACGGAATCCGCCTGCATACCCGCAAAATTACTGGAACAGATTACATTAATAAACTGAGCAGAGATGTCGCGACATACAATTACATCTGACTGTATTTTTCGTAAACTGTGCACCGTATCACGGTACTTCACATCTGCATTAAGTCGTGAGTGAATTAATTGCTGGCGATTTAAGGAAGTATTTGTCTATGAATGAAATAGTGGTACTTATCTTGGGTTGCAGCGTGGTCACTGTTGAATTACACATTAACAATTCAAGAAAATAATAATGACGCAAAATAATAGTCCCATCAGGCCTCGCTTATCTAGGACTAGGTTAGTTTCCAACTAGATTACAAATAATTAACACAACAGAAACGACCTATATGCCTGCTACATCTTTTATTTTGAAGAGCAGGCATCACTCGCACATGCAACTGCTACAAAACTAAAACTCAGATGAGAGTTTTACCAAGATATAACCAAATATATGCCAAATATATGACGTGCTACAGACGCCCAGTTTAACCGACAGGAAAAAGATGCTGTGATTTGCAAATGATTAGCTTTTCAGATCATTCACACAAGGTTGGCACCGGTGGCGACACCTACACCGTGCTGACATGAGGAAAGTTTCCAACCGATTTCTCATACACAAACAGCAAAAAATGTTCAAATGTTGGTATAGCTTATGGGACTTACCTACAGGGTCATCAGTCCCTAAACTTACAAACTACTTATGAACTACTTACAAACTAGGACGGCACAAATATCCATGCCCGAGGGGGGATTCGAACCCCCGACCGTAGTGGCCGTGCAGACCGTGACTGGAGCGCCTCAGTCCCCTCGGCCACCGCAGCCGGCCACAAACAGCAGTTGACCGTCGTTGACTGGTGAAACGTTGTTGTGATGCTTCGTGTAAGGAGGAGAAATGCGTACCATCGAGTTTCTGACTTTGATAAAGGTCGGATTGTAGCCTATCGCGGTTGAGATTTATCGTATTGCGCCATCGCTTCTCGCGTTGGTCGCGATCCAATGACTGTCAGCAGAATATGGAATCGGTGAGTTCAGGAGGGGAATACGGAACGCCGTGCTGGATCACAACGGCCTCGTATCACTAGCAGTCGAGATGACAGGCATCTTATCCGCATGCCTGTAACGGATCGTACAGCCACGTCTCGGCCCCTGAGTCAACAGATGGGGAAGTTTGCAAGACAATAACCATCTGCACGAATAGTTTGACGACGTTTGCAGCAGGATGGACTATCAGCTCGGATAACCTTGACGCTGCCCCACAGACAGGAGCGCAACGGTGAACCTGGGTGCACGAATGACAAAACGTCATTTTTTCGGATGAATCCAGGTGTTGTTTACAGCATCATGATGGTCGCATCCGTGTTTGGCGACATCGCGGTGAACGCACATTGGAAGCGTTTATTCGTCATCGCCATACTGACGAATCATTCGGCGTGATGGTATGGGATGCCATTTGTTACACGCCTCTGTCACCTCTTGTTCGCATCGACGGCTTTTTGAACAGTGGCCGTTACATTTCAGATGTGTTACGACCCGTGGCTCTACCCTTCATTCGATCCCTGCGAAACCCTACATTTGAGCAGGATAATGCACTACAGCATGATGCAGGATACGGAAAATGTTCTCCAGATCTCTCACCAATTAAAAACGTCTTGTCAATGGTGGCCGAGCAACTGGCTCGTCACAATACTACAGTCACTACTCTTGATGAACTGTGGAATCGTGTTGAAGCTGCATGGGCATCAGTACCTGTACACGCTATCCAACCTCTGTTTGACCCAACGCCCAGGCGTATCAACGTCCTTATTACTGCCAGAGGTGGTTGTTCTGGATACTGATTTCTCAGGATCCTTGCACTCAAATTGCATGAAAATGTAATCACATGTCAGTTCTAGTAAAATATATTTCTCCAATGAATACCCGTTTATCATCTGCACTTCTTCTTGGTGTAGTAATTTTAGTCGCCGGTTGTGTAAATGAGTGTTTGTCTGTATGTACTCTGTGTTCATAAACCATTCATTCGATTGTAATGAAACTTTGGTAAACAGTTTACCGTACGCCCACGAAGGTTCCTGACTCACAAACAAAAGAGCACGACACATAGCTCAGGAGATATATCATAAATAATGAGAGGCCACCACGTGAGAATACCCAGATTTATGCGTCAATTATTGGAAAATGGGCTTAGTTAGGGACCTGCAATAAAGTTTGCATGTAAATTCGGACGTGTATCAAGCGTCCCCGCAAAATGATGAAACGCTGTAGATGTCGTAAAACTGTCGTATTAGACATGACTCTCTATCAAATAAAGTTAGCATTACAGATTTGCACGTTATTATTTATTTTTGTCAGCAAGTCTCACTCAATTCTCTTGCATCCAAAATTAAGCACTCTGTTTTCTTAATCTCTATATAAAAGCGAAAGGACACTCACTCATTCACTGACTAAACACGAAATATCGAAAAAATACTTCACCTATGAAGCTGAAATTTGGCAGGAATGTAGTTTATAAGTAGAAAACGGCATCTAAGAAAGTATTTTGTGATAGGTGCATGGCGGAGAATACTTCTCTTACAGACTCACGAAATCTACTGTTTGATTACGATATTTACGATATTTCTCGCGCTTGACCTTCAAAACAAGAGGAAGGTCACCGTCTACCTTAAGTTTCTTACGGTGCATGGGGGAGGTACTTTGCAATATAAGAATAGATCCCTAAATACCATAACTTGAGAACGACTTGACCGATTTCACAGCCCCCCCCCCCCTTTGTTTCGGTGTTCTCAGTAGAAGGGTTATATATGAAATAAAACTAGAATATTTGAGAACAACACAGTGCGTTTTTCAATGTGACCCTGCGTTTGTATTGCATAGAAATCTATAGTTTTGTTCCGATATTGATTAAATTGCTCAAACTCTGTCTTAAAAACAAGAGGAATGTCACTGTCTGTATAAAATTCGGTGCATGGTGGAGGGTACTTAACTTACGTAATTTTACTAAATGCACAGTTTTGTTCCAATCTTTATGAATTTTTGCACACATGACCTTTAAACCAAGAGGAAGATCACTGGGTACATAAATGTTTGTATGGCATATGACAAAGGGCACCTTGCAGAAAACTTTGCCGATAGAGGAAATGGTGGAAACGAACAGAGAGATGGGAGAGAAAGAGATGGGTGCAGAGAGAGGGCACGTGGACTACGGGAGTGTAGGATAAATAAACACCCGGGTAACGCCGGGTCTACAGCTAGTAGCTTATAAAGATAAAAGCGGAAACTCTGTGGCATTGACATGCATTTGTCAGTCGACGCCGCTAGCAGTGTTCATCTGTTGGTTCGAGTTGTAGGCTGTACTTGCCTTCACATCTACGATTCCGGATTTTGTTTCACTGCATACCACAATTACTTTGCATGGTTTACATTTATTACGCCATTTAAGATATTAAGTTACATGAACATTATTTGAAAGTGTAGAGTAGAACAAACTAAAGCAACACTTCATGATGTCAGACGAAAATCTAAGAAAATAATCCGGTAAGTAAGTAAAAAAAAAAAAAAAAAAAAAAAAAAAAATAATAATATATATATATATATATATATATATATATATATATATATATATATATATATATATCAACAGTTTAAAATATTTTTAACCAACTATGAAAAAGAAATGAAATTATAGGTAGCTCTCATTGACGACCACTGAAGATTCGTCTGGTGAAAAACGATCGAACTTACTGTAGTTGCGTAGACGGACAAGTAATACCTTTCAAAACGTGTACAGTTTATTATTATCTGCAGGGCCCACAGTGTAACTAATACGAATTAAGAATATACAGTATTTAAATTAAATAATTCTTATTGTTAAAATGTCGGTGTACAGTATGTTTGGATAGAATTCGAATTGAAAATAACTCAATACACATGAGCAGTTATGGAGCAGAACGGAAGGCAGTGCGTCAGAGCAAATACTGGAAATGACAATGAAAATGAAAGACATTTGCTCAAATTTCTTTTTAGCCCTGTAATTCATAAAATATAATTTTTGCTTAACTGCAAATAGCTGACAGTGAAGGGTTGTGCTGGTGTTTCTAAAGCCTCGTCTACGCTTTAAATGAAGGGATTCAAATAAGACTTACTGTTATGATTTTTTTTCTATAATACATAAACTAGCATTTAAAAAAATACTGCAATGAACAAATTAAATTTATCCTTTACTTTACGAAATCTTATTTCTTAAATATTTCTTCACAGAGTAGTTTGCCCATAATACATAGATGATTTCTGAGCGCATCGCTGTTTGCAGTTAGCTATTACAGCCGTATGTAGAACATACATTCCCTCTTCCAACCATTTTATACTTCTATAAAGTACGCCGACGAATAATGCAAGTGTTTTGACTCTCACAGTGTTAATCGGTCTTTTTTTTTTTTTGTGGGTTTAGGGCGCACAACTGCTGTGGTCATTAGCGCCCAACACTGCCCATAGTAAAAAAGAACCGGGGTTAGAAATTAAATGGCTTTCGCCATATTTGCACGATGTATAAAAAGTAAAACTCTGTTAACCGATTGCGGGTCATCAGCTAAAATGTCAGACATTTCAAATGGGAAACACAGATCATGACGGAGACGGTTAAAAAACGGACATTGCACTAAAAGATGGTTCACAGTAAAAGGTGCATCACAGTGCTCACATAAGGGAGCAGGACCACCACGTAATAAATGCTGGTGGCTATAACGGCAGTGCCGGCCGCGGTGGCCGAGGTGACTGAGGCGCTGCAGTCACGGTCAGCACGGCCACTACGGTCGGGGGTTCGAATCCCCCCTCGGGCATGGATATTTGTGCCGTCCTAGTTCGTAAGTAGTTCATAAGTAGTTTGTAAGTTTAGGGACTGATGACCCCGTAGTTAAGTCCCATAAGCTTAACAAACATATAACGGCAGTGGCCAATACGAAGCCGGGCCAGAACAATCTCCTCTCGGCGGGAGGGTCGAGATGACGTTGACCAGAGATCAGGCACAGGTTTAATGGCTCGCAATTTGTTCCCTGACAGGGATGACCAATGTAGATACCAACGGGAGATAATAGGCTGGGAGATACCAGCGCGAAGGTCATCAGAGCTGGTGGAAAAGGTAGATAGCCGAGGAAGGAGAACTGCCTCCTTGGCAGCCGTATCCGCAGCCTCATTCCCCAACACTCCCACATGGCCAGGGACCCACAGAAACGTCACCGTAGTTCCGCTCGTTGAAAGAGAAGTAAGGCAATTGCGGATGCTTTGTACCAGGGGATGGGCCGGATATAGCATGCGAAGGCTCAACAAAGCACTCATAGAGTCCGAGCAAATGACAGTCTTACTGAGCGAGTGTCGCCGGACGTATTGTGTGGCTTGGTATAATGCATACAGCTCAGCTGTAAAAATGGAACTCCACTCAGGAAGACGATATTTAAAAGAGACGTTGCCAAGTACAAAAGCACACCCAACACCCTGGTCTGTCTTTGAGCCATCAGTGTAAATGAACAAATTGTCATCAAATTTAAACCGGAGTGCGTGAAATTCTCTCTGGTAGACAAAACGAGGTGTGGAGTCCTTTGGAAGAGAATGAAGATCAAAGTTAACACGGACTTCGGGGCTTCGCCACGGTGGAGAGGTGCTCTCTCCAGTCGAGAAGATAGCAGGCATTGTAACGCCAAGCTGGCCGAGTAGCGAACGCAAGCGTACTCCCGGTGGTAGCAGAGCAGACGGGCGCAGAGCGAAGAGACTGTCAAGTGAGTCGTTAAAAAAAACTGTGTACGTCGGGTGTCCTCGCATGGACGACAAACGACTAGCGTAACTCATGCCGCTAGGAGGTGCTCGGGAGCGCTGTCGCAAGTTTCAGTGAGGAGTTTCCGCTATTATCTTTATAAGCTGTTTGATATAACAATACATCTTAATATACAGGGTGAAGTGAATTTAAAGTAATTCCGTTTAGAAACGCGATTCCTCACATGACGAAAAAGGTATCTCGCAAAATCTTGTCCTGCGGGTATTTCCAGCAGTAGAGACGTCGGAGACAGAGATGGGTTTATGTTCCATACGTCAGTGTGTTTCAGAACCACAAAATTACACCAACAAACTTCTAGGGGATGTAGAAGGCTCCTTGGGGAACAAAATGTGCTTGGAAACCTTTGCCCGGAAACGTCGCTACAGAACGTCGAATTTGCTGGACGAAATGTCTACCGGCAGACGCCGATGCCTGTAAGTTGGACTCTCCGTAGCGTCGTTGATCGGCGTTTCCGGGCGTGAGTTTCTATGCTCATTTTGTTCTCAAAGACGCCGTCTACATCCCCAAGAAGGTCGTTGGTGTAATTGTGTAGTTCTGAAACACACTGACGAATGGAGCAAACGCCGTTCTCAGTCTTCTGCGTTCATTTACTGCCGAAAATATGCCCAGGACATATTTTTATTGCTGGGATGTATGGAATTGCGCTTAAAAAGAATTTCGAGTCAGAAACGAGCAAATATACAAGTGCCTGTAAACCTATTGGACTAAACGCTATGGTAATCTGTCCCTAGACTTACAAACTCCTTAAACTAACCGAAGGACAGCACGCACACCTATGCCCCAAAGAAGACTCGAACCTCCGATGGCGAGCAACAACGCGCTCCGCAGCAGTGCGCCTTAGAGCGCTCGCGCACTCCACTACGGTAGAAACAAGCAACAAAGGCATGCCATAAGAATTGGTACAGCTGTTGTTGGGGCATCAGTGCTTATGTTGTCTCGTGACGTGGCCTATTAGACGACGCGAACGCACGTGCATCTGAACGTAGGAGGTTGCAAAATGTGCTCTTAATCTGATGATTGCCGACTAGAAGTGCCGAAAGTGGCCATTTTAATGAATGGGTTACCTTGACTCTTTTATTACGGGTTCATCAAGAAAATAGTGTTCTTACCTCCGTTTCACTTTAGTTAAAATGTCTGTTGCCTGTGTCTATTTTATACGCCTGTATCTGTAACTCTTAGAAACGGCCAACTTAACACGGAAAGACAGCCCGACTACGCAAATTTCGCTTCACCCTATATACCAGGGTTGGAGCTTAGATAGTGACAAAACTGCTGTGGAGACACTATGCAATGGAATCTACTCTTGTCGGTGATAGCACATGTTGTTGACATACCTACCTTACAACCGAGCAAATGGACTCTCCCGTCCCACGTCACCGGTGTGTGCACAATCGAGGGAACCGCAGTCACTTGCTAGCGAGCGGTCTAACGTAACGGTGTCACTATGTTTTCAATACAGAAACAACGGAGCTGGATCAAGATTGTGTCAGAGATCGTACAGCACGACAGTGTCATCAAAGTTTTCAAGGGGCGTGTGAGGAAGCAGCATTGTCGTACAGAACAGTGGCACGTCGGGTGAAAGCTTCAACGAAAGTTGGCAATTGTGGTATACATGCATTGGGCAGGTCTTCTTAGCGTTTCTGAAGAAAAAAAAAACATACTGTACCCGCGTTGGTGGACAGTGATCGACGTGAGACGATTCGTGAGCTCGCCCACGACATAAGTTTAGCGCATACAGCGCAAGCTGTGGTTGCCCTGTTCGGTCGATCGAACTGAGAAGTAGTGTACCATCCACCATACTCTCCGGATTGCGAGGATGAAGGAACTACTTTGTGGCATTCACTACAGAACGTTCCAGAGATTCGACAGGCAGTAGACCGCTCCATTCGCACGATCAACAGACCAGTTCCTCCTAACGGTAAACTACGCCTCCCACATCGCTGGCAAAGGGTTCTATACAATGCAGGTGACTACTTTGAAGGACAGTTAACAGGTGCAAACATGCAACGCTTTTGTGTCAGTTATGAATAAATAGTTGCGACTATTTAAGTTCCAACCTAATGTCTGTGTGTGTGTGTGTGTATGTGTGTGTCTGAATTGATAGCCACGGTGGAAGAACCGAGCGGTCTAAAGCGCCTCGCTGCGAAGCGCGCGGTTGCTTGCGGTCGGAGATTCGACTCCTCCCTGGGGCATGGGTGTGTGTGTCTGTTGTCCTTAGGTTAGTTTACCTTAGTTTAAGTAATTTGTAAGGTACGGACTGATGACCACGCAGTTTGGTCCGATAGATTTACAAACATTTAAACATTTTGTGGATTGTAGAAACATCTTTTATTGTATGGCAAGGTCTCATTGGAAGTAGTTGCTACCATAAAGTATGTGGGAGCCTGGGAGCAAGCATAAGAATGTATCTGAGGTGGAACTATCACACAAAATTAATCGTGAGTGACACAGAAGACCCTAAGATTCATTGGAATAATTGTATCCGATTAATAGAGGAAGGATCTTGCAGACTTTTCGTTTGGACAATACTTGAATATTGCTTGTAAGTGTAGTGTGGAATATGACTGATGGAGCGAATGGAGAAGATCCGAAGAAGAGATTCGTTACCGGTTCACTTAGCAGCAAGCGTGGAAGCGTCACAGAGATCACCAGTCAATGCCAGCGGCAGAGCTGCAAGAGAGGCGTCTTCATCGCTGAATAGGCTACTGTCAAATATCTGCGAGCAAACGTTCCTGGAATATTCAAGCGGTATATTGCTCCACGCTACGTATATATCGTAAAAAGACCATGAAGATAAAATGAAAGAGATTAGAGCTCACACGGAGGCTTACCAGGAAGATATTAACGCGACTGGAAGAGGAGAAATGGACACTGGTTGTGGTGTCCCTCTAATAATGGTTAAGCGTTTGATGAATTACTTTGAATGAAAATAATATGCAAATATATTTCTCTTTAAGTATTAGGTACTTAATGAAGTTTGCTTAAGTGAAGCAAAATATTTTGTCTAATGTTTTGGGAACAGTTACAAGCTGAATGACTGAAAAAAAGTCTAATCTACTTTGAAACACTGTTAAAGTCTTTCCACATACACTGAAAATTGATCTGAAACGGAAACTGCTCCCAGAGATGAACTGTCTCTTCTCTTAATATTAGTTCTCAAGTTAATTTGCTTAACTGTTTGAATAATTTAAATTACTTTAGCTAGCTTCTGTTAACGTATGAAAGAGCATGAGAGAAAATATTTAAGACCGTAAATTATCTCCCACCCAAGTAACTCAGTGAGGCAAAATATGAATGACTTTCGTCACGTCTTTGCACTTACTTACATGTACCACATTTAGTATTATTTTCATAAAAGCCTGAAAAAGAAAGTTATTAGAATATTTTTTCACACCCTTCCCTGAGCTATTGAAATAAATTTATTTGCGCCGCGGAGGAATAGCCGTGCGCACTAAGGACCATTGCTGCGGTGCGCACGGCCGTTCGCCGTCGGAGGTTGGAGTCCTCCCTCGAGCATATATATGTGTGTGTGTTGTTCTTAGGGATAAGTTAGTTTAAGTAGTTTGCAAGTTTGGGGACCGAAGACCAATGGAGGTAGGTCCCATACTGACTATGCCGATGGCTGAAGATAAATTGCCGCAAAAAGAGCCTAAAGGAATCGTTTGAGTGCTCTTCTACTGAATAGAAGCACATTTATGTATTTCACTTCTTGGAGATAGCCTACTTCTAAATCTGTTGAAAACCAATCTATTAGCGCTTCTAGTATCAACAACAAATGTCGTAAATTCTTCAAATCAAATGTTTGTAAAGCTTATGGGACTCAACTACGGGGTCATCAGTCCCTAAACTTGCAAACTACTTATGAACTACCTTATACTAAAGACGTCACAAATGTCCATGCCTCAGGGGGATTCGAACACCCGACGGGGAACGGCCTCGTCGGCCGCGGTGGCCGAGGGGACTAAGGCGCTCCAGTCACGCTCTGCACGGCCACTACGGTCGGGGGTTCGAATGCCCCCTCGGGCATGGATATTTGTGCCGTCCTAGTTCGTAAGTAGTTCATAAGTAGTTTGTAAGTTTAGGGACTGATGACCCCGTAGTTAAGTCCCATAGACTATACAAACATTTGAACATTTGGAACGGCCTCGCGCATCGCAGCATAGCACCTCACTGCGCTCGGACATTCCGCCACGACCATAATTTCTTCGTTTCCATATGAAAGCCAACTTACAAGAATAAGGAATACCTATATTACAATAGTTATTATAGATTAGTCATGTAAGTCGGATAACAGTTTCCATGAATCATGTAAATTCTTATTAAAAATTACTATTTACATATTTGGATTATTCTATGCCGTAGCCGGTTTACATATCGATTCAATGAGGCGGCTATTACTATTTTAGCGTCAACATACAAGGGGTCGTTACAAGGCACACAAAGTGACCTGAGAGCCGGCTGAAATGGCCGAGCGGTCTGCGGCGCGCCAGTCAGTCTGCACGGCCGCTACGGTCGGGGGTTCGAATCCCCCCTCTGGCATGGATGTTTGTGTCGTCTTTAGTATAAGGTAGTTCATAAGTAGTTTGTAAGTTTAGGGACTGATGACCCCACAGTTGAGTCCCTTAAGCTTAACAAACATTTGAACAGTAACCTGAGCCACACACCACGAACTGGCTTGCGGCGTATAGCTGTAGATGTAGATGTACAATAATTTCCTTTTCAGATTGAAGGTATCTAAATACTGCAAATGTTTGTAAAGCTTAAGGGAATTAACTACGGGGTCATCAGTCCCTAAACTTACAAACTACTTATGAACTACTTACAACTAAGAACGGCACAAATATCCCTGCCTGAGGGGGATTCGAACCTCCGACCGTAGTGGCCGTGCAGACCGTAACTGAAGCGCCTCAGTCCCCTCGGCCACCGCGGCCGGCATCTAAATACTGCAACATACTATTTTATGTTGTATGCAAACGCTTTGAGGTGGTTCCTTATATGACGTCAGTGACGGCTTCCAATAACTAAGAGTTACATAACTAAAGATCAGCTTCCATTCTGCATAAGACTGACAAGGAATGACGTCTCTTGTGAGAGGAAAGTAACAAGTAAATAAGAAGTGTTCGCTGACGTCAGTCGTGCATATATTTATTCTTACCACAAAAAAAGCAAAACCTGTTTTTGGCAGCTCAGACGCGACTGTATCGCATTGTGCGCGATACGTCAATAGCGGGATGGCCGCGGGCGACTAATAAGCGATTCAGACAGATTTTAATGTGTATCAACTAGTGCGGGCGGTAATTTTTGAGGAACAAAGGCGCCAAACAGCTGGTTAATTACGCGTCGGCGTGCGCACAATGCCAGCCGCGACAACGGCCGACGCTGATTGGCTATCGATCCGCCGCGACGCGACGCGACGGCCGCACAAAGGCCACTTGACGGTGCGAGAAAGCGCCCACTTGAGAGCGGCGCGCGTCTGTGCTCAAGCACTGTGCCGCCCGACTGGCACTGTGCCGCCCGGTTCACCTACCCGGTGATACACTTAAGCACAGAGTAACATCACAGAGTAACATATACAGAGGAGCAGCCCCCTCTAAACCACTGTCCTATGCTTCCCTCGTTGTTCCGTAAGATGCTAGCAGGTGTCAGGCGGTTCGCTGGCTTAGGGTGCCTCTCGCACGTCAGAGGGTAGCGTGGAGGGGAGGGTGAGGGGAGAGCTCTTGCCGCCTGTCACCGAGGCCACGGCTGTGTCCAGCTTGCTGGCGTTTGAGGGGAGGTGGTGGTGGGGGCAGCCGCTACCTGTCGCCTGCTCTGGCCAGTTTAAAGGGCAGGAAGGTTAAAATAAAGGGAGATGGCGTTATCAATGCCAAGCATATACGTCGATTGAAGCCTGTCCGCCATCTTCGTGAGTTGTGGAATGCTACATAACCAAAAAAAAAAAAAAAACAAAAAACATGATCCAATGTTTTTAGAGCTTATATGACTTAACTACGGGGTCATCAGTCCCTAAACTTACAAACTACTTATGAACTAATTACGAACCAAGGACGGCACAAATATCTATGCCCGATGGGGGATTCGAACTCCCGACGGCAGTGGACGTGCAGACTGTGACTGGAGCGACTCAGTCCCCTCGGCCACCGTGGCCGGCGATACATCTCCGTTGAAACTGTGTATCAAGTCGACCCTCTTACTGTTAATGCATTGAATTGACTGACAGTGCAAAGTTTGTGCTTTCAAACAATATAATTTCTTGAATAAATAGTGATAAATACTCATCATGAGATATTTAGAAACTTAATTTTTAACGCTAATTTTCTCTCATTCAACACGTTGTGCATCACGGCAAAGCCGTGGGAAGTTTAGTTCCTGACATAAAACAGCAGCTATAAAATACCAAGACTTCTCCAAGGCCGGCCGAGGTGACCGAGGGGAATGAGGCGCTCCAGTCACAGTCTGCACGGCCACTACGGTCGGGTGTTCGAATCCCCCCTCAGGCATGGATATTTGTGCCGTCCTTAATCTTAATTAGTTCATAACTAGTTTGTAAGTTTAGGGACTGATGACCCCGTAGTTCAGTCCCATAAGCTATACAAACATTTGAACATTTTTGAACTTCTCCAAGACTCAGCAATATGGCGGTGGCAGGCTTCACTTTTTCAGCGTAAGGGCGTCTCCCTATATTCTAATCTCCTTGTTAAAGGGCTGCTTCTGACCGCAGCGCCATCATGGGACATCTTACGGATGCTTCAGCAACCCTCGCCCCGCACCCCTGAGCGTAGGACCGGGCCATTACGGAGGTTTCCCGTCTGTGTATATTTGTCTGTGACTTAAGCCTTTTCTATACGAAACGTGCATCACGCACAAGGAAGTCGTTGTCAGATGCAGCGCCCCTTGCGATAGACCGACGAACTATAAAGAAGCGTACAAAGCTGTTTGTTCGTTTGTAAATCTATCGGACCAAACTACGTGGTCATCAGTCCGTAGCTTACAAACTACTTAAACCTAGGTAAACTAACCTAAGGACTACACACACACACACACACACACACACACATACCCATGCCCCAGGGAGGACTCGAGCCTCCACAGCGAGCAACCGCGCGCTCCGCAGCGAGGTGCTTTAGACCGCTCGGCTACTCCACCGCGGCAGCGTTCAAACGGTACGCATTTGTTGAGTCGTCTGCTTCACGCGTCTACTTCGTTTGTTGTCAAGTTACATCAAATGAATCGCCGCGTTAACATCACTTTTCGAAACTGTATGATATCTTGGGATGATTAAAATATTTATTTCTGTTTTAGACTGCCACCGTGAAACTGTATTTAATTTTTGTCGTACGGTTCATGCGTAACTACGTCGCTCACATGTGTCCTCATTATAAAATGCGGTTACATACTTCCAGACATTGCAGTTCGAGGCGCCTATGTATATGACAAACAAGCTCAGGTGTCTGTACATAGACCTTTCACTTTGATAAAGCTTCAAGTAATGCTCACATAAAACAGGTATTTTATCTGTTAACTACAGCATGTTTCAGGAAAAACAGCAAATATTTTAAAAGATGACAATAAAGACGATTTGCAGTTAAAATTTCATATAACGTGTCTCCAATTTTTGTAGGGTACAGAGATACACCTCTTTTATGTACAACAAACTGATTTGTATACTTTGACCGATTCTTTCTTCGGTTCTTGGTAGATCACCATATTGAATTTTATTTAAATAACCGGTTTTCAACGTAGTTTAAAGTCTGAATATGTCCTAGTAAGTTGAAAACCGGTTAACTAAGTAGAAATGAACGTGTAGAACATACAAAAATTTCTACATTTAAGTCAGTGTGATGCTCTACTACCAAGAACTGACGGATAAATCAGTGAAAATTTCTTGATTTACATTTGCTCTAAGTTTGTTTGGATTTCATATTAACAGCTATATCCCTGTATTCCATAAAAGTTGTACATATGTTATATTAAATTTTTTATGCAATTCCTCTATAGTATCACCTCCTAAAATACTTATGACTGAGTCGAAAAACTACCTTCCTCTGAGCAGGAGACAAGTACACATTCTCAAATAAATTCCCGACTTGGCTTCGTTTGTCAGCTGCGTTCCGCATACGGTCGTCTGCGCATGCGCGAAGCACTTCCATACGCGTCAGAATAGGATCCATCCTATTCCGTCTACTACGATCGTATGCCTGCATCTTTTGCAAGTGGACATGTCTACACTGCACGCGGACGGCGTCGCCGGTGCATCATGGGTAATCTCGTAAGCTCTCACTTACCTTGTAGAAAGGGCTTTACAATGCTGATCTGCTGTGAATATATGCCGCTCAAAACAATTACGCGATCAGGTGAGATATCCTACACAATATACATATGGTAACGAATTTTATTCAGTTTTTTATTGGTTACAACTGTAATTTATTATGATACTGTAAGATAGCTTGTCGTCTCATATCTTTACTTGAGGTTTACATGGCATTTATTTCGAGCGAGGCACCGTGAGGCTATCGTAATAGTGAAACCGTCATTCTCGTTGCTTCTAACGTGGTATATGATCGTCTCGGATGGACCGTACAGTAGCACCCCTGCGTGGCATGGACAGTATGAGGACATCAGTAAGCTCTTGAGGGATATCTATCCATTCTCCCATGAGAATCGGGTCTAAGTTCGGTGAATGATGATAATAATATGGTTTCCTGTTCTGCAGGGCGTAATTGAGGAGTAAGAGTCCATGGTCATGGACCAAGTCAATACATAAAGTTGAAATGTTTATTGTCGTCGTGGATCTGCAGTCGTATACTATTTCACGATTTACAGATTGAAATGTTCTCGTCGCTGTTTAAAATCTCTTCTTCAAACGACAAGAACAAACATTTCATATTAAAAGTCTCTCTCAGCCGGGTTAAGCACGTAACTTTAACATAGCTGTGAAAAGTTTAGTTAAAGATCCAGCCTCAGCTGTGCCTCTTTCATTACTAAAACGTGTAACCATAATGAATAAACTTCTTGTTGATACTCGATGTTTAATTTAAGACGTCCATAATAAATAAGAATATAAATAAAAACTCCGTTTTTCTTGAGAAACTTCCTAAATCAATTTATTCGCCTTATGGACATCTGTCAAACGATGAATGAATAATATTACAATAGTGCCAAGAACATTCATATAAATCAACAAGAACAATTCTTCAACTGTTTTTTCTAGTGTTATTCCTAAATCATGGACAAACTTCTTCGTATTATGTCCTATGCCATCTGTTATTAATGTGCGCTGGCCTTCGCCCCCAGAATTGCAACAAATACAGATTCTGGCGGCAGTTTCTGTTCTGGTACAACCTAATAACAACTTAATTAATATGTAGATACCTCATATCGACGTAGAAGAAGGTAGTAGTTTTCAATGTAACACTACAAAGTTTAACACAAGAATGTAAACAGAAAATTTTTAAGTAGTCCTATGTACACGACAATCTTAAGAATAAGTGAAGAAAATTAGCTTAATTGTTTAACTTCTCTAGGAGTTCCTCGACAGAATAAAAGGAGTGAGCCATGAGGTAACTCTTCAATTTAGATTTGAAAGCGTGTGGATTAGTGCCAAGATTCTTTAGCTCTTGTGGCAGCTTATTGAAAATGGATGCCGCAGAATATTGTACCCCATTCTGCACAAGTGTTAAGGTGGTGTGATGCAAATGCAGATTCGACTTCTGTCTAGTATTCACCGAGTGAAAGCCACTAACTTGTGGGAATAAGCTGATATTATTAACAACAAACGACATTAAAGAAAAAAGTATTGTGCCGCGAGTCAAAATTCCCAGACTACTGAAAAGGGGTCGACATGACGTTCGCGAACTTACACCACATATTGCTCGAACCGCCCGTTTCTGAGCCAAAAATATCGTTTTTGTTTTAGTCGAGTTATCCCAAAAAATAATGCCGTACGTCATAAGTGAGTGAAAGTAAGCGTAATAGACTACTTTTCGTGTTCAGAAATCACTTACTTCAGATATTGTTCTAGTGGTAAATAAAGCAGTATTTAGTTTTAGAACAACATCCTGAACATGGGCATTCCACAGCTTACTGTCTATCTGAACACCTAGAAATTTGAACTCTTCAGTCTCGCTTATCATATACCCATTATGTGTAATCAAAATTTCAGCTTTCGTCAAAGTATGTTTTAGAAATGGTAAAAACTGAGTTTTACTGTGATTTAACATCAGTTTTTCTTGAACTGCATTATTTGATACTCTGTCAATATTACGAACAACATCCTTCTTTACCAAGTTGGTATCATAAGAAAAAAATTACAATCAGCAGTTACACTTGAAGGTATACCGTTTATATAAATAAGAAGTTGGCCACTCCATTCGCTCAATTCCGTCAGCTTCAAGCATGTTATACACCAGTGCAGCTCTGTGGGGACGAGATCTTTCGTCCGCCACACGAAAGCCCATCTCCTAGGGCATCAGCGCAAGTCGAAGGATTTTGTCTCTATATCTCTGCGCAGTCAAAGCGCCATTCTGAACGACATAGAGGTCCGTACGTTCGCCAATAGTGACTCCTGCCTACACCAATCGTCCACCCCCTTATACGGTGATGATTCCTGCACATAAGCGGGATTGTTCCGAGTTGCACGTTCTCTCCAGGTGAGGAAACGACGATTTTCCGGCTGAACAAAAAATCTTGACTCGATTTCTGTTGTCTGAAATCGCCTACAGGTCCTGAAATTACACTTCGCGAGATCCCATTAGCTGCAGTCACATCCTCTGTGTCTATCCCGCTTCCAACCTTCCTACGGCTCTCAGCGCCATAGCTTAGGGTAAGTCACATTCTTGTTGCATTACACTACCTGCTTACAACACTATCTGAACGCAAACGCTTCTGTAATTCGTTTGGTAGAGTAAACAAAAAGCAACACAGCTCCCTCTTCAGTAGACTTGCGCATAATAGTTGGCTATCTGGAGTGCTCACGTTCTTTTAGTTCGTCCGCTCCCAGTGACGGCTGAACGGTGTAGTCTGCGCATGCAGATGAAGGGATAAGTTTCCCCACCTAGCTGCTTCATGCGCTTGCTGCTTGAGCCGCTGACGATATCACGCAAACTAAAAGAAACAGTTTGTGGATAATTTCTCGCGTTTAAGTTTAGAGTTATCTCTATATCTTGGCATCATGGAATTTGCAGATGTTGCAGAGTGCAGAATACTTCAAAACAAAAATTTAGTATCACTGAACTATGTGATCTAGCAGGCAGACGCTCACCTCGAAATAGCTCTCATCAGCAGAAGGTAAACACGTGATTATTAATTCTGCTGCGTGGCCTCTCGCAATTGCCCGTCGGTCTTCGAAAAAGAGTCCAACGAACTAAGAAGCGAGATACGTTTGGCATAGCAGTTCGCGACTGGTAACGCATTTTTTAGTTCGCGACTGATTACACATATTTTAGTTCACGACCGATTGCGCTTTTAATTCGCGATCGATCGCGCATATTTTAGTTCGCGACCGGTAGCTCTCCTTTTAGTTCGTGACCGATAGCTCTCCTTTTAGTTCGCAACCGATCGCTCATCTTTTAGTTCGCAGCTAGGCCGCGAAGTAGGACTCTCTTTTTTGTTCGACCGCTCTTTTTGGCTTTTTCTACCGCTACTAGAAGAGATCTTTCTTTTGTTATGACAGCTTTTTTATATAATGATCAGCGTTGCCCAAGCGTGTGCTATTACCCGTAGTTTTGGGCAATGTCTATGAAACTACAGCTGAGCTGCATCTAAGCTCGCAATGACGGTAACTGGCAGAAGGGAATTTGCTCTCGCATCCTCTCGCTGTTCCCCGTCATTCTTTAGTAAAGAAGTGAATGAACTAGGAGGCGAGGGATCTGCGAACTAGTTCGCGTAGTTCGCCTGTGGGAGTGCTCGTCCGAACTAGTTCGTTCACGAATTACACAAGACTACTCTCCAGCAACTTTTTGTTACTCAAAAATGTTCAAATGTTTGTAAATGTCTCGGACTCAACTGCTGGGTTATTAGACGTAGCTTACAAACCAGTTAAACAAAGTTATACTAACCTAAGGACAAGACATCCATGCCCCAGGGAGGACTCGAACTCCGACGGCGGAAGGCTGCGCGCATCGCAGCACGGCGCCCCAATGCGCACGGCTAATCCACCGCAGCTTTTGTTACTACCACTATCTCGATTGCCATACTGTTGTCACCATTCTGTAGAACTGACAGAAAGTTTTACTGAATTTCAGATTCCCCTGCGAAGTATGATTTTGGAACCCCTTTACTCTTTGTCTAGAATGTAATTTTGTGAGACGCTCTAAAGTTTTTATAATTATAGATATACTGGGCCTTTGTCTGTCGCCAGTCTAACAAGAAAAGTATGAAATATTCATGGTGGAGATCTATACGTGAAATAACAATGCATGAAGGAGATAGACCCTTACAAAAAGACAAGACTCACAAAATTCATCAGGCAAACAAAGTGGGTTCATGTGAAGAAGCAAATGCACTCCATCGAATAAGACTTCAGAGGTTACAACGAATGAGACTCCTACAAGATGTTCGCTGGAAATGCTCGTAGGTACGTTTCATAAAACATGTGTTTCCGACAACAAAATGTTCACATGTTTGTATAGCTTATGGGACTTAACTACGGAGTCATCAGTCCCTAAACTTACAAACTACTTATGAACTAGCTAACACTAAGGACGGCACAAATATCCATGCCAGAGGGGGGATTCGAACCCTCGACCGTATTTCCGACAAGATGCAAGGCGTCAAGTGACATTTACAGCCTCTTTTAATGATGTTTATCATTTATTTCAGAAATTTTTATGGAGTATAATGTGAAAAGGTCGAGCTGTAAAAATACTGGATAGTGTAAGCCTCATAATATATTTTTAATTTTTTTTTTTCTGAAAACGTAGGTGGTGTCAGTGTTGCCAGTTGTTTTAGCCATGTTAAATGCGTGCATTGAAATATCCCCAAATGTACGTATAGAAAATATAGGCGTGCACTAAAACAAACATTAAGTAGAAATATAGGAAATGCGCTTAAAATGAACGAACCTGTACCTAAAACAACACGAAATAGAATCGGAAAAATATAAATTGCACAACACAAAATTGAATCGTAAAAAATAGGAATCTAAAAATCTAATACGTGTTTATAACATTACAATGATATCAATCCATTAAGGATTGATTTTAATTGAGTCTGCTACGGAAAAAATTAAATATCTTTTCAAATATTTCAGAAATATCTTTCTTACATCTGTCAAAATAATTTGCACGTTTCTCAAAGTGCCTCAACTATCATTTTATTTATGAACTATAACTACATTGTTGCAATATCGTCTGCAAAATTATCCTCGAGAAGTATGTCGGGCCTCACAACTTCTAATATATTCTGATACGAAGCCTCAAATTTAATAACAAACAATCATGTTTCGATATCATAATGTATAAAACAATACTTCAAGTTTAGAGAAAGTAGATTGCTACAGATATAGCAACGGCTGAGAGCTGTTACCGAATGTTACCTGTCTATCTCGGAGCACATGACGCACTAAGTCTACCGTTGTAGGAGAGAAATGAGAATCTGTGTTGTGGCTAGGTCACATCTAGAATGACTGCCGCGGTGTTTGTCAAAGCTGTCCGGCTTAAGGGAAAGTAAAATAAACAATCCAGACCCTTTGGACAGCAAGACTAATGTGAAGGCTGCTTATTAACATCTGATTTTCCTGTATTTGAGCAAGAAACCAGACTGTTCTTTTCGTGAAGTCAAATATTAGCACTGATCAATCTCGGATCCCTCTCAACTTCAGGCCCCCCATCGATTTCGTCTTCATTAATTTCGCTCCCTCCTCATTCTCGGTGATTCTCCCCCTTCCCTCTCCCTTAATCTTGGTTCTCTAAGCAGCTCCGGTTCTTGTGAAACCCTTAAACCTGCGCTGAGTCTACAAAACGCCCTGTCAATTATCCAGCTAAAATCATTCGCTGAATTTTTTGTACTTGAGGAGGATCTACTTACTTCCACAAATATACAAATAAAGGCACTAATCTTGAGAGTATTCTTTTCTGATGCAGAATAGCCCAGACGCAGTCATATTTTACCTGAATGTTTGCTTTGATGATTAAATATGGCACCGAGACTAAGTTAATAAGCTCAACTCTCCTCGGATGATTTACCGGGTGTTCAAAAAGTGAGTATAAATTTGAAAACTTAATAAATCATGGAATAATGTAGATAGAGAGGTAAAAATTGACACACATGCTTTTAATTACATGGGATTTTATTAGAACCAAAAGAAAAAAGTATAGCTAGACGCGTGAAATATCTCTTGCGCGCGTAGTTTGATGATGATTGTGTGCTCAGCCGCCACTTTCGTCATGCTTGTCCTCCCAGGTCCCCGGACCTCAGTCCGTGAGATTATTGGCTTTGGGGTTACCTGAAGTCGCAAGTGCATCGTGATCGACCGACATCTCTAGGGATGCTGAAAGACAACATCCGACGCCAATGCCTCACCATAACTCCGGACATGCTTTATAGTGCTGTTCACAACGTTATTCCTCGACTACAGCTATTGTTGAGGAATGATGGTGAACATATTGAGTATATCCCGTAAAAACATCATCTTTGTTTTGTCTTAATTTGTTATGCTAATTATTGCGTTGCTGATCAGATGAAGCGCCATCTGTCGGACATTTTTTGAAGTTTTTTTGATCACCCGGTTTATACAACTACACTTAAATCCTTATAGAACCACAGCTTTAGAAGTATTATTAAAGTGTTCACCATCTACTCTGCTTAGGAAAAGTTGATGCTTCACAATAGTTAAGTGAATCTTGCTCTAATGTTTCTCAACTTTTTCACTTTCGCACTTCACAAAATATTATTAAAAATTACCGCCTGATTCTGAACATGGACTTTCCACGATAACTTCCTACCTATGTGAACGCCTGAAATTTTAACTGTTCAGTCTCACTTATCGTATGTCCATCGTGTGTAATGAAAATGCCAGTTTTTGTTCAATTGTCTGTTAGAAACTGTAGAAACCAAGTCTACTCTTATTTATCATCAATTTATTTTTCTACAAGCCATGAAATTACGTCTGTGTTAACATTTCAAACAATATTCTTCAACATCTTGTATTATTCTGGGCCCGCAGCGTCATTTTTAAAATAAGATTTATACCAATGACGCTACATTAAATAATTTATTTATTTCGACAGGCCTGTTTCGGCGTGATTGCCATAGTCAGGATAACTGTAGGTTACTGTAAAATACGTGGATAGTTGTACTTTTAAATTTAACTCGAAAATTTCAACTGATAGATACATTATATTACAGTAACCTACATTTATCATGACGATGACAATGACACCGAAACAGGCTATTCGAAATAAATATTTATAGCAGCGTCCTGGGTATAATTCGTATTTTAAAACTGTCTCTAAATGATAGTATTCTTCATTACCAAGCTGTTGTCATTCGCAAGCGGAACTACTTTAAAATTACCTGTTGTACTGGAAGGCATATCTTTATATAGAGAATGAGTCGGGAGTAAAGGTACATGCTTTGAGGGATGATACTACTGGTGATTCTGAACCAGTAACTTCCAATAAACATATGCCCTTTTCAAAATGTTCAAAAGTTTGTAAAGTTATGGGACCAAACCGCAGTGGTTATCAGTCTTAGACTTACAAGCTATTTAAACTAACTTATGCTAAGGACAAGACACAGACCCATACCCGAGGGAGGAGTTGAACTTTCAATGGGGAGCAAACGCGCGCTCCGCAGAAAGGGGCCTTAGAGTGCTCGGCTACCTCCGTGCGACTATGACCTTTCCGTAACAGTTTCCGAGTAAACCAAAGAAAATAACTAAGAATGAAAAAGTGCAGGTGACGGTAAGTTAAGTCACTGTTATGTTATGGCTTGTTTAATTTTGTTTCTTCACAGATGTCCAAACAGTCCCACCATCAACTTCAAAGCTTTTTGTTGCTTTTTTAGACAGGTGTCGTATTGCCGATCGGAGCTCAGTTCTGTAACACAGCATAACTCATCTCCAAAACGAAAGTAATGTCAGTGGGAAAGAGATTTAAACTGATTGAGTGCCAAATAAAGTTAGAAGATATGGATAGTTTGAAGTACTTAAGACGTATTTTCGCACAGCATGACAACATAGTGAAAGAACTGGAATCAAGGTGTAGGAAAGTTAATGTAGTGAGTGATCAGAAAGATCCACTCTCTTCTGCAAGGAGGAGTAAATATTCAGACTACGTTAGCAGTTCACCGTTTGACCAACTTTGTTGACTGGGAGTGAAATCTAGGTAGATACAGGTTATCTTGTTAATATGGTTGAGCTTACAGACATGCAAGTAGCTAGGATGATTATAAGTACTAACCGATGGGAACAATGGCAGGAGAGGGTCCATAATGAGGAAATCAAAGAAAAAATTGGAATGAACACCATAGATGAAGCAGTTAGAGCGAACAGGCTTAGATGATGCTGTCACGTTACACTCATGGGAGTAGCAAGGTTACCTAATAGACTCATGGGTACGGCAGTAGAAGGTTGGAGGAGTCGAAGTAGACCAAGGAGAAAACTCCTGGATTCTGTTAAGAATGATTTTAAAGTAACAGTCTTAACAGCAGACAAGGCTTCAACGTTAGCATTGAATGGGGGAGTTTTATAAGGGGTATTATGCTCCAAATGACGCTGAAAGCTATAATTAGTCTTAAAAGATGATGATCATGATTATTATTATTCGATTTAGGACGTTTCTTTGATGGTACAATTTATTTCATATTATACATTGTTTCCAAATTATACATAATATATAACCGTCATTTTAAAATTTTTGTTTTATTTATTTATATTCTAATTTTGCTGTGTATTATCTCTCTAAATGAACTAGCTACTAAACCCAGCATTGCCCAATATATATGCTTTTTCCATTCTTATATTAGATACGAAAATAAAAACTCGATAAAGATTTCCTCTTCATGTATCCTTGAAAACAGCCTAGATATTATGAAATAGTAAAACAAAGAAATATGCATAATGTACAAAATGTAAAGTGCAGTATCCAAAGAAAGAAAAATAGTAATAAAATACAAATAATGTATAACATTAATCTAATTCAAAACTTAACTATAAACAATATTTATGACACTTGTGATGGGAAGTTTTGTGACTCACTGTTTACGACGTCATATCTCCTGAACTGAGTGTCGTTCGTAGCTTTAACCACACAGCGATTGTTGCCTAATAGTAAGTAATATGTTTACCAAGTTTAGATGAAATCGGTTCATTATTTTAGGAGGAGATATGGAAAAATAGTGCATGATGTAGCAGTTATTCGGAAATTTCATTGTTTATGACGTCATATCTCCTAAAATATGTCTCGTACTATGATGTAAATTCGTAGGTACATTTAGTGGTATATTTGCCTAAAGTCTGCAAAATATGTCGTTAATGGTGTTAGCAGCAAAGACGTGATAAATCGAAACCTCATGTGCGATGATGAAGTTTTTCATGAACCAAATTGTTTAAACTTCACATCTCATGAAATGTATGTCGAACTGTGATATAGTATCAAAAGAACATTTAGTGGTATGTATGTGTACTGTCTGTGAATTCTTTCGCGAATACAATTTACAGCCGCGCGGTAGTAACCGACCAGTCTGGAGCACTACGTTGCGGATCGCGCGGCCTCCCGCGTCGGAGGTTCGAATCCTTCCTTTGGCATCGATTTGTGTGTTTTCATTAGGTTAGTTTAACTTAGTTTAAGTAGTTTGTAAGACTAGGGACTGATGACCAACGTAGTTTGAACCCATAGAATTAGAAATATTTGAGCCGGCCGCGGTGGCCGAGGGGACTGAGGCGCTTCAGTCACGGTCTGCTCGGGTTCGAATCCCCCCCTCGGGCATGGATATTTTTGCCGTCCTTAGTTGTAGCTAGTTCATAAGTAGTTTGTAAGTTTAGGGACTGATGACCCCGTAGTTAAGTCCCTTAAGCTTAACAAACATTTGAACATTTGATTTGAACAAATATTTGAAGATTTATTTACAATATACAGTATAGAAGTAATAACTTGTAACGTCATGTCAAATGTCGTAGATATACTTCATGAACATCAGAAAAATAGTAAGCGATAAACTTTTTTCCTTTAGTTTTTGGTTGCGGTTGTCTTAAAGATTTGAAATTATTTTCAAAGTATTGCAAGTCGCTAAGTGCTCTCATTGTCAGATAGTTGACGAATAAATTCATGCATCACGCGCTGCAAGCTGGGGCAGTTTTCATTGTTTATGACATGATATTGTATTAACTATTTATCGTAGGTGTTTTTTGCAACCATAACACATGATTACTGACTTTAAAGAATATCTGTACCAAATTTGGTAGAAATCGATCTATTAATTTAGGATCGTTTTTCAAGACTGTCATTGTTTATGACGACATATCTCCGTACATATGAGTCGTAGATGTTTCTTACTGCGACAGAGATTGTTACCTGATAGTAAGGAACACGTGTACCAAGTTCAGTTGAAATCGGTCCTGTAGTTTAGGAGGAGATAAAAAAAAGAAGAACAGCACTGTCTACGTAATAATTCGTACGTTGCACGACGAAGGGTACTTCACGACAGACTTCGACACCAATCTGCAGTTTTTTTCCTATATTTATGAAATTTTGCACATTTGACTTGCGAAACAAAGAACCCTCACTGTCTACATAATATCTCGTATGATGCATGGCCGAGAGAACATTACTCCAGACTTTGACACTGTTTGACTTACCATCAAGATTGATTGATTAACTTGTTCATGGAGATACAAACAGCAATGGCATGCTGCCTCTCCCTGTTTTACATAGTAAAACCAAATAATGCCCTTAAAGAGCAGAATAATCCCCTTTACCATATAGTCATAAGACACAATTTCTTCAGGGATTCGTGACCAAATATTCCGTGTGTTCGTGCTTCCAGCGCTTCACACTGGAAGAGAAAATGAAGTGCAGTTCAATGAGCTGCACCACAAAACCTACACACGGGAACGGCTTCCTCTAGCCCCATCTTGTGTAAATATCATTTGAAGTTCCCATGATCAATCATTACACATAATGTAAGTCCTGATTTGCATCCTGATAAGGGTTGTGCAACTTAATTTAGAGCAAGGTACAGCCATCATGAGTTTACCATGCGTTTATTCTTGAATCTTCTTCCAGTATTCCGTGTGCTGTCTGTTTTTACAATTGATTTGGTGATTGTCGGAACAGGTTCTACACCCGTAAAAGATATAGCTGTCCATGTTTGGCTAGCCTGTCAGTCTGTTCATTGCCATCGATACTTCAGTTTACCAGTACCCACAACAGGTTTTCCCTGTTGTTTTCCCTCAGTCTCTCAAGGCACTTTTGGCATTCTGGATCAATCTTTAACCTCGTTACAGGGGCAGCTATGGATTTCACAGCTGCCTGGCTGTCTGTATGAAAGCAGATGCTACAGTTTTTGTAGTCCAAACGTAGATTCGCCTTCACGCATTTTCTGAATGCAAACATTTCAGCCTGGAACACCGTCGCCAGTTTCTCAAGAGGAAATGAACTGCTTTGTCTTGATTGGCTCCCGTGTATCCCTGCTCCAACACCCTCATCTATGTTTGACCCGTCGGTGAACCAAACCACATTCCATTAATGGTACTGCGGGTCCATTTTCCATTTATACTTCTTTCGAATTATTATATTGAAAGTTTTATTGAAAGAAGTCGAAGGTTTTGCATAGTTAATACGCATGTCCCCTATCTTTTCTATGTCTACAACACTCGTAATGCGAGTGTAGGATTCTGGATACCCAAAATATGTCCAGTTACTGACAGTTCTTAGTCTATGTGACCCTGCTGCTTCCTCTGCCTTGACTTAATGGTGCACTTGAGGCAGGTCTAGGATGGTCTCCATCCGAGAGGTAGGGTTCTGCGAATTCCACATGTTATGGCTAAGCTGGCCAATCTCTGCATTGTTTCTGTGACCTCCATTTGTAAACCTGGTCTAATGACAGAGGTATATACTAGAGGTCTGCACCTCGCTCGGTTGCTCGCTCGAATCGCGTGATACGTGTAGTTCTATGATAGTCCGACAGGTGTCGGTGCTGCAGCTTGCGACAAGGCGTGTGGCTGCGCTCGACTTCCTCCTCGCTCGTTCGAGCGGCGCACGCTCGACCGGCCCGACCGTCCACACTGCCAGCTCGCCACTCGGTCGCCCACCGCAGCGCCACTCGAGTCCAAGGCGAGTGTCGGGAGCAAACTAGACGCTAGAGAATGCATCCTGACTGCGAAATTTTGAATACAATTTATATTACGTGATTAATATAAAGTTTCTGTGCTAAGATCATTTACTAAATGAGTTATCCATGATTATTCTTTCTTTCTTGTTCCCATGTTGTGGACTGTTAGTTTCTGTTTAGTGGTAGGTGAGGAAATGATTGTATTTTATATCCATTCCTCTTATCACTCTTAGTTCCTGGAATACTTTGTCCGACATTTATATTGATATTAAATACACGATATTGATGTACACCCGTTATGTTAGGTTTCTGCATCTCTCTCTGTTGCACCCCGTTAACATATAGCCCCGTAGCATTTTGGCACTATGTGTGCTGCTGCGCCTCTGCGTTTTCAGAATGAGTCCTTAATCGGAATTCATCCAATTGCAACATTCATATATCCCCACTGCCACTGTCGTCTTTCTTATCTATATAATAAAGAACGCATGCAAGCTTTTGTGCAATATATAGGATCCGCGCTTTCCTCCGTCGTCAGGGTCATATGCTGGTCTAATGCTCATATATCTAGTACCACTTTTAAATACTCTTTTTCCAATTGTTTACTTTACACAGCTGTACTAATATATGGTGCACCTGCTGTTTCAATGATATCTGTATTACATTTATTTAGGGCCGTCTGGAGTATGTCACCCGGTTGTACCAGCCAAAAGAATGAACTGCATGTTTGCGGAATGCGGCCTAAGTACATTGCAGGGGAAATGACAATTAGGGGGACAGCTACCCATACAGTGACCAATTTTTTGTGCTCAAAAATTGTTTTGATTTAATCGAAGTTGAATTTGTGAAATTTGTCTTTTATCAAAAGATACATTCATACCAAAAATCATTACAATAGCTTCACTAATCTCTAAGTTATCGCCATTTTTCTATTTTAGCCCCAATTTTGGAGGGACCGTTTCACCCCTTAAATATGTTTTTTC
The DNA here is from genome assembly GCA_026315105.1 of Locusta migratoria. Classification (NCBI taxonomy): domain Eukaryota; kingdom Metazoa; phylum Arthropoda; class Insecta; order Orthoptera; family Acrididae; genus Locusta; species Locusta migratoria. The sequence goes on along the minus strand of CM048748.1, from coordinate 380,566,738 downwards.
CGCCGCTAAAAACAATACGTATCCCATAGTTTTTCATGTTAAAACATATGCAAATTTCATAAAAATCGGAGAGAGACACTTGGGTAGGTTTCCTTGTAAGTACAGCGGCAGCAATACGCTGTGCGGCCTGTGCCCGCCCCGCCCCACGCAGCCTCGTTCGAGTGTCAACACGCTCGCTGCGAGCGAACACACTCGGCGCGCCACCGCCGAGGGTTGCGGATTCGACCGAGTACGAGCGAGCGAAACCGGCGATTTGCAGACCTCTAGTATATACAGTGCATGTTGTTAGGGGTTAGTACCCAACTCTTGACACAGGCCATTCTAGTGCACACGAGAAGATCTATGATCTTCGAACAACTTTATTTGGGGTGTGCATGTCAGTCTAGCACCCAGAGTCACCTCTAGATATTTCACTGCCTTCTACAGAGCTAGAACTTCACTGAAGAGTTTGAGCCTCCAGTTTAAAGCCATTGTCCGCTTCTTCGTACATGTTACAACAGCAGTCTTCTCGGGATTAACAGTAAGGTCCTGCATCTTGCACCAGTTTCGCATAATGATTGAAGCACGCTCTGCCAATGTTCTAACTGTATCTACAAATCTGCCAAGGATTACGATAACGTCAGCATATCCTCGGCAAAAATAGCCTTTAGCATTTCATTCTGTTATGAGTTCATTCTCTACTAGGTTCCACAATAGGGGAGACAGCGCCCTCCTTGTGGACAGCCTCTGGTGGTGTTGATCACCAATTGTTTGTTCACATGTTTGTAAATGTATTCGACTAAACTAGTGAGGTTATCAGTCCATAGTCTTAAAAACCTTTTTAAACTAAGTTCAGCTAACCTAAGGACAACACACACATCGCTGAATCAGGGAGGACTCGAACCTCCGACGGAGAGCAACTGCGCTCTCCGCAGTAAGGCACCTTAGAGCACTCGGCCATTCCACTAAGGCGTCGCCATTTTTTCCTCATTTTAGCCTTTACCTTTCGGCTGCCGAGCATAGACTTAAGCCACCTCCATAGGTTGGTCTCTCTGCCATGCCCTTCTATCACTATGAACTAAGCAAGTAATTTTACATTTAGAGGGTAGGAGGGGTTTAACAGGAAGAGGGAAGATGAGGAGATTGACAAAGAGTGGTTGAGGTAATGACGCAGGTAGTGGGATGGATGAGTGGATAGAAAGGAGTAGGAGGAGGGGAGGAAGGTAAACAAACAGAGAGAGGAGGATGGTTTCATGGTGTAACTGAATCCATGAATAAATGAATACCCGGGCAACGCTCGTTTTTCAGGTATCTAATACAGTGAGAAACCTTGAAGGACAAACAGAGTAGAAACATACATAGTGATGGGGGAAGTGATGGGCTGAAAAAGTAAGAAAATGAGCGTAGGATGTATGTCCAATGCCCATGCATATTCGGCAACAGCGGAGCAGTACTTGGTTAGCCAGTCATTTATATAAGTAAGAAGCAACATCGGCCCCAGAAGAGATCCCTAGTGCATCCGTACTTAGGTATGTCCCACTGAGAGGGCTTTTCCGTCTTCTGAACAAGCATCACGCCGGTCATGTGGTCGTGGCGTCGGCATTGTGAAGAATGTGCATCGATGCAGAGCGATCACGTCCAGAACTGTCGCTCGTTTCACTATTTCCTTCTGATTAGGTAGTACTTCCTTTAATTTGATGTATTATAACTTGCATCCAGCTCGTAAAACTGATGCACCCGCTGCAGAAAACTAGTCAACAGGTCTTCCAAACATTGATAGTTCGGAATATTTATACTGCATTTAATTATCGTTGCCAAGAACGCCAGGATTAGCACTGTGCTTGGTGCTTGGAATCCCACCTATAGACCTAACCATCAGGTTAAGGGCGGCCTTGTACTGGCTTAAGACGGGGAGACCTGATAAGGTTCAGGAGATAACAGGCCGAAACATTACTGAGAGGCGCCAACTCTTCAAATGGAGGACGGACACAAGGCAAAGGGAATGGGACGTATCTGAAAAGGGACGCAGACTGTATAATTTCTTCCTACATATCAGGGAACGTCTGAGACTGGGCCATACCAATCCTAGCCGAGGTATGGTCCACTTTCTGACAGGTCATGGTTCCTACCCCACGTGCTTGAACTACATGGAGCTCAACGACACCGTAGCATGCACATGCAGCGAGTTTGGCTCCCCCGAACACACAGTCTTACGCTGTACAATATACAGGACACCAATTCACGCAACAATACCAGACGACCAAGACAGACAGACGATCATCCGGGACAGAGATACATGGGAGATACTAAATCGGATAGTCCAGAGGTATCCACCCTCATACAACACGAATAAAATAATACACGCACTCAACACCTACCTCGGTACGTACACAGAACACGAAATGACTCACGGCACGGCAGCAGAAATGAAGGCACAGACACTGATGAAGACTGCAGCACAGACTCGGACACTTCTGAATCATCTCTACTATAACGTACACATGGATTAGTCCAAATAATTAAGCCAGAATGCATAGAAATTTATCACAGACTAAATAACTAAACGAGAATCGTTTAGGAACAAATAAATTGTACATTAGAATGGCCAGGGCCGCACGGCTCGATGTTATTTCCGAGGCCTCCGCCCCTGACCTGTCATCGAGAATAGTTTTCTCTCCCCCACTTACCACTATCCTGTCATCTTTTCACCTCTTCTTAAAATTATAGCATAGATTTAAGTTACTAACACCACCCCACTTTTCCTATTTCCAAATTACTTTTATTTTAATTAGAACCATTTTCCTTAACCGATAATTAAATCTATATCTATAAATGTGAATGTCTGTTCGGTGTACGTTTATCACGTGTGAACCACAAGACATGAAGAGCTAAAAATTTGTACACTTCCTAATGTCTACCTGGGGAAGACTGTAGGCACGGTTTTATGGCGATCGGATAGCTATATATATAATGTGAATGTCTGTTCAGTGTACGTTTATCACGTCTGAACCACAAGACATAAAGAGCTAAAAATTTGCACACTTACTAATGTCTACCTGGGGAAGACTGTAGGCACGGTTTTATGGCGATCGGATAGCTATATATATAATGTGAATGTCTGTTCAGTGTACGTTTATCACGTCTGAACCACAAGACATCAAGAGTTAAAAATTTTTACAGTTACTAATGTCTACGCGAGGAAGGCTTTAGGCACGTTTTAAGGCGATCGGATATATAAAGGTGAATGTCTGTTCGGTGTACGCTTATCACGTCCGAACGACAAGACGCAGAGACTTAAATATTTGTACATTTACTAATTTATACCTGAGGAAGGTTTTAGGTACGGTTTTATAGCGATCTGATAGATATTTAGTAATTTGAAGAATATAACGCGAAATGCGGAACAATAATTACTCTTTGAAAATTATATTTCCTCTTTGAAAATGATTTTATTGGTTGAATTGTTGCTTGAGGGTTGATAATGATAAAAGGGTGGAGTATATTGGGATGAAAAGTTATCGGTGTATATAAAATTCTACGTGTGTATGTGTGTTAATATTTCGCTCTGCAGCGAAAATTACAGAAAGCAAGCGAATGGTCTGTGTGTAATTGTTTTCCGAACTCTCCCGTTGTACACCATAGCAATTCGATGCCGATAGCTACAAGGGGGTGGAAGGTATGGTGGTTGAATGTCGTCAAATTATAAAAAAATTCGGACTGAAGGCCAGCGATGACGTTTGCAACTCTATAGCAAGGAAGTTACATACAGCGAAACGTGATGCCACAGACCATATCTTAGGTCTATGCCGGCTACAATGTCTTCAGCTCTTTCTCTGTAAGGATAAGCTACGAATAAGGAAATATAAATAAAGCAGTAAAAAAGAAATTTCTTTTAGTACATTTCTTTAAAAAAATCTATTTGACGTTTCGCGCATTACATCAACTGATCGATTTATTATAATCATTATTGTTGATTTTCGTGATTGGATTTTTCGAAACGAGTGCATTTTTACGTGTGATTTGATCTACACTACTTAACATATTTTTTTTTTTATTTGAATGTTGATTAAAAATGTTGTTTCTAAAGAAGGTATTGTATTTTATTTCATCTTTCAAAACCAGTCTCATAGCACATTACTGAAAGATAGCTAATCAAGCAACACGCGAGCAGAGCCGCGGGTTTAAGCTAGTTCGCCGGCCGCGGTGGCCGAGGGGACTAAGGCGCTCCGGTCACGGTCTGCACGGCCACTACGGTCGGGGGTTGGCATCCCCCCTCGGGCATGGATATTTGTGCCGTCCTTAGTATTAGCTAGTCCATAAGTAGTTTGTAAGTTTAGGGACTGATGACCCCGTAGTTAAGTCCCATAGACTATACAAACATTTGAACATAAGCTAGTTCAATATAAATATACCAAACTTCCAAACACACTATATGCACGCGATTCGTTGTTCGGCTGCACGCGCGTTATTCTCTCGACCCTTCCACGCGCAGTTGGCTCCGGAGTGCAGTAGTGGAGTATTTGGGCTGTGACGTACGCCTTATTAGGGCTGTCCGCAGGAGCGCCTATCTGGCGCCCAGCAGCGCAGTAAAGTACTCGCTTCCGCGTCAACGTGCGCGGCGCAAAAAACAGAACCGGCGCGCTGTGCCTTTTAATTGTGCGTGCCGGCTGCGTAACGGGGCACGCACTGGACGGTGCATTAGCCCATTACGGGGCTGCGTGGGCGGCGCGACTGGCCGCTGCAGCGGAGCGGACGGCCGTCACGCTGCGTGCCTGCGTACCACTGTGCGAGCCAGCGACTGCAACGCAACACTACACTGCCGGGCTCACTCAGAAAAAAGTCATAACTGGTGATCAATCATTTACACTGCTGGCTATAAAAATTACTTACAGTTTACTATTCATCTTGAGGTTTGAAAAGCTTTTCAATCTCCGTGTTTTCTTACAAATAAATTTGCTTTATAGGTAAGGTCCGCCTTGAGCAAACACACATGTTTTGAGTTTCTCCCGTACATGTTTCGCTGGCGTTGCAGCATCATCAGTGGGATGTTTAATTCATACTGTCTGTCAAATTAACAATGAAATGATTGTTACTTTTTGTACATTAGGGGAAGATCGGGTAGCCCCGGACGGCGGGTAACCGCGGACGTTTCAATTTCTAAGAAACCAAACACGTTGCGCTGGCAAGACTGCATTTGAAATGCGCGCCCTGTGTAGTAAAAAGTATGAAAGTCAGTTCTGGCATAGGCACCGAGCGAGCTACTCGCAACGGTGAATTTTGTTCGCGCAAACATTTTTCGTCGTTCCTGTTTAACTTCGTTGGCGGTTTTCACCCATAAGAAGAGTTTTTGAAATTAGTATTTGATCTTGCAGAAGCTCTGAAAATCCCTCATAGATTTAATAAGGAGAAGGGTCATCTCCATATAAAAAAAGGTTTAGAAGAGAGACAGAAAGGAAATGCAATAAAAAGGACAAGCCGAAAAAACAAAAAAACGCAAATGCCCTAAAGAAACGTTCATGGCAAAGACAAATATTCAGTCTCTCCGAAGAGGATCAGGGAAAAGAAACAGAATGCGACACATGTGGAGAAATCTTCTAAGAAGACTGTATTCAGTGCTATAACTGCAAGGACTGGTTCCATGAAAACTGATTTTATGTAGATGCTTGAGATATTTATTACAATTGTATGTTTTCAAGGCCAAGAAACAAGTGGAATACCACTGAATGCTGTGTCCGGGGCTACCCTCCAAATTTTTTAGTGCCAATAAACTGATTCAAATGTGTATTTAAGATAGTTCATAAAAATTATTATCTATGCTTAGTTCTAAGTGATATAACTAAAGGAGTTACTGGTTTCATTTCACGATGAAAGTTAACACAGAAAAATTGTTTATTGTTGTTTTATTAGCAATTCATTTTTGTGTCCGTGGCTACCCGACCTTCCCCTAAGTGTAAAAACTACAGATAATTGTGAAACTAATATAAATCGTTTCTTATTTTTATAGGTATACTAGGCCTACCTTAATACCACATGTAGTTGTGTTTGTGGTTCTTAAACTTACAGATGACAAACCGTCAAAAATTCTCAGTGACGTTTTGTGAGTTTAAGAACCACAAACACAACTACATGTGATATTAAGGTAGGCCTAGTATACCTACAAAAATAAGAAACTATTTATATTAGTTTCAAAATAATCTGTAGTTTTTACAATTAATGTACAAAAAGTAACAATCATTTCATTGTTAATTAGACAGTGTGAATTAAACATCCCACTGATGATGCTGCAACGCCAGCGAAACATGTATGGGAGAAACTCAAAACATGTGTGTTTGCTCAAGGCGGACCTTACATATATAGCAAATTTAGAGTTTACTAATTCAGTCGAGGTCTACTGTTGAATCAGAGCATTTGGAGTACATCAAACGATATAATTTAGAAATCAATAGCTCAATCGGAACTGAGTTACCAGTATTACAATGCTCAAAAAAAAGTATGAGGTCAGGTGAGATATCAAACAATATGAATAGGGTAACGTATTTCATTCAGATACTGGCTGAAAGCCCGGCGTCGAGCGGATATTTATTTATTCCATCCTTAGGCCTTCACTTTTTGCCTTTTCTCTTTCCTTCCACCTTTTTTCCTTCTTTCTCTGTTCATTTCCACTCTGTTGAAGTTTTATCGCAGTCAGATGAACATTATGGCAGTGCGTAAAATACGAACAAACGGACAAATATACACGAGGTTTCCAATCTTCCATTAGCTCATCTCCTCCGTTCCCTTCTCTCTGTTCACCTGCTCTTCCCCCCGTCTCCTCCTGTCACTTTCTCTGTCAATTTCCATCTCCTCCTCCCTCTGTTCATCTCCTTTCATCTGTCTATCACCATCTTCCCCACTATCTTTCTCATCCTCTACCCTCTCTCTGTCCGCCTCCTCCCTCCCTTTTATGTCTGTCTCCTCCTCCACTTACTCCTATCCCACCTATACTGAGTCGTCAGGCGCATTTTCTCTGGTGTTTGAATAGATATTTGCAATTTCGTTTTTATAATTTCGTTTCTGGACTCAGGCCAAACGAATCCTGCTCCTCACGTTATTCCTGCGACGCCCGGTGTAGATGTAAAGCGTTGGTTTGTTTTCCGTGACGAACAAAAAGATTTTTAAAGCGAAATTTTTTGACTAAATCGATAGAGCAGTGATAGGGCAGTGATATTCGGTTTATCGACATGTATTAACAGAAACACGAAATTAGCCAGTACACCGGAAGCGGCTGTGTAGCTTTTCCATAAGGCAGTAGCAGACGCTGCTCGGTGAGGCGGTGCAAGCGAGATGAGTCTTTGATTTTTCATCTCCATAGCTACCAATGGTTTTCCAAGCAGCAAACTTACTCAACCACCACTTTAGGTGACGACAAGGTGTTCAGTTCGTCTGCATACACACAAAGAAAAACTGACACAACACGCAACACGTGGAATTAGAGAACCTAATATGTGAAATTAATGGCTTTGGCTGACTGTTATTTAAGTTCTGAACTTAACGTACCATAAATATAAATAATTCTAAAATCTGATACTCAGGTGGTCTCCCTGTTACACCATCCCCATCTCCTTTTATGACCTGTTCATTAATCTTTCACTCGCCTTAGCTATTAAAATATAAGAAATTAAAAATTAGTAACTTACTTTTTTTTTTCTCTCGCACAAAGGTAAGCGAAATAACGAAGCCAAATAACGATGTTATTTTCAGTTTTGGATACTAAGATGTTTTGATTTTCACTGCGGAGAGCTTCTTCGAGCTAGCAGTTGTGGTAATATAGCTGCCACCTATCCAGGTGTTAGTAACGATGAACCACTTAAGTCTGAACGTCCCTTCTGTGTGTAAACAGATGAGAGGTTCGCTGGTCAAAAGTTGGTAGCATTTAAATTTTCGACGTTTACTTAGTTTTATTGGAGTTTTTAATGCGTGATAGAGAAAGGAGATCAGCAGTATAGATATGAAACCATATACTTCTTTTTATCACTCTTAACTATGGCTACTATAAGTACGACCTGGCGCATCTATTTTGTTGCCCATAGCTTTTAACTGGGTGTAGGCCTGAATATGCTGTAGGATTTGCGTCACGGCACTTTACCACGAAATTATGGACAGTTTTGCTTTTAAAAATCTGTTCTAATCACTCTAGAAGTGGATTTAGAATGATTCTTTTCCCAAAAGAATCGTAGAGAAGAAGAAGAATGCAGACATAACTGCCGTCGTGAAATTGGGGAACCCGGACGAAGCGAACAGTTGCATATTGTAAGTAAACAATATTTATTATGACCTGAAGCAATATTTAATAGTAAAAACCGTGTGTGATATTAGTACGAACGTTTTACTTCAGCTGTTTTGGAAATATTACAGCGGTTAATAGAGTCGAAGGATACGAAAGGGACGCAGAGCTTGGGAAGGGAGTAAGACAGGGTTGTAGCCTTTCCCAAATGTTGTCCAATCTGTACATGGAGCAAGCAGTGAAGGAATGGAAGGAGAAATTTGGAGAGGGAATTAAAGTTCAGGGAGAAGAAAGAAAAAGTTTGCGGTTTGCTGATGACATAGTAATTTTGTCAGAGACTGCAAAGGATCTGGAAGAGCAATTAAATGGAATGGACAGTGTCTTGAAAAGGAAGATATAAGATGAATATTAACAAGAGTAAAAGGAAGGTACTGGAATGGAATGTCAGAAAATCAGGCAAAGCTGAAGGAATTAGATTAGGTAATGAGACAATAAAAGTGGTAGATGAGTTTTGTTATTTGGATAGCAAGATAACTTCTGATGGCCGAAGTAAAGAAGATATAAAATGCAGAGTGGCTATGGGAAGAAAAGTGTTTCTAAAGAAGCGAAACTTGTTAACATCGAATACCAATTTAAATGTTAGGAAGTCTGTTTTGAAAACATTTGTCTGGAGTGTAGCATTGTATGGGAGTGAAACGTGGACGATAAGGAGTTCAGATAAAAAGATGATAGAAGCTTTCGAACTGTGGCGCTACAGACGAATGATGAAGATGAGACGGGTGGATCATGTAACTATTGAGGAGGTACTCAACAGAATTGAAGAGAAAAAGAGTTTCTGGCATATCTTGACTAATAGAAGGATGGAACACATTCAGAGACATCAAGGAATTGTCAACTTAACATTAGAGGGACGTGTATGGGGTAAAAATCAAAAAGGGGACCGAGTTACGAATACAGTAAGCAGATTCAACAGGATATAGGTTGCCGAACGTATTGTCAGATGAAGAGACTGGCACATGACAGGGTACTGTGGAGAGCTGCATCAAACCAGTGTGCGGACTGAACACCACAACAAAAACAACCACCTCTTACCAGAGATTCTGCTTCTAGGGACTTAGCAGCCTCAAAATATCATAACACAGCAAAACGATCCAGAACATACAGTATTTAGAGTACAATATGTATGTCATAGTATATAGACAGATACATCACATCAAGGAGTTTTGTACTCATATTACACAAATTGATGAACATGCTTCTATTACGTTATTGAGAAAGTTCCAGAATGTTTTAAAAACACTGGGCAAGATTTTACTTACTTTTTTCCCTTAAAATTTCGTCTTAGTCTGAGAATGAAAGTATTGTTCAAGATACATGAGCTTCCAACCAGTGAATTCTCATATCCAAACAAAATAATGAAAGAAATGAACTTAATGGGTCAGTCGATGCAAGCAAGATAGATTCTATCTTCTGAATAGGAAGAATCCACTAATGGAGTTCCATAAGCCTGAGTATGAAGTCCAAATTGTCTCTCTTCCATGTAAAAATGTACATGTGTTGTGTTGTGTGTGTGTGTGTGTGTGTGTGTGTGTGTGTGTGTGTCCGTCCACGGGTGAGTGACGAGCACGCTGTTCCAGTGTAAAAGTACGTTCAGCGACTTTATTGAGGCAGCTGTCACGGCTTCATTAGGGCATCAATAATATTAACGGGATGCACACAGATGTCCGCTTTCGCGTCGCGTGAGCGTGATTTAACAAACGACAGCTTATCCGTCGACGCTAATTGCCTTTTGACACGCTTACTGCAGAGCAATCAGCGAAATCAATAGGTCGTTACTCAACGGTAATAATGGAAGCATTATGGAACGTTTTTATGTATGTGAAAATCTACTTTCTGGGGATTATTTATATAAATCTTCTGTGATTTCATTTTAATAAGTCGTCCAGTATTTTAACATGCGATTTTTTTCTTCATTGCTTCAGATATTTAGCAGCTGTCATATGTTCCGCTATTAACCAGCAGGAAAAAGGGACGCAGGATGACTCAACGGGAGATGTATCCAACAACATGATTGACGCAAGCAGAAGGTAAAGTGGTAATAGATTTTATTGAAATGCCTAGCGAAACTTTTTTGTATATTTCTTTGATAATTTGATGAGTAATTGTGATGATTCAGAATACGTTACTTAACAATATTTTACATTTATATATAAATGTTGCCGCATGCTGGGCATTCACAAGTGTTTCTTATTTTATAAAACTGTTATGTTGGTTGTTGGAATATTGTTCTATTGATAGGAAAAACAGGGTCGCTACAGGGATTTGGCAATTGTGGACCTGCTAAAGAAGGTCTTCTTTAAAGCTACTCATTCAGAACTGATGTTAAATGCAGCACTAATAATTATAATCATCTGGTAGTTAACAGTCACTATAACTAACTTTTCAATCAAGCTGATTAAAAATTAGTTGAATAGATTTATTATTCATTAACACTATAATTCTGTTTGGTTATGGCCCTTATATCAATACTTGCACAGTTAATTAAGAAACAGTGCGTTTAAACTGATCGAAAGCGCAACGGATATTTTGAACACAGCAAGAACAATACGTAGTCTGCACAAGGCTCACTGACTACACTATAAATTTAACTGAAAGAGAAATCTGAAAAAAACACAAACCAATTTCTAATAAAGCAACCCCAAGAATTTATCCCGCTAAGTGATGATTACAGAAACTTAGTATCTTGTTCACCTGTGTAGTATTGCACAACAATCACTATTATCATTAAACATCACACCAATAATGAAATCTGTTAATCAAACCCAACTTACTCAACACTATGCTTTGACTTTAATAGTCAATAACTTTCAATGAAAGGAAGAGGGTTAGCTTTCTAGCTACAAAAGTGAAACAGGTAAAGAAGTTTAACTTACTCAATTATTATTAACAATAATGATTACCTTATGATTGGAGAACAACAAAAATCTTCTCAGACTTATACATATATGAATGATACAAAATCTTATAACCTCAGAACTGTGTCTATGAAATTCAGGTTTCAAAATTATTCCATCAGTTCGTACAAAACCTGCTGCCTCAGCAGCCAACGAAAGCACGTCTGTTCAATACCAGAGCTACACATCGGCTCCCTCTTTTGTTAAGCTACTACTCACATACATAGTCTTTGACAGAGATCTTCCACAACAGACTAATCCATACACGTAGTTACTCAAAGAAGTTTATATAACATTTTACATACAAATATCGATACAAGACAGTTGAAACAATATTATTGAATTTGTACAGACATGTTTCACTTTGATATATAAATGTTGCAGCATGCTGGGCATTTACAAATGTTTATTATTTCATATTTTTAATTTTTAATACTTACTATATAAATTACTAGTAATTCACACCGACCACCTTTCACAAATTAGAAATTCTTATACAGGGTGGAAGAAGTTGTAAAGGGACACTATTTCTGTTTAATAATTTAAGTTTGATTTCTGTTAATCATTTTATTCCCCGAGTAAATGATCAAATGTTTTAGTGGAAGCATTGTGCACCGTTTTGTGAACTAAAAATGTCATTAATGTGGAATATTGAGTGTAATTTCTCTCGTGACATTTTGTGGTTTAAATATTTCTCACAATTAAATAGTACTACCTTTAAAATAAGTAACTACTTGGTGATGATTAAATGCGTGAATTTTTAAGATTAACTCATTTACATATAATGTTTCAACTAGCAATAAATGAAAATTCAGTAAAGGGCAACTACTTCGACACTCGATGCCGTTCTGACGAGCCGATTCCGCATTCTGTTGGACGCATCTGTACAGCGGTGCATGGTGTCAAAGCTGGACCTAGCCATGGACGTCGGGAACGAACTTGCATGCTACAGTTCGAGACATTCTGTGGCTGCACTAAAACCATCATTCATCATAGTGGCAATCCTCTCACTATTCCTCCGAGCTGAAATTCGTAAGTAGCGGACATCAGCTGCCTTTGGGTGGCCAGATCGAGGCAAGTCATAAACATTTCCTGAATCTCTGTACATCTTCCACGACCGAACAACATCGCTTTGTTTCACTGCGAGACATCCGAAAACTTTCCTTGGTGAGAGTCCTTCCTGACACAAATGTGCTATTACCCGCTATGCCTGGCAGAACTACAGTCAACACCAGCACTGTACTGCCTTCATGGTGTTATAACAGGAACTGGTCGCCCGTCTTAGCCAAGCCGTCGGATTGGCGGTACTCATGCGCGGATGTTTACATCTTTTTGCGGGTTGGGTGACATAATAATAATAATAATAATAATAATAATAATAATAATATGGTTTCCTGTTCCCCAGGACGTAATTGAGGAGTAAGACTCCATGGTACTGGAACAAGTCAATACATGAAGTATAACACAAGAATGGTAATAGAAAATTTTTAAGTAGTCCTATGCACACGACACTCTTAAGTGAAAAGAATCAAGAAAGAAAAAAAAAATGAAATAACTTAATTGCTTAATTTTTCTAGGAGTTCCTCGACAGAATAAAAGGAGTGAGCCATTAGATAACTGTTCAATTTAGATTTGAAAACGCGTGGGTTAGTGCTAAGATTCTTTACTTCTTGTGGCAGCCTATTGAAAAAGGATGCTGCAGAATACTGCACACCTTTCTGTACAAGTGTGAAGGTGGTATGATGCAAATGTAGATTCGACTTCTGTCTAGTATTCATCGAGTGAAAGCTACTAACTCGTGGGAATGAGCTGATACTATTAACAACAAACGACATTATAGAAAAACGAATTGTGACGCCAGTGTCAAAATTCCCAGACTACTGAAAAGGGGTCGACATGACGTTCGTGAACTTACACCACATATTGCTCGAACCGCCCGTTTCTGAGCCAAAAATATCATTTTTTTCCAGTCGAGTTACCCCAAAAAATAACACCGTACATCATAAGTGAGTGAGTATTAGACTACTTTTAGTGTTGACAAATCACTTATTTCAGATATTGTTCTAATGGTAAATAAAGCAGAATTTAGTTTCAGAACAAGGTCCTGAACATGGGCTTTCCACAACAGCTTACTGTCTTTCTGAACACCTAGATATTTAAACTGTTAAGTCTCACTTATCATATGCCCATTATGTGTAATCAAAATGTCAGCTTTTGTCAAATTGTGTTTTAGAAATTGTAAAACTGACTTTTACTGTGATTTAACATCAACTTGTTATCTAAATGCTATGAACTTATCTCTTGAACTGCAATATTTGATACGGTGTCAATATTACGAACAAACAACCTTCACTACCACGCTGGTATCATCAGCAAACAAAAATATTTTACAATCACCTGTTATAAATAAGAAACAGCAATGGTCCCAAAACAGAACCCTGGGGAACCCTACACTTAACTGTGCCCCATTGCGATTGTACGTCATAGGCATTTTCAAAACTGCAGAGAAATACCTTTTGTTGTCTGTTATTAAAGTAAGAGGTGAACCAGTTGTGAGCTATTCCTCGTATTCCATAATGTTCCTCGAGGAAACTCTAAAGAACAGTGTTCTTGATGCAATGTACACATTCAGCGTCAGTGTTCAGGACACCTTGTAACAAGGTGATGCAACCTTTTCTGATGTTTCATAGTGGTATTTTGGAATGTTTCGTGTTTCCCTTTAGGGCACCTGTTCGACGCCATACCGCGGTACAGTGTGTAGTCCTCGGCTGCTTAGTCAGCAGGCGTGGTAGCTCGTCGATACTGATAACGACGGACGCCTCTCAAGTCGTCGGCACACGGAGCGTGTATCTGAACGCGTGTGGCCAACGTGGCGAGTTTCTGACGTCACAGCGTGTGAACCGCATGTTGGCGAGGCTTTCCCAAAGTGTCTGGCAGAATCAAGCATGCCAGATAGTCTCAACGTGCGTCTGAACGATCAGGTGGGAGAACGCCAACGACATCACATCACGTGGCTATCCGGGGAGGGGGGCAACTCTTTTCAACAGAGAGATGAAGACGCCATATTGGCCGTCGTATGTAATACGTTTTTTTATGGGACCTAACTACGGGGTCATCAGTCCCTAAACTTACAAACTACTTATCAACTAGCTTATCCTAAGGACGGCACAAATATCCATGTCCGAGGGGGGATTCGAACCCCCGACCGTAGTGGCCGTGCAGACCATGACTGGAGCGCCTCGGTCCCCTCGGCCACCGCGGCCGGCTATATATAGGAGTTATGAATGTATGGCATTTCACAGCTATTAAAAGTAACTTAGTAAATTGAGAATCTCTCGAAAACCGGTAATTAGAGGTACTATTTGTTGGAATAAATGACTGGAAACGTCTTATATGTGGTTACAAAATTTCGTATTAACAGTAATCTGCCGTTTCAAGGCAAGGCGGACTGAAGATCTATCAACACGAATTGTTCTTTACATAATTTGTTGTAATTACATGTCAGCAATCAACATATCTACCAGTAGTGTATACTACACATCAAAAACCTTCGTCAATGAATCCCTGCTAACGTAGTGGTCGTAGTGTAGGCAGAAAAATTGTGGACTGTGAAATGGAGGAAGCCCTATAGTGCCGGTTCAACGCTCCTCACTAGCAGGTGTTTTTTTCTTCTTTTATTCGGGTTTTGTAAGAGGCTCAAAAACATTCCTATAAATTTCAAAGAAGTGTACTGCATAATGTTCGATACTATGTAAACATAAGTGCGCATCCTCTGAGGAGTAAGTTTGTTGGATCCGTTTCACCAACAGGACAATTTGCACCTTACTTAAAGCAAAATACGCATTTTATTGTTTCGGTTATAACATTTTACACTTTCTTAACATTCTTCTACTAAATAGTAACATTGACCGTGGAGGAATGACCTTTAAGTTTTACTAAAAAGCATCCTAATAAAAATTGTAGGGATGTGAGAAACACAAGCAAAAGGAAGGAAGGAAGCTTAGGGCTTAACGTCCCGTCTACAGCTTGGTCATTAGAAACGGAGCTAACGCTCGGAGTTTAGGATGAAGATGGGGAAGCAAATCGCCCGTGCTCTTTTGAAAGGAACCATCCCGGCATTTGCTTGGACTGACTTAGGGAAATCATGAAATATCTAAATCTGAATGGGCGGAGGTGGATTTGACCCACCATCCTCCCGAATGCGAGTCCAGTGCACACACACAAGCAAAAAACGGGTCTGTGCTTTTTTCTGTAATAACGCTGTAGATCGAATATTTGCTTGAGAGTTGTGATACATTAGACATTGTGGACGTCACTCTGTTAGTGAAGAGACAGTTCTTATAAAGAAGTGGGCAGTAGGCTTTGGCGGCTATATACTTTTGCTGCTGTCACAGCTATTCACTGACGAGAACTGCCGGCCGCGGTGGCCGAGGGGACTGAGGTGCTTCAGTCATGGTCTGCACGGCCACTACGGTCGGGGGTTCGAATCCCCCCCTCGGGCATGGATATTTGTGCCGTCCTTAGAATAAGGTAGTTGGCAAGTAGTTTGTAAGTTTAGGGACTGATGACCCCGTAGTTAAGTCCCATAAGCTTAACAAATATTTGACGAGAACTCAACGAACGCGTCTGTTTCCTTATGCCCGCCCGCCACTGCGTGTGTGACGTCACCTTGCCCCATCACCACAGCTCCGAGATGTCGTAGTAAGCGCTCGTGAGCAGCCTGTTGGAACAGCCTGCTCTAAGGGGCACTGCAAACCAGGGAAGGGGAATGTGTATGAAAAGATCGATGTGAACATTATCACACCAATAGATGGCATTTTGTATGCCCATACAGCACAGGCGTCCGTCATGATTGCCGTATTGCAAGGGCAGCAGTGGAAAATCGTACAGCTACCACATCACAGATAACAGGGTTTGTGAACTCAAAAGTGTCAAGACGAACTGTTACAAACCGGTTATTAGCAGTGAGACAACAGGGCACTTAGACCTCCACCCAGTATTCCTCTCACGCAACAGTATCGACGTATACGGATCGACTAGTGCAGTCAGAGGTTCACTTGGAAGATGGATTGGCCAGCCGTGGTCTTCAGTAACGACAGTAGATTCTGCCTGCACGCAAGTGATTGTCGTTTGCGCTTACGGTGTAGACATGACGAACACTGCCTCTTAGAGTGCATGGGGATACTGATGACCTTCGCAATTTTGTCCCTCTTAAACAAACAACCATCCAACCATAGAGTGCATGCATCCAAGACACACAGTGGCACCTGGATTTAGAAAATATCATTCTTGCGAAACACAACTAGCTGTTTACTCACACGAAGTGATGGGTGCTATCGACAAGGGTTCGGAAATCGATTCCGTATTTCTTGATTTCCAGAAGGCTTTTGACACGACACCTCACAAACGGCTTTTAATCAAATTGCCTGGTTATGGTATATCGCCCCAAATTTCGACTGGATAGGGGATTTCCTGTCAGATAGGACACAGTTCGTAGAAATCGATGGTAAGACATCGACTAAAACAGAGGTGATATCGGGCGTTCCACAGGGTAGTGTTATTGGTCCTCTGCTGTTCCTTATTTACATAAACGATTTAGGGGAAATCTAAGTAGCTCTGTTAGGTTCTTTACAGATGACAACGCCATTTACCGTCTAATAAAATCATCTGAAGGTCAAAACGATATAAATAAGATATCACTATGGTGTACAAATTGGCAATTGACTCTAAATCATGAGAAGTGTGAAATAGTCCACATGAGTACGAAAAGAAATCCGTTAAACTTTGTTTACAAGATAAATCAATCAAACGCGAAGGCCGTAAACTCCACAAAATACCTAGGAATTAAACTGGAAAGAACACGTAAATAATAGCCTGGGAAAGGCGAACCAAAGACTGCGTTTTATTGACAGAACCCTTAAAAGATGCAATAGAACTATTAAAGAGATTGCATACACTACGCTTGTCCGTCCGTTTTTGCAGTATTGCTGCCCAGTGTGGGATCCTTATCAGGTGGGTTTGACGGAGGACATCGAGAGTCCAAAGAAGAGCAGCTCGTTTCGTATTGTCACGATACAGGGGATACAGCGTTACGGAAATGATACAGGATCTGGGATGGGAATCAATACAATAACGGCGCTTATCGCTGCAGCGTGGACTACTTACGAAACTACAATCGCCAACTTTCTCCTTCGAATGCGAAAATATATTGTTGACTCTCACCTGCATAGGTAGAAATGATCATGAAGAATAAAATACGAGAAATCAGAGCTCGAACGGGGAGATTCAGGTGTTCTTTCTTCCCGTGTGTTATTCGAGAATGGAATGGGAGATAAATAGTATAACGGTAGTTCGATGAACCCTCTGCCAGGCACTTAAATGTGATTTGCAGAGTATCCCATGTAGATGTTACTTTGAAAGGGCACGGCCGAATTCCTTCCACATCCTAACCCAAACACTCCGAGTGTAAGCTCCGTCTCTAATGACCGCGCTGTCGATGGGACGTTAAACTTCAAGCTTTCTTCCTAATTTCATTGTTTTAACTGTAATAATGTTGAATCCCATCTCGCAACATAACTGCTGCCAGTAGCAGCAACATAACTTGCTTATACAACAACATGAATGAGCTGCCATCCTTATGCGCCCCGCAAGGCGAGACACACGGAGCTCGGCGCTGCGGAGACACTTCGCGGACACTCTGTACAATGGAACTAACTTTAGTATACACCACGGTAACGAATCTATTAGGTACTCCACACAAGAGGACAGGCAAATTACATGACAATTGGCGCTCGGAAAGCCAATCTTTGATGGGACTAGAGAAATCGTTTCAGCTCCAACGGGTAAACAAAACGGCGGAGAACGGTTTTTGCTGTGAGATTTTCGCCAGTAGTAAAGACAATTTACATATGGCTATCATTGAATTGGAGAAAGCTTATGACAGGGGCCGAAATATGGAGAAGCACGAGAGAGCAGTGCGTGCCAGAGAAGTATGTGACGTTAGTGAAGGAAATGTACAGAGGAGCAATGACACAGGTGAGAAGTAGTGTGGGCGTGACGAAGGAGTTCTCAGTAAAAGTGGGGTTACACCAAGGGTCTGCGCTAGGCCCTTGCCTCTTTGTACTGATTATGGATGGGCTGATGAAAGAAAAAGGAAGCGCCATAGAATATGATGTTTGCGGATAATGTGGTTCTACGTCATCAGAGCATCGATAGACTTGAAGAAAAGCTGCAGGATTGGAGAAGGCACTAGAAGAAAGAGGGATGAAAATTAGCAGGACGAATATTTAGCACTGAAGGATGGACAGATAAGGTCTTGCAAGAGCTGGAACTGAAATCGGTCTGTAAATTTCAATACCTGGGGTCGTACATCAGAGGGACGGAGGACTGGAAAATGAAGTACAACACCGAATAAACTGTGGTTAGATCAACTGGAGGGAAATGAGCGGAGTTTTGTATGACAAGAAGGTGAACAATGGGTTGAAAGGGAAAGGGTAGAAGTCGGTGGTAAGGCCTGCTATAATATACGGGGCAGAGACATGGTCAATCACAGTCGCCCAAGAAAGGAAGATGGAAGTAGCAGAAATGAGGATGCTGAGGTGGATGTGTGGTGGAACAAGAAAGGACATAATTAGAAATGAATTTGTTAGAGGAGTTGTGAAAGTGGGACCTGAGCCGTCTGGGCTCCCTGCTTTGTATTAGGCGGGCCATCGTTGCGTTTTGTTTCCTATGGTTCGGCCTCGCTTACAGAGTTGCCAGGTTTTTCTATTGCTCTGTCGCCAAATTTTTAACAAAAAGTAGCCAAAATATCGCCATCTTTTCATAAATAAAATGCCAAAACATAACAATCTTTTCATCAGTAAAAATAGCCAAATATCGCAACCTTTAATCTGTCAAACTGCTGTGGTAATTATGACATGTTACTAGACAATAATCACCCTGAAATTCAGGGAGTAAGCTGATTACTGAGTAACAACTAACACAAACTGTGGCACCCTCCCATTCACAGACGTCAGGCTGAACTTTCCAAGGAAACTTATACTTCACAGAAACATTTATCTGAGTCCATCCAAGAACTGAACCCAGACACACAACCAACTGACAATGGTGGCAGTCAAAATATTGTCATATTGTAAATATAATAGAGAGACTCCGGAAATTCAGTTACGTTTAACTATCACATTTATTAATTTCATAACTTATAAAAATTACAACACAAAACTGTTCAAAATCATTGTATCAAACTTACACAAAGGATGTTCTCATGCATAGGTTCGATTACCAATCACTTTTATCTTCTTAAAAACAAATATTTACAGATTTTAAATAGAGTTATTGAATCTTTCAAACATTTATTTAATACACACAAATCATTAAAACATTTTGAGGTGAGGTAATTTATAATAATGCACTAAGAATTTCATACTTTGAGGTGGGATGGTCTTTATTTCGTAGTAATGCGTCATTACACACTGAAAAATCAGCAATGAGAACGACTGGGAAATCACCGCGTGTTCTCCATCGACATTTATACTCTGTAAATCATTGTTAACCACTGTGAAGTGCGTAGCAAAGGGCTCACTTCACAGTAGCAGTTGTTACGAATTTCTGTTGTGTTGTCGTATGGAACGCGAAAAATAAATACTGTTCAAATGCCTCCTTGCATACTGTAATTTATATAATCTTATCCTCATGTTCTCAGCGGGAGCCATACATATACTGTGTTGTAGTATACTTCGAGATATCGTTTAAAGGCTGTTCTTGAACCATCGTAAGTAGGGTACATGAGGTAGTTTACGTCTATCTTCAAGAGTCTGTAAGTTGAGTTTGTTTACATCCATGATACTTGAAAACATTTGTGCTAACTTGTGTAAGTTGATTACATTTCCCCAGCATTCTACCGAAGTTTGACGCAATTTCGAAAGACTTTACATTCGTTGTATCTGAAGTAAAATAAAATAGCCATGAAGTCGCCAACCAATTCGTTTAATAGCCAAATGTAATCGCCAGTCGCCAAACTGCTAGAATGGCTGCTGTTATAAGAAAAAGATAGCCAAGAATGCGAAAAATCGCCACACCTGGCAACCCTGCTCGCTTATTAACTTGACCGGGAGATGGCACTCGGTGTGCGGCGAAATCTGCGCGCGCGGGCCGCGGCGGCAGAGGGCGTTGGGCACGCGTGGAGAGGAGGCGAGCCGGCCTGGCGAAGCGCCCTGGAGCTGTTGTCGCAGAGGAGCCACGCGCTTGGCCACTGGAGGGTGGCTGCCTGTCGGGCGGTACAGCTAACGACTTGAGCGAAAGACGCCGGTGGTTAGGCCGGTATTACACTATCCAATTATTGGACAAAGAATTGGACGAAAAAATTGGATGAAATATTGGTCATATTTTTTGACAAAGAAATTGGATGAAATACAAAAGGGGATATTACACTATCATCCAATATTTTGTCAAATTTGCTTCAAAATGGCGGTGTAATGCTCAGCTGTTGTTTCTACTACAGTTGCGTTGTGTCTGCATTTAGAAGAGAAGGAGGGAAAAAAGAAAAGGAAACGCACTTGGATGAAACCGTGGGTGTCAGAGCTAGATACATAAAATTTGTTACGGGACCGCGAGATTTCTTTTTTATGCCGTCGACAGAACAGCAACGCCGTTCACTGCTAATTATTTTGTCGCTGTTCATCCTTCACAGTTTGCAATAGAATAACAAAAAGGCTGACTCAAACAATGTATACGAATAAGATTGTTAAGTTGTCAAAGCAAGTTTCATTCAATAACGTTTTAGATGGAAAATGTGAGCACTGACAAAGAGGATAATCTAAATTGTTTCTGACGTTATTAACAAAGTAAGGGGGGAAAATTGCTGATAAAGTAAATAGGCTCTTGGCTGACGTATTTATATGTACATAGATTCGCTTGCAAACAGATGTCAATGTTTTGAAAGTTGTTTCACTTCCCAGCATTGGCCGTAAATAAGATTTAGGGGTATTACTTTCTCAATTCCGATAGTACATTATTACTTTTTTTACACCACGGATTGTAACTCAACCTCACGCGAATTGACGTGACGGACAGTGTGGATTGGCCTTGTCAACTGTTATACAACGCTCCATCTGATTAATAAATTCATTTTAATTTTGTCGTTGCCGGAAAACACTACACAAACATTCCACTACTAGCCATGTTTACGAATACGAACGTTATGTCCAAGTAATGTCAGATATTTAACCTCCAAATAAAATAGCTGTAATGGCAAGGAAGCTGTATACTACTAGCGCTCCAAGCGGTCACATTTCTCACTGCAGGAAACAGAAGACGAGCGATTTCTTTGATCAAATCTAGGCCGAGGCCATAGATTTGATGAAATATTGGATGGCGTTCCCATTACACTTCGTCCAATTTTTCTTTGTCCAATTCTTTGACAAATAATTTGATAGTGTAATACCGGCCTTACGACGCCGAAGCCAAGTGTCGTGCACAGGGTTTCGTGTGTACTGAGTTCACGCCCCTTTCCCTCCTATTGCTGCCTTACAGCGTCACGTACGAGTTGAGGGTTTTCAGTGGGTCAGAATGATACCGGGGTAGCTTCGTCAACGGCTCAGGGTGTGTTTAATGGTAGTCACCCTGAATGTAATTATTTATCCAGAGGTTAGCGCCACAGAGTGCGTATTAAATTTGTTGTTGTAATTGAATTGCGTGTAAAATTTTCTGATACTGGCCCCTGTTATTAACCCCTGTTAGCAAGGACTTGAGAGGCCACGCAGTTAAATGTTTAATGTAATTATTTATCCACAGGTTAGCACCACAGAGTGCGTATTAAATTTGTTGTTGTAATTGAATTGAACATAACTGCAGCCATTAGCAGAGAAACCCGTCCGCTAGCTTATACAACAAGAGGAATGTGCTGCCACACTTATGCGCCCCAAAAGGCGAGACACGCGGAGTTCGCCGCTACAGAGACACTTTGCGGACACTCTGTACAACGGAACTAACGTCAGTATACATTACGGTAACGAATCTATAAGGTACTCCACTCAAGAGGACTGGCAAGGTACATGACAATTGGCGCTCTGAAAGCCAATCTTTGATGGGCCTAGAGAAATCGTTCCAGCTCCATCGGATAAACAAAACGGCGGAGAACGGTTTTTGCTGTGAGATTTTCGCCAGTAGTAAAGCCAATTTACATATGGCTTTCATTGAATTGGAGAAAGCTTATGACAGAGTCCCAAGGGCCGAAATATGGAGAAGCATGAGAGAGCAGTGCGTGTCGGAGAAGTATGTGAGTTTAGTGAAGGAAATGTACAGATGAGCAATGAACAGGTGAGAAGTAGAGTGGGCGTGATGAAGAAGTTTCCAGTAAAAGTGGGATTACACCAAGGATCTGCGCTTAGCCCTTGCCTCTTTTCTGATACTGGCCCCTGTTAGCAAGGACTTGAGAGGCCACGTAGTTAAATGTTTCATGTAATTATTTATCCAGAGGTTATCACCACAAAGTGGGTATTAAATTTGTTGTTTTAATTGAGTTGAGTGTTAAATTTTCTGATACTGGCCCACGTTGTTAAATGTGTTGTGTAACTATTTGTCCAGAGGTTAGCCCTACAGAGTGTATATGTAAGTGTTGGTTGTATCGTTTCTGTAATGTAGATATTTATATGTGAAAAGGCAAGACAGTTATTTGGCCTTTACCCTTCCACTCCCTTACCTTACCAATCCCTAATTTCCCGATATCAGGACCCCAGGAGAGTAGACTAAGGTGGTATGGAAACTTGCAGAGAAAAGGGAAAGAGTATATCAGAAACAGAGTTGAAGGTATAAGGATTGAAGGAGTGAGAAGGAGAGGAAGACCGAAGATGAGGTGGAAGGATAAGATAGTGAGGGACCTAAGGGCGAAAGGATAGAAGAAGGAAGAAGCAGTGATTAGAGTATTATGGAGAAGGATCCAGAAGAGCAACGCCGGCCTACTTGACGTGGGACAAGGCTATGATAAAGAAGGAGAAGATTTTCTCCAGTAGTAAGCTGCGCTCCTTTGAGCGGGTTTAGTGCTGTACTGCTGTGGTATATGCAGAGGCGGTGTCCAGACTGGTGCCTCCTGTTGCCGCCAGTGGCGCCACCTGCCGTGTAGCGGCCGCCCCTAATAAATAGGGCTGCGCCTGGCATCGAGCCAAGGACCGCAGACAGCACCGCAGCCGCTGCCCGCCTCCTGCGGCCGCCGCCAGCCTGCCCTCCACACGCCTGCTGGCGTCGCGGTCAATTCATCTATTTATTTAGTACCTCCGCCATACGCTGTTCTGCAAAATTTATACTTACATACGCCCAAATTATACTGATCAAAACAGTTCAGGGATCGCGTTAGATACCAAGTAAATATCAACATCAATTGCAGAACGATATAAATAAGACATCACTATGGTGTAAAAATTGGCTATTGACTCTAAATAATGCGAAGTGTGAAGTCGTCCACTTGAGTACGAAAAGAAATCCGTTACACTGTGTTTACAAGATAAATCAGTCATACGTGAAGGCCGTAAACTCCACACAATATCTAGGAATTACTATTACTTCAGACTTAAAATGGACCGGCCGCGGTGGCCGAGGGGACTGAGGTGCGCCAGTCACGGTCTGCACGGCCACTACGGTCGGGGGTTCGAATCCCTCCTCGGGCATGGATATTTGTGCCGTCCTTTAGTATTAGCTAGTTCGTAAGTAGTTTGTAAGTTTAGGGACTGATGACCCCGTAGTTAAGTCCCATAAGCTATACAAACATTTGAAATACTTAAAATGGAAAGAACACGTAGATAACGTCGTGGGAAAGGCGAACCACAGACTGCGTTTTATTGGCAGAACCCTTAAGAGGTGCAACAGAACTACTAAGAGACTGCATACACTACGCTTGTCCGTCCTTTTTTGGAGTACTGCTGCCCAGTGTGGGATCCTTATCAGATGGGTTTGAGGGAGGACATCGAAAGAGTTCAAAGAAGGGCAGCCCGTTTTGTATTGTCACGATTCAGAGGAGACAGCTTTACAGAAGTGATATAGGACCTGGGATGGGAATCATTACAACAACGGCGCTTATCGCTGCGGTGTGGGCTACTTACGAAACTCCAATAGCCAACATTCTCCGCCTAATGCAAAAATATATTGTTGACTCCCACTTACATAGGTAAAACCAATCATCAGAATAAAACAGGAGAAATCAGAACTATACCGGAGATATTCAGATGTTCTTTCTTCTCGCGTACTATCCGAGACTGGAATGGGAGATGAATGGTATAAAGGTCGTTCGATGAACTCTCTGTCAGGCACTTAAATATGATTTTCAGAGCATCCCATGTATATGTAGATGTAGAATATACATATGGTAACGTATTGTATTCAGAGATAGGCTACAATTTTAATTTGTCTGTGACACACTACGATATTTTGCTCTTCTCAATTCTTTACTTGAGGTTTACCTAGCGTTTACTCAGAGCGAGGGGGACTATGGGGCCATGATAACTATGAAAAAATCATTCCCATTGCCCTTTAATATGGTGTGTGATCACCTTGGATGGGCAGTACAGTTACACACTTGTATGGCATGAACAGTATAAGGTATCGATCACCTCTTGAGGGATATTTGGCCATTATTCCACGAGTGCAATATCTGGCTCTGCAACCATTGTGGAAGGTGCTGGTCTGGCTGCAATGAGTCTGCCAAATGGAACCCAGACATGCTGAATCAGGTTTAAGTCCGATGAACGAGAGTCCCTCAACTTTTCCAAGGGAATTTCATCTGCGCAGATTACAGCATTTGCTCAATAGAACTCATTTGAAGTGTCGACGAAATGATAACAATTTCATTTCTTTTGTGCGAATTAATTAGTACTTTTATGAATGTAAACGCACCAACACTTTTTGAGTTTTTTCAACTTTCTGTGTTTTGTTTTACAGCAACTAAAACAGTCTTATGCAATGTTTAATTTCTGGCCGCACCTCCTAGCGGTATTTCCATTTCTTATCTATTTAACTTACTGAAAGAAGTGGGCATCAGAGATTTAAAATAGTGCATCCATTTTTATCGCAGCCCAACTGTAATTTGCCACTGTGCCAGCACCAATGAACGCATATAAAAACCCTAACTACTGAATTTTATGAACTGATAGGACGTGGGTGTAAGGTTTTAGAAATGTGAATAATAAATATTAGGAACTAAGCAGTGGTGCTATGTATAAGCAAATCTAATATATAAAGCAGAGTGTCCGTATGTTTGTACATGTTGCATACAATTCTACAGTTTGTTCCAATCTTTATGAAATTTTGTACGCGTAAGCTTCAATGCATGAGGACGGTCGCCGCAAGTGTAAGAATCACATACGACATACAGTTCACGAGATATGACGTCATAAACAATGAGATGCGCGAAAAACTGCTGCATTTTGCGACAATGCTGCTCATTTTCTCCTAAAACATTGGACCAATTTCAACCGAATTTGGTACACACATTCCTTACCGTGAGGTAACAATTGCTGCATGGTTAAGAATCACATACGGCACAAGGTTCAAAAGATATTACGTCATAACCAATAGAAATACACTTTATGAGAATGACAGTACTTAGCGACTTGCAACAAACTTTAAACATAATTTCAAACCTTTATTAAACTTTTTCTCGCTGGCAACCATAGTAAAATGATGAAAGGAAAAAAGTTTCTCGCTTACTAATTTTCCGCTGTTAATGGAGTAAAACTACGGCTCTCGGTATGACGTTACAATTTATAATTTCTACACTACAAATTGAAGCCGCAGGAAATTTTACAGTCGGTATACACGCATAATGTTTAGTGTACCTTCTATATTTTATCACAGTACGAAACGTAGTTAATGAGATATGAGCACGTAAACAGTAACGTTCATGGAAAACCGCCCCATCCCGCACTAAGTTTTCATCTATTACTTCTTTACTACTAATTGTATTCCCAAGAGATTTTACAGACATACAGCCCTTATACAAATGAATATATACCTGAAAAATGGCAGGAATAACTAAATAAATAAATACCCGGGCAACGCCGGGTTTTCAGCTAGTATCTTATAAAGATAATAGCGGAAACTGCATGGCATTTACATGCGTTTGTCAGGCATGTGCCATCTGTTGGTTCGAATTGTACGCTATACTTGCCTTAACATCTGTTATTCAGTATCCTTTATTGCTGCGTACCAAAATTACTTTGCAAGGTTTACATTTGTTACGTCATTTATGATATTATGTTAGATGATAATTATGTTAAAGTGTATGGCAGAAGCAATAAAAGCAATCGTCCCTGCCATGAACTGTGTAACACGTCAGGTCGCGCGGGAGTAGCCGAGCGGTTAGGAGCGTCACGTTACGGATCGCGCGGCCTCCCGCGTCGGGGGTTCGAATCCCCCCTTCGGGCATGGATGTGTGTGTTGTCCTTAGGTTAGTTTAAATTAGTTCCACTAGTTTGTAAGTCTAGGGACTGATGACCAACGTAGTCTGGTCTCGTAAGATTTACAAACATTTGAACATTTGTAACACGTTGGTGCGTTCTCATGTCAGGCGAAAATCTAGGAAAAAAATTCCCGTAAGGGGGAAAAAAAATCAACATTTTCCAAATTTGTAACTAATTATATACGATCTATGAAAACAAATCAAATTGTAGATACTTCTCAACATTTCATATGATATAAAGTTTTATTAGTGCCCTTGAAAGCGAGGAGCTTCTTTTTTTTTTTTTTTTTTTTTTTTTTTTTTAATAACTAATATCTTATTAGGAAACATTGATCACGTGGTGCACACCTTTTGGTGTTCAGTTTGCGTTAATTTTTACTGACAACAATCATACTATTAGTCGGAACTGCGACTATTTTTCGAAATAGTTTCTGCAGCCCTGACTGAAGCTGCAATGTATTCAGGAATGCCAAAAAGGAAATATGTAAACTTGTTTTTCGACTGAAAAAAACCGAACTGAAGATGGCAATATTAGGCTAGCGCTCTCAAGAACAAAATCGTAAAGGCTCGTTGTGGAAGCAAACAAATTATTAGTTTCTGCGATTTTGTATTGTGGTAGTCATGTTGAGGCTGTGGCATTTCATAGTACCTATTTGGTATCTTTTTTGTGTACTAAAGACTGTCTTACTACAAGAAGGTATGCAGGAATGTGGAATTTGTGGTTCACCTCGAACTATCGAAATTTACCCGTGAAAGACAAGAAAATGGACCTTGAAATAAACCAAAGTTTTAAATAATCATTTAAGATACTTAAATTATATATATATTATCAGCATTTTATCTTTAACCTGCATTTATTGTGCGTAAATATTTTATCTTAAATTTGCACCAGCTGTAACATTATGCTTTATTTAAAGCCATATAAAATAAATAAAATAAAAAAATAGTCATTTACATTGGCAGCCTAAACGTCTTAAAGTCTTTTCACTATTTACTTCGTATTGTAATCATGGAGTGCCTTTTTCTGTGTAGATAGAATGTACACGCAGTTGTTGTTTTATTTAATGACGCTCGTATTTATGAGAAACTCGTAATTTGGAGACTCGAAATATAGAGACTCCACTGTATCGAGTTCACTTTACTTATTGCCTAACTTGCTTTAATTTTTCTTTTTTTCGGTGTAAAATTTCACAACGAGGAGAAAAGAATCCAACTTGGAAGTACTTTAGTAAAAGTACCGCTGCGGCGGAGCTGCCGACCGCATTGAGGCGCTATGCTCCGATGCGCGAGGCCGTTCCCCGTCGGGAGTTCAAATCCCCCCCTCGGGCATGGATGTTTGTGCCGTCTTTAGTATAAGGTTGTTCGTAAGTAGTTTGTATGTTTAGGGACTGATCGATCAGTTAAGTCCCTTAAGCGTAAGAAACATTTAAACATTTTTTTTAGTAAAAGTACCGTCGATTTGTCTAAAGCTCTTCGCCTTCCATGTCATCATCTACGGACTCCTGATTAATCTTACGCACAAACAAGAAGGCTTAGTACAGGGAGGGGATCTTGAAAAATGTGGAAAAACCAGTGATTTGTGGTGTAACGTAAATACACAGAAGTTTTAACTTAATTACGCAAGTTTCGGTTATGGCTTCGATTTTGGAGGAAACCAGAAGAGGAGCCGAAAATTCGGTTACGGTCTCGGTTTCGACCACAAATCAAGTTTTGGTCGGACTGTAATTTTAATTATGTAATTACCAGTA
The DNA here is from genome assembly GCA_026315105.1 of Locusta migratoria. Lineage (NCBI taxonomy): Eukaryota > Metazoa > Arthropoda > Insecta > Orthoptera > Acrididae > Locusta > Locusta migratoria. The sequence continues at coordinate 380,538,349 of CM048748.1, read as the reverse complement.
CTAGTATTCTTTCAATGATAAATGAGGCTTAAGTGTAATAGGGTGGCAGCACAACTTTCTCTTCTACTTCGTCTTCCTTTTTTTCGATACAACCAGGGTTGCGACAGCGACAGGTTGTTCCACTTGCAGCAAACAGCCAGACTTACTGACAGGCAAGCAACTGCGGTGTGAGGTGAGGCCAGTCTTGCGAACCAGCGGGTAGCTACAGGAAGTCGTCTGTCAGGCTGCCATGACCGACTCGTGACCTTACGTGTAAAAGGGCCAGAAGAGAAGGAGATGGGAAGGTTAGCCGTGCTGTGGTGCACGCGGCCGCTCGTCTTCGGTGGTTCGAGTCCCCCTCGGGCATGGGTGTTGGTGTTGTCTTTAAGTTAGTTTACCTTATATATAAATTTATCCATGTTATTTGGATTTTTTAAGGTCTGCGACTGTATTATAAGCTTTTTTGGAATGATTAATGCTGCATCAGTCACTGTTTATAAATAGTTTTATTGGCACGACGCGTTTCGGCAGCATGCTGCCATCATCGGGTGCATTTTTACAGTTACTGGTTACATTCTTGATGTATTGTGTTTTGTGTTGTGGATGCCAGTGAGGTTATGTTTGTACAGTTTTAACCTGTTAGGAAGATATAGCTATTTTTACAATTATGTTTCATCATTATAGTTTTGTATTATTGTAGTGTTGTGTTTACTCACAGTTTTGCTAATCTTGATAAACTTGTTGTCTGGCACACACAACACAAGCACATAGTTACATACACACTTACAACACATGTGGACATTTTGTATTTGTAGGTTACTGTACAAAGATCCTTAAAAGCTAAGATAAACTACTTACATAAGTGAATATAGTGAATATGCATGAGTTTAAACAGAAGTTGCTACATTTTGAAGAATTGATCAATCAGTGTTACATTATTAATTATATATTTTAATTTTATTAATTTTATATTTTAATGAAAAATGCATTCAATACTGGAGAAATTTTTGAAGAAATTAGTATTGTTGCTTTCCAGTTTATCATTAGGTAGAGATTCACCATGTATTTTCTCATGGATGAAGATTTCTAGTTCTTCATAGAGGTCCATTATGTGTCCCTTGTTCATTTTATGCAGTATATGAAGATCATTCTTGATATTCTGGAATGGATGTCCTGTGTTCTTTATATGGGTAGCTACTGCTGATTTATTAAAGTTATTGGTGTGGTAGGCATTTATGTGTTCATTGTATCTTGTTTTGAATTCTCTTCCTGTTTGGCCTACATACAGGGCATTACAGGTGTTGCATACTATTTTGTAGATGCCTGAGTGTGTGTGTTTATCTGTTAGTATGTTTACATTGTGTCTAAGTGAGTGTTGTAATTTATTGTTGGTTTTAAAGGCTATGTTGATGTTGTATGGTCTGAAAATGTTTGCTATTTTGTAGGATTGTTTGCCAATGAAAGGGATACATGCTGTGGCTTTATTTTTTGATTTCTGTGTGGGGATTGGTTTCTTTTTGGTTTTGCTTTTTTGTGTAAAGTTGTCAACCAGTTTGTCGTTATAACCATTTGCTGTGGCTATTTGTTTGATGATGTTGAATTCTTCAAGTTTTGTATTGTTCTCCATTGGTGTGTTGTTGGCTCTGTTAACAAATGCTCTATATGCAGCATGTTTGTGTGTTGTTGGGTGGCAGGATGAGTTATGTATGGTGGAATCTGCTGTTGTTGGTTTTCTGTAGACTTTGAAGGTGTGTGCATTGTTTACTTTACAAATAGTTAGGTCTAGAAAGTTGATAACAATGGCAGTATCATTCCAAAAATTTGTAGGCTACGGACTAATGACCTAGGATTTAAGTCCCATAGCTTCAAACATTTGAACATTTGGAGAAAGGAGGGCAGAGGTGGTGGAGTAAAAAGAATAAAAAATAGTAAATTAAGGTAAATGTGGGATAATCACTTTCAAAATAATTTAAAGATAACATTATTTATTGATATACATCTGTAAAACATAAAAAATACATCTATTTATGGAGCTTTAATTACACAAATGCACAGTAGTACACAATAGGAAACAATTAAAAATTGATGTTGATTCTCCTCGTATCTGCCGAGAGTTTTATCCCACAAAACAGGCCTTTCTTGAATTAATGAAATTAAAATTTCGTTATCTATATCCAGATTACTCATGTTTTCGAGAGAGAAATAGTCAAAATATTTTCAAATTTCAGGTACTAATAGATGGGAACAATGGCAGGAGGGTGTCCATAATGAGGAAATTAAAGAAAAACTGGGAATGAACACCATAGATGAAGCAGTTAGAGCGAACAGACTTAGATGGTGGGGTCATGTTACACGTATGGGAGAAGCAAGGTTACCTAAGAGAGACATGAGCTCGGCAGCGGAGGGTAAGAGGAGTCGAGGTAGACCAAGAAGAAAGTACTTAGATTCGGTGAAGAATGATTTTGAAGTAAAAGGCATATCATCAGACGAGGCATCAATGTTAGCACTGAATAGTGAATCATGGAGGAATTTTATTAGAGGTACTATGCTCCAGACTGCACGCTGAAAGGTATAATCAGTCTCTAATGATGATGATGATGATTAAGCTTAAGGGACTTAACTGCGGGGTCATCAGTCCCTAAACTTACAAATTACTTATGAACTACCTTGTACGAAAGGCAATACAAATATCCATGCCCGAGGGGAATTCGAACCGTAGTGGACGTGCAGGCTGTGACTGGCGCGCCGCAGACCGCTCGGACACTGCGGCCGGCAGAGAAATAATCCAGTTAGCAACTGGGTACATCCACGAAGGCGCAACTCGCACTGCAGAAAAGAAGCTGCGCATTGAGGCGCTTTGGTGCGATGCGCGAGGCCGTTCCCCGTCGGGGGTTCGAATCCCCCTCGGCATGGATGTTTGTGCTGTCGTTAGTATAAGTTAGTTCATAAGTAGTTTGTAAGTTTATGGACCGATGAACCCGCAGTTGAGTTCCATAATTTGACACATATTTGAACATTTGAAGAAAACCACTGTCGACGGTAGAAAAACTGCAGTGTGTCTAAGCGTGCCTTTAGTCAAGTGCGCCACCGCTTGGGCAGCGACGGTAAAACTGCCAGTGGCAGCAGTCGGTCGAACAGCTTCCGCCAACGGCAGATCTACCCCGCGGTATTTTTTCCGTGTAGTGCGCAAGCTCTGATTTACTGCAGTGCATTACGGTTGCGGCGGCGGTCAATTTACCACTGCAGAAAATATCCACAGTGTGTGTAACGGGCCTTAGCTGGGGCTACGCTAAAACACAGTGATCCACCGTCGGATTGCAGACTACAGCGCCGCAAATTTGTTTGTAATTCGAGAGCCATCCGGAAGATACTCCGTTATTGTCATTGCCATAATTAAATACACCATCTCCCTTAGCGATCTTCCCCTATTCGGAAACCCTTAACATAAGACGGGTGTTTAATAGACTTGCGCATAATAGTTCGCGATCGGGAGCGCTCACTTTAGTTCATTCACTGCCGCGAACTAGTTCGTTCTTTTATTTCGTCCGCTCCCAGTGACGGCTGAGCGGCGTCGTGTGCTCACGCAGGTGGAGGGAGAAGTCCCCCCCCCCCCGAGTTGCTTCATGCGCTTGCTGCTTGAGCCGCTAACGATATCACGCAAACCAAAAGAAACAGTTTATGGATAATTTTTCGCGTTTTAGTTTAGAGTTGTCTCTATATCTTGGCATTATGGAATTTATTAGTCAGGTATTGCAGAATGCAGAAGAAATTTTGTAGCACTGAACTATGTAATCTAGCCGGCAGACGCTAGCTTCGAAATGGCTCTCATCAGCAGAAGGCAAACACGTGATGCTCATATTTTAGTTCGTGGTATATTACGCATATTTTAGTTCGCGACCTATCGCGCATATTTTAGTTCGCTATCGGTAGCTCTCCTTTCAGTTCGCAGCTCGGCCGCGAAGTAGGTCGCTCTTTTTAGTTCGTCCGCTCGTTTTGGCTTTTGCTACCGCTACTAAAACTACAACTGAGCTGCATCTCAGCACGAAATGACGGCAACTGGCAGAAGGGAATCGCGATTCTGCGCGTTCTCGCGTCCCCTCGCTGTTACCCGTCAGTCTTCGGAATAGGAGCGAACGACCTAAGAGTGAGGGATCTGCGAACTAGTTCGTTCGCGAACTACACAAGACTAGTTTTTAGGCCGGCCGCGGTGGCCGAGGAGACTGCGGCGCTCCAGTCACGGTCTGCACGGCCACTACGGTCGGGGGTTCGAATCCCCCCTCGGGCATGGATATTTGTGCCGTCTTAGTTCGTAAGTAGTTCATAAGTAGTTTGTAAGTTTTGGGACTGATGACCCCGTAGTTAAGTCCCATAAGCTTAACAAACATTTTTGAACTAGTTTTTAAATGTTGTTGTTGTTTGGGGTTTAGAGGGGACTAAACTACATGGTTATCAGTCCCCTGTTCCTAGCAAAGAGAAGACATCCAAGCAGGAAAAGGTAAAATATAGCTCAACACCCAGAAGAGAGGCGTAAGGGCACACAGTGCCAATGAACTTGATACTCTCAACAACACTGAGGAAGACATGCATAAGAGAGACCAAATGTTGAACTTAGCTAAAATAGAGCAGGGAACAGTGGCTGGCTGATCACAAACAAATACAAGATGAGCCAGTCACTCTGCACAAACTAAAATCTCTGAGGTAAAAACAGGGTAGAAGTAAGGAAAAATCAGAGTAAAAGATGAGAGGTGGGAGCTGAGACACCAGGCACAATCCCACCACTAAATAGAATGATAAAATCTAGCTGCGCGTATAAAACCTAAAACTCTGTCAGCCATTGAGGCATTGTCAGATAAAATCAAGACAGGCGCAGTAGGTATATTAAAAGACTGCCGCAAAGCGGCTAAAAGTGGACATTCCGACAGGACGTGGACCACTGTCAACAAATTTCCTCAACGGCCATTCGGTGAGTCCTCTTGACGTAAAAGGTAGTCATGTGTCAACCACGTATGGCCAATACGTAAGCGACACAGGACAACAGAGTCCCTATGGGAAGGCCTGAAAGACGACTTCCTGACGGCCGTAGAGGACTTGATCGCTCGGATCTTGTTGGGAGTGCCCAGTGTTGCCCATTGTGTGTTCCAAGCCTCACAAACCTTGTGGCGCAAATCCAATCGGATATCCCGTTCTGGGATACCAAAATCCAGGGGAGGAGCGGTGGTGGCGAGCTTAGACAGCCGATCGACACGCTCGTTCCCCGGGATGCCAATGTGGCCAGGGGTCCAGATAAAGTCCACCGAACATCCAGACTTGCCGAGTGAAGCGATGGCGTTTTGGATGGATTGCACCAATGGATGGGAAGAGAAATAGTTGGAAAGGGCTTGCAGGCCACTAAGGGAGTCGTTGCACACGACATACGACTTCCGGGAGCACGTTTTGAGGTGGTCAAGAGCACGAGAAATGGCGATCAGTTCAGCTGTAAAAATACCACAGCCAGGTGGCAGGGACCGTTGTTCTGTGTGGTCGCCATGAACAAAAGCGTAACTGGCTCTGCCATTTACCAGGGAGCCATCAGTGTGCAGGACTTCTGCATCACGGTGAGCAGCAAGGAGTGCCAGAAACTTGCTACGGAGTGTCAGTGGTGAAACTAATGCCTTTGTATCGCAGGACAATTGCAGGTGGAGCTTCAAACGCGGGATGGACCAAGGAGGGATTGATTTGATTTGATTTTTTCAGGGAAGCCAAAACAGTCTTGGTCCAACCCGCCACTGCCCGCACCGAAACTAAGTTTATTGTGCAATATCGCTCCCTGTATATCTAGTAAAGCCAACCAATGCCCTTGAACAGTGCAAGGAGTCCCTTTACCAGTTCTTTATTAGACACAATTTCTTCGGGTCTAGTTGTCCAAAATGTTCTGTGCCTTTTACTCTCCAATGAAAAGCAATTGAAGATTAGATGTGATACAGTTTCATCACCGTCATCACAGATCCTACATTTAGGGCCCTCTTCTGTTATTGCCATTGTATGTAGGTGTTTTTTGGAATTCCCATGGCCTGTCAGCAATGCAACCATGAGTCTAATCTCTCTCCTGTTCAGGCCCAGGATTGCAGAGCTTCTTTTAAAACATGGCTTTGGCATCATTACCTTGCCATGTTTTTGTTGGTAGACTTTGGTCCAATATTCTACGTGCTGTCTTCTGAGCCAGTTACGTAGCTCCAATCTGATCATTGTCTTGGTGATTGTCAGGACAGGTTCCGGTCCAATAAATGGAGTCTCGGCCCCCATCCTGGCTAATCTGTCGGCATGTTCGTTGCCACTGATCCCCGAGTGGCCAGGGACCCACAATAGGTTTACTCTATTGCTTTCCCCTAACTCCACCAGAACCCTGTGACATTCTGCAACAATTTTAGACCTTGTTGCAGGAGCTGCCAGTGATCTCAAGGCGGCCTGGCTGTCGGAATAGATATTGATGCTATGATCTTTGTAGCACCTACGCAAATTCTCCTCCACACATGCCCTGATGGCAGTGATTTCGGCCTGGAATACTGAGGCCAGTTTCCCTAGAGAGATGACGCTCTCCAGTCTTGCCTGCACCCCGTATATCCCGGCCCCAACGCCTTGGTCTGATTTTGACCCGTCAGTGAACCAGACAATATCCCCCGTACGGTGTCGAACTATTTTTTCCCACTGCTCCCTACTTCCAATTGTTATACTGTGAGAGAGTGAAGGTCGGGGTGAGAGTTTAAAATAGGGAAATTTTAATTTTTAAAACTCACAACCACCAACTGCGAACCAAATTGCTAAACATGCAAAAACACTGGATCTGTGATTGCTACTGTTTGACTCGTTTTCTAGGGGATGATATCTAACGTTCGCAGCTTTCCTTCCCTGCATATGATTAACAAAACAAATTCATAATAAAATCAAGTTCATGAGAGAAAAATGTGTACTAACTACTATTTTTTGAAAACACGTGAAAGTTCACTTTATGTTGTTTATTTCACAATATTAAAACCCTGTGGCTGAAACGTCTGTACGTCGACACATTTATCAAATAAAGTTATGGCTCGTGAACCCCAGGCAAAATGAATATTTGTCGCAAATTGTTTTCACACCCTGTGCCTGTCTCAAACACCGTTTATGTTCATGCCTATGCAACGACACGTGTTACACTAACAAAACACAGTCACTTTAATTCAGTGCAATGCACACCTTGTTCCACCGGCTAAATATTCACAACACACAGTAGCACTCGATTGCCACACACCAATCTATAACCTCCACATGGAGATCCACATGCCGACTGCTGCAGAGCGACGCCGCCCAGCCAGCTACCCCATGTGCTCCCACCTCGTCACTTCGCGCGCACATGCCAAAAGCTCAACTGTCAGGGTTTTTTCCCCTACATCATCAACCTCCCCATGTGAGCTGTTCTAACCGATTTGCCAACATACAGCGCTCAGCCAATACATTTCTAAAACTTTACTTAAAATCAAAATAATTAATCTACACATTAAATTAATGTCTTCTTAGGTTTTTATATTGGTATAAACATCCTTTGTACTATTTATCATAATCGTGCAATTTCTTATATCACAGATAAGTGATTTAACTGAATACTTCAAGATAAAATACACAAGATTAATTGAAAATAAAATGAGAAATAGTTAATATATTATTTTTATAAACAAACATTGCCATGCTAGTTGTGTAACTGTCTTGTATTCATTGGCAACTTATTACTTTTCATTGTCAATTAAACACATTACGCCAGATGTGACTATATCAGCTAATGTATTGTTTATTTGTCAACAGGCTATTTTGTAATGAGGGCCTTAAAGGTTCCTAATTGCATCGTATTACTTCAAATGCCAGTAGTATTAGAATATTTTATTTCACGCTGTGCACTGCACTGTGCCTGGCACTCGTCATTGTCCCTCTCTCCCCTCACCGGAAACGAACTGGAAAATCCTAAGCTGGAAGAAGCCACCAACGTCGGCCTGCTCGCTGGCCTCCTGTCAGCTACAAGCACACAGCAAATCTCAACGTGGAGAATTTCTACGTATGGCCTAACTATAAATGTTGTCACCCAACTGGGTACATACATTGCTACCATAATTAATAAGATTAAAATTGTGTAACATTTAGTGCATTGGCATGGTCAATGTTTGCAGTGAACTTCATACTGTTTAATTATCAAATGCTATTAATTACCAGTATTGGGCGGTAATCTCATAATTGAAAGGCTTGTTGAAGCAGTATGGATACGGAGGGATACGGGATGGGCAGGAAAAAGCGTCAGGGAGAGTGTTTAAATGAAACGCTACGGTTCCAGCTAGTTAAGGATAAACAGGAGTGCACAGAATCGCCTATGTAGATAAGAGTTCTGGGTATCTGCCTCGCCCCTCGCTCTCACATCCCCTACCCCACTCGATTCGCCTGGGTCCTCGGTACTTGGAAAGACGTGAAGTTGCTGTGAGCGCGAGAGCTGTACAGATTTCTATTCAGCCGCCGCTCTGAGGTGCGCGGTGAAAGGCGTGCAGCGGTCGTAAAGTGAGCAGCGAATGGCTGCCGGCCGCTGGTGACGTCATCGCCTGCAGGTGGCCCGCTTCCTCCCCGGGGCCTTTTCCGCGAATATTTGCCGGCCTTTCAGGCGGCCACGACACACGGCACGTGCCGCGCCGCGCAGGTCTCAAAGCGGCCGCCTCAAAGGCGCGCGGGCGGCGTGGGCGGCGAAGCAGCGAGTAACAGCGCGGCAGCCTCTCGCGAGATCGCCGCACCGGTGCACGCTGCACACCGGCCCGGTACACACTGGGCGGATTTTTTCCGCCGCGGTCAACTGAAAGCTCACAGAAAGCTTTAGGCACGGTTCTATGGCGATCGGATAGCTATTTATCTATATATTTTAATGTGAATGTGTTCGGTGTACGCTTATCACGTCCGAACGAAAAGACGCAGAAACTTAAATATTTGTACAGTTACTAATTTATACCTGAGTAAGGATTTAGGCATGGTTTTGTAGCGATCTGATAGCTACTTAGGTATTGGAAGAATATAACGCGACATGCAGAACAAAAATTTCTCTTTGAAATTATACACACAGCAGTGAAATCTCCATCGCCGTCGTACGTGTCAGCCGGTTAGTGGCACTGTCTGTAGATCTATGGGACTTAACTAATGCGGTTACAAACTACTTAAGATACAAGGTACTTTTCCGGCTCAATATTACGTAAAAATCAACACATATTTCTTTCAGGCACTGTTTATCTATATCTATAAATGTGAATGTCTGTTCGGTGTACGCTTATCACGTCTGAACCACAAGACATAAAGAGCTAAAAATTTGTACAGTGACTAATGTCTACCCGGGGAAGGCTTTAGGCACGGTTTTATGGCGATCGCATAGCTATTTATCTGTATATTTTAATGTAAATGTCTGTTCGGTGTACGCTTATCACGTCCGAACGAAAAGACGCATAAACTTAAATATTTGTACAGTTACTAATTTATACCTGAGTAAGGATTTAGGCATGATTTTATAGCGATCTGGTAGCTATTTACTAATTGGAAGAATATAACGCGAAATGCGAAACAATAATTTCTCTTTGAAAATTATATTTACTCTTTGAAAATGGTTTTATTGGTAGCATTTTTGCTTGAAGGTTGATAATGATAATGGGGTGGAGTATATTGCGATGGAAAGTTATCGGTGTTTGTAAAATTCTACGTGTGTGTGTGTGTGTTAATATTTCGCTCTGCAGCGAAAAGCACAGAACGCAAACGAATGGTCTGTGTGTAATTGTCCGAAGTCTCCCGTTGTACAACATAACAGTTCCATGCCGATAGCTATAAGGGGGTAGAAGATATGGTGGTTGAAAGTCGTCAAATTATAAAAAAAATTCGGACTGAAGGTCAGCGATGACTACGACTCTATAGCAAGGAGGTTACATACAGCGAAACGTGATGCCACAGACCATATCTTTGGTCTATGCGTGCTACAATGTCTTCAGCTCTTTCTCTGTAAGTATAAGCATACGAATAAGGAAATATAAGAATAAATAAAGCAGTAAAAAAAGAAATTTCTTTTAATACATCTCTTTAAAAAAATCGATTTGACGTTTCGGGCATTACATCAACTGATCGATCTGTGATATTATTACAATCATTATTGTTGAACGCCATCTCATCTTCAAAACCAGTCTCATAGCACACTACTGAAAGATAACTTATCATAATCAACCAACACGCGAACGGAGCCGCGAGTTTAAGGTAGTAATGTATATGATTTACAGATTTATTGTTATTAAACAAAAGGGAGAGGCATTGAATTAACATTTATGCTGTGGCCAGGATTCGAACCCGGGACTTCCTAATTACTAGGTAGGCGCCTTAGACCACTCAGCCACCACAGCGTTGCAGGTGAAGCGCCTACACGGACTGTCTTAAAGCACGTCTCCCTCCATACCACATACTTTAATTCTGCCTCATATTCCCTTTGAAATGCGTATCAATTTGCCACTGCTCTCCTATATTGGGATAGCACCCCAGCAAAGAACGCCAATGTAGGAGAGATCTGGCAATTTGATACGCATTTCAAAGGGAACATGAGGCAGATTTAAAGTATATGGTGTTAAGGGAGACGTGCTTTAAGACAGTCCGTGTAGTCACTTTGGCTGCAACGCTGTATTAGCTGAGTGGTAAGTCGGCATTTAGCCGTGGTCGTGAGCGGGTCGGCTCGGCTTGCCGAGTTGCTCCGCTAGCCCGTGTTTGTTTACTTCCGCGTCGCGTCGCGCCGTAGCGTATTACGTCTTGTGTCCGTCTTCCGCGAACAACATGGCGCATACATATCGTTGAGCGACCCTTAAAGTCTCCTTTCTTGCCGATCACGTGCGACCCCGTGCTCATGAAGTTGAAACGTTCATACGTGAAGAAATTCGTTTAGATCCTCGTGATGTTGTTGGTATCCACTTTTCGATCACGAGCAGTGTCGTTTATATTAAAATGACGAATGCCGAGGTGTGTCAGGACGTTATTCGCAGACATGCCAATGGTCTTAAGTTCAAATATTCTGATGGACACGTTGGAGAGGTGTCACTCGAACTTGCAGAGTACGGTCTTCGTTCGATTCGAGTATTTGAACTTCCTTTTGAACTCCCACAGGTAGACGTCGTCTCGGCTTTCGAACCATACGGTAAAGTTATCGGTTACCTAGAAGAAAAATGGCAAACCTTCAGCACATACCGTGTTCTCAATGGTGTGCGACAGGTAAAAATTGAATTAAAGAGACACGTGCCGTCGTACTTAACAATTGGTGGAGTGCGAGCTATAATTATGTACGATGGTCAACCCCGAACTTGTTCAGGCTGCGGCCAGGAAGGCCACGTCAGATCAGAATGCATGCAACGGCGCATTGTACAGACGCCGATCGGAGAAGAAGTATCCCCAGGTGTGACCACACCACTCCCTGTCACCTATGCCAAAGTCGTCCATGATGCGAGTGCTACTTCTCAAGTAATTTCTCATCTGTCCCCGACATCCACACGGGATACGGCAGATACCGAAGAGAAACCTCCCTCAACGCCGCCAATGTCAGATCTAGCACAGTCGACTCTTCCGAGTACAGTGGACGCTCCTGTGGCTCCGATGCAAGTTGATCCGGGAGTTGTGCCTACCTCTACCTTCCTAGAGACTGGTCCAGTGACTGATGACAGCCGCCCACCGTCGGATTCTGAACAACACGTTCGTAAAGAACGATCGCCAAGGAAGAGGAAGAAACGCAGCTGTACTTCTTCTGATGATTCTCCTTTTATAATGGATACCAGAAATGCTGACGAGGAAGACATCGAGCAGCTGACCGATGGAAAAGTGTCTGATGCAGATGGTGCGCCCCAGGCGCCTTCCATGTACGCTCCCTCGTCCGTACAGCCGCTGACTCCAGCACAGGTGGCTGATGACGTACATCACTCCGAGGCGATGAGAGACCCCTGTCATCAACCGGCCGATGCATATGGCAGCTGTCTTTCCACCGCCTCTGCATCCTGGGTAGAAGATACAGAAATAGAGACGTTGGGAGTGGATGATGCTGCTGATGGGGCAACCCCGTCGGCTGCGCCTGCCACTGAACACTCTCTGTAATGGCCACTGCTTCAGCAATCCCAGATGTTCAGCGACGCGTATCTGCAAGAGGCGAAGCCTGTCCTGTACCATCCAGAACACCTTGTCAGCATTATCGTATTGCCACGATTAACGTCGCCACCATTCGTGCCCAACACAAACTGGAGCTACTCCGCGATATGATTTATGGTGCAGATATTGACATCGCACTCCTTCAGGAAGTGTACGTCGCCGATTTTTCCGCGCCTTATGGGTTCACGACTTATATCTCACATGCCTCGGATAACGGTAGTGGTGTGGCTATCATACTTCGAGACGGTCTCCCAGCTGAAGATGTTATGTACCTCCCCAACGCCAGAGGTATGGCTCTCACGCTCTTTGGTGTACGCATTGTGAATGTATATGCACCATCAGGTTCCAGCCACCGCCAGGAACGAAATACTTTCTTCGCAGAAGAGGTTACGCCACTATTTTTAGGACCACATGATGATATGATACTAGGTGGTGACTTCAACTCTACGCAGCGACCTCAGGACCAATTACCACACCACTCACCGTGCGCGGCTCTTGAAACTATCCTCAATCGCCTCTCACTTATACACACATGGCACCATGGCCACGGTGATCGTCTGGGTTTTACCTATTACACCGCACATTCCTCGAGCCGACTGGATCGCATTTACATCTCGCGACCCCTAATAGGGGGAACTCGACAGGCAGAAATATGGCCTGTTGCTTTCTCCGATCATGAGGCTTATTTTTGTGATGTAGTTCTCAGTCGGCAGGCTGTGTGGCACGGAAGAGGATTATGGAAATTGAATGTAGCACTTCTTGCTTCGCCAGAATGTCGTCGGATAATAGAAGACACATGGACCACATGTAAACGTCGCCTACAAATGTATCCGTCAACCATATCCTGGTGGGTCCAGTGTGCAAAACCCGCTATCCGCAAAACTCTGATGCGATATGGTAAAGATGTTGCAAATTGGAGAAAAAGCACGATGGACTCTTACTACAGGATCCTACGGGACTGTTCATTGATGCCTATCTCCCCAGAGCGCCAGATAATGATGAAACGTGCTAAAGCCCAGTTATCTATTCTCATGCGAAGGCATTTAGACGGAGCGGTAGTACTATCTCGTACTACTGATAGTATGCCTCACGAATACCCATCGATGTACCATATACTCAAGGACCGACGATATCGACGGAGGAATTTGATTTATGCCCTAACGGACGAGCAAGGGAGACGATACGATACACAGTCTACCATCGGACATGCGCTTTATACTCACTACCAACAGCTCTATGCAGAAGTTCCACAGTCGCCAGAGCTGATTGAGGAAGTATCACATCTCACCTTCGGTGCTGTTCCAGCAGATCAGGCAATGGAACTGGTTGCGGACGTAACTACTGATGAAGTCCTCAATTCGATACGGGCAGGATCCGTTAATCGCTCCCCAGGACCTGACGGTCTTCCGCTTGAATTTTATCGTACGTTCTGCAATCTTCTTACACCCACCTTCACTTCCATTTGTCAGGAGCTGATGTCTCCGGAGGTGCGCATTCCAGATACCTTTACGGAAGGGATCGTTGTTCCTGTCCACAAGCCCCATGGCGATATCGGCATCAGTGATTATCGCCCCATCACACTCCTTAAAAGTGATATGAAGATCTTCACTCGTCTTTTGGCCGCGCGCCTCAAACACGCTGCTCGATATGTCGTGTCGTCAGACCAAGCATCCTTGGGAGGAGACAATAATATCCGTACCGCTTTATGTCGATACAGGGATATGATCGCCGTGGCACGGGCACAATGCCTCTCCAGTGCACTTGCGTCGTTGGATTTCAGCCAGGCTTTTGATCGAGTAGATCATTCCTTTCTTACGACTGTCCTACGTCATATGGGTTTCCCAGACGTGATAATTACGGTGGTGATGCGCCTACTGAAGGGTGCTTCATCCAGAGTCCTTTACAATGGCAGACTAACCCCACCGATCGTAATTGGTCGCTCTATACGACAGGGTTGCCCGCTTTCGGCGCTCATGTATGCCTTCGCCTTGGAACCCTTGCTCTGTGGCCTTCGGCAACGTTTGAAGGGGTTACCCTTTGATGGCTACCGATTCTGTTGTACAGCCTATGCTGACGATTTAGTCATCTATATACGTGATGTTGATGAAGTCCGGGCAGCCTTGACGTGGGTCGTGACATATGGCGAGGCTTCGGGTAGCTTTCTCAACTTCCGTAAGTCGCACGCTATGTTTATCGGCACAGGTTTCGCTGCTGGGTGCACTGCGCCCCTCGTCACCCAAGATACCATCCGCTGTTTAGGCATTGACTTTTCGGCTGATCTCCGGCGTTCGGCCGCTTCCAACTGCCGACGCCTACTTCAGCAAATGAGGGCTGGTCTTATTGATCATCGGATAAGATCCCTGGATATTCTTCAGCGAGTTCGATATGTCAATGTCTATATCGCATCCCGCGTGCCCCATGTCGCACAGGTTTTCCCCTTTCCACTTACTATTGCCCATCGAATGTTAGCAGCGATGGCCTCATTCGTCAGCAATGGCTTGTTGTTCAAAGTTAATTATGAATCGCTCACCCTTCCCCGCGACCGTGGTGGGCTCGGTCTGTATCACGTACCGGATAGAGCTCGTGCCCTCTTTATTAGCTCCCAGATGACGATATGGACACGTTGCCCGACGAGCCTTACTGGTCTTCTATTGTCGACTTATACGCCGACCTCGCTGTCAGCTCCGGTCATGCTGTCGGTTATTCCAGTTCCTTTCCATTATATCAGATATTTTATTCTCGAGCTTAGCTATCTCCATCTCAACTTGTCCAACCCGTACTTACGCAAAACCAAAGCTGTCTATGATGTTCTACAAAGAAGTCTACCATCAAACCCGATTGAACAAAAATTTCCCCTGTTTGACTGGCGCTCCATCTGGCGTTCTATATCTGCTTCTTTTCTTGATTCTGATGTACAGTCGGTCTGGTACCTTACTGTCAATCGTAAGCATGTTTGCAGATTTCGCCTTCATCGCATCCACCTCGCCGAATCACCTCTCTGGCCCAGGTGTGGGGTGGCTGACACTGACGAACATCGTTTTGTTTGCGGTACTGCTGCTGATGTTTGGCAACTGATTCGCCGTATTATAGCTTTCCTCACGAGAACTATTCCAGAGAGTGTTACTCCTCATTCGTTCTTATTTCCGGACGGAGTGTATTTTCCAAAGGCTAAGACCAATGCGGTGAATTGGATTCGCGGACATGCCATACACTATTTTTTTGGACACAACGCAAAATCGAAACTTGATTTTTGGACTTATCTCACGGATCGCCATTACAGAGTTGTACGACATCCTAAATACAGACAATACTTTTCCAACTTCCTTGGGAGTACATTCAACGACCCTCCCCGCAGCTGGAATGTGTTCAGTCAATAGAGAAGAATTTTAAATGTTTGAACTGCTGTTCCTCCTCCTTGAACTGTTCAACGGAATTCACATTCTACGAGAAGCCGTGACTGAACTTACTAGCCGCAGGGAACCGAGATCTTCTGAACTATACAACGAACATCAAGATCTATTAAATAAAAATAATGAAATAAAATCATAGTAATGTGAATAAAGAGAATTTATTTGTTTTGTCTCCTACACATTCCCCTTCCTTTTCTTTCGTTGTGTTCCCTTACATAGTTAAGTTTCCAGGGGTAGTTTTAGTTAGGCGCCAACGCCTGAAGAGGTTGAGGTTCTTTTTTTATTAGGGTCAAAGTGGCGGTGGCACTTTAGTTTCCTTTCCTTTTGTGATCCCTTTTCATAAGTAGTTTGTAAGTTGAAAAAAAAAAAGGGGTCTAACGCGCCTACCTAGTAATTAGGAGATCCCGCGTTCGAATCCTGGTTACAGCATAAATTTTAATTCAATGTCTCTCCTTATTTTTAATAGCGCTAGTATAAAGAGACAATGTTGTCTCAAGGAATTGTGTTATTTGTGGATATTTAGATTTTTTGTTATTATAAGGAAATGCAGCACCCTTTTTAAACAAATTAGAAGTACTTTGTATATTTTTGAACCTACTTGGTGCCAATAAATCTTTGCTAGTACAGTAGAGTCCGTAAATGCGGCACTCAGTAACCCGGCAGTTCCATTAACTCAGCCACCCCCGGAAACACCGTCTGGAATTATTCCGTGCTCGCAGAAAGCAAGATAGATTTCAAATCGATGCTTGTAGGGTAAAAAATATCAAACGTTACATTTCAGTTTTTATATTTTTTTCTCCCAATAAAAAAGTAACTTTTTTCTATAATTTAGTTGACTTTTGCAATAAAGCTTAGGTATACTATATGGTTGCAAACTATTAAAACGAATTATATGCAAAAGGATGGAAAAGCTGGTAGAAGCTGACCTCAGGGAAGATCAGTTTGGGTTCAGGAGAAATGTAGGAACACGGGAGCCAATACTCACTTTACGGCTTATCTTAGAAGATAGATTAAGGAAAGGTAAACCTACATAGCTAGCTTTTGTAGATTTAGAGAAACATTTTTACTATGTTGATTGGAATAAACTCTTTCAAGTTATGAAGCAAGCAGGAGTAAAATATAGGGAACGGAAGGTTAATTACAACTTGTACAAAAACCAGACGGTTGAAGGGCATGAAAGGGGTGCAGTGGTTGGGAAGGGAGTAAGACACGGTTTTAGCCTTTCTCCAATGTTATTCAATTTGCACACTGAGCAAGCTATAAAAGAAATCAAGGAGAAAATTGGAGAAGGAATTAAAGTTCAGGGTGAAGAAATAAAAACATCGCATTTTGCTGATGACATAGTAATTCTGTCAGAGACAGCAAAGAACCAGGAAAAGCAGTTGAGTAGAATTGACAGTGGGTTGAAAGGAGCCTACAAGATGAACATTAACAAGAGGAAAATAACGGTAATGGAGTGCAGTCTAAGAAAATTAGGTGATGCTGAAGGAATTAAAAAATCAAATGTTCAAATGTTTGTTAAGCATATGGGACTTAACTACGGGGTCATCAGTCCCTAAACTTATAAACTACTTATGAACTACTTACGAACTAGTACGGCACAAATATCCATGCCCGAGAGGGGATTCGAACCCCCGACCGTAGTGGCCGTGCAGACCGTGACTGGAGCGCCTCAGTCCCCTCGGCCACCGCGGCCGGCTGAAGGAATTAGATTAGGTAACGAAACAATAAAGGTGGTATATGAGTTTGTTACTTCGGCAGTGAAATAACAAATGATGGTCGCAGTACTGAGGATATAACATGCAGAATGGCAATGAGTAAAAAAGCGTTTTTGAAAATGAGAAATTTGTTAACATAGAATATTGATTTAAGCCTAAGGAAGTCCTTTCTGGTGGCATTTGTGTGGTGTGTTGCCTTGTATGGGAGTGAAACATGGACGATAAACAGTGCGGACAGAAAGAGGATAGAGGATTTTGAAATGTGGTGCTACAGAAGAATGCTCTAGATTAGGTGGGTGTATCGCGTAAATAATGAGTAGGCACTGAACAGAATTGGGGAGAAAAGGAATTTCTGGCATACGTTGACTAAAAGAAGGGGTAGGTTGGTAGGACACATTCTTAGACATGAAGGAATCGTGAATTTGGCATTGGAGGGAAGTGTTTGGGGTAAAAACCGCAGAGAAAGAGCAAGAGATGGATACAGTAAGGAGATTCAAACAAATGTAGGTTGCTCTTCTTATGAGGAGATGAAGAGGCTCGCTCAGGATAGAGTAGAATGGAGAGCTGCATCAAACCAGTCTCCGGACTGAAGACGACAAAAACATACTACATAAGTAATGACTATTGCAAATTGCAGAAAAAATATTAGAACGATGCTTGATAATCTGTATGAAATATTTGTACCTGAATACTGAACAATACAGCTTGTGGGAAATTGCGTGTGTAGATATGAGTCCAATTAATCTGTGCCTCAGAAGATTCCGTAAGGATAGTGCTCATCCTGAAGCATTTCATATCTTCAAGCTTCTTCTTGGCATTCCTTTTAGCACTTCTTCCTTCTTTGGTAACTTGAAGAGCGAATCTTTCAGCTTCATGCACCCGTTGTCTGTCACACGCAAGCAATTGATCTTTCATATTGGAGCCACATTTTATGCCTAAATATATCAGTACTTACATCCCTCCTATCACTCCATCATTGAAATATAGCACTGCATATAGTACAACAAATTTCAATGTATTTAGTCCTACAAGAACATTCTTGCGTACTATTTTCCATATGCAATAGTTGAAACTTTCATTTGTATTGAGTGCCCCCATGAAGACATTTACTAAGCAAAACAGGGTCACTCAGGTCCCTGGTATATAGGTTTTATTTCATTAAAAACAGGCTGAGAAACAGAATGCTTATGATGGTATATTTGACCACTTTCTTTTGCTTTTTCGTAATCTGCTCCTGGTTACCACGTTATTTCTTTTTATCGAATTTCTTGAAGCGTGGCATAGTTTATATTTATTGCAGACTAAAGGATATGTAATGAAAATCATTTCTTTTTTCGTCACAGTTGCACTATTTATAAGTTGGTAACTAGTTTCGGACTTGTTCGTCCATTTTCAAACCATATGCCTACAAAAAGAGAGTTACAAGCATTAAGTTACACTGTTTACATTTAAAAAAAAAAAAAAAAAAAAACAACAACAACAACAACAACCAGCAGTTGGTATTGATGTTAGAAAAATCACATTTGCAGGTTTACCTTATTCAACCGTAACAATACACTGCATGAAGCAAATGACTGATAAAATCTATATGTTGTCCACTGTTAAAACAACATTACATTGAAATTTAAAATAGGTTAAAATAGATGTTGCATTCACGGGTCTTCAACGTGTACTATGCATGTCACCGTCGTTTAGGTGATACCTCGTGGCTCCGTTAGAGGTCGCCACCTGTAATGTGCCTTATAGTAGTAGTAGTACCATTGTGGACGATTAAAAGTAAAATACATTGACGTCTTTACATAAAATTATGGTTTTGGTCTGCAAAACGACCAGCGTCATAATGTAGGCATTACCAGGAAAAGTAAAATATTAAAAATGTAAAACAGAAGGTCTCCGGCAGCGCCACATACCGGCGCTCCCTTCACCGTCTCGTATGACATTTGATTTTAATTTGAGTACTTACAAGGAAAAGTATTTCTGTAAAATATTATAAAATGTGAAACACACGGTCTATGGCAGTGCTATATACAAGCACCACTGTCACAATACAGTGTACAATACTGTACGTATCATAGTGCAAAGTTTCATAGTAAAGGTTTTAAACCAAGGTCATTTCAAAAAGAACAGAAAAAAATTACCAAAAAGGGGGTCCAAAGCGGCGCCACATACCGGCTCCACCACTACGAATCACGCATGCAGTGTCTACAAGCATCGTGAACATAACATAAAACATTGCATCCAATCTAGAGTTGTCTTATTTACATATTTTACGAAAGTCACAATATGTGTTACATACATGTGATATAGGTAATATTCAAACACTATGCATCATGAAATTCCAAAAAAGAAATCTGGAACCGTGCTAAACTTTAATCTGCCTAGGTCGATGTAAATGTACAGAAACAGTTAATGGCAGATTTTGTACATGGAACATACAAGTTTGTAATTTTATATAACTAATACAAATGTTGCACATGGAACTTTTATTACGTGCGGACCTGGACGTAAGGTTGCACGGTGGTACATCGTTACATTAATTCAAAACATAGAAACAATTCAGGGAATTTAATACAGTCATTAAAAATTTCGATTTTTTCCACCATTTTTAAGTGCCTTGTATCCTTAAACTAACTAAGGACAACAGATACATCCATGCCCGAGGGAGGACTCGAACCTCCGAAGGGGAGCAACCGCGCGCTTTGGTGCAAGGCGCCTTGAGGCGATCGACAATATCACCGCGGCTGTTAGCAGTGCACTATCATCTTCAAACCAGATCAGTTTCGTTTTGCTGTGGTATTTAAAATATTTATTGCTTTTAAGCGCGCGATTTTTTTAAATGAACAGAGATCAAATCTTACGTGTGTTGTTACTACGTCGACGACGGAAAAGGAGAAAAAAACTCGACTAATTTGGGTTAATCCAATCAATGAAAGAAGAGGGGATGCTGGAGCATTGGAGCATTCTACACGCTGTTTTAAGAGTTGAGGCAGGATGACACTGAATTCTTTAAGTACTTCAGAATGTCGGTGACTTCCTTTGTTACGACTCCATGGGTGGTTGAAAAATACCATTCAGCGCAAAAATACCAAAATAAGGAACTGTATTCACCCTGTAGAAATGCTGGCAATAACACTGGGGTAAATGTGAGATAATCACATTCAAAGTAATTTTAAAGATAACAGTATTTATTGATACACACCTGCAAAACTATATACGATATCTCTACTTATGAAGCTATACATACACAAATACACAGTAATACACAATAATAATCAATTAAGAATTGATGTTGATTGTTCTTGTATGTGGCGAGTGTTTTATCCCACAAAACAGACCTTTCTTGAATTAATGAAATAAAAATTTCCTTATTTATATCGAGATTACTCCTGTTTTCAACAGAGAAATAATCCAGTTAAGAACTGTGTACACTCACGGAGGATCAATTCGCACTGAAGAAAGCAAGTCGTGGCGGAGCAGCCGAGCGCATTGAGGCGCTATGCTGCAATGCGCAAGGCCGTTCCCCGTCGGGGGTTCGAATCACCCTCGGGCATTGATGTTTGTGCTGTCTTTAGTGTAAGTTAGTTCATAAGTAGTTTGTAAGTTTAGGGACTGGTGACCCCGCAGTTGAGTCCCATAAGCTTGACAAACATTTGAACATTTGAAGAAACGAAATGTTGATGGTAGAAAAACCGCAGTGTGTGTAAACGTGCGTTTACTCAAGTGCGCCAGTGCTTGGGGAGCGACGGTAAAACTGCCAGTGGCAGCAGTCGGTCTCACAGCTGCTGCCGACGTCAGATCCACCGCGCGGTATTTTTTCCGTGTAGTGCGCAAGCTCTGATTTACTGCAGTGCACTACGGTTGAAACGGTGGCGGCGGTCGGCTGACCGCGGCACAAAAATCCGCAGAGTGTGTAACGGGCCTTAGCTGGGGCTACACTTAAAAATGGACACAGTGATCTACCGTCGCATTGCACGCCACAGCGCCGCAAATTTATTTGTAATTCGAGGGCCATCCGTAAGTTACTTCCGTCATTTTTTTTACGCTGAAACTTCATTTCCATAAATAAATACACCATTGCCATTAGCGATCTTCCCCTATTCGTAAACCCTTCATAATGACTTCGAAATATATACGAGGGGTGTTTAAATGAAAAGTCACGAAACAAACATTGTAGGTGTAACAGAAGTCCTTTTTCGAAAGTAATCACCGGAGGCCTGAGCACAAATACCCCACTGTTTGATGAGCCAAAGGATTTTCTGTTCCCGGAATTGTGTAGTGGCCAAACGTTGACCAGCGCCACTTTCCTAAATCAGGCAGTTTTGCAGGATACGAATAAAAGTTTAATTGTTGTATGTAAGCACTATGAAATTGTATATATTTATTTGTGTATAAATGTTGTAATGTCATAATATGATACTTAATATGATTTTTGTTTCTGTTTCATGTACGATTGAGTTGCCGCCGCAGCCAACATTGCTGTATCTGGTCACTACCGATATTTAACCGACGGCTAGCCGGCCGCGGTGGCCGAGGGGACTGAGGCGCTCCAGTCACGGTCTGCACGGCTACTACGGTCGGGGGTTCGAATCCCCCCTCGGGCATGGATATTTGTGTCGTCCTTAGGATTAGCTAGTTCATAAGTAGTTTGTAAGTTTAGGGACTGATGACCCCGTAGTTAAGTCCCATAAGCTCTACAAACATTTTGATAACCGACGGCTAAGGGGCTACCAATCCGACTGCGCCTTCTGTATTGCCGCACGTCGATCGTTTGCAAAGAGAAAAATAAAATGTTCTCACTTCATTATTGTCTGTCGTTCTAAGTTGACGTTCATATGAACATTGTCCTTAGCTGACATGTATTATATCAGACGACAATAAATGTGGATATGTTATACTCAGTGGCGTAGCTGTACCACCAAGGGCCCCGGAGCAAAAATGACATTGGGGCCCTCTTTAAACTAAAACTATACAGATACAAAACTACTTCGTCATCAGCTTCTTACCGCCCACTGGAAGTCATAATAAGGCAAACCTAGATACTACTAAGTACAGTATTACGTGCGATGCACCAGAATTTTTAATCTTACGCTCTAATATAACTAAGTTTGTTTGTTATGCTTTCAAGCAAAAATTAATAGGTGGATTTGGATGATAGTTTTTGAAGTTGCTCCAAACTAGGCGAATAAAGTTGCAGGCAGAAGCTTCACTG
The DNA here is from genome assembly GCA_026315105.1 of Locusta migratoria. Taxonomy (NCBI): domain Eukaryota; kingdom Metazoa; phylum Arthropoda; class Insecta; order Orthoptera; family Acrididae; genus Locusta; species Locusta migratoria. The sequence continues at coordinate 380,515,850 of CM048748.1, read as the reverse complement.
ATAACGCGCCGATCAGTAATACAATCCACCTATCCACTATCCATATTTTCTCTTCTTACACAAATTTCAGAGTGCAATTGGTTACAGCACTTAATTGGGATTTATGATTAAGGAGCACTCCCTTGGCGGTATTCACTACACAAAGAGGAGTTAGTTTAACAATACTGTTCTGTAATAACACACTATAGAGACTTCATATTCAAATGTGGTCACACCGTCTATTGTCAAACACACTGCTCGTAACTCAGCGCCATTGACTGTTATTTCGCCACTCTGACTTGAACCGACAACACGCTAATAGTGGCACGGTACACGTGTTAGCGGACAAGCAACAGACCTTGTTATGGTTATATCGTGAGTTGGAATAATTTTGGATTTCACTTCGTGCCTTTGAGGTTTGTTGGTCTAGGATAAAGTCGAAAATCCTTCATTCAACTAAAATATTATATCGAGCAGAACTTCTATTATCCAAAGTAATTGGGAGACCTGTTTATACAGATATTCGTACTGTACACTTCAATTCAGCAATAAGAAGTTTATACAGTATTTGGAGGCGCGCGATCCTTCACACTGCGCCAAGCGTCGCGCCGCAACACTTGGAAGTCTCAGCTGTTGCTGTGAGCAGCTTTGATGCTGCCGCTACTTCTGCTGGTACACCGACTGAAGTGTGCCGGTTGTTGTACACAGCGACTGGCGGCTGCGCTTCCATCGTGTGAAGTGACGGCCCCAATAGCACACGATGGCCCAATGCGGTTACTATTGGAAACTTGGTGGGAGGGGAGGGAGAGGTGATGGACATTACGGCGAGTGAGTTAGTAAAAGAAAAAAAAATCGACGCTCTATTGTAACTTTCTCCGGAGGCAGCTCACAAAGGCCGAGGGGCCCCTTAAGCTCAGGGGCCCCGGGGCACTGCCCCGCCCAGCCCTATGATAGCTACGCCACTGGTTATACTGAGAGATTTCAGCATTGCCACGTTGCTTTCCAACAGTAAAAGGACAACGCAACCTTGTTAATTTTATTAGATTATTCGTAGGCTATCGATTTAATAACTTGTGGAGAACGAGAATTATTCTGTTACTTGGTTGTGTGAGGGGGGGAAACACGCATTCGGAGCTAACGGCGACCGGTGGCGAGCACGAGGGTGGCTCTGTTATTCGAAGGGTCAGCGGTTCCCGGAAGACGCATTATGGCGGAAGGCTACAGCAAGTAGGACTGAGGCGTGAGCCTTCCAAGTATTTGGCTGGCGCCACCGACGTTGGCGTCATCTAGGCGGGAGCATCTGGAGCAATATAATACATCTCCATGGGCGGTGTACGGTGCTTTGCTGAGAGCTGAGACGTCTGGCGCCGAGTTGGCGAACGCCAGGGTGGTACCCGCTAGGACATTGTACGTCTCTCGCGCCAAGCTGGCGGGTGCCGCAATTATACAATAGCAAGGAAGTTGACCGTTTGCTGGGAACAGCTTGCTGGTCATGTTTTTGAAGGTGCCTGAAGGCCATCCGGCGCTACCGCGAGAACGCTGGATGTAAGGGCGAGGCCCGACCAGTGAAAACGCGGGAGAGCTGGCCGTTGGCTGCTGTTTTATAGTAAGGGGGTTCAGCTGTCCGACTCCCAAACGCAAGCCGTAATTGGCAGTACCTTGACGCCTAGATGTGGATTGGCGTTTGAGTAGAGAGAGGCGGGGCCTGGAGGCATTGCAGAGATCAGACGGAGATTTTAGAGGTAGAAAGAGAAGAGGACTGGTGTTTGGGCAGCCGAGGAGAGCAGACGCTTCTCTTCTGTGCTCAGTTTATACTTGTCGAGCAGCTATACTTAGAGTTTGTGGTACAACGTTTGGCGTTGCTACAAAACTTATGCTAATTGCGCTGAGTATTGGCAAGCCGAGAGCAAGGTCAGCCTGCCTGATATTAGACGCACCGACGCGCTAATTGCGATTGTCACAGTTCTGGTGTCACCTCTGCCTACAGTACAATCATGTACCACACGTAAATTAGAATGAAACTTTCACTCTGCAGCGGAGTGTGCGCCGATATGAAACTCCCTGGCAGATTAAAATTGTGTGCCGGAAACGTGACTCGAACCTGGGACCCTTGCCTTTCGCGGGCAAGCGCTCTACCGACTGAGCTACCCCGACACGACACTTAGGCTGTGGCTAAGCCATGTCTCCACCATATCCTTTCTTCCCGGAGTGCTAGTCTTGCATCTTTCGCAGTAGAGCTTCTGTGAAATTTGGAAAGTAGGAGGCGAGGTACTGGCGGAAGTAAAGTTGTGAGGCGGCATCGTGAGTCGTGTCGGGATAGCTCAGTCGGTAGAGTGCTTGCCCGCGAAAGGCAAAGGTCTCAGTTTCTTGTCCCGGTTCCGGCACACAATTTTAATCAGCCAGGAAGTTTCATATCAGCGCACACTCCACTTCAGAGTGAAAGTTTCATTCTGGAAACATCCCTTAGGCTGTGGCTAAGCCATGTCTCCACCATATCCTTTCTTCCAGGAGTGCTAGTCTTGCATGGTTCGCAGGAGAGCTTCTGTGAAGTTTGGAAAGTAGGGGGCGAGGTACTGGCGGAAGTAAAGTTGTTAGTCTTGCAAGTTTCGCGAAAGGCAAAGGTCCCAAGGTTGCAGTCCCGGTTCCGGCACACAATTTTAATCTGCCAGGAAGTTTCACACATAAATTGTCTGTAGTGGCACGACATAGCCGAACGAGTGAGATCGTAGGCGCTGAGATCCGCCGGGGTCGAAGTTGGCTGATTTTAGTTAAATATCGCTTCTGGAATACGAAGCTGAATTATCTCCGGGTCCGCGACTTGCAGTTATCGACGCACACAGCCGCCGTCCACCCGTCTTTCCGACTTCGCCAACCAGCACAGTTTTGGGACAATATCGCGTGCATTTGTTAGTGTTTCAAGGGGTATTTAAGTATCAGACTGTTGAAGACGTTAGTTAAATTCACAGAAATCTGGTATCGGAATATTCCTCTCGATTACGCCACGATTTCCAGTTAAATGTGGGTTGGCACAAGTGTATAGAATCAATTATCTTCGACTTACCAGTGACTTGCTGTAGGAGTGTATATTGTACATTCGTATAATTTGTTCTGTGTTCAATTGTATGTGTATCCTGCTTTCAACTCTGACGTTCACTTAACTTCAGAGAATAAAACGAGTAAAAAAATTTCTTTCCTTAAATCATTCAAATTAGTTAACCCCCCTTCACACAATTTTGGTAGGGTTTTATTACTTGAAAACTAGAGCATAAATTAATTAAATGTTCGATGGTGGGTCAGCCACGCCTATCCTTTAATATCAAGTGAACAAACCATTTGCATAACGTCCTTTCTCCCCCTGCGTTACCTGTATCTCCAACACATAATTTACCTTTCAATATTGGAAGTCATTTTGAGCTTATTATGAAGATCTCTATTTAGTGTGTGTATTATTATTGTAAGAAGATGAATCTGAGGCCGCGGCGGAATGGCCAAGCACATTGAGGCACTATACTCCGATGCGCTAGGCCGTTCCCCGTCTGGGGTTCGAATCCTCCCTCGAGCATGGATGTTTTTCGTCGTCTTTAGTGTAAGGTAGTTCATAAGTAGTTTGTAAGTTTAGGGGCTGATGATCCCGCAGTTAAGTCCCTTGAGCGTCACAAACATTTGAACATTTGAATTTTTTTGATCCTGATTTACTGAAAGTATTTAATTCAGTCAAGTAGGTACTCGAATGGATCATTGAATTTGACATTTACTTATCTTCAGTTGTGGCAAGATAAAATACATTAACTATTAATACCTTATTCAGGTTTAGCAGGCAAACATTTGTCTGTTTCCAGTCTGATGATGCGCTAACAGCGCGAAACGCGTAATTAGAGTAATAAAAATATTGCAACAGAGACTGAGAATTATTTAATTATTCAACACTGTTGCTGCACCAGCCGTCACCACCACCACCATCATGGAATGGAATGAAATGTTTGATGTATGAGTTTAAAAAGTCGATTGCAATTTACGTTGTCTGTGATAAGTGAACTAACAGTAACATTTAAAAATTAGTTGTCCTGCCGCACTCGTGCAAGGACCTCTTATTTTATTTTATCGAAGAGAAAACTTAATTTTTTAAATCGTGCTGGTGGTGCGGGAACTTCGGATCGAAGTTGATAATTTTCACGGCTAAAATTGACAGTTATGGTTGCTAGGTAACAGAAAACTTCGAATTAACAAAAACCTATAAACCAAAGGAGACTTAGTCAGAACAATGTTTTTATTTTTTTCAGAAATGGTGTTCATTTACGACCTTTAGCAAACCAGTATGGACTTGAATGACAATTTCATCATCGCTCGTGCCTCGTCCCACTGCAATTTCTGTTGCTGTGATAAGAGCTAGTCCTGTACTGCGTCATTCAGTTCGTTGTCCGAGTAGAGGCGCTTCCCTAGGAGGTTTCGTTTTTTTTTTTTTTTTTCCAGATTAAAGTCAGAGGCCGACATGTCCGGTCTCTGGGGCGGATGCTCAATCTGCTCCACTGTAACTTGGCCAGCACACTTTGTGTGACGCTAGCGACGTGTGGACGCGCGTTATTATGGGGCAGAATCGCTTCGTCCGTGAGCAGCCCAGGTCGTTTTCTCTGGATGGATTTGTGTAGACTACGGAGTGTCTCACAGTATACGTAACTGTTAATGGTTTTTCCGTCCTCGAGGAATTTGCGGACCGCGGTCGTCGAAAAAAAACGCTGGACATCACCTTTCCTGCTGAGGGCACAGCCTTGAAATTTTTTGAGACGACACATGTGTTCCGTCATTGGACGTCGTTCTACGTTATCGCAAAACGGCATATTCAAATTTCAACCGGTTTGGCTGTTAGGACGTTTCGTACCTGTTCATTTGAGCACGCATCGCGCTTATTCCCTTCCGCTTTCGTCCTCTCTCCGTCCATCTCCTCCTCCCTCTCTCAGCCCACCTCCGGCCCTCTCTTAGTTAATCTCCCTCTCCTCTCTCTTTCTACGTCCTTCTTGGTCTCCTCAGCCCGTCGTATCCTACCCCTCCTATGCAAAATTATATATATCTATTAACTTTAGTTGTGATTGCTGAAAAGGTGTTGAAAGTATTCTCATCCATGCATCTCATAAAATGTTTTGTAGACGCTGATATTTCCATTCTTTTGTACGTGAAGAATACAAAATTTCGTCAAGATCGGAATAATAGATTTTGTCGAAGTCCGCAAGTACCCTCCGCCCTGCACCATGCGAAATCTTGTGTAGCCTTTTCTCTTATTTTTAAGGTCAAGTACACAAATTTCATCAAGACTGGACAAATTTCTGCCTGTAGTTTCATTTTCACATAGCTCAGTGCTTATGACGTAATTTATCCTGTTCAAAATGTTCAAATGTTTGTAATTCTGTGGGACCAAACTATTTTGGTCATAAGTCGCTAGACTTATAAGCTACTTAAACTAAGTTAAACTAACCTAAGAACAACACAGACATCCATGCTCGAGGGGGGGATTCGAACCCCCGACGCGGGAGGTCGCGCGATCGGTTACGTGCGCTCCAGACCGCTCAGCTAACGACCGCGCGGCAATTTCTCCTGAACAACGTGTTACACAATAATGTAATTTTCCAGCGATGTATAGTGTAATACTGATATACCCCAAGGGAATTTATTTTGCAAATGGAGTTAGTAGTGAAGACAATGCAAATTAAAACCTTTTGCATGATTTGGCGGTTTATCTTGCATCTAATTGTTTATGTCATCATACTGCAACGTTGCGGTGGATTAGGTAGCAGGTTGGGTGACCTGTGAGGTGCAGAGATGTCGGAAATAGAGAGCACAAGGACGTGGGGGTGAATTGGCAATCCCCTCCTAACAATTACTGAAATGTGCCCTATAAATCTGGCCTCTTGGTAAACAAGTACACACAAAAAATGGTGACAATAGAGGATATAACTACTGAATTAGATCCAGGGTTGACTCAAAATATGCTTAATTTATTACACAAAAATCAGCTTCATGGTAACATGTACATTAACTGACAAAACAGCAAGAGTTCTGAGAACTTTAAAAATGTCGAGCAATTCCACAATTTACTGTATATGAATGAACGCAAATATCGCCCGGACAAATGACTGGCGGGTTCCTAATATACATATACTTTCGCACAGTGGCAAATAACTCAAAGGCACGGAGGAGACCAAGGGGCGTGCTGTAAATTACGAGCGCTTTCCACACAAAACGGTGTTTAAAAAACTGTCAGAAAAGGAAGTGTACTAACTCTCGCCCATATAAGCAATTGCAAGCGATAATTTCCAAAATTCAAATGTTTGTATAGTCTATGGGACTTAACTACGGAGTCATCAGTCCCTAAACTTACAAACTACTTATGAACTACTTACGAACTAGGACGGCACAAATATCCATGCCCGAGGGGGGATTCGAACCCCCGACCATAGTGGCCGTGCAGACCGTGACTGGAGCGCTTTAGTCTCCTCGGCCACCGCGGCCGGCGATAATTTCCAAAACGGTGTCAAAACCCCAAAAAGACGTTTAATTCACATGGGGTTTTTGAGATCGCTGATTACGAATTTGGTGGTAAAAATCGTCTAAACAAAATGACTGAGGTAATATAGCAACGTGACCCATGAAAATTCATAATAATTTATTAATAATAGCGTATATATAGTATTAATACACTAATAATTAATACACTGCCAACGTGATTTGTTTATTACTACAAAATAGCAGAATATTTGTCGAAAATATATCGGAAAAAATTCTTCGATACCAAACACATTGTAATTTAGTAACATAGTGAAACAGTCTTCCAAGTCGGTGACAGATCACAAATAATAAATGTAATTATATAATCAAAGATAGAAATAATAAGTGTAGCTAATAAATACAATCGCTCTTAACATTGAAAACTTAATATGATTGAAGATGTTCTGCTGCATACAGAATCGTATGATTGGTTTTACATTTCAATCAGAGTCAATATCGCTCTCGAAGTCCTTCATGTGCGATCGTGGTGTAATTGGAATTGCAGGGGATAGTAACAGCTTTATTGCTTACTTTGACAAAGTTTTCAAATGTGTTTGTGACCGTTTTCTAAAACTGGATATGTAAAGATCCGAAGTTACCAGAAGTCTGTTTAAAACGTCTTTTATTGTTTTTACACGTGAAAATTTTCTGGGAAAGTCTTTCCGTTACCCGTAGCCTATCGCGCCGCGCGCTGCATGGACCCTGTGCTACGAAATACGAAATGTCGGCCGCAAGGGCACTTGTAAATATTCGTCAGACAAAAGAAATGGCAGATGTTGGCAGCTGATTCTTATAAATTCTATCAGATAATTAATCAATCTATAGTCTGGGAGTTGAAATTTCGCGGTATATTACGGTATATGCTACTTTTGCTCTAAATGAAATGTTTGTAGAACTTATGGGACTTAACTATGGGGTCATCAGTCCCTAAGCTTTCAAACTACTTATGAACTACTTACGAACTAGGACGGCACAAATATCCATGCCCGAGGGGGGATTCGAACCCCCGACCGTAGTGGCCGTGCTGACCGTGACTGGAGCGCCTCAGTCACCTCGGCCACCGCTTTTGCTCTAGTTGGAAATGCAAGTTCGGGAAAGCATGGTCGTTTTGCAGAGGCATCATGAAAAATATAATATACGAGGCGCGTCCACAAAGTAAGTTCCGTTTGGTAATAAAATGAAACTGTGCACAGATACAGAAGAAATTTTTATTGCACAAAATTCTACTACTCTTAAACTACTTTTCCACATAACTGCCGAAATTTTGCAGGCATTTGTCATAGCGTGGCACCAGGTATTGTATACCTTTTTCATAGAAATCTGCCGCCTGTGTCTTCAACCAGTTGGAAACTGCTTATTTCAGCTCGTCGTCATTGGTGAAGTGATGACCGCCAAGGAAATACTTGAGATGTAAGGACAGATGAAAGTCGCTAGGAACGAGGTCAGGGCTGTATGGAGGATGGTCAAACACGTGCCAGCGAAATCCCTGTACGAGATTTTTCGTCACATTTGCAGTGTCATCGTGAAATTTGGGGGAAGTCCATAGCGAGAGCACTAATTGTAAACCTACGGTTTTCCTGAATCCTGTCATCAATCGCGTGAACCAGTTCTTCTGTAACCAAAGGTGGACGCCCACTTCGTTCTTCATCGTGCACATCACGACGCCCGCCATTGAACTGTGAGGCCCATCTTCTCACCATCGAATCACTCATCGCATTTGGTCCGTAAACATTGCAAATTTGCCGATAAATTTCACTTGGTTTCACTTTCCTCGCATTCAGAAACCGAATCACCGACTTGATTTCACAGGCGGCGCGATTTTAAATCAACGCCCACATTTCAAACAAGCACAACAAAGCGTACGTAACTGACAGCGATCTCCAAATGGCGCACGTTCTTCTCCTTGATACACATTGTCTACAGCGCATGTTCGGAACTGCAATCGCAGCGCTGCAGCGGAGAAAAATTGAAACGGAACTTACTTTCTGGACGCGCCTTGAAAATAGGATAACCATGAAATGTATAGCTATTTAGTGTACGAACATTTTTTACACTACCAAAATATTCCCTCGCAAACCGAGAGTAAATTTGCCTTGTTTTCACAGCGCCGCGTGTGCTCTCGAGCGAAGGTCACTTTTGAACTGACGTAACTCGACAGGTATCGAAGATGGCGACCTCTCCTTCCGGAATGAGATGCATCCTTCACCTACCCAACCCACCCATCAAAATTCCGAGAATCGAAATAAATTTTTTGGGCTTTTGACCACGTTTTGTGGATTCCGTCCCTTTGTGCGGCGTCGCTGCAATCGGGACGGCGGTGGTAGTGTGTTGTAGAGCTGCAAATCGCGGCTAGACCACAATAAATCTTCTCCAGGCAGAAGCGTAAAATGCCATATTCTCAGCCTCTGTGTCCACGATAAGCACCCAATATCTAACGAAACCATAGACTCGGCTATGTCTCGCCAACTCGGACTATGTGTACTAGACACAGGAGTGTCGAGTGCGCGATTGACACCAGAGCTAGGATTAACGTTATCAGCGCGTCGGTACAGATGATTCAAACTGTCAGAGCCTATTCACACCTCGATGAGACTCAGATCGACAGATATAAGATTCAGACAGCGTCTGAAAAGTGAATTTGCGATGTTTACGAACCAAATGCGATGAGTGAGTCGATGGTGAGAAGAGGGGTCCGACAGTTCAATGGCGGGCGTAGTGATGTGCACGATGAATTACGAAGTGGGCGTCCACCTTTGGTTACAGAGGAACTGGTTCACGTGATTGATGACAAGATCCAGGAAAACCGTAGGTTTACAATTAGTGCTCTCGCTATGGACTCCCTCCAACGACGAGCTGAAAGAAACTGTTTCCAACTGGTTGAAGACACAGGCGGCAGATTTCTACGAAGAAGGTATACAAAACCTGGTGCCACGCTATGACAAATGCTTGCAAAATTTCGGCAGTTATGTGGAAAAGTAGTTTAAGAGTTGTAGAATTTTGTACAATGAAAATTTCTTTTGTATCTGTGTACTATTTCATTTTATTATGAAACGGAACTTACTTTCTGGAGGCGCCTCATACACCAAAGCAAACACTTAAGTCGATCCGACTGTACTCGTCGGCTTCCTTAAAGGGAGTCCCTCTGGAGCGCAACTCCGCATTTTGCTCGCAAAATGCGAGGCCACACCCTCACTGGAAAGCAAGAGCCAATCTCTCTCTCTCTCTCTCTCTCTCTCTCTCTCTCTCTCTCTCTCTCTCTCTCTCTCTGAGCGCCAATTTCCATCCAATACCTGGATACCGCGCCGAAATAGATGCGAAAACCTGTCCACCTGCTCGGCGCAGTCTAATGACAACAGTTGCCGCGCGATACGCCCACATAGCCGTTTGAGCGGAAAGTATTCCTCCGCGGGTCGATCATTGACCTGTACGTCTCTGGCTTCGCTCTGTCGTTCCCAGGGCGCTAACGACGCAAACTTCGATGCGCCACTGATAAGCACCACGCCGGCGACGACGATTCCCAGCTGTATATTCATCTTACAAAATTTGGGAGGTCCGACTGATAAATTACGTCTCAGAGACTCGGCACCTCTACTCCCTCTGATGCCACCCAGAAAACGCTTTATAATCAGGCAGGTTCACTGGCTTGGTCTCCCCGTGGAAGTTAACCGAACGAAAAATATTGAGAACCAGTAAAATTTGCAATAAAGTGGCAGGTAGTTCTCCAGGCCTTTCAATATCTCCTGAATAATGTGTTACAGGTGATCCTCACCCCTACAGCTGTTGTTAGCTCATAGTTAAGAATTTGTAGACGAAATTTAATAGAAAACGGTCTCTTGTTTAGGAGGACATATTCAACATGGTCGTTTCAAGCGCAGTTTTTCCGAATTTAATTGTTTATGAAATGATATTTCCTAAACTGTGTGTTGTATGTGATCTTTAAACCCACAGCAATCTTACTCTTCGTTTGAAGATGAAGGGGGCAAAATGTCATCATGGTTGGGTCAAAATTGTAGATTTGTATGCAACGCAAACACGAGATAACTTCTTCGTCATATATGGAGTGTTAGTGAGTTTGTGTGTTTATATTGCATACAAATCTGCAGTTTTTTTCGGATCTCGATGAACCTTAGCACACTGGACTTTAGAACGAAGATGAAGGTCGCTGTGGATGTAAGTGTAAGGGACAACACAAAATTCAGGACACAATAAAATGCAAGAAAAACTGCCGCATCGCTCGGGAGTGTTGCACATCTCCTCGTAAACCACTGGACTGATTTGAACCAAAATCAGTGCACATATTCCATATCGTGAGTTAACAGTTGCTGTATGGGTAAGAACTAACTATGACAAATAGTTCAGGAGACTGACGGATATGCTGCACGGCGGAGGATGCTTTACCTGCGGACCTAAACAAAATCAAAAGTTTAGTTCTGACCTTGATAAAATTTTGAACACCTAAGCTCCGAAGGAAGAAGAAGGTTGCTTTCTACATAAAGTTTCGTACGACGGACGGTACTATGATTGCGGACTTCGTTAAGATCTACATTTTTATTTTGATGTTGGTGTAATTTTGTGCACTATATCTTCCGCGAGCTACCGTATGCTGCATGACAGAGGGTACACTGCAAATAAATTTTACACCGTCTCACTGCTCACCACGAGAGTTGACAAAAGCATGTGATTATTCATAGAGAGTGGCCGAACACTTTAAGGCGTCTCGCGGCGGACTGTGCGGATACTTCCCATCATCGGTCCAGACGTTACCCATACTTTCAACGTTGGCCAGGTGCATGTGGGTGGCATTGGGCTCATTTTTGAGTCAAGGTCAAAGTCAGCTATGAGTCCCTTAGCCTCCAAACGAGGCCTCAATCTATGTCATGTACAGCACCGAGTGACGGCCCTCTTTGTAAGCAGGCATATCAAGATGTGACGACGTACTCCGACTTGCCTTTTCAGCCTATTGATGAGGGCCCTTTCCCCGAGCTCGCTAGTAGCAGCAGTGCAGCTGAATGACGTCCCAGCGCCCTTTTTCTACTTGAGATACCTCTTCCTCGAATACAGTTATCTTCGGTCCACGCTTACCCTTCCACGCATGTCGACGGTTAGGCTGATGTACTCCGCAATGCAATCATGATCTCCCCCGAATGTTATTGAACACAAACATCCGCATGTTGGCTGGAAATCAGTGCGGAGAGCAGCTCATGATCCTACGCTTACATCAGATGTACAGTCCAGCTGGTACCTCACGGTCAATGGAAAGAAGATCTGCCAGACGCGCCGCCACAGGATCCACCTAGCAGCATCGCCATTATGTACCGCGTGTAGTGAGAAAGACCATCGCGGCGACGTAGACAATTTTTGTGTTTTGGTCCGCCAGATGTTGGCCTTCTTTACACGCACAACCCCTGACAATACCACTGCAGAAATGCTTCTCTTCCCCGATAAGGACTATTTCCCGCAGGCAAAGACCCACACAGTGACATGGATTAGCGGTCTTGCTGTCCACTAACTGTTTGGGAATGGTGATAAATTAGTTCTCGATTTCTGGAAATACATCAATGAACGGCAATGTGCAGTTGTCAAGAACTCGCCGCTTCCACCTACCCTCGACATCCCCATGGAGCTGGACCAGCACGCCACGCAGCATTCGACGCCGACGTCGCCACCGACGTTACCGTCTACGTCATCATCTGGGCCCCAGGCCGTGGACATGGGCACTTCGGAGGTTTTCACGGAGGACGATCCCTCGCGAGCTCAGGCCGGATGGCAGGGCTCGGCCGCTAGTCTGCCGCCCCCGCAGCTACAGACGCTGGTCCATCGCTACGTCCACGAGCCTGCCTCCTGCCCCGATGTCAAGCTCCTTACACGATAACGGTCCGGCGCTTTGTGGGGGGGAGGGGGGGACGAGGGATGTTGTGGCGTAAAGTCAGCGCCACACGCCAGACGCACAAAAGCGATCGTGAAGAAGGCAGCGGACGACCGGCAGCCAATCACACGCCATCGCCGCGCCTCCTGGAGGCAGCAACCGAGAAGTGCGCCCTCTACAAGCAGCTGTATCTAGAGCGACATGCGTCTGGAAAGGCACCTGTGAACTCGGCTCCGAGATAGGCAGTTACTAGGACACGTCGTGCAAGAAGACGCCGCCGCGAGAACAGACATACTTTCTTAAAGATGAGTATTTCTATACTTTAGTAAATAAAACTTGTATTACTACTCTGTATAGCTGTTTTAGCTGTCAACGCATCCGACGCGTCCTGAGCAGTTCCTTTCCTGAAAGATAGGCTGGGGAGGACAAAACATAAACATTTTAACATTTGTACAAAATAAAATGTTTGTAAATCTAGGACTTAACTACTGCGTTTACCAGCCCCTAGGCTTACAAACTACTTAGACTAAGTCGAAATAATCTAAGGACAACACCCACACATCCCTATCCATGCCCCAGGGAGGACTCGTACCTCCAGCGGCTTGCAACTGCTCAGCCGGCCGCTGTGGCCGAGGAGACTGAGGCGCTTCAGTCACGGTCTGCACGGCCACTACGGTCGGGGGTTCGAATCCCCCCTCGGGCATGGATATTTGTGCTGTCCTTAGGATTAGCTAGTTCATAAGTAGTTTGTAAGTTTAGGGACTGATGACCCCGTAGTTAAGTCCCATAAGCTTAACAAACATTTGAACATTTTTTTTTGCAACTGCTCGCTCCGCAGCAAGTATCCGTCACTCCACCGCGGCTTTTGTTTGATTGAGAGACGGGGGGAGAGATGACAATAAAGGAATCTGGCCACCAGCGAATTCCATAGTCAATCAGCCGACATCCGACCCTACGCAAACGAGAAAAAGCGGGAAAAAAGGTAAGAAAGATGAAGATGAGATGAACCAAGGAGCCGGAGTTGAACAGACAAGACAAGGAGATGGACAGAGGGCTGGGAAACAGATGGGCCGAGAGAAATGGACAAAGGGAGATGAGAAGAGAGGAGATGGAAGAGTGTGAAATAAATAAATACACCAGCAACGTAGGATTTTCAGCTAGACACTTATCAAGATTTACCATGCCTGTTACGAACTGCCTTGTAAGTCACCATCAGATGTTACATTATAAATTTTATTTCCAATATCGTGAAAGTCGTTAAGAATTTGAAAGTTGTGTACCGTAAATTGTGGTAAGTTGTTATAGTTAATGAGAATACCTTTTAATGGTTTTTTTTGCCTCTGCGTGTGTGAATGGACACTGATTGACTAGTATGCAAACACAATAAAAATGGATTGCTGGCACATCTACATAATAAAATTGCCCTACAATATAATATGGCTAAGTTTGTTTCACGTGTTTTAAGAGCGTGTTTCGTGTATCTGTAACTACCTTGACTGAAAGCATAAAGAAGGACTTCCTAAGCACTGGAAAGTTAGACAAATAAAATTCAAATTAATTTCCTGGAATTACTTTCCTGTCCAAGTGTTCAAATGTTTGTAAATCTATCGGACCAAACTGTGTGGTCATCAGTCCGTAGCTTACAAACTACTTAAACCTATATAAACTAAGGACAACACACACACCCATGCCCCAGGGAGGACTCGAACCTCCACGGCGATCAACCGCGCGCTCCGCAGCGAGACGCTTTAGACCGCTCGGCTACTCCATCGCTGCACTTTCCTGTCCATAACTCACTGTACTCACTGTTACAGAACTGAAATAGATTTTTTTTTCTTTTTTGTGCATTGTACAGTGCACAGTACACAACAGGAAAATGCACGTCCACAAATGAGGGGTTCGGAGCACAAGTTCCATCTACGATCGTTTTGAGTAAGAAGAGCATCTATTAAGATGCGTATAAAATTATTAATGTTAATAATTTATTTGTATTTATGAATACAAGATAATATGCACAAAAGTCTCTTTAAATATATTAAAAACAGAATATCATACAGGGAATTCATTGGAAATGACTTGTTACACAAAAATGAAAGGAGTTACGTAGTTTTTGCACTGAACACTTTTATCAGTTATCCACTGTTACTTCAAGTACATTGTGTGAAAACAGGCTCGTCGTTCTCCTCGTCCGAAATCTGATGTCGGGAATCTGACTGACGATAAGACACCTTCATAGGCAAGTTCTTGAAGAATGCATGAAACACAGGAGGAATAAATTTTAGATGAAGCATATCCTTCTCTTTGTTGATTTTCACAATCCGCCTGGTCTTTAAAAGTCTCCCTTGTGTAACTGAAGCAAGGCTTTGAAGTGGTGTGTTAACGTGTGCTTAGGAAAATCCACCTCATGAAATTCTTCACTTTGACGGAAACTTGATTTAAACCTCATGGAAAATGGCGCTGAGCGTTCAAATGGCATCCATATGACTTGCAGCGAATTTAAAGGATTCCCCTTCAGAAGCTCTTTTCCTGATCACGCGTTCTTCTTTACGCGAATAATAAAAGGCTTTTTCTTTTTACAAAAATGTTCAAACCTAAGGACAACACAGACTCCCATGGCCGAGCGAGGATTCGAACCCCCGACGGCGAACAGGCACGCGCACCGCAGCACGGCGACCCAGTGCCGCGGCTTTCTTTTTACACCCTTGGATAATATCTACCCAATCACCAGCTGAATAAATATATTGTTTTTTTGCGACTGGCTAATTCAATCAGAGCAAAGTCTGCATCATTAGGCAGATAGCTAAGGCCAAGTATCATAAATTTGTGATTTATTACTTCCACTTTCATGTCTGGGTCTTTCAGTAATTTCATCAAGGAAACACACCTATTAAAATTTCGTTCATAGATTAAACACATAAATTTCTCTCATAGCAGGCAATAGAAATCTTCAGTTTTGGAAATGGTAATGGTAAAATGCAGCACCTTTCGACAGGTAAGGTTAGAAACAGTAGCTCATTCATTTTGGCTACATATAGAATTTTATTAATTATTATTGATGTGACTTACCTATCAAACTATCACTCACAGGAACATTTTCCAGATAGTTTGGTGAATATTACTAACAACACTTCATAATATGGTCACTACAAGACCCTTCACATTCCATCTTCCACTAATGCACATGGACATACGTACTTTGTGCTCTGAACAGAGGCGGGTAGCAGTTGAAGCAAAAACACAGAGGCGCACTCTATGCACAGATGATGAAACCTCATAGATACGTACGCATATCTCTGAACTGTTGCTGGCCAGCTGGACTCTCAAGTCTGTCCTCCATTACGCATGTTTGGGACCGGATGAAACAACATCTTGCGCGGTCTGCGCGAGCGGCACGAAATGTGGCCCAAATGAGGCTCCAGGTGGAAACTGCATGACATGTAATTCCGCATCTCCAAGGGAGAACTGCTTGCATTTCTGCAAAAGAAGGGTATATACGGTACTACCGTACACATTACGGTCGCTTTGGTGACTGTACGTATTATAATATTTCAGACAGGGACGCTCTATTTTGCTAGTTTGCAGATGGTAGCTTTCGCGCACCTCACGCAAGCGTCCGGCCGACCTGGGGTACGAGACGAAGCCAGAAGGAGGCAGCCCTAACTTGCCTGCAGATACCAGAACACTCGCTTCCAAAAAGCGACGAAATCGCAGATAAGCCGTGGACCCCTGCAGACAGGAAGAAGACAACCAAACCTCTGCAGTGCACACGAGGATATGTGGGAGAGAGCCTGTCTTGCAGTATAGATAAAGTGGTTCCCCAAAACAATGCTTCTGGCCTGAGAGAAAGACGCTGATAACTGGAATACCAGACAGGCCTAACACAGACAACTGCCACAAAGAACAGTTTTTTTCCGAACCAAGAAGGAATGCAAAAAATAACACGCTTGAAACGTGGGAAAGACGCCAGTTCGCAAGTCTCATCTCAGCCCGCAAAAAATTTCCTCTGCAAACTGAGAGGCGTGGTCTTGAAAACGGCGATCAGCTATTGGATGACAATGTAAAATCAACCCATCAATCAAAGAGCCAAAGAGACGCAAAATTCGAGGAGAAGCTGTAGCTGGAGAGAGACTGGACTTGGTGAGAGACTGCCGAATTGGAAAACTTAACCCGACGCCGGAGAAGCGAGAAGACATGAAGGCAGCTCTCGCATTGGTAGAAGCTGCACTTTGTGACGCCTTCGCTCGGGGGTCGCGCCACGCCACACAGCTGCAGAGCCAGGGAGCGCAGAGCAGGCGTGAGCTATGCTGCCGCGACCGCCGCCACCGCCAACGCGCACGCACACCGCACCGCGCCGATCCGACGCTTGACGCCCATGTCAAGTTAATGTTGTAAAGATAGGAAATTACGTACCCCTTCCTCGTTTATATCTGAGTTGTGTCCACGCCCTGTCAAATCGACCCTGAGAGATAATTGTTTTTCAAATCTCTTAATAAATAAAACTAAATTATATGTGGAAATCCTCAGTGTAAATTGTTCTGTTGTCAAATCGATACCTTGAATCCAATTTCCATAGCAGCCTAGTTACATAATTTCTCATTTTATTTCATTTTATTTTATTGGTGCGACTACGTAGCACAGTGGTAAAGTACCAGACTACAAATCCAAAAGTCCGGATTTCAATCTCCATCAGGTCCTAGAATTTTTATCTGTCACTTTCCACTTCTTTACCCTCTGGCAGTGTTGCTGATGTGAAAAAATACAGAGTAGCCACGTTAAACTGTAGGTCCCACAATAACGGCCTGGGTAAGTCAGTTTGAAGGTCGGAGGAAGGCAACAGCATACCACCTCCAAACAGAACCATGCCTAGTAAAACACCGTGGTGTTCAAACCAATCTTCGGATTGGTGACTGATTTACCTTTTACTTTGTTAAATGTTGAAATGTTTGTAAAGATTATCGGACTTAACTGTGGAGTCATCAGTCCCTAAACTTACAAACTACTTGTGAACTACCTTATACTAAAGACGACACAAACATCCAGGCTCGAGGGGGATTCGAACCCCTGATGGGGAACGGCCTCGCACATCGCAGCCTAGCGCCTGAATGCACTCAGCCGCTCCGCCGCGGCTGTGGGAGTTATTCAGAGAGAGGTTTGATTTACAACAGTATAAATGTGTCAATAAAATTTCCCTCTGCTGGTTTTACGAATTCATGGAGTGTATGTTGGCTACAACACACACTTCTTCACCACAAGAAAACATTCTTCTCTCGTCCTTCTTCCTTATTTTTCATTTTCAGTTTTTAAATTCTAAGAGACCAAACTACTGAAGTCTTAGTCTGAAGTCTTACACATGATTGATGCCAGGTGCAACACAAACAACGATGGCCCAGGGAGGAAGCGGCACCTCAGATTGCATGGAGATTTACAGATGTGTTTATCTGACTGACGACGAACTACATTGAAAATTGCAATTGGAGCTGGTATGGATGGCAGATGCAGAGCTTTATCTATAGTTTGCATCATGTAGGAACCTCAGCACATAGAGGTGGAACGATAGGCGAAATGCGGAGGGGAGGAGCTACGGCCGAGTGCCAACAGTGGAGCCTGTGGGAGAAACATAGCGTAATTCGCGGCCAGCCACGCGCCTAGAGAATGATCGTTATTTGCCGCCAGTGTGGCAATGGAGGGGGATGCGCAGAACAGCTGAAACTGGGCCGCCTTCATTCGTGAAGCGGACTATAGTGTGGAGTGACTGGATTGGCGGCGGCGCTAGCAGCCAGAGCTAGCGGCCGCTAGACGAGGCTTCGGACCGCTGGCTGGCTGGCTGTGCTGCACCTGTTGCGCCCTCTGCGCTACACTGGCCAGCCTTCGCGTCGCGTCGCCACTACACGGGACAAAGCGGGCCGCATGCCGGCCACGTCCGGGGCGGTCCCCCCCCCCCTCCTCTCTACTACCGCCCTTCACGATCACGCTCCACCGCCGCGCCGCCCCAAGTGTGCGACACGACAGCGACAGCAGGCAGCCACTTCAGATCGCGTCGACCCAACACTCCAGCCCGCCCCACCGAACAACACCTGCAGCCGTCAGCGCGGGATTAGGGACACACACGAACAGTGGCGTAGCTGTATCACCGAGGGCCCCGGGGCAAAAATAACATGGGGGCCCTCTTTAAACTGAAACTATACAGATACAAAACTGCTTCGTCATCAGCTTCTTACCGCCCACTAGAAGACATAATAAGGCAAATCTAAATACTACTAAGTAAAGTATTACGTACGATGGACGAGATAATATTTAACTGTTCGCTCTACTATAACTGTGTAAGTTTGTTATGCTTTCAAGCAAAAATTAATGGGTGGATTTGTTAAAATTTTGTAAAGGAATAGAGTTCGACTTGGGTAGGACACACAGATAAAACGACCCCATGAGATAGTTTTGGAATTTGCTCTATACTAGGCGAATGAAGTTGCAGGCAGAAGCTTCACTGATGACGCGCCTATCCACTATCCATATTTTCTCTTCTTCTTGCACGAATTTCAGAGTGCAATTCGTTAGAGCACTTGATTGGGATTTATGGTTAAGAAGCACTCCCTTGGGGGTATTCACTACCGTTCTGTACTAATACACTATAGATACTTCATATTCAAATGTGGTCACACAGTTTATTGTGCCGGCCGCGGTGGCCGAGGAGACTGAGGCGCTCCAGTCACGGTCTGCACGGCCACTACGGTCGGGGTTCGAATCCCCCCTCGCGCATGGATATTTGTGACGTCCTTAAGATTAGCTAGTTCATAAGTAGTTTGTAAGTTTAGGGACTGATGACCCCGTAGTTAAGTCCCATAGACTCTACAAACATTTGAACAGTTTATTGTCTTACACACTACTAGTAATTCAGCGCCATGGACTGTTATTTCACAACTCCGACTTCAACCGACAACATGGTAATAGTGACACGGTACACGTCTTAGCGGACAAGCAATAGACCTCGTTATGGTTATATCCTGAGGTGGGAATAATTTTGGATTTCACTTCCTGCCTTTGAGGTTTGTTGGTCAAGGGTAAAGTCGAAAATCCTTCATTCAACTAAAATATTATATAGAGCAGAATGTCTATTATGCAGAGTTATTGGGAGACATGGATGTTCGAAAAACCGGTTTACGCAGATAATCGTACAGTACACTTGTTACTGAAGTTTATGCAGTGTTTGGAGGCGCGCGATCATACACACTGCGCCGATCGTCACGCCGCAACGCTTGTATTGCTCAGCTGTTGCTGTGAGCAGCTTTGATGCTGCCGCTACTTCTGCAGCTACACCGACTGAAGTGTGCCGATTGTTGTACACAGCGAGTGGCGGCTTGGCCGGTCAGCTGCGCTTCCGAATGGCGTCGTGTGAAGTGAAGGCTCCAATACGAAGCTTTGCTCCGCCATTCGGTAGCCCAATGCGGTTACTATTGGAAATTTGGTGAGAGGGGAGGGAGAAGGACTTAGGGTGGGAGAGTAAAAAAAATAATATATTCGACGGTCTATAGTATCTTTTTCCGGAGGCAGCTCACGAAGGCCGAGGGGGCCCCTTAAGCTCGGGGGCCCCGGGGCACTGCCCCGCCCAGCCCTATGATAGCTACGCCACTGCACACGAAGTGTGCTTTTCAACTCCACTCTGCCACACTAGGTATCGTCCTATTAGCGGTGATAAAGGGCATCTAATACAGGGAGCTTGCATTTCCGAATTAAATAATACGAAAAGGAAGAGCGATAAAAGACTGTTCATTGCGGAAGCAGTAAGCATCTTTGAAATAGCACAGTATCTAAGAAGTTTTTGAATCTCTCACCAAGCAAAAGTAATCTGTACCACACTGTCGGAAAAAATGGACACGTAGAAAGACTTCGATTTTGATCCAATGGCACCAGGTGATACCTGGGGAAAGGCAGATGCACTGATATTACGAGGGGCGTGCAAATCAGAAGATACGAAACGTTTTAACAAATAAACCGGTTGAAATTTGAATATGCCGCTTTGGGATAGCTTAGTGTGATATAAGGGACACGAACCATGTGTCATCACCTGCCCGTAAAAAGATTTCAAGGCTACGCCCTCAGCAGGCAAGGTGATGCTGAGCATGTTTTTCGACGGCAGAGGCCCCATATTCATAAAATTTCTCAAGCAGGGAAAAACAATTAACAGTTAAGTGCACTACGAGAAAAACTGTAGCCTACGGAAGCCCATCGAGAGCAAACGGCCTGGGCTGCTCACGGAGGGAGTGATTCTGCTCCATGATAACGCGCTTCCACACGTCTGCAGGGTCACACAACGTGTACTGGACAAGTTCAAGTGGAAGCAGCTTGAGCATCCGCCTTGCAGCCCGGACATGTTGCCCTGTAACTTCCATCTGTTTGGACCGCTAAAAAATCATCTAAATGGGAAGCGCTTCAACACGGACGACGAAGTGAAGATTGGCACCTGTCACAGTCACAGGAATTCTGAGAAAAAAGGGAATCCTGGCTCGTTAAACAGTGGGATAGTTCTACTCAGACCTCTGGTGATTACTTTTGCATACATAATTCATTGAACTGAACACTTCTCGTAATATAGCTGCTACAGCATCATCTATGTGTACCCTTTAATAGCGATACATACAGGATCAATGTAATACCAACGTCCAACGCAAACAGCCGCCATGGCAACGAGACACACTTGTGATTCCTACAGTCATATCGAGTGAGATGGCGCAGTGGTAACTCACTGGACTCGTATTCGGGAAGATGGTGGTTCAAATCCTCCTCCGGCCATCCAGATTTTGGTTTCCCGTGATTTCCCTAAATCACTCCAGGCAAATACCGGGATGATTCCTTTCAAAGGGCACGGCCGATTTCCTTCCCCATCCTTAACCAAAACTCCTAGCGTTAGCTCCGTCTCTAATGACCAAGCTGTCGACAGGACGTTAAACCCTAAGCTTCCTTCCATCCTACAGTCAAACGAAGGAGCTTCAAAGGCGTCAAACTGTGGCCACCTCAGTGCCGGAATGGTGCTCTCTGATTTTTGCCATACACGTTGGACATGTTAAGTCAGTCGAAAACGATCCTAGCTACAATGGTCACTTCGTCTTCTTTGGCGAAGGAATTTTGCAAAGTATGTTAGCAACTCTACCAAAGCAGAACTGTTGAAATATTTGTAAACCTATTGGACCAAAATGCTATGGTAATCCGTTCCTAGACGTAGAAACTACTTAAATATAACTTTTTTACTAAGGACAACACACACACACACACACACACACACACACACACACACACACACACACAAACAAACACACATGACCGATGGAGGACTCGAACCTCCGGCGGATACTTCTGCGCGGCAGCAGCACTATCATTGGTAGCATCTCTTGTACTACTGCATAGTAAAGGTAGTTATTGTGTCTTGCTCCTTTACAATGACAAAAATCTTTTTCATACGTGTGCAATTGGAGCGCAAAAATGGAGTGGTAGTTATTTCACATAGTACATTAATCGTAAAAATACTCTGCAATGCTGCATGTTGTCCCTTAGAAAACACGTTTCCTTTCTTAATTGCTTGTCATTGCTGCCTTCTAACATCAAAACTTAATACATAAACGGTTTCCCTGGAAAAAAAATGGCAGAAGGGGTTTGAAGTATTGTGCGAAAATACCATGCTTCAAGGGTCCATATCTCGGGTCCTATTGATAAGGGAGATAAGAAGTAAAGAGTGTTTTGGGTGATCATTTGCACTATTATTCGTCCTCAAGATACACTCGAAAAACCATCTCTTTGTGGACCAAAAGTGCTAATTGTACAACGATACGAAGATCCGACACTACGCAACTTACTGTCAGATTAAAAAAAATTTCTCGGAAACAAATTGATTGGTATCTCAGATCGATGAAAAACTGATATTAATTTTTCATTTGTCACAGTTACTGAATAGTATCAAATCAAGTAAACTACCGAACAACATTTTAAAGAGTTTGCACAGTAAAAACACATTGTGTAGACAATGCCTACGGTTGAGTTTAGCTCATCATACAGGGTATGAAAAATTTTATTTAAAATTGAGAGCACAATAATATCATAGTGTATTCTCGGATTTTGTTTCACATCCTTTGGATAAACTCGCGCCATTTGTGTTGTTCTGTCGAATCGGATTTGGCGACCCTTACGAAATGCTTATGATTCTGTAATAAGATTTTGTTTTCGAAAAAATTGGTTTTGGTTATTGTAAGTCTGAGATATTCTCTCAGTAAAGGACTCAGTTTCTTTTAGTTATTCGTCGTATCTCGTATATAAATTTGTCGAAGCACAAATGTTCAAAGGTTTTTTAAGCTTAAGGGACTTAACTGCGAGGTCATCAGTCCATAAACTTACAAACTACTTATGAACTACCTTATATTAAAGACGACGCAAAGGGAGGATTCCACCCCCGACGGGGAACGGCCTCGCGCATCGCAGCTTAGCGCCTCAATGCGCTTGGCCACTCCACCGCGGCGTCGAAGCACATACAAAGATTTCTTCACTGATCTGCGGAATTTGTCTTAACTAAGCACCACACCCTGCTGTGGCAATGACAAGAAGGGATGCAGCGAAAAATGCTGCTGATGGTACATAAGAAAGGCAAATATGTTCTTATATAAAAGAATGACAAAAAAAGGTGGGGAAGGAACTGCCTCACTCCGTACTCCGCCATCATCACCAAAACATTTGGGATCGGAACATGTACACACTTTTTGTGCTGAAAGGAAAAAAAATAGCAGACAGTGACGATGGAAGAGGATGAGACTACGCCTGTTGGAAAGAAAGTGGGAGGAGACTAATGGTGGGAGAAAGACAGAGGTAGTAAAAAAGATAAATTAATGTGGAAAGTAGCTGTGAAAGAGAAAGACAAGGGAAAGAGAAAGACGAGGCAGTGGGCGAGCGAACTGAGGCGCTTCAGTCACGGTCTGCACGGCCACTACGGTCGGGGGTTCGAATCCCCCCTCGGGCATGAATATTTGTGCCGTCCTAGTTCGTAAGTAGTTCATAAGTAGTTTGTAAGTTTAGGGACTGATGAACCCGTAGTTAAGTCCCATAAGCTTTACAAACATTTTGAACATTTGAAAGACGAGGGATGCGAAAATATTAGCGTTTGGCGTCTGGGTCCCCAGATCGGCAAACTTCTATAACAAAATTTTGTCCTGTTCCCTCCCATCTCCTCTACTCACGTGTTACAGTTTCCCAGTCTAGGAGTTACAAGCCCTAGCAAACTATCCACAAGGACATGTATAGCGAAGGGACAATGGTAAATGAAGACATAGAGAGCGGGCTGTGAGAAAGAGACAGTGGCGGAGTGAGGGGAAAACAAAGGCAAAGATAGTGGCAAAGAGGCAGTGGAAGTGGCAGAAAAGCTGACAGTGGTAAAGAAGAACGACAGAAAATCATTAAGACAGTGACAGTAAAGTCATTTTTAAACGATGAACCAACTTGGAATAGTTTGATAATAAGTTGCGTTAATGGTGGTCGTCTGTCGTTTGATTGAGGTCACTAGTGTGATCGCGTTAGAATCAACGAGCGCTAATCGTAGCGATAAAGAAATTGGGCCATTTCTAAATTCGGTACTAGTGAGATCACTATGCATGAGGGAGCTAGTAGCTGTCTGCTGCAATCACGGCTCCTATCAGTCCGTCTTTTTGCTTCCTAGTTACGTGGATTTTTGACGTTTATCAAAGTTTGTGGTCGTTTCATCGACACACAGAACTTTCTGAGCAAGTGGCTGTATTGTATTTTTCGTAAATATTTTCTTGAAAGTTTTTCACTTTTGTAAATTTCATAATTATTTAATGATGCGCTAATGTGAAATCAGGACTGCTGTTACTGTAGTCATGGAATGGAACAAAGCTGCTATTGCACTTTTAAAAGAGGCTATATTGAACTTGAAAATAGCGTGTACCATAATAAGGTACGTATATTCGTTAATAAAAGTTCAAGTTATAGCAGCATTGGGCTTCATTACGTTGTTAGAGCACGCCAGAAAGGAAAAAATTAGATACAATTCCGGAATTCATTTGCATCCTTCGGAATTAGTTCTCTCATTAACATGCTGTATACGACGCAGTTCTCTTCCTCTCCTCTTTGAGTCACGGCCGCATACGGCGCCAGTTTTTTCTTCGGTGTTCTATCCGCATTCTAGGAACGAAACCTAATTCAAACGCAGCCGTCGCTATGGCTACGTTTACCGGTGCTGAACTCATTTTCAGATAATGTACTACTGGTGTGGAGCCCTGCAAAACAACAGCAAACCAGACTCGCGACGTTTTCGCTAGTAGTATTTATTCGCTGTTTACGCTACCGCAAGATCTCGCATGAATTTTTGGTTTGGGACTAGTATGCTACGAGCGCTTCAGTAGACTTATCTATCTCGTTCACTTTCGTTCATAGTTTAACAAGGGCGAAACTGCCAGAACAGAATGCCAGTAGGAGAACAGGAGACGGTGGGGGAGGGGAAGGAACATATGTTCAAACAGTGGTAGCGAATTGGAGATTCACTACGTCGAGAAACTGGATAGAATGATAGATAGCATGAGGATAGAGACAGCTGGCTCCCAATTTTATGTCAGCTTTTAAAGAGAATGATGAAGGAGTCACTGGATCGAAGCCTTTGATCCGCTTACCGATTTTAATTTTTTTTTCGGATTCTCCGGAAGAGCTATTGCTAAGTCAACTGTGTTAGAGCTAGGGACTCCAATCTAGCAAAGTGGGATTCCACAATTCAGCATAACTTTAGGAACTGTGGGATCCAGAAACAGCCTACGGATTCGCAACCGTATCCGCAAGTATAAATCACGCAATTTCTTTCAAATCTGCCGCCTTACATTCACTTTGCAGCGCGTTGTCTTAAATTCGCAACGCGTTCGGCGATGTGAGTTGACGTGATGTTGCCGTTCAGTCGTCTTGTGAGGATACAGGGTTTTAGCTTAGTAACCTCTTAGTACGTTTTGGTCGATCAGCAGTTATCGTTGGCGTGTAGCAATAGCTGCTGGGCGACAATGCTTACTTAGATTTGAACGTTTCTTGTTTGTTGGCCGGTGTGCGGCAGTCTCCCGCTGACCGCAGAGCGAGGCAGTAGCAGAGTTGCCAGGTTTTTCCAGTGCTCTGTCGCCAAATTTTAAACAAAAAGTAGCCAAAATATCGCCATCTTTTCATCAATAAAATTCCAAAATATAACCATCTTTTCAACCTTTAATCTGTTAACATTATTATGCTATGGTAATTATGGCATGTTACTCGACAATAATAATCCTGAAATTCAGGGAGTAAGCTGCTTACTGAGTAAAACGTAACGCAAACTGTGGTACTCTCACATTCACAGACATCAGACTGAACTGTCCAAGGAAACTCATACTTCACAGAAACATTTATCTGAGTCCATCCAAGAACTGAACCCAGACACACCACCAGCTGACAATGAGGTCAGTCAAAATATTGTCACATTGTAAATATAATGGAGACACTCCGGAAATTCAGTTACATTTAAGTATCACGTTTATTAAAGTCATGACTTATAAAAATTACAACGCAAAACTGTTCAAGAATTATTCTATCAAACTTACACAAGGTACGTTCTCATGCATCACTTTCATCTTCTTAAAAACAAATATTTACAGATGTTAAATAGAGTTATTGAATCTTTCAAACATTTCTTTAGTACACACAAAATCGTTACAACATTTTGAAGTGAGGTAATTTATAATAATGCACTAAGAATTTCATACTTTGAGGTGAGATGGACTTTAATTCGTAATAATGCGTCATTACACACTGAAAAATCACCCATGAGAACGACTGGGAAATCACCTTGTGTTCTCCATCGACATTTATATTCTGTAAACCATTGTTAACCACTGCGAAGTGCGTAGCAAAGGGCTCGCTTCACAGTAGCAGTTGTTACGAATTTCTGTTGTGTTGTCGTATGGAAAGCAGAAAAAAATTCTGTTTAAATGCCTCCTTGCATGCTGTAATTTATAATATAATCTTATCCTCATGTTCTCAGCGGGAGCCATACATACGGTGTTGTAGTATACTTCGAGATATCATTTAAAGCCTGTTCTTGAACCATCGTGTAAGTAGGGTACATGAGGTAGTTTACGTCTATCTTCAAGAGTCTGTAAGCTGAGTTTGTTTACATCTCTGTGACACACTCCCGCACATCCACTATACTTGAAAACATTTGTGATAACTTGTGAAGGTTGATTACATTTCTCCAGCATTCTATCGAAGTTCAACCGGTATCATTGACGTAATTTCTAAAGAGTGATTGATTTACATTCGTTATATTTGAAGTAAAATAAAATAGCCACTACATCGACAACCAATTCATTTAATAGCCTAATTTAATCGCCAGTCGTCAAACTGCTAGAATGGCTACTATTATAAGAAAAAGATAGCCAAGAATGCGAAAAATCGCCACACCTGGCAACCCTGGGCAGTAGCATGTTGACAGTGCGTCCGTAACCCGCGTTTCTCGGTGGCTAAAGTCTTGCCCATCAGTCGTATCGCATATGAGTTTCGGTCGCAGTTGCGTATGGAAACGTTTCAGGGTGGATTTGTGGATATTATCGCAGTGGCACGCGGTTATTTAATCAGTGTATTTAAAGAAAGAGTTATTAACATTTGTTGTTCCACAGTAAAGGAATTTAACAAAGTATATCGTCATGGATCAACCCAGTAATTGTCTGTATCTCATACCGTCATACCATTGGAACAATGATTAAGTATTAATTAAACAACAAATAGAATGTAACGGCACCTTCGCCCATCGTGGATTAGGAGGACGCAGCTGTGACGTTATAGTCTGTCTTATTTTGAATTGCGCGCAAACGCACACCATGTGTAAAGTGAATGGCAGTAGTTCAGAGGTGGGGGCGGGCAGCGGAGGAAGTGAGGTGCGTGTGTGCTGCAAGCGCGCTGCTCGCTGCCGGCAGGGACGGCACGGCGAAGATGAGTCGAGCACACCAAAGTCCTGCCGGCCCATTTAACCTGCAGTCTGCACCTTGCAATCCTCGCCAGGTGATACCAAAATGTTTACCCATAGTACATGCAGTAGCTCATGTTGTGCGTCAGCTGTTACGTCAAGCCGGCCGCGGTGGCCCGATTACTGTTCATTTAGATCATTTTTCTTCAATTCCTTAAGAAGATGGTTTATTTCACCTTGGCTAACCTCGACGTAGAGGGGTTGAGTTACCTTTCTTTTATATTTTCCTTTTTATTTTCAAAAGACTTTCATCTCCAGTACTTAGGGAAAGACAAAGGAACTTCATATCCCTGCAAATCGCCAGGACATGCGCGACCTTCGGTGACTGGCGCACTCAGGGCTAAGAGACGACAAGTTGAGAGAACGCACGATGAAGATGGGTAACCAGGAAAATGAGACCAGGCATACTGCTTGGGGAAACATAATAAAGCACATATCGAGAAGACGAGCCTTGAGTGCTGTCGATATGCTGAGGTTGAAGTATGGAGAAGATAAAAAGAACACACACTAAATCAGTGACTTAAGGTACTGCGGTGCTGCGGAACAACGTTTCCAAGTTTCTTTCCCGAAGAAATTGTAAGTTTCCTTTGTTAATGTCAGTTTCTATGCAGTGACTTCACTGACGGAAAAAGATTATGCACCTTCTTTTGTAGTGAGCTACGATATTATTTTCTATAGAGGAAAAAAAAAAAAAAAAAAAAAAAAAAGTGGTCTCCGGCGCGCCAGTCACGTTCTGCGAGGCCACTACCGTCGGGGGTTCGAATCCCCACTCGGGCATGGATATTTGTGCCGTTTTTAGTATTAGCTAATTCATAAGTAGTTTGTAAGTTTACGGACTGATGACCCAGTAATTAAGTCCCATAAGCTATACAAACATTTGAACATTTGTTACATCAAGCCAGCGAGTTACCATTGGGTTCTGCAAACGTGTGCTCTTGTTCTGAAGTCGATCTGCAACACAAAGTAAGTGTAATGCTTGTTTACTTGACGTAGAATTACTGTTTACAATCTAATTTCGAGTGAATTTTATGGTGTTATAGTGTTTTTATAAATGAGTAGCCTAAATGCAAAAACCACTTGCACGACAAGTGAAAGTGAGATAATCGCGAAAAACTCGTCCCATCCAAACTATTAAAGTTAAGGACTTCATTCTTTTAAGACAATTAGTCAACTAAAACTGAATTCACGTGGTATTGTAAATCCCTCAATAAATAAGACTGGTTACAATTACCTCTGATAAAGATTAAAAGTAATTTTGTAGTTAACTAGAACATAAAGACCACAAAATTACCAAATATTCATATTTGCTATTGTCCTTGAAATTCTTGTTAAGAAATAAGTAGTCAAACGGAAAAATAATTAATCAGATGCATTAAGATATCGTTGGCTTTTTCATTTTTCTATTTGTCCTGTGTGAATAATTCGCTAGTGTGTATAAAAGATAATAAACTTCGAATATTATTAACAAACATTAGTATCAATGTTAGAAAATTTATAAATACATTATGTTTCATTGTGAAAGATACAAAAAGAATTAGATATTGTTTGGTTTATGTTTATTTTATTTTTTTTAAAACTTATTTTACAAATTCAGTTAATTCGCGCAGTACACAACGCTCCCTTGAACAAAGTGAACAATTCCAACAGCTGTTCTGCATCGACGTGTGAAACAGAAATCTCGACATAAACTACGCTTGCATAAAGAATCTAAACAACTGCAAGAGCGGTCGTGTCTGTTAGTTAAATTATTTGTGTAGTTTTCGTCGTTACGTGTATAGCCGAAATCGTGTGATAAACTATACTTTAGATCTAACTGTAAAACCTAAATCGTGTGATAAATTACGCTTACATCAAAGGACATCTTTGGCTTGCGTAAAGAATAACGAATCGAAACAAATGTAAGAGCTATCGTTCATGTTAGTTAAACAGATTGTCAAAAAATAGATGCCACCCTCTACATTGCTTTTATATCGGCTGCGAATACTAAGTTCATACTCGGCACGGTGGCTGATGGCAGCAACGTTAAATACATGTTCCATTTACGGTCGTTCGCCGGGTATCAACTTAGATTGTACAAACACTACATTTTTTTTTTCAAAATAAAGTTTTTTTTTATGAAAACAATAACTTTTATCTATCTGAGTATTTTTCGTCATTAGTGGAGAACGAAACCTTGAATATTATACCTCGATCATTAATTTTGGATAAGTAGTACGGGAGATATGGTGTACCAACAAAAAACAGCGATGAGTAATAATACAAATGATAACCTTTGCGGAACCCCCCGGGATCCCTCTGGATTGAAAACAGCAGTGCAGAAATCCCTAGTTAGAGCGATGTTGGTGTAGCAGTGTGCGTGCGTGCGTGTGTACGTCTGTGTGTGTGTATGCGCGCGCGTGTGTGTGCGCCCGAGTCCCGTGCCTCAGCCGCTGACGTTGGCGCCGTGGGGGCGGCGAGTGATCGCATGGCAGCGCCGCATCGACCCGCGGCCAGCCCTTGCACTAGCCCTAGCGCTAGCCCTAGACTCCGGCCCTAGCCTAGCCCTGACCGGCCTCCCGCCCCCGTCAGCTGTGCCCTCTGCGTCACGGCTCATTGCGTCACGACGATCCGCGAACCGCTGCAGCTGCTGCATAGCGCATGCGCCTAGCTCCGTGAATGAAGTCGAGCGACCACGGGCGTAAACCTCTTACACACCAGCGGATCCAACCACACCCACCTGATACGTGAGGTCTACTTGCACAGTTTTGCCGACCTGTGCATGTCGAGGGATCCCTTCACAAGTTCAATAATGATTGCGTAATGCCGAGTAATATTGCGCAATACTTTTTCAACATGGGAGCAACATATGGAAGGACTATGCAGGGACTTTAAAACTATGCAGCGCAATCTACATTGCCAGAAATAAAAAAATAAAAAAATGATACACCCTCTTCGATTTTTCTAATTTATTCAGGATTTGTTGTTGAAACAGTGCACGTGAAGTACATGAACAGATTACATTTACAGATAAATAGCATAGCTCAGGCATTACTGAGGTGGTATCGATACATGCTGAAAAATCTACGAGGGGTGTTCAAAAGAAAAGGTACGATATGACACTTTGGGTATAAATGAAGTCTTCATTCAAAAGTATTCTGCAAAGGCCTGAGCACAACTGTCCCGCTGTTTTATGAACAGAAGAATTCCCTGTTCGCAGAATTCCTGTGGCTGTGACAAGAGCGAATCCTCTACTCTCTCCTTCAGCTCATCGTCCTAGTTGAAGCTCTTCCCTTTGAAGCGCTTGAAACAGACAATTGGATATCGTTTTACATCATTAAAATAAAAAATAAAAATAAAAAAATAAGTTCACTATGGAACTAGGAGGATCTTCTATAAACATTTTGGACGTTACTATTGATATGAGGACAAAGAAACACTTATTCAGTATCTTCAGAAAATCGATAGTAACAGGCACAGTTATCCCTGCTAGCTCCCAGCACCGACACAGCAATAAACATGCAGCTTTCCACTCCATGGTCCATCGCCTCATATCTGTTCCACTGATTAATTCTGCATTTCAAACGGAATTACGAACAATCGAACGTATACCGCCCAGTAATGACTATAACTCTGAACAGAGTGACAGTATACTGAATAACAAGAATATGAGAAAAATTATACCACTTTCGTTTGCTGGCCAACAAGAAAAAATCAGTAGTCACAAAAACTAGTGTGTCATCCAAAATTTCCGATCACAATGGTAGAAAGTTAAAATTTCTAAATTACACCCCTGAATTTTACAACACAATCATTTCAACGTAT
Organism: Locusta migratoria; assembly: GCA_026315105.1. Classification (NCBI taxonomy): domain Eukaryota; kingdom Metazoa; phylum Arthropoda; class Insecta; order Orthoptera; family Acrididae; genus Locusta; species Locusta migratoria. The sequence continues at coordinate 380,484,648 of CM048748.1, read as the reverse complement.
TTATTCAATAGTAAAGACAAAATTCAACCCCAAGCAAAGATTGAGTGTAGAATTTCACGTACAAACATTGCGAGAAAGTGTATGTTGCTCAGTGTGGTAGGGATGTAGCTATTAGATTGTCAGGACACAAGAAAAACTGGGGATTAAGAAAGACAGATTCAACCTTTACTGAACATCTGCTCAGAGTAATCCATGTTTACGATGTACCCTGTGAAACCCTAAATTCCACGAAGAAAAGCAGTAAGATGACATTACTGAATTACTGGAAATGAATAAACATGTGGCTCAGGATGCCAGTGTAGAATTAAACGATCTAATCCAGTTCCCCTCTACACCTCTACTGAAATAAGGTTTAGTTTCCAACTTTCCTTTTCAACAAAAGTAACCAAATCAGTTTTGATCCTTTACATATACACGTACTTATCATATTTTTACATAAATGTTAGTAACTCTCATAAAAATGTTGTAATGTTCTTTCCTGTGAACTAGTCAATTTTCTGTGATAACATCTTTGTAAATCGTAACTTTTTGTAACATCTTTGGAAACATGTATGCTACAGTCAGTTGTAACCTTATGATGGCCTGAGAAGTCGGTTTGCGACAATTAAGTAAGTTTTGCAGGACATCAGAAAGTTGTTCCTTTTTTGTTTGAAAACAGGTGGAAGTCACTGGACGATTCGTCCGAGATCTATGGCGAATGCTCAAGCTGCTCCTTCTTAAACTTGGCCAGTACACTTCGTGTGACCCTGGAGACGTATGGACACGCGTTTTCATGGAACAGAATCACTCTCTCTGGGAGCAGACCAGGGCGTTCGCTCTTGATGGACTTTCATAGCATACAGAGTGTCTGAAAGTACAAGTCACCCTTAATGGTTTTTCCATGCTAGAGAAATTTGATGAGTGTCAGACCTCTGACGTCAAAAAACACGGTGCATCACCTTGTGTGCTGAAAGCATAACTTTAAATTTTGTAGGGAGAGGTGTCAACACATACTCCGCTTCCTTTCCGGTTTGATTGTTAAGACGTTTCGTACCTTTTCATTTAGAGACGACGAATACTATCGGAGGATCCACTATTTCAACCCTGCTCGACCTGTTGGCATGGTCGACGGCAGACAAGTTCGGATATTGTGCTGGGCAGGGAAGTTGCTGCACATTTTGTAGAGCAACTTGAATTTTACGTGCACTGTCTGCGGGAGCATTATCCTGCTCGAACAAAGTATCACTTTCATGTTCCAAATATGGTAAAAGAACAGGTCTTACAACTTTCTGCAAGTACCGAGCACTTGTGAGCGTTTCTTCCAGAAACGCGAAAGGTGACCGACAGTTGCAGCTTATACACTCTGAGAGGATCACTTACGTGCGGCCAGAATCTGCTTTCATCACTGAAGACCACGTCTCGCCTTGTCATCTTCGAAGTGAGTGCAACCCGGGCTAGAGGTGTGCAGGCGGGTAGTCCCGCTGCTAGTAGAGCTGGCGAAAGAAGTCGTGGCCCTTGCGCAGAAACGCATTCTCGACTTATGCGCAGAATGAGTCCATTCAATTATTTCCGAGGGGCGGGACGGCCGGCTCGGTTGCACGTTGCCTGCGGGGCTGTAGGCTTCGTCTGTCAGTAGGCCGTACAGTTGGCAACACGGTTCTTTTTCAGGAATCGATTTCTGCGATTCAATCCACCATTGTGAATCGAATTATTACAGAATGCCAAAACGTGATACATTCTACTCAAAGATGGCAATAGATGTGTGTTTCACGAACGTTAGAAATCTAACCATGAATCTATTCCTACGATTCATTCAGAATTCCTTCTGTTTGCGAAGGCACAATTCTTACAGAATGCCAAAAAAGAGTGGGTATCGGAAATTTTGTATTTTTATTATTTATAGTATGTAAAGTTCAGACTTAAAATATAAATCATCCAAAGCCATTCAATTTTTAACAATTCTCAATAAAGTAGTCGTTATAGTTTTTGCAAGCACATATATTTATATATTAGGCTGCCAATTATTTCCTCTGTCAGTGTGGCTCATTTAGTATTTGGTAGCGTCGTGACTTGTGAAACTAGCAAACGTAGCTCAAGAATCCTGCTGTAACTTTATAATTTTTCCCTTCTATTCGAATACTTCAGCCATGCAAATATAAATTTCATTAAATGTATGGTAATTAACACACATCTAATCGTTATCGAAATACTTATTATGTAAATTCACGTAGTTTCAGGAAACACGTCTATATAAATAAGATTTAAAAATCAAAATCAATCTCCAAATACTAAATGTTATTGGAGATACAAGAAATTCGGGTTTGTATAAAAAACGTTCCTTTGTGTAAAATCGCTTCTATCATGGAAAAAAAAACAAAAAAAAAGAAAAAAAAACACTTAAGTAGTAAAAAAGATTTTCGAGATGGCGTTAAAAACATTTAAAATCGCGTGTTTAAATAGAAAGAATATTTTTGTAAAATTGAGTTTTTACAAAAAGAAGAAAAACTAATCATGTAGATGAACTCACAAAGAAAAAACCTCTCTAAATACAAAATATTATCCAAATCTTTAGAGCCGTTTCTAGGATACGCAAAATATAAATGTGCAAGAATTGATCACTTAAATATATTACAAGTAAACTTATAAAGGACGTGTGTGTTGCACTGCATCTAGAACGCATAAGAGGTACGAAATTTTTCATCATACTTTGATTTGTTAGTGTTAATCGTAGGTATTGGCAGCTGTGTATTTTACTGCGATTCGTTCCCGTCCTATGTAATTCGTGAAAAATAATTAACGGATTAGTGTCTTCGTACTGTGCTTCTTTTGTTCACATGTGTCCTCCTCCTTGACTGTATTCTGGCTTGCATACTCATTCGGCACGAATCGGCAGTTGCCTTCGAATCAAGCACGAATCGTTTGATATTGGAATCATCACGAGACAGACGATTCTTTTGAACTACGATTCCTCCCACACATGACTGCTCTGTGGTATTCGTAATCATTCGGCATGATTCGGCAGTCGGCTTCGAATCATGAATCGCTGGAACTATAGCTGGCATTATATAAGAAGGCGCTTCTGCGGATAGAGTTGGAGCGATAGGGGAAGCGAAGAGGGGAGGAGCTACCGCCGGCAGAAACATTGTGTAACTCTCGGCCACCCACGCCCCTACAGAATGAACACTATTGGCTGTCATTGTGGTAATGGTGGGGGATGCGCAGAACGGCTGAAAACTGGGCCGCCTTCGTACGTGACGCCGACTATAGGAAGCGTCACGAGACACGATTATTTTATTCGTCTGGAACGTAATTCGATTTTCACGATTCTTTATTTGTATTCGTACAAATGAAAGACTCATGCACGAATCGCCACAACTCTAGTAGGTTGTCAACTACACTTGCAGAGCAGTGGCAGAGCCGCGAACTAGTTCGTTCTTTTAGTTCGTCCGCTCCCAGTGACGGCTAAACGCGGCGTGGTCTATGCATGCAGGTGGAGGGAGAAGTTCCCCCACTTAGCTGCTTCATGCGCTTGCTGCTTGAGCCGCTAACGATATCAAGCAGACCAAAAGAAACAGTTTGTGGATAATTTATCGCGTTTAAGTTTAGAGTTATCTCTATATCTTGGCATTATGGAACTTATTAGTCAGATATTACAGAGTGCAGAATACTTCAAAACAGAAATTTTGTAGCACTGAACAATGTCATCTAGCAGGCAGACGCTCACCTTGTAATGGCTCTCATCAGCAGATGGCAAACACGTGATTTTTAAATCTGCTGCACGCCCTCTCGCTATTGCCCATCGGTCTTCGGAAAAGAATCCAACGAACTAAGAAGCGAGACACGTTTGGCATAATAGTTCGCGACCGATAATGCATGGTTTAGTTCGCGACCGATCGCGCATATTTTAGTTCGCGACCGATCGCGCATATTTTAGTTCACGACTGGTACCTCTCCTTTTAGTTCGCAGCTCGGCCGCGAAGTACGTCGCTCTTTTAGTTCGTCCGCTCTTTTTGGCTTTTGCTATCTTTAAAATGGATTTGTTTATTTATTTATTTAATAGAGCATTGAGGGAACATTACCTACAAAATATGCTAAATGCGTATATTTTCGTGAATAAAAATGCACTTTTATAAATGACTTTTAAATTTTTATAAAATTTTGGAAGTGATCAACAAAAAATATTACTAGTATGGTACAGGTCGAGTATTATATGGCACAAAGAAAATACCTATAACATTAACAAAAGAAACTTTTCTAATTTGTTGCTTAACAATTAGACACACAAAATATAATCATGAGCCCTGAGTGAGAATGTATTTATTCATTTTTTGTGTTTAATATCATCATTCTTCAAATAATCATCATTCTTCTAATTATGAAGTTACATATTACAAAATTTTACATATTATTGTGTAAAAATATTAATTTTGAAACTTTGTTCGTTGGGGACTTTGTGCAAATAGGTGCGGAGGGAAGTCATTAGTCAACCCCCCCCCCCTCTCAACCAAGTTTCAACGGGCAGAAACGCATTTTTGTCTTCGGTGCTGGGCGAGTCCAATCCTTTGTTTCGGAGGGGGTGGCCACCTTAGTTGCATCGAAAGTTAAGCCATCCGGACAACCTCACACTTATTACAGAAATTAATTTTGTATTAACAAATGAAATAGACGAAATTTTTTATCTTCATGCTAGCGACATTGATGGCATTGGGTTTTGACCTTTACATTCTGACGAGAGGCAGTAAACTATAGTTTTGTAGTTAATTAATTCTATACGGGTTCGTTACTTTTTAGTGTTATACGACGTTATCCTGAACATTCTACCCCGCCAGCCGTCAACAGTATCATGCAGGCGAGAGAAAATGGTTGATGCATAATTTCACGCTTATAAATGCAAACAATGTTAAGTTTTGAGTACTCTTTATTTCTTTACGCTATGGAATGAGGGTTATATTTAGATACTGCTGAATACCTTAGAAAAGAAAATTTGTGGCAGTGATCTATGAAACTACAACCGAGCTGCAACTCAGCTCGAAATGACGGTGGCTGGCAGAAGGGAATCACGCGATTCTGCGGGCTCTCGCGTCGTCTCGCTGTTCCCCGTCAGTCTTCGGAAAAGGAGCGGATTAACTAAGAGGCGAGGGATCTGCGAACTAGTTCGCGTAGTTCGCCTGTGGGAGCGCTCTTCCGAACTAGTTAGTTCGAGAACTTCACAAGATTACTGTAAACTGCGCCCTGCAACCAGTAGGCAACACGCAACTGAGGTGGCCGTCCCTCCAAAACAGAGAAATGGACTCGCCCTGGGCGAGCAAGCGGGGGCACGAGCTCTAACCAGCTGACAGTAGTTCATGTTTAGACTTCTAGACCCACAAATCCCCTTGTGTGTACTGTGATAGCTACACATGATCAGCACTCACACTCGGACGATCTAGGCGGGCATCTGTGCTGCGTAGACGTCCAGAACCTCGTCCATGTGTGAGAGAAAGTTTACGTGAGCATTGCAACCAGCATCGTTACACAACCGATGCAGCAAAGTCCAACTAGTGTGTCAATTGTCCAAAAAGGCCATCCCGCCACTCGCAAAGCCACAATTTGACCCCTTACAAACTGTCTCAGTTGGCTGTAGGAAGTACACGTACGGGTGCGTGGCATGGTGCCTATTTGCTTCACACGTTGATATCACACTGAGACTCATGGATATAAACATTCTCTATTAAAGGGTACCCAAAATGGCAATCTGTAAGCTATGTCAGTGTGCTGTATCGATAGACGACATTGTGACCATTATCAGTACACCTACTATCACCCATGAGGCATCTGCCATCATCGGATAAAAGTTGATGCTGTCCTTACAGGTGCATAAATTTCTTTTTACTTTCTCTTTCGCTGGCAGTGAAATTATCTCCTAATTGTGGTATTTTTCAGTGCATGACAGTTACTGCAGAAAATTCATAATTTGTGGATTTGAACAACTGAATTCATCTGAGTAATTTGATTATACATTTAATACTCATTCAGTAATTACCTATAGAAACGTTCAACAAAAGTTCATTTTTATTTATTGTAGAAATAATGAACAGTACTACGTACCAACTGTTCCCCATCAACAGTTTGGTCCTCAGGGTACTTGCTGCCAGACTCATGTATTTTTACTATCTAGAAGTCGTCATCCGCCTCTAATAATATGTTGAAAGGTGGTGTTCATTTTTGTCTGTCAGTTTTCTTATTTCTCGCTTCATTTGTCTCTTTATTACTTTAATTGCTTAATTGTGATTTTCGTTGCATGAAATTAATTTATTTTTACATGTTTCCTGACTTCTATATTCTGCTATGGGTTAGGAGAATTGCGTTAGGATTCAGATGTATTGGTTTATTTAGTTTTTTTTTTTTTTTTTTTTTTTTTTTTTTTTTTTTTTTTTTTTTTTTTTTTTTGCCATCCGTGGTGGCCGAGGTGACTGAGGCGCTCCAGTCACGGTCAGCATGGCCACTGCGGTCGGGGGTTCGAATCCCCCCTCGGGCATGGATATTTGTGCCGTCCTAGTTCGTAAGTAGTTCATAAATGGTTTGTAAGTTTAGGGACTGATGACCCCGTAGTTAAGTCCCATAAACTTAACAAACATTTGAACATTTTTTATTCTGTTTGGTGTAGCGCTTCTGACTTCAAATTCTTCCTTGCTGTCGAGATGGCGTTGTAGAGCAGCATGGAACAGGGCTCTTAGGCCGTCGGCTACAACCACAGAGTAACATATACAGAGAAGCAGCCCACCCTAAACCACTGACCTACGCTCCCCTCGTAGTTCCGTAAGATGCTAGCAGATGTCAGGCGGATCGCTGGCTTAGGGTGCCTCTCGCACGTCAGAGGGTAGCGTGGAGGGGAGACTGAGGGGAGAGCTCGTGCCGCCTGCCACGAGGCCACGGCTGTGTCCAGCTTGCTGGCGTTTGAGGGGAGGTGGTGGTGGGGAGAGCTGTTACCTGCCGCCTGCTCTGGCCAGTTTAAAGAGCTGCTTCTGACCGCAGCGCCATCATGGGACATCTTACGGAACTGCTGTAAACCCTCCCTCCCCGCACCCCTGAGCGTAGGATCGGGCCCTTACGGAGGTTTCCCGTCTGTATATATTTGGCTGTGCCACTGTCTACCTGTTCTTTCGAGCGTGCCGTGAGCTCGAACAATGCGTTAGCTGTTTAGAGCGACCGACGCCGGCCTGGCGCCGCGGTGTTTCTTTGGCTGTGCGAGCAGGAGCGGAAAAAACGTTGATGGATGCCGGACGCCCTGTTTTCTTTCCGTACCTAAACTGTCAGTAGCAGGTAGGGTAGTTTACGATTTAACAAATGGCAGGACGCTTTATGTTCGCGTCTCTGCGAAGTGAAATCTGTATGGCACAGCAGGACAGAGTTACCAGCAGATGTAAAAAAGGCGCCAAGAGGCCGACTAGTGATGATTCGCAGGGAATTTCCTGGTATTTCACGGGCGTACGTGACTTGGCGTGAGAAAGCTGTGTGTGTTGGGAGGAGGTTAAAGACCCATTAGCGGAAAACTCCGCGATTGGCTGCTGTTGCTATTTTTTTCATTTTTGGTTGTATGCGACTCCCGGCCGTGCATTATGATTGGGTAGGCCATCAGCGGGTTGATGAGATTGGCTCTTTGACGAGTAAGGCGTGGCCGCGTGCTCGGATGGATCTGGGCTGGAGAGAGAGTCAGTGAGTGGTGGGTGGGCAGTGAGAGATTGGGGTCGGATTTCGGCAGGACTCGGTGAGGCGCCACCACCAAGTACGGTAGCCTCCGCTCTTACGCACAACATATCAAGTTGGGCACCGCAGTTGCGGTTTGTGTGTATCTGTTTTCAGAGTGGTGTTTCGCTGGGAGCGACCAGACTTCGGCAATTTGTTTTGCTTTATTATTTACGTGAATCTTGCCTGCAGTGTGCTGCACTCGTGAGATCACACTATCTTGTTATTTCTGTTAAATACTGCCGCATCTCTGCTTGGCGAAGTGATAGTATTTTCCCGGATAAAATCCACAGCTGCTGCACCAGACTTCTGACATCGACGCTGCCGCTGCACGATCGACACCCAGTCTTTGGTATAGTATTGCTTGCACCGCTCCAGTCCGGGTTAGGATTCCTTGAAAAAAATGTTCAAATGTTTGCACAACTTATGGCACTTAACTATGGGGTCATCAGTCCCTAAGCTTACAAACTACTTATGGACTAGCTAAGACTAAAGACGGCACAAGTATCCATGCCCGAGGGGGGATTCGAACCCCCGACCGTAGTGACCGTGCTGACCGTGACTGAAGCGCCTCAGTCACCTCGGCCACCGCGGCCGGCTAGGATTCTGCTCTTCGTTTCTAATGGTATCAGATGCTGTAGCTACATTGTTTCTTTTCTCTCGGAGTTGGATGAGATAACAAGGTCTATTTATATATTGACTTTCAACGATAAGCTCATAAATTATGTAGCCAGTCATTTGAATTAAGTTTCAATTTGCCAGCCGCGGTGGCCGAGGAGACTGAGGCACTCCAGTCACGGTCTGCAGGCCACTACGGTCGGGGGTTCGAATCCCCCCTCGGGCATGGATCATTGTGCCGTCCTAGTTCATAAGTAGTTTGTAAGTTTAGGGACTGATGACCCCGTAGTTAAGTCCCATAAGCTTAACAAACATTTGAACATTTAAGTTTCAATTTATTTGTATGAGTGTATATTTCATTTTTAGAGGTAATTGAAGAATGCTTTTTATTAAATTTTTGTAATCAGTGTGTGACACCTAGTCACATACAATTGTATTTGGTTAGGTTGTGCATTATTTTGCCAATATATGTCATTTTACCAATTTTATATAAACTTATTTTATTATTATTATTATTTATTATTTATTGGCCTTGCTCTGGTACGCAACTGTTCAGTTAGGTAAGGGATAGTAGAAGGCACGTCGAGCTCGCATTACATCTTTCAGTGTATCTGGCAAATAATTGCAAGCAGCATGGAAATGGCGCCTTGCCACATATGGCACCGCTGCTTCCCGTCACAGTTTTAGACTCTGCCTTCAGGCAAGGATATGTGTCTTGTTCTTAGCAATAGTTACATTTAGTAGTTGGTAAGTCTAGAAACTGATGGCCTCGGCTCTTGGTAATAATTTCGTGTGGCTCATTGGCCTGTTGCAAATCTTTCAGTAGGACGCCACTTCGGCGCTTACGTGTCCCTAGCCTACCCCAGTTATCCAGCTGGGGAAAGGGGACCTACAGTTTAGAATGGAACCCGAACCAAGTGTCGTTTCTGGCGTCTCCTCACTTCGTTGAGAGTTGAAGGCTGGGTTAAAACGCAGACAAAATAAAACCAGAAATCCTACCGGATTTCGAACCCGGTTTGCAGTCGAGACCAACCAGGCCTGACAGCATAGTTTTACAAACATGTGAACATTTTTGAAATAATAGCAAAAGCAAAAATGTTAACTGAAGCTAACAACCTTTTACGGGTTTTGTTTCCTCCCCAGTAACAAAGAAAAATACCTGCAGAGACAGTAATATTTTAAATTACGTTCGGGAAAAAAAAAAAAAAAAAAAAAAAAAGAAAGAAAACACGTTTGTGACTCCCAGCAAGAGTTAGAGATGGTCACTTACATTAGGGCAGAAGGAGTATCAGAGCGCCCTCTACAGTGTTAGGGGATGTAAGAAGAATTTTTCATTATTTTACTTACAGTGCTGAAAATCCAATGTGGGTTGTACGGCTCACTCTTACCAACTTCAGTGATATAACTTTAATCCAAAAATAAGTTGGACTCTTGGATGTGCTTTATAGAGACAGTCATTTTTAAATGTGGTACATATTTATAGCAAGCGACGTGAAATTACGTTAAGCTTGTCCTAATGCAAAGCAATGAGCGGGAGAATAATTACATTCAAACCAGGTTGTAAAAATGTGCTCGCGTCGGAGGTTCGAATCCTCCCTTGTGCATGGATGTTTGTGCTGTCTTTACTTTAAGGTAGTTCATAAGTAGTGTGTAAGTTTAGGGACTAATGACCCCGCAGTTAAAGCCCATAAGCTTTACAAACATTTGAACGTTTAAAAAAATGTGGGAACGTATATTTAGCAATTCATTTAAATACGATTATAATTACTGCTATTAATCAGTCAAATATCTTGTCACACAAGCAACACAATAACACTTCGTCTCACGGTCGGTGAGTTTGGTAGCAATCTGCTGCAGAGGAACATCGGTAGGAAGTCTTCTGACTAGTACTGACTTAACGATCCGTACTTAGGGAACGGCAGCCCTTACTGTAGCTAGGCTATTGCGGGCTAATAAGACATTAATTAATGGAGGTAAGAAATTAAGAAAGGCTGGTAATTATGAGGCCCGAGCTATGGTCCTACAATGTCGCTATTGGATTTTGAGCAGAAAAGATTAATAGCACTGCTTTACAATAAAGTATCATGTTCTTTTCAGGATTATAGATCGTTTTCACCATGACGAAAAGCGAAAATCGACTAGTACATTAACAAAGAGTTGAAAAATGAGAGCTACCATGTCCTTCTAAAAGTCTGTCAAGAAAAAGCGTCCATCAGTTAGAATAACGAATCTGTCAACTACTTCGAGTGCTTCAGGCAACACGGTGCTACTCTGTGTGATACAGATTTTACTTTTGCTTTAGGGCATTTCTTTATTATTCCTTTCAAATTTTATCCTCTCTGATAATGCAGTCGACAAACAACGGCAATAAACTTCAATGTAAGGTAGATAACTGCTAGTAAACTGGTTATCTTACTTCTCCACAAATCCATATTTGTGGCATGGGGTACTTTTTGTCTGGGATTTGAGATATTGCTGGCTTTTGAGCCATTATGTAGTATTATAAATTTAATTCCATAAGTTAATACGATACAATAGTAGGAGAGTGATGATGTAATAGGCGATGTGAGGAATTGACGGTAGATGATACAGTTAGTCTCAATCCGTGAAAAACTCTGCCAGAATAATGAAGGAAGGAAGATAGAGATGGCTGTCAAAATTCCTGGTGGCCATCCCCTCCCTATTCGGGGTCTGTCCGCCCTTTCCCTCAGTGTACCTTTCAGTTGCAGTGGTGACGTCCTGCACTGAAGGTGAGGTGCCGCCCGCACTGCTTCACCTTGAGTAATTGTGCGGTAAAGTCGGCGCGACGACTCGCAGACGTGTCATACCAGTTGCGTATTTTTCGTCAGACATTATTACCAGTATATTGTGTTCATTGTGATACTGAGCGTGCAAAAAATCGCACTTGTCACTGCCAGTGCGACAACCAGGTTCATCTCACCAATCAAAACAGCCCAAAGAGCCTTTTTTGTGTGTGTTACATATTTTTGTATTTTGAAAAAAATTTCTGCAGTTGCCACAGAGAACAATCAACATATTATGTAACAAGGGAAATTGTGGCCTTCGATAAATTTGGAATTTAACATCAGAATGTGCACTGTTCCTAGAAATTTTTCCTCATTATCGGTTTTTTTGAAAGGTTAGAATGACGCAGCATTAACAATTTGAAGCTATTTTTCTACGATTTTAAGAAATGCTGAAAAATCCACATTTTCAGAGCATCACTTGCGTTTATTCTTGATTGTCGATATGTTAATTAACATTTTGCTCTTTTTTTGCTGTCGTAGTCTGTAAACACATGTTGTAACTAGTTGAATTCAATAAAAAACAAAATGGTTAAAACAATATTTTATAATTCAAAAGAGAACTTCAGGTGTCTGACAGACACCATGATACCAGTTACGTTAGAAAATCCATTGGTACCAGTTAACGGTTAACTTCCTGTCTCCATGGTGGTCATTAGAGACGGGGTACACCGACGGAGATTTTGTCAAGGGTGGTGTAGGAAGTTGGCCGTGCCTTTAGAAAGCGACCATGCAAGAATCCCCTCCTACTGACTAAACCTATCTAGAAAGTGTTGACGTAGTTTGGAGTCGTAGATGGTATACGAGGCGTGCGGATTTACCGGTCCACACTGTCCGTCCGGGATCTGCAAATTAAGCTGACCCACCTTCGCGCCAGACTTGTGAGGCGACGTGTAGGCGTTCCTCCTACCTGTTTCGTAGAAAGTGCTCTCGACGGTGTAGACCCTGCACAGCTAGACAGCACACAGGAGTTTTGTTGGAAGTGCTATTTAAAGAGCTGAAATATTTTGACTAGTTAAGAGTAGGTAATTCATCTGAATAAAATCCGGGGCCGAGGCGGATTAGCCGTGTGCACTGGGGCGCCGTGCTGCACTGCGCGCGGCTGTTCGCCGTCGGGGTTTCGAGTCCTCCCTCGAGTATGGGTGTTTGTGTTTTTCTCAGGTTAGTTTACCACAGTTTAAGAAGTTTTCAAGCTACGTTCTAATGACCAAGCAGTTTAGTCCGATAGATTTACAAATATCTGAACATTTTTTAAAATCCGTGATGCCAATTATGGAGCTTTATTACTAGCCACGCCATAATACAGGACTGACAACCGATCGATGAAGCGCAGTGGTAACGTACTGGACTAGCATTCTGGAGGACGGTGGTTCAAATCCACCTACGGCCATCCTGTTTTAGGTTTCCCGTGATTTTCCTAAGTCACTCCAGGCAAATGCCGGGATGGTTTCTTTAAAAGGGCACGGCCGATGTACTTCCCAATCGTTACCCAAAAACTCCGTGCGCTAGCTCCGTCTCTAATGACCAAGCTGTCGACGGGACGTTAAATATTAAGCTTCCTTTCTCCCTCCTTCCAAGATTGATTACTGACATTGAAATTAACAATTATAATTTTGAGGCTGATACTGAAAGTATCGTTCCTACGAGACCGGTTTGGATTAGGTCAAATGTTCAAATGTTTGTATAGTCTATGGGACTTAACTACGGGGTCATCAGTCCCTAAACTTACAAACTACGTATGAACTATTTACGAACTAGGACGGTAAAAATATCCATGCCCGAGGGGGGATTCGAACCCCCGACCATAGTGGCCTTGCAGACCGTGACTGAAGCGCCTGTCTTCTCGGCCACCGCGGGTGGCGGATTAGGTCCTAACGCCGACTGACTACTAGAGTTGTGGCGATTCGTCAATGAGTCGTTCATTTGAACGAATACAAATAAAGAATCGTAAGAATAGAATCGTCGTTCAAAAGAATCGTCTGTCTCGTGACGATTCCAAGATCCAACGATTCATGATACGAAAGCAAGTGGCGAATCATGCCGAATAATTACGAAAGCCAGAAAGCGTGTGAAAAAAGGAAGCACAGAACGAAGATCGTGAGCTGTTAATTATTAGCCTATTCACGAATTACAGATGACAGAAACAAAACGAAGCGAAATACACAGCTGCCAAAGCATACGAATATACCCCTGTTATACAGTTTACATATTATGTATTTAAACGAGCAATCCTTATACTTTTATATTTCGCGTATCCCGGAAATGGCTGTAACGATTTGGATTATATTTTGTGTTTAGAAAGGTTTAAGCTTTTCGAGTTCATCTATGTAGCTGTAGTTTTTGTGAAAACTCAATTTCACAAAATATTCTTTTTATATAAAACTGCGATTTTAAATGTTTTTAAAGCCACCTCAAAAAAATTTTTTTTACCCTTTTGGTTTTTACGTTATCAGCTTTCCTGAAAGAAACCGATTTCACAAAAAAGAAACATTTTAATAAACGTGAATTTCTTGCATCTCGAAAGAAATTTAATATTTAAGAGACGGATTTTTTATTTTTAATGTTTATTTCGTGTTTCCTTAAACAAACAAGAATCGTGTTGCCCAACTCTACTGACTACAGTGGCACGCAGCGGTGAACTATAATAAACCTCGTACATCTTCGTAAATATTCGGAAATATTCGTTAAAGTCGTTGTAATACATCTATTTATTTGAACATTATTCAAGAATATGAAATGATTAGCACGAACTTTTGTCGACCACTAGTCTGGTACTAAGCCACCAAAACATTGTTACATAAAAAATATTAATAAATATTCTTCGTACCTGCCCGATTTATAGGCGTGGCGCCTACAACGGACGATCCCACGGATAGCGTCCTTCTGGAGCTTTCGATACCCCGCCTCCTCTGCCGACGCCATAAGGTGCGTCTTGGCCTTGGCAACTTTGGGCTCCACACACGAGCGACCAATAGCAGCAATCCGTCGCATGTGATATCGCTGCAATCCGTCGCTCGCCTCCACCTCGCCACACACGAGCGATTTGTCAAGCAATTTCTACGAGAATTAAGAACGCTATGTACAGCAAAATTCTGGAATGGAAAAGGCTCTTTTATTTTTAACAGCAGTCACAGTTGATTTATGCATCCTTACGAATAATACTTTTAAATGAAAAATTTTAGAAAGGGGAATTTATTAAACTTGTTTTGAATCCGTTTTCCTAGGGCGTTTTGATTACGTTACACTTTTGGTGCCGCCCAGTGGGTTGTATACATCTTGCTAGAGTAGTAATACGATTTGTTTTCCCTTTATTGGTCATCAATTCCTTTTTATTGATTCGTCTTATAGCTTAACTTTAAGGAACTACAGTACACAATTCCTTTTTAAATCTCGATGTGTCTACAGAAATGTTGTAAATAGCCAAATCAAATGTTCAAATGTTTGTTAAGCTTATGGGACTTAACTACGGGGTCATCAGTCCCTAAACTTACAAACTACTTATGAACTACTTACGAACTAGGACGGCACAAATATCCATGCCCGAGGGGGGATTCGAACCCCCGACCGTAGTGGCCGTGCTGACCGTGACTGGAGCGCCTCAGTCACCTCGGCCACCGCGGCCGGCACCTGTAAATAGCCCCACTGCCGACTGACGTGATTATAAATTGTGAACAGGAGAGCTAGTTCGTACGAAACGATTAGGGTCTTCACTACAGCTTTGTTGATTTGCCCTGAAGATGGTACAAATTAATCATTCCGTTTCGAAGTTAAAATTTTCAATAATACCTGCAATTGTTTAATAAATAAATCAAAATAATCAGACGGAACTCAAGTGTTTCTTGGCTATTACTATGAACGTCCTACCAATTCCAGTGCTATGAGCGCAAGCTTCAAAACGCTGATCACTGCAGAAATGTGTACTATTTATTACTTCTTAATATAAGTGAAAACGCTGGCCCCATTGCTCAGGGTAGTTCGTGATCCCCGAACAATAATTCATTGTAACTAAAGTTATTATTGAACGTGGAAAAGCGAAACGAATCACAAACACGGTTGATAAATGGAAAAACGAGTCACAGGCGTATTGGCACACATCGCTGCTAAGCATCGAGGCAGCCATATTGCATCCACAAATGGCATGCGATCTGTCAGAATGCCTGGGATTTCCATGCGATGAGCGATCGGCGACCGATCGCTGCGATTTGTCCACACACTTGCGATCTACGAAGCTATCGGTCGCCCATGCGACGGATTGCTGCGATCGATCCGTCGAACGTGTGTGGGGCCCTTAACAGCTCCTAATGTCGGCAACTGCCTAGCCGTTCCTAACTGAAAATGTTTCTGCCGCCGACTGGTGCACAAAAATTTGTTAATAACTTATTAAACAAAATAAAATAAAAATGTTACCTACTTATAAGAACCCTTAAACCATTACGGCATTTGCCTGGCGTGATTTAGGGAAATTACAGAAAATTTAAATCAAGATGGCCGGAGGCAGGTTCGAACCACCGTCCTCCCGAATGCGAGTTCACTATATTACCAGAGCTAGAGGTGGGCAAACTGCTCGTTTTTTGGGAATTTGTTTACTGATGGTCGTTCCTTTTTGGGAACCGTTCTGTTCTACTCGTTCAGCGCTCATTTTTAATATAATTACTAGTTGAAAACCCGGCGTTGCCCGGGTATTTATTTATTTATTTATTCCTGCCATTTTCATGTATATATTCATTTGTATAAGCGCTGTATGTCTGTAAAATATCTTTGGAATAAATTAGTAGTAAAGAAGTTATAAATTGAAACTTGGTGCGTGATGGACGGTTTCCCCATGAATGTTACTATATGCTCATATCTCATGAACTACGAGTCGTACTGTGATACAATTTAGATGGCACACTCAACTATATGCTTGTATACTGTCTGCAAAATTTCCTGTGTCTACAATTGGTAGTGTAGAAATTACAATTTGTAACGTCATTCCGAAAGCTGTAGTTTTAGTCCATGAACAGCGAAACGTTGAACTACGTGTCGTACTGTAATACAATTTAGAAGGTACATTCAACAATATGTGTGCACACTGTCCGTATAATTTCCTGCGGCTACAATTTGTAGTGTACAAATTATAAATTGTAACGTCGTACCGAATGCTGTAGTTTTACACCATAAACAGCGGAAAAGTAGTAAACGAGAAACTTTTTTCCT
The DNA here is from genome assembly GCA_026315105.1 of Locusta migratoria. Classification (NCBI taxonomy): domain Eukaryota; kingdom Metazoa; phylum Arthropoda; class Insecta; order Orthoptera; family Acrididae; genus Locusta; species Locusta migratoria. Next base: position 380,468,326 of record CM048748.1, on the reverse strand, counting down.
TTCATCATTTTGATATGGTTGTCAGCGAGAAAAAATTAATAAAGGTTTGAAATTATGTTTAAGGTTTGTTGCAAGTCGCTAAGTAATCTCATTCTCATATGTCGTATTTAGAAAGTCTCGCTGCATTATGTGGCATTTTTTTTGCGATTCCTATGGTTTATGACGTCATATCTTCTGAACCAAGTGTCGTATGTGATTCTTAACCCTGCAACAATTATTACCTCACGGTAAGGAATGTTTGTACCAAATTTGGTTGAAATCGGTGCAGTGGTTTAGGAGGTAATTAGCAGCATTGTCGCTAAAATCAGCAGTTTTTCGAGCATCTCATTGTTTATGACGTCATATCTAGTGAAATATGTATCGTATGTGATTCTTACACTTATGGCGCTTACATGTAGAAAATTTGAAAAAGATTTGATCAAAACTCTAGACTTGTATACAACACGCACACACAAACATACGGACACTGTGCTTTTTATACAAAGACTATATAATAACAGGTAATCAAAATAGTTACAATGTGAGTTATTGGCTTATAAAAGATGAACAATAATACGTTGCTAATACGTTGAAATAAGCAACGCGCCTTAGAACTTTCGGACATTCTACCGCGGCATTATCTTGTGTCTACAAGTATCATTGCTTGTTTTAAGAGCTACGAATAAATTCAGTAAAATTTCAGAACTGCAAAAAACATTCACATACCGCAAAGCAAAGTGCGGTGTTACACCACGGAAGAGTGTCTTATAATCTGATGATGCCCTCCTAAAGGGCGAAACGCATCGTTGAAGAGTAATAAACTACTGCGCAACCAAGGACGAAATTACCGTATTTCGAGTTGAGGAACTAAAGTGACAGTAACATTGGCTGGTAGTTAAGTTACGGTAAGAACTTATTAATCTCCCAACCCAGTCACAATTTTACAAATCTTCCAAATTCACTTCATTCAGTTGTAGTATCCCTTAATATCCCTCCACACATTATGTATGTCATTTCTTAACTTTCCTTGGAACAACTATTTCAGGTCATGCAAAGTATTCATCATTCTTTTGAACTTCCATGACTTTATTCATTCTCCTGGATACCAGCAAAGATGTACACAGAAACTACGTATTTTATTACTTCACTTATTATGTCTGGGTTTTTGATCGTTAATGCATGTAACACTAAAGAGATCTGAACAACCATAGGTAAGAAAAGCCATCTTGAAATCTTATCAAATGAAGTCTTGCAATCGTATGAAGACTCCATAATAACCACAATTCAGTATAAAATAAGTGTGTGGATTAAGTTTTTCAACACTATGAACATATTTATTCAAACTTATGAGTAGGAATGTGATAACACCGAGGGATCTATCAGGCTGAAATACCACGAAACTGCGACGTAAACAAATGCTTAATTTCTCTCAAGGAAAGTGTCGGAGAGATTGCACACGATTCTTATCGCTGTTTTCAAGGACTGATAGTGTTCGACTTTGATTTATGGATTACTGTTCAACAACGCTAAGTTTTACAAATTTATGTGTGAGAATGAACGACACGTTTATTACAACGCGGTGCAGCAGTATCATCGGTATCGCATCATCTGATCGAACTGCGTGGTAATGCCGTAATCTTCAACTCTTTCTTTACAGAAATTTGACCATAACATAATACAGACTTTGTAAGACATATAGTGAACCCAACGTGACTTGTGCTATTTGTAGCATTTATATACACAGATATGCATATATGAATTTAACGGCCAAGTATGCTTGATCGAGATATATCTAATTAATTAAATATGAAAATGTTATCAGATAGATTTAACTATATATTTTTATAGATCTGATAAATCTGGGTCGCCGCTATGTTTTACAAAACATAGAAATTATATTCCTGATCTAACTGAACAATGGCATACCAGAGCAAGGCCAAGAAATAATAATAATAATAAAATTCTGTCATGAATAAATTTATGAAAAGATAATCAGATCATCCCCCATACTACCAATAGAAAGAAAATATTTTTCATCCAAAAAGGTGATTGTGGTTAGAGAAATAAGGTTACACAAAACTGGTAAAAATGACATACATTGGCAAAAATGTACAACCCAACCAGATACAATTGTATGTGACTATGTGGCACACTCTGATAACAACAATTTAATAAAAAGGGATCTTCAAATACCTATAAAAATGAAATACGCACTCGTACAAATAAAATTGAAAATTAATTCAAATGACTGGCTATATCGTTTAGGAGCCTATCATTGAAAGTCAATATAAAAATAGACCTCATTATCTCATCCCACTCCGAGAGAAAAGAAAGATGGTAGCTACTGCAAATAATCCCGTTAGAAACGAAGAGCTGAATCCTAACCAGGACTGGAGCAGCGCAAGCAAATACTATACCAAACACTGGGTGACGGTCGTGCAGCAGTGGCGTCGAAGTCAGAAGTCTGGTGCAGCTGTGGATTCTATCAGCGAAAATACAGTCACTTCGTCAAGCAGAGATGCGGCGGTATTTAATCTAAAATCAGCTTCTGTGCCCACGGACGTAGGAAACAGTCACAATCGATAACCTCAGAATATCAGAGGAATCATAAGGACTGATGCAGATCAGTAGCAGTGAACAGCTGACTTATTTCTTGTGCCAAGCAAGAGAAGAGGTATTACCGTAAAAGCGAGAAGCCTCCTCCTTTCTCCTACGCAAACACCACCTCCGCAACTTGAACACAGAAATGACAAGATAGTGTGATCTCACGAGAGCAGCACACTGCAGGCAAAATTCACGCTAATAATAAAACAACAAATGTTCAAATGTTTGTAACTCTATCGGACCAAACTGCGTGGTCATCAGTCCGTAGCTTACAAACTACTTAAACGTAGGTAAACTAACCTAAGGACAACAGACACTCACCCATGCCCCAGGGAGGACTCGAACCTCCACGGCGAGCAACCACGCGCCCCGCAGCGAGACGCTTTAGACCGCTCGGCTACTCCATCGCGGCAATAAAACAACACCGAGACGCCCAAACAGGCACCAGCCGCTCTAAACAGCTAAGGCCGCAGCCTGCGGGAGCTACACATTCTAGCGACAGCGCGCGACAGCTTCACGCGACAAAAGACGGCCGCGTGTGTTGCTATAGGAGTGTCTTGCGTGAGCGCCGACTGTGGCGTTGCCCGTCACTGCGTGTCGCGCGCTGCAACGAGCGACGTTTGAGATACGAGCCTGTTTGAATCTTGTCGCTGTCGTACGCGCTACGAAGTGTCGAGTTTCGTTGAGAATTGACTGCTTGTAGAGGTTATGAAGGTTGTTGCAAGAATTCTGAGAGCGAATCATCCCTGGAGTTTATAAAACGGGAACTGTGTGGTGTCGCACAAGTCTAAAGTGCTCGCCACGTACTTTCGCCGCGCGCCGCCACGCACGCCCGGCGCGGCGTTCTTAAGACGTCAGCCACGAGCGCCCTCTGCTGCAACTCCGCTCGTGGCCACCACTGGACTGCATCGTTCAATTGGGAATCAGATAGACACCCGTTAAGACTTGGTTATCGGATAGGCACTAGGACTCATCAGTAGGCAGGCCTCTATATAAACTATGTATCAGCATTCTGCAGTCAAGAACTATGTGAAAGTTAAGTATTACCAAGACTCCACGAAATATATATCTTGTTCTAAGTTAATCTAGTGTTCTAGTTTCTGCTGTCCCACTGGCTGGTCATCTCCGTACATGCACACGCGTGCATCCTTTATTCCTGTGTCGTTCTCTTTCTACTCGGCCACCAACACCTACGACAACCGGCGGAAACGAGACACAAAAAACTGTTTGTGAAATAACGAAAAATAAAATTCACCTTGCACATATAACGGAGTATTTTGCTTTGGATAACTAGCTCGTAAATTTTCTTTTGGCTTTTATAGACTACGGAAGTTAAATTTTTAAATTGTTTCTAATATATCAGTCTTCTGTGTTTTAATCTGAGTGATAGTTTCATTTACACCACTATGAACGTGATTTGAAGAATTACTCGCATTTTTGTGCTTTGTGCATTTTCAGTAACAACAAAGTTACTCCTGAGAGAGAGATAACTTTGGGATGTCAAACGAGATGCGTGCAAATTACATTTCTGAGTAAAAAGTCAGGATATAATGTTTCAGTAGGAATTCAATGTGTTTGGTAGGTCTACAGTTGGATACGTGTGTTGGCAATGAACTAGGGGTAAAAACTTTTAAAAAATATAATTTGTGGTGCTTTGTAAAGATAAAACATAACACTTTGCACAAATAACACATGAGAGGGTTGTAACTGCAATAATTAAAATATAAGATGGAGCGGGAAGCGAACCAGCGACTGCAAAAACTTCAGATTGGAAGTCCAGGACGCTACCTCTTCGCTCTACACTACAGCGACTACTCAGAGAAGATTACGAAAATAATGATTTAGTATCGTCTTCCAATAAGACTTATTTCGTACTTGTTCAGTTGTTGATGGTTTATAGTCACAAAAACTCATTGAAAACATAGTCGGAAGTAACTGTGCTCGTCTTGTACTTTCGAAGAATTTGACCGGTGATTTTCAGTCTGTTTTCGTATTTGAAGATACGTATGAAATAGTCCACAAACATTCCTCACTTTGTAAAATAATGCAAATCATTCTTTTTACGCCTTACTTCCTAAAGTTAATAAAACTTAATTGTCTTATCTGGTGTCGCACAAGTATGTAGTGCGCGCCACGTTCTTTCGCCGCGCATTCTTACGACGTCAGCCACGAGCCCCTTCTGCTGCAACTCCGCTCGTGGCCACGATTGCTGCGTCGGACACTTGGGAATCAGGTAGGCACCAGTTAAGACTTGGCTATCGGATAGGCACTAGGAATCATCAGCAGGCAGGCCTCTATCTAAACTATGTATCAGCATTCTGCAGTCAAGAACTATGTAAAACTTAAGTATTACCAAGACTCCATGAAATATGTATCTTGTTCTAATTTAGCCAAGTGTTCTAGTTTCTGCTGTCCCACTGGCTGGTCACCTCCGTAACTGCACACGCGTGCATCCTTTATTCCTGTGTCGGTCTCTTCATTCTCGGCCACCGACACCCACGACAACCGGCGGAAACGAGACACAAAAGTGGCGACGAGGATGGGATACAAAACCTTCATCTACAACTATCATTATTCTACGGATTACGGATGGCAAACTTTAGAAACAACTGATTGGTTCTAGCGGCCATCTTATAGAGAGTTGTCCCGCTCACGTCGGAAACCCGGCCATGCCGTCGAATGTCGCCGCTTGTAGCAGCAGTGTCGCGTCGCTGGATGTCGCGCTAGAATGTGTAGCCTCTTGTGGTGTAGCCCACGCAGGCCGCCCCGGAAATCGCAGGTAACCGGCGGCCAATCGTGTCGCCCTGCGAAACCGGCCGGCCCACCCCAATGCAGTACAGCGACCCCTCGGGTGGCCAAATTTCTCCGAAACCCCGAAAGGAGTTGGCACCACACCGGATTCCTGTGATCTAGCCGAACGCCCAAGAGCCCTGACCCATGCTGCTCTACAACGCCGACTCGACAGTAAGGAAAGAAATCGAAATCAGAAGCACCACATCAAAAAGAATAACTAAATAAACCAAAACACCTGAATCCTAATGCAATTCTCCCAACCCATAGCAGAATATAGAAGTCAGGAGACATGTCAAATAAATTAATTTCATGCAACGAAAATCAAAATTAAGGAATTAAAATAATAAAGAGACACATGAAGTGAGAAACAAGAAAATTGAAGGACAAAAATGACCACCACCTTTCAACATATTATTAGAGGCGGATGACGACTCCTAGATAGTAAAAATACATGAGTCGGGCAGCAAGTACCCTGAGGACCGAACTGTTAATGGGGAGCGGTTGGTAGGCAATACTGTTCATTATTTCTACAATAAATAAAAATGAACTTTTGTTGAACGTTTCTATAGGTAATTACTGAATAAGTATTAATTGTGTAATCAAATTACTCAGATGAATTCAGTTGTTCAAATCCACGAATTATGAATTCTCTGCAGTAACTGCCATGCACTGAAAAAAATCACAATTAGGAGATAATTACACTGACAGCGAAAGAGAAAGTAAAAAGGACAGCATCAACTTTTATCCGATGATGGTAGATGCCTCATGGGAGATAGAAGGTGTACTGATAAAGGTCACAATGTCGTCTAATGATACAGAATACTGACATAGCCTACAGATTGCCATTTTGGGTACCCTTTAACAGAGAATGTTTACATCCATGAGTCTCAGTGTGATTCAACGTGAAGCAAATAGGCACCATGCCACGCAACCACCTTTCAACTTAAAACTGATTAACATCTTGAAAACAGACTAGAGCTAATAATTGCACTCATACTAGATTGCAAACCAAAAATTTTAACAAAAGAGCCTGCAGAGATTTTTAAATACTTTTTATATAGTACAAACAGATATAATTCTTTCCCCTCTCCTCGCAGTATGGTAAAGAATACTGCTATTCTGTGCACACTTATCAGGGTGTATTTTTTCCGATTGGTACAAATAGCTTCACGAGTTTCCATTACAGAACAGCTGACATTAGTGAGTGTGTAGTATCATTTTTGTGAACATAAGGTATAACAAGTATCACAAATTCGTTGAAAAACGCTTCATCGCCGGTTCCTCTTCTTTTTCTTTTTGCTGCACGTGGCGACTGCAATCGCTATACCTCGAGTTCCACATCTCCCAGCGCGGAAATGTTCGCTACGAAGGCAGACCTCGCGTCTCGGGCATGAGTTCTGAGAAATAATGTCATACCTTTCTCGACCTCGCCTTTGCGCAATATACTGGCACAATATTATTGAGCAATAAATATGGAACGTGTGAAGAAGACCCCTGAACTTTTCCAGAGTAAAAGCGCGTTTAACTTTATTGCACAAAATATCTTTCCTCGCCATCGCTTGCCGGCTTCTCCAAATGCCGTTACGCGTAACAACGATCTTTTTCCCGTTCTTCCGCATGTTAGCTTGAGGTACAAATGTCCAAGTGTTTGTGAAGCTTCAGGGACTTAACTGCGGGGTCATCAGTCCCTAAACTGCCGGCCGCGGTGGCCGAGGGGATTGAGGCGTTCCAGTCACGGTCCGCACGGCCACTACGGTCGGGGGTTCGAATCCCCCCTCGGGCATGGATATTTGTGCCGTCCTTAGTTGTAAGTAGTTCATAAGTAGTTTGTAAGTTTAGGGACTGACGACCCCGTAGTTAAGTCCCATAGACTCTACAAACATTTGAACATTTAGTCCCTAAACTTACAAACTACTTATGAACTACCTTATACTAAAGACGACACAAACATCCATGCCCGAGGGGGGATTCTAACCCCCGACGGGGAACGGCCTCGCGCATAGGAGCACAGAACCTCAATGCGCTTGGCCACTCCGCCGCGGCACTTGTGGCACGAAATGGTAACAAGATATTTCTTAGCTTTGTCAGAAATTTACTTACGAGATCACGTTTTGCTTTACCTGTATGTACTTCACAATATATAAAATGAAATTCAGCGAAGAAACTCTGCTCAGAAAAATGATTTAGTGTTCTTATAAACTGAAAAATCTCCAACTCGCCAAATGTGCATGTGTGTGTGTGTGTGTGTGTGCGCGCGCGCTAAGAGGTGGTTTTAATATACATTTTTACACAGGATGGCTTTCTCCCCCGTGAACAAAGTCTAGGAACTGGTAGAGAAAAGAATACAGAACGAAAAAGGGTCTAATGAACTTACAGCCCTCCATAAGTTTGAAAATACCAAGCTGCGTATTATAACGAAGCAAGATGGAAGTGTTCTATGTGAGGTATTGGTTAGAATACGGAATAGAAAGCTCAAATAACGGTTAATAATGACAGTATTGTACATTTAATTATTGTACATATACATTGATATTGGGACATACTAGTATTGCTCCGTTTTGTGTAAACCGACGTTACCTGTCCATGCAGTTCTACTAAACACTCCAAGTGGCGCGAGTAGATCGCATGGCTATGTACAGGTACACTGTTTACAGTTCTTTTCACTTGTAGTTGCGTTTGCATAATAATATAACACGCCGCGAAAGTAATTGAAAATGGCCCCAAAGTGCCAGGTTCCTTATGAATCACGGGTAATGATGATCACTTTTCACCAAGAAGGCAACAAGTCCGACAAATAGCAATGAAACTGAAGACTTCCATCAGCGGAGTTGTCCAAACCATTCACAGGCATCGAGAAACAGATTAAAAATTGACTGTGAATTGACTGCTGAACTAAACGCGACGAGGGATACAATGCTGAGTGAGTCAACAGTGGCCGGCCGCGGTGGCCGAGGGGACTGAGGCGCTCCAGTCACGGTCTGCACGGCCACTACGGTCGGGGGTTCGAATCCCCCCTCGGGCATAGATATTTGTGCCGTCCTTAGGATTAGCTAGTTCATAAGTAGTTTGTAAGTTTAGGGACTGATGACTCCGTAGTTAAGTTCAAATGTTCAAATGTTTATTAAGCGTATGGGACTTAACTACGGGGTCATCAGTCCCTAAACTTACAAACTACTTATCAACTACCTTATACTAAAGACGGCACAAATATCCATGCCCGAGGGGGGATTCGAACCCCCTACCGTAGTGGCCGTGCAGACCGTGACTGGAGCGCCTCAGTCTCCTCGGTCACCGCTGCCGGCCCCGTAGTTAAGTCCCATAAGCTATACAAACATTTATCATCATTTATCGAGTCAACAATAAGACGACGCCTGGCAGACAACATCCTCCAAGGTTATGTAGCAACAAGGAAACCACCGACCTCTCAATGTATATACTCAGTTTATCAGTCGTCGTTGAGGGTGTAGCATGAATAGTACAAAAAATTTACCGCTACCGGTTTTAATGGCTACCCAGTTGAAATGTGTTTTTAATAACAGTTACACAACGGGGGCCTGAAGATGATGTAGTGAAGCGCCGAAACCGGTCGCACAAAATTTGATAAAGAATTTGCATACAGTTGCCGGTATTTTCATCCATCTACGTAAAAACTGAAGTTTACAGGAAGTGCAGTTTGGCTAAGCAGGAGTGAGCAGAGGATAACTACAAGTGTATAGAAGAATGTAAAAATGTTCAAATGTTTGTATAGCTTATGGGACTTAATTACGGGGTCATCAGTCCCTAAACTTACAAACTACTTATGAACTAGCTAACACTAAGGACGGCACAAATATCCATGCCCGAGGGAGGATTCGAACGCCCGACCGCGACTGGAGCGACCGGCAGAAGAATGTATAACTAGGGTAAATATAGATAACGCCTACAGAAAAATAAGAGTTTAGAGACAAGAAAAGCAGCTGCTTGAATATGGATGTCTCAGATGGAAAACCAGTTCGAAGCAAGGGAAAACTGGAAGGCAGAAGGATTAAGTACTGGGCCTATAGAAGGGAAATAAACGTAAGGGCAATAGTGTTAAAAACTGGGAAAGAGGAAGTTGAGGAAAATGAGACAAGAGATATGGTACTGCGAGAACAATTAGACAGTGCAGGTAAAGTCAGTTGAAAAAATATTTAAAAATGAAACGATGTTTAATTCAACTAGGAGTGTTTTCGTTCTGGAGGTGTTGCCAACTTAGAAAGTACAAATGTTCGTAAAAATAAAGTTACGAGCTAAATGTGTAAAATACAGTTTTAATAGAGGGAAAGATAGAGAAAATTAAGCTAATTAATGGAGAAACTATAATCAAGAAACTGACAAATTGGGTATTCTTTTCCTTCATATAATTATTATTACCATTATTATTATTATTTCTGAATCCTTATGGATCCTGATATTCACTAATATTTTTCAGTCGCGAACGTCTTGGTTTTTATAGCAAGAATTCGAGAACTATCTCAACGAGTTTTTTCAGAAAAATGTTTGGGAAATTCTGGCCTAGGTTATTTTAAAGTGCATCGTACAGCTATTACGGGAGTATGACTAATTGCAGTCGTTATTGGGTCTGATAAATTAATGCCGCCTGCCTTGGCGAGGAGATTATTCGGACTGTCGTATTTTATACCTGCCTGCCAGAACTTTATTCCCTCTGTGCTTGCGTGCCGAATTTAACTTCTGGCCGTAGGCCGTAATTAATGTGCTTTTAAAGTGGAAACAAAGACCAATGAACAAAACGTTCTTTTACCAACATTCTTTACAAACTCAAGTTTCTATATAGGCTTGCAATCCTCTTTCTCGACTTGCTGGTGCTATGTATGGCCCGCATATCTCTCTCTCTCTCTCTCACACACACACACACACACACACACACACACACACACACACACACACACACACACGTACACTCACACGGGCAGGTTACACACGCCGGTCAATCTATAGCACATGATCATCCCAGCCAATATCTAGTTTTCACATTAATATGGCTTGTGGCCTACAAGCGCGACTTCAACACGTAGAGGTAACGGTTAAACTCTTGGGATAAAGTACGACCTTGCCTTGATGGATGGGCTTTTAACTAATAGTACCACAAGTTGTGTATGACGTGGACGTCATTTGCCGACAACCACTTTCAAAAAAATGTTCAAATGTTTGTATAGCTTATGCAACTTAACTACGGGGTCGGGGTCATCAGTCCCTAAACTTACAAACTTTTTATGAACTAGCTGACACTAAGAGGGGGGCAACCATTTTCCTTATGCCGCTTACGTCGCCATCTAATGATAAAGTTAGGAAAAGATTTTAAGAAGTTGTGTGTGTGTGTCATTTGTTGCATCCTTCGTCAAGAATGTCCCATTCAATTCTGCAGTCATTCTGCCTCGTAATTGTTTTTATACAGCATTTTGAAAGTGGAGCTTTAATTATTATGGGCACCTTGTATATACAAACACAAACGGATACATAAACACATACTGTGTACTTATAATAAAATATACGGGAAAAATACTCATAAATTCGACACGTAATCATACGGAGAGGACTCACAGTGTTTGTCGGCTCATATAAGAACCATTTATTTAATTTTATGTCTAACAGAAAGTTGCCTGTTTTAAATCTGTAATTAATTATTTGAGTAACTAGAACTAGGTATAAACTTTCAGAATAACTAACAAAATTACTGTCACATAAAGGGCAAAATGCATGTCCAATAAAAATTGAACGTTGCAATACGCTAAAGTTGTTTCGTTTTGTTAAGTAAGTCGTATAAATAAATGAGAGTTTACATAATAAGCAAGGGACTTTAGTGAGCTAATTACGGTGATGGAGGGTATAATAAGAGTATCGACGTCTCGACTAGATTTCCATTATACGAATCTGATTCTTCTGCATTATAGAAGCTATTTGTTATCTTCAACGATGAGAGCTTGTAGTGTAACGAGTTTACACTACGAGATCAATGGTGCAAGTAGTACCAACGAAAAGATGTCGTTGCAAACACTTTAAGTTGAAAGAGAGCGGAGTTTCTGTCGCGCGCTGTTTCGGTATGTCCAGGTGGCTGACTACATACGCGAGTGGAAAGTCGGCGTCGCGCTGCCTGTTCGAGGAGATGCGATACATATAGCGGCCAGCTCCTAACGACAAGGAAGTCTGTGGTGTTAAAAGTGCTAAGCAAAATATTTATTCTTTGATTAGTATGAAAGAGACATTGTTTTGTTCTTATTAAAAGAGATTCATTCATTCTGATATCGGCATGCTTGAAGTATGTAATATTAAAAACTTTCGAAGTAGTAGTTAAACTCGCAGTGTACTAAGGAATGAAAAGTTGTGTACATGTTAATCTACATCTACATCCATACTCCGCAAGCCACCCGATGGTGAATGGCGGAGGGCACCCTGAGCACCACTATCGGTTATCCCTCCTATTCCAGTCACGTATTGTTCGCGGAAAGAAAGATCGTCGGTATGCCTCTGCGTGGGCTCTAATCTCTCTGATCTTATCTTCATGATCTCTTCGCGAGATATACGTAGGAGGGAGCAATATACTGATAGATTCCTCGGTAAAGGCATGTTCTCGAAACTTCGACAAAAGCCCGTACCGAGCGACAGAGCGTCTCTCCTGCAGAGTCTTCCACTGGAGTTTATCGATCATCTCCTTAACGCTTTTTCGATTACCAAATGATCCTGTAACGAAGCGTGCTGCTCTTCGTTGGATCTTTTCTACTTCCTCTATCAATCCCACTTGGTACAGATCTCACACTGGTGAGCAGTATTCAAGCTGTGGGCGAACAAGTGTACTGTAACCTACTTCCTTTGTTTACGGACTGCATTTCCTTAGGATTCTTCCACTGAATCTAAGTCTGGCATCTGCTTTACCGACGATTGATTTTATATGCTCGTTCCATTTTAAATCACTCGTAATGCCTACTTCCAGATAATTTATGGAATCAACTGCTTCCAGTTGCTGACCTGCTATAGTGTAGCTAAATAATACAGGATCTTTCTTTCTATGTAGTCGCAGCACATTAAACTTGTCTACATTGAGATTCAATTGCCATTTCCTGTACCAAGCGTCAATTCGATGCAGATCCTCCTGCATTTCAATACAATTTTCCATTTTTACAACCTCTCAATATACTACAGCATCATCCGCAAAAAGCCACATCCGATGTTATCCGCAAGGTCATTTTTATATATCGTGAATAGCAACGGACTCACGACACACCCCTGTGGCACACCTGACATCACTCTTACTTAATAAGATTTTATTCAAAATATACGTCTTAAAAGAAGAGTGGTTTTTGATTTGAAATTACAAATATGAACTTAGAATTGTAGCCACTTCTCTCCACTAGAAACCCGCAAAGAAGATTGATCCTTTCCGAAAGTGCATGGGTGAGGGGCACCGAATAACAACATCCCTTTTTTAAAAATAACAAGAAGAAATTCTCCAAACAAGTAAGTGAGAAAGGACGTACACATCAAGTCACTCTCATACAACTAAATCCACAAATAAGCTTGGTACACGGCAGGGTTTCGTCGACCGTTCTTTCAATTAGAGTGATAATGAATGTTTGATAGGTAAACTTTACCGACGTGGTGGAGTTGCGAACTGATCTCAACGGAAGAAGAGATAGAAACATTGTGAGATCCACTGTCACTGCAAGTGGTAAGTAAAAATTCCGTGAAACATTTATTGCGACAGAATACGATTTACTGTACGATTATTTCATGAGTGTTAAATATTCTGTCAGCATGAAGTAATGCGCCTTACGTTTACATTCTCGTTACATCGTTACACCATGTTTGTGGTACGAAGCTTCTACTTGGAAAACCAATTTCTGATCTCAAAAAATATTACATAACTACATAGTAACTGCTTGCTACAATGTTTGTAAAATAGTCGACAAGCACGTATTTTACGGAAGTGGATTAGCTTTACTGACCTGTCATCGAGATCCCTCTGCGTAGTTTCTGGCACAATCTTATAATAGCCCAGGCAGTCGTTGCTACGCAACGTAGCTTAGCGCTGCAACAGCGCGTAACTCACCTGCAACACAAAGAGGAGAGTCAGTCAAAGAAACGAATATTAAAGTATATACACATCTCTGAATGGTTCTTACGTCAGATACTCATAAACAGGAATAAAAATAATTCTTCTTTCTTTTAGTGGCCTCTTCCAACGCAGTTGCAGTTATACAGTTTGTATAGGTTAGGTTACCGACTTTTGGAAATGTAAAGTAGTCTGCTTGAGACCAGACGGGTATCGGTTTGTTTTAAAGCATCTTCAGTCGTCAACTGAACAGAAAATATATCTTTTGTTTTACGTTTTTGTGTCGTTTTCAGTAAATTCGATGATGAACAGTTCTCATGTTATGGGTTTATTTTATTCTATAAGATTAATCCCTTTTTTATGTTGCCCTCTTCACGTGTTTTTGTAGCATATTGTCACTTGCTGTTACTATTTACAATTACACTGTATAGAATTACACTTTTTTTAAAATAGTTGTCAAGTGGAAATGGCGAGTTTTCGACAACTTTTATGAAAGAAGTGGAATTGTAAATAGTGTAATTACAAATATGTTCCTGAAATCCAACGAAACATGACGAAGCTTTTGAACATCATCCCAAAGGAAGACTTTGTCGGGGAGGGGGGGGTGTTCGAATCCCCCCTCGGGCATGGATATTTGTGCCGTCCTAGTTCGTAAGTAGTTCATAAGTAGTTTGTAAGTTTAGGGACTGATGACCCCGTAGTTAAGTCCCATAAGCTTTACAAACATTTGAACATTTTTGAAGACTTTGTGCAAAGTTTCCAGGACATGTATCACAAAGCTCAGCGGTGCACAGTTATGGCAGGTGACCATTTCGGAGGACAGTAAGATAGCGATAGTTCATAGTTCATCGACGTCAGTGTTGCAGGACTATTCTCCGAACTTAATTGTCAGCTGCTGTACCTCTGTCAAAAAACATTTACGACTAAAATAATAGTTCTTATTATTTTTTATACATCCGAGGCTTGTTTTAGTGTTGAAAGCATGCTTTAATCCACCGCTGGCCAGCTACGCCTAACACGGCTTCACCAGAGCCCCGTTTGCCGCCGCTTTTCAGGGTTCCTGTAAGGCCTTCACAGCTGCAGTAGCGGTCACGGAACTCGCATAGTCTCCACTGTACTTCACCCTTACAGACAATCCCTTACTTCGCGCTGTTGCCCGTCTCCCACGACGTGGACGAGGGATTGGCCTTGTGGGAGACGGGCCTGCAATGGTATGGCCATGTAATGAGAATGGATAGCACAGGAACAGCTAAAAAGTACTTCAGAATGGAAGTGGGAGGAAGAAGACCAAGAGGAAGGCCAAGGAGACGATGGATAGAGGCAGTTAAATCAGACATAGAGAAGAACGATTTTAACTGGGATGATGTCCAAGACCAAATGTTATATCAAGATCGGATGAGATGGAGAGCGCTTGTTAGCCACACCCGGGAAACTGGAGATGGAAAATGATGATGATGATGATTATTTTTTATCGAGCCTTTGTATAAATAACGACGGAGAAACAAAAGAACACATAACGTATTCAGAAGTACTTTCAAGTGCCAGAAGGGCGTGGAACCTGCACAGCATTGCGTTAAAACTAAATTTAAGAACGAGTGGAAAATAAAATGCCTGTAAGCAACAAATTTTTGAACGAAGCAAAAATGTTTCCTTTCAAACATATTACCACAAAAAAAAGAAAAAAAAAAGGCCTAATCGCTTGAGCTTAGCATATACGGCTGCGTTATACAGAAGGGAAACTAAGAACTGCAGAGTAACAGGATAACAAATCCGTTACAATGATGTTGGGAGATATGTGAGTAGTCGGGGTCTGGAGAAGGACCAACATTTTCCCTCCGATTTGAGGCGCAAGGGCAGAGCGTCTCTGGACGGATGCAGCAGTCGATCGCACAGCCTTGTAAATGGCGAGGGCGGAGTTTAATGGGGCGGAACAGCAGCGCCTTGTAGCAGCCGGCCCACTAGCCGGCTCATCGGGAGGACGTGGCCGGAGCAGCCGATCGCAGCGCGCTGGCCATCCATCACCCACGAGGGTCGGCCCGTGGTCCGTGCAGCCGTCTGTGATCTACGGTCGCGCCACGGACAGAACCTGAACAGAATGAGCAGTAGAGTTGGACAATACGATTCTTTTTTAGGAATCGATTCTTGCGATTCAATCCCACACTGTGAATCGATTCCTACGATTAGTTCACGATTCTTTCGAGATTCTTTAGTCTGCATAGGCACGATTCTTACTTCTACATCCTGCTCATAGATGGCAATACATGTCTACGATACGTTCAAGATTCTTTCTGGTGTGCGACGGCACGAATCTTACAGAATGCCGGAAAGGAGATAATATGGTTATCGGATTTTTTAATATGTATAGTGCATAAAGTTCAGACTTAGAATAATAATGAGGCGAAGCCATTCGATTCAGCTCTCAAAAATTCTCGAGAGAAACTCTTTGAAATTTTGCGAGCGGATATAAATACATATTACACTACCAGCTATTTCTGCTGTCATCGTGGCTCATTTAGTAGCGTTGTAGGTTTAGTGAAAGTAGGTCACTTTTTCGAATCCTGCTGTAACCTTATTAATTTGTTTCGTTCTGTTTGAATACTTCGGTCATTTAAATATTAATTTCATTAAATCTATGGTAATTAACACATATCTCATCCTTATGAAATAGTTATTATGTAAAATCAATTAGTTTAAGGAAACACGTATATAAAAATAAACATTAAAAATAAAAATCCGTCTCTAAATATTAAATTTATTTCGAGATACAAGAAATTAGCGTTTATTAAAATGTTTCTTTTTTGTAAAATCGGTTTCTTTCAGGAAATTTGAACATAAGAACCAAAATGGTAAAACAGATATTTGAGATGGTTTTAAAACATTTAAAATCGCGTTTTTATATAAAAAGAATATTTTTGTAACATTGACTTTTTACGAAAACTACAACTATGTAGATGAACTCAAAAATCTTAAACCTCTCTAAGCACAAAATATAATCCAAATCGTTACAGCCATTTCCGGGATACGCGAAATATAAATGTGTAAGAATTGCTCGTTTAAACACATAATATGTAAACTGTATAAAAGACGCATGGTCGTATGTATTGGCAGCTGTGTACTTCGCTGCGTTTTGTTTCTATCATCTGTAATTCGTGAATAGGCTAATAATTAACGGCCCACGTTCTTCGTTCTGTTCTTCGTTTGTTCACATGCTTTCTGGCTTTCGTAATCATTCGGCACGATTCGCCACTTGCTTTCGAATCATGAATCGTTAGATCTTGGAATCGTCACGAGACACGATTCTTTAGAACTTCGATTTGTCCCCCCTCTTGACGTCTCTCCGGCATTCAGAATCATTCGGCACAATTCGGCATGATTCGGCAGTCGCCTTCGAATCGTGAATCGTTGGAACTTGGAATCGTCAGGAAACAGACGATTCTTTTGAACGACGATTCTTCCGGATCACGATTCGATTCTTATGATTCTTTGTTTGTATTCGTTAAAACGAACGACCCATTCACGAATCGCCACAACTCTAATGAGCAGCACAGAGGTACAGAAAGCGACGGCGCCGGCAGTCTCACATTTGCTCATATGCAAGCCCACCGAAAGAACAATTCTTTATCACACACCAGCAATCGGATGTCGTCTCACCTCTCAGAGCACTGTCAAACAGTTTTCAATCACTTTTCGCACAATAGGACAACAGCTCATATGAGACTCCTGCATAAAAAGCAGGATTTAAGAGGGAATGAAAATCAAACGAAACTGCTTGATTCCAAAGAAATTTTCAAGTCTTATACTTCAATATTGTCTATATGGTGTGCAGTAGCGTCTGGTGCTTCAGATGACTGGGGGTTCACTTCTTTAAGTGCCGGATCTTGATTGTGTCCCCTCTCCCCGCTCAGCGTTCAAAGAGACAATCTGGCGGATCTCTGCGAGTGGCGTCGGGGGAAAGCGTTTAGGTTTGCTCTCCCCCCGTTTCCTTAGATATATTTTCGTTAAAAGATCAGCAGAATGTCTTACCTCGGCTTGTTTGAGCTTTCTTCAACTCGAGCTCAGGCGCCGGCCTACCAGGCTTCTTTATTTCAACATTTTGTTCCAAGTTTAAAGCTGAGCAATTTGTTTCTAAAAGATACTGAACGTTGTTCATTTTTATTTGATAATAAACCCCAAGAACATATAAATAGCACAATGACACTAAAACACAGTAAGTAGCTGTAAGTAGCTGATTACACTGTTAAGTGACTGTAACAAAATGAATGTCTGCTCAACCTGTTGACAGATGTCAGAGTGGTGGACTGACGAGTCCCATGTGTCAGTTGACGTCCGATGATTTCCCAGACGACCTCTGTTGAAGATCAGTTTGAAGATCTTGCTGGATGGGGAAGTTGCTGTCACGCACGGAGGGCTGCGCGCTATCAGGCGCCCAGGCGAATTATTGTATTAAATTTATCCTTATATTGTCACTCCATCCCTTTCTAAGCCTTTCTCTTGGTCTCTTTCAAAAATGTTCAAATGTTTGTAAATCTAAGAGACTTAATTGCTTCGGTTATAAGTTTCTACGCTTACAAACTAACGACAACACACACACACACACACACACATCCATGCCCGAGGAAAGCCGGCCGCGGTGGCCGAGGGGACTGAGGCGCTCCAGTCACGGTCTGCACGGCCACTACGGTCGGGGGTTCGCATCCCCCCTCGGGCATGGATATACGTGTGCCGTCCTTAGTGTTAGCTAGTTGATAAGTAGTTTGTAAGTTTAGGGACTGATGACCCCGTAGTTAAGTCCCATAACCTATACAAACAACATGCCCGAGGAAGGACTCTAACTTCTGAGTAACCCCGCGCTCTGCAGCAAGGCGCTTTAGAGCACTCAGCTACTCCTCCGCGTTTTTTCTGCTACAATCTAAGACCATGGGGCTAGCTAGTTCAGGACAGCGGTTCTCGTTCATCATTTCAACATGTCCCAACCATTTCAATCTTCTGCTTCTAGCTAATCCTGCTATGTTGTGGTCAGAATATAGATTATACAGTTCTTCATTGTGTGGTTTCCTTCATTCCTCAGTCAAATAATCTTGTATTGGCCCACAGATTTTTCTGGCCATTCGCCTCTCGTATATTAACAACTTAATAAGATGTTGTATATTTGTACTCCAGCTTTGCCAGCCGTAGAGAACTACAGGGACAAACAATGACTTATATAATGGTATTTTTATTTTTCTGAACACATTCCAAGATTTCAAGACAATATTCAATGTAAAGAGGGTCCCGTTTCCAGCTTGAATTCTGGCTCCTATTTCTGATTTACTTGACCAGTCTTCTGATAAAAATGCACTTCTTTAGTATCTCGGAACTAGTTCCATTTATTTGTATTTGTAAAATAATTTAGTAAGCGGTGTCTTCCTACCTGCATATATCCCATTTTGATAAGTTTCTTTTAAGGCCAAGTTTTTCGGCTGCAGCTTCTACTGCAGTTTTTAAGTTCATTCTGCGACTGGGACATAATTACAATGTAATTAGGAAAGACTAAATTGGCTATATTCATTTCATATACTAAAATATCTGAGTGATTTATATTTTTGAGCTTTATCGTGACCTTTGCAAAGGCTATAGCAGATCAACTCGGTGATAATCCGTCTCCTTGTCCTACGCCAGTTTTGACCTAGAACCCTTAGGTTATTTTATTTTCTATTTTTACTTTTTTGTTTCGTTGATAGATAGTCCTATTATTACAACAAGTTGTTTTCGGAAATCCGAACTCGACTAATAGGTCCAGTACGCTTTTTGGAAGTAAATAAACATGCAGTATAATTAATGCACAAACTCCTGCACTTTTTTCCTGCTAGAAAACCTTGTTGATATTGTCCTATGACTTCAATGGCTAAAGGTAGGGTCCTTGCTAGGAGACAGTTTGAAGAGACTTCGTAAACAAAATCTACTAAAGTTGTTACTCTGTAATTATCACATATAAGTTCATCTTTCTTTTTATGGATTGGTCATCCTAAAGCCACTTTCCAATTACGCGGGAACTCTTGCTTATTCAAAATAATTTCTTTCAGTTGGTGAACTATTTGTGCAGCTTTAAGTAGCACAGCCGATATACCTGCCTCACCTTCACTTCTTCCATTTTTCAGGCGAGGGAGGGGGCATTCTGGATCTGTCGTAGCTTGTCCAACCTGTTCAAAAACTTCATTCGATACATCTACATTCAACAGTTCACTAAATTATTCTGCCCATATTCCTGCAATTTCCTATTGCCCGTTAACAGCTTTCTATGTCTCTTTTATTCATTTGTGTTGACTTCTAGGTCCATGCCTAAGGAACTTTATCTTTCTGTATATACTTTGCTTATACTCTCATGAAAATCTGCTTACCCTTCTTCCATTAGATCTTTAATGTATTGTCTCTTAACGCGTCTAAAGGTTTCTGCATCAAACACAGCCTTGCCTTCACATATCTTCCACTTTGAAACCACAGCTCCTTCATTCTTCGTCTTTATTGGAGTGCTACTTCGCATTCCTCATTGAACCATATTTTATTTCTTCTCTGTCTTTCGGAAATAAATGTCTGTGCAAATTCTGTTATTGTTCACTTCAAACTGCTTCACAAGGACTCCAAGCCTTCGTTGTCTGTTCTATTTGTTTCTTCATTTAGTACTGAAAATGGATTAGTAAGTGGAAAAATTTCAACACCCATATCTTACGCGCCCCCTTGTCGTTATCAACCCTCATCCACCATAGTGCTCAATGGGAGACTGATAACATTTACCACATCCAAAACTATTCTTTTGCGATGTGTAGTTTAGCGGCAGAGTGAAATATAGGTGCAAAGATACACTATGTCCCAAGTTCAAGGGGTATAGGCGTACTTTTGTGTGGTGTCGCACAGTCTGAAGTGCGCGCCACGTACTTTCGCCACGCGCCGCCATGCAAGCACGGCGCACCTAGTTGAACTATGTACCAGCATTCCACTAGTCTGCTGCCCTCCAAGTTTAGTATTGTATTATTTCTACGAAATATGTATCTTGTACTAATCTAGCTTAGTGTTTCCAGTTTCTGCTGTGCCACTGGCTGGTCACCTCAGACTCTGTACCCGCACACGCGTGCATCCTATTTCCCTGTGTCGGTCTCTCTGTACTCGGCCGCCGACACCTAGGACAACCGGCGGCAACGAGACACAAAACTTTGTATATCTATTTACCATGCATATTAAACAGTTGAGACGCATTGAATGGTTGGAAAGTATAAAATAAATTCAACTCTTATAAAGCCTATGATTTTGTAATGCTAAACCCCTAGTATTCACAAAAGCACTGGGCGGCGATAAGCTGAACAAGAATTTACAACACTATTCTATAATATCAAATGTTCAAATGTTTGTAATTCTATCGGACCAAACTGCGTGGTCATCAGTCCGTAGCTTACAAACTACTTAAACTAAGCTAAATTAACCTAAGGACAACACACACACCCATGCCCTAGGGAGGACTCGAACCTCCACGGCGAGCAACCGCGCGCTCCGCAGCGAGACGCTTTAGACCGCTCGTCTACTCCACCGCGGCGTTCTATAATATGCTGCAGCTTTGTGGTGTCGACTTTTCGGTACCGCTCTTCACGAAACTGCACTGCCAATTTGACGTTTCTTTCATACAGCCCTCTCGGTTTTACAATTATAATGGCAAACATACCATTATAATAAATCTTCCGCCGCGCTGCCGAGTGTTGTTTCTCGCTCGCTCTGGTGTCGGAATAATTCTGTGTAGGCCGTTCCGTGGCCTCCTTTTGCCGTCTCTGAAGGCAGCTGAGAACTGCGATGGAGCTGGCTTATAAAGCGACTGCTGCGCCTCTCTTTCTGCAGCGATGTGTGTGTGTGTGTGTGTGTGTGCGTCGAGTCGCGAATGAGAAATGAGGCGGGCTGCGACAGCTGGGGCCTTCGCCTGCATAAATAAGCCCTTCTCCTGCCACCCCCTGTGGACGCCTCCAGCTAGCAGCCAGGCCAGGCCGCACTCATAAAGAAATTCCGCCGGCACCAGCCGTTACGTGATCCGCTTCCACAGGGTCTTCTGGCGCTGAATGTGGCCGGGCCCACACGGCTCGTCAGACGCCATGGCCCGCGCTCCGTTGAACCTCAAAAGCGACAGAGGTCAGCCGACTGCCGAGGGAGAGGTCGTTAAGAGACGTGGATAACGACGGGGGTGGAATTAGGGGCTGCTCTTTGCGAAGGGTCCACCCCAGTGTAGCGTACCGTCTCACAATTGGCTCATTTAATTTTCGTGCAAGATGTCCGAGGGAGGAATGGTCAACATTCAGCGATACGACAAGTTGGATTATTCAAAGGGAAATGTCTACTATCATGGGTTCTAAAGTGCATGACTTAAGATCTATGAGCACTCACTCAGCATAACGGAAATATTTTACAGTAGTGAAGATGAAAAAGTGCTCTTCGATTTTAGTGTTTGAAGATGGCCTTGTAAACTGAAAACCGGTTAAATAAATAAATAATAATAATAATCAAATAGAACAAAATTGTGCTTTTTACTTCAATGTGATGATATACTACCAAAAATCGATGAAAGAATCAGTGAAAAGGTCCTCAATTGCTTTAAATTTGTTAGGGTAATTGAATTGAAAAAAAAAAAAAAAAAAAAAAAAAGAATCAGAATTTTGTGTAACTTTCACAAGTTTATTTTAATTCGTTAACACATTTTCGGTTTACGAGGCCATCTTCAGTCTTTACTATCTTATTAAAGAACTTACAATATTTAGATACAGACTTCAAAGGTATGTTATTCGTTTACGAAAATTAAAATACACATTTTGTATTTGTTCTACTGGTTTGTTTATTTTGCGATCGATTTTCGGTTTCTTAGGCCATCATCAGACATTTACTGAAGTTTAGTCAAAGAACTTACGTTATCATGAGCACTCATTCAGCAAAAGGGAAATATTTTACAGTAGTGAAGATGAAAAAGTGTTCTTCCATTTTAATGTTTGAAGATGGCCTTGTAAGCTGAAAACCGGTTAACTAAAAATCATGTAAAACAAAATTATGCTTTTTACTTGAATGTGATGATATACTTCCAAGGATCGGCGGAAGAATCAGTGAAAAGTTCCTCATTTGCTTTCAGTTTGTTAGGGTTACTCAATTAAAATAATAATAATAATAATAATAATAATAATCATGTAGAACAAAATTGTGCTTTTTACTTCAATGTGATGATATAATACCAAGAATCGATGGAAGAATCAGTGAAAAGTTCTACATTTGCTTTCAGTTTGTTAGGGTTACTGAATTAAAATAATAATAATAATAATCATGTAGAACAAAATTGTGATTTTTTACTTCAGTGTGATGATATAATACCAAGAATCGACGGAAGAATCTGTGAAAAGTTCCTCATTTGCTTTCAGTTTGTTAGGGTTACTGAATTAAAATAATAATAATAATCATGTAGAAGAAAATTGTGCTTATTACTTCGATGTGATGTTATAATACCAAGAATCGACGGAAGAATCTGTGAAAAGTTCCTCATTTGCTTTCAATTTGTTAGGGTTACAAACACAATTTTGTGTATCTTTCACATGTTTATTTTAATTCGTTAACAGGTTTTCGACTTACAAGGCCATCTTCACACTTACAATGTTTAGATACAGACTTCAAAGGTGTGTTATTCGTTTACGAAAATTAAAATACACAATTTTGTGTTTGTTCTACTGGCTTGTTTATTTTGCGATCGATTTTCGGCTTCTTAGGCCATCATCAGACATTTACTGAAGTTTAGTCAAAGAACTTGCGTTATCATGAGCACTCATTCAGCAGAAGGGAAATATTTCACAGAAGTGAAGATAAAAAAGTGTTCTTTCACTTTAATGTTTAAAGATGGCCTTGTAAGCTGAAAACCGGTTAATTAAAAAAAAATCATGTAGAGCACAATTTGTGCTTTTTATTTCAATGGGATGATATACTACCAAAAATCGACGAAAGAATCAGTGAAAAGGTCCTCATTTGCTTTAAATTTGTTAGGGTAACTGAATTTAAAAAAATCACAATTTTGTGTATCTTTCACAAGTTTATTTTAATTCGTTAACAGGTTTTCGGCTTACAAGGCCATCTTCAGACTTTGCTATCTTATCAAAGAACTTACAAGGTTTAGATACAGACTTCAAAGGTATTTTATTCGTATACGAAAATTAAAATACACAATTTTGTATTTGTTCTACTGGTTTGTTCATTTTGCGATCGATTTTCCGCTTCTTAGGCCATCATCAGAAATTTAGTCAAAGAACTTGCGTTGTGAAAAACCAGAAGAGATGTTACATGCAGATAAAGAAATTATCTTGTTTTATGGAGCAGTTACAATGTAAATAAATATTTAAATGAAAATTTCTAAATTAATAGTACTGCAAAAAGGAAACGTTGATACTATTCATCGAGAAACAGAGATAACGTAACAATTTCTTGACAACAATGACTACAGGGAATAAAATTAAATAAATCTAAATTTTGAAGGGTTGTTCCAAACACAAGGTGACACAAAACATAATCAATACAGAATAAATATTAGAAACCTGGACACTCTTATAACTAAATAAATGGGAAAAACGTAGATTTGGGATGGAGGGTACAGGTGGAGTGCATTGGAGAATCGCGAAGCTTAACAAATCTGAGGTGTGCACTCGAACTGAAAAACATATTCAATTATAGTGATTACAATTAAATAATGAATTATTGTTTTATACTTAGATTCAAGCACATATGGAATATCATCTTTGGCTCTACTGTGGTAGTACAATGAAACAGTTAAAAATAGACAGTCATTAATAAATTATAAGTTGGTAAATCTATGTGTGTAACATTTTAAACAATTAACCATTCTGATAAGTAAATTACTTGAAAACTCGTTGAAAAATACTTTAAGTACCTTTTACTTTGATTTTATATTGTGGGATGTAATGAAAAGCAATGAATAAACCTGAACTATGAAATAAAATACTTTACATATATAACATACACACATTAAAAATTTTAATTAATAAATTACTTAACCAAACTTCAAGGAATATTTTTGGAAATTTGGAGAACATTCCCACAATAAACTTTAAACTGGGAAATGTACTAATGTAGCACTTTCATTACATAAATATTCAACTGAAATAAATTACTCAAATTAATTTTTGGAATATTTAATTAATGAAACTTAAGTTTAAGATTTTTCTCGTTTATTCCCCATATTTTCTTAGCAGCTTGGTCAAGTAATTTATTAATTGAAATTGTTAATCCATCAAAAATGTTGTATATGTAAACTTTTTCAGTTAACAGTTAAAGTTTATTCCTTGTTCTACATTACCTCCAACAATGTAACTTCCCATTTAAAAATTCTTTAAAATATTCTCCGACAGCCTAAAAATGTAAGTTTTTTAGTAATGGTTAATTGTTTAAAATGTTACATAGAATTTGCGGCTTAAAATTAAGTTTATTCCTCAACGTCCCTCCTGTATACTTATTTTTAATTGTACTACCACACTAGACCCAAAGAAGACATATCCTATGTTCTTGAATCTGAGTCTAAACGAGTACCGGTTAACAAATTAACATAAACTTGTGGAACATATACAAAATTGTGATTTTTAATTCTGTAGGAAGATGACTCACAAGAAGAGACAGGAGAATCAGTCAAAATAATTTTTTGGGTTACATAGCTACATTTCTGTGCTTAATAAATGTTCAAATGTTTCTTAAGCTTATGGGACTTAACTGCGGGGTCATCAGTCCCTGAACTTACAAACTACTTACGAACTACGTTATACTAAACACAGCACAAACATCCATGCCCAAGAGTGCATTCGAACCCCCGACTGGGAACGGTCGCACGCACCGCAGCATGGCGCCCCAATGCACACGGACATTCCGCCGTGGCTATGCTTAATAAAAACTGGACATTTGTTGTATGGCATTTTTACTGCAATTTGTCTATACTAGCAACTCCGAAAACATTTACTAATACTCCTGTAACACCCTGCATACTATGCCTATTATACGTTCTGGGACGAACACAATATTTTTGTATCTACTTATAGTAATACCAGATAAACAATGATGCGAATTATGTTTGTTATTCCTACAGACAGAATGCTATTTACAGAGCAATAAATTGATGATTTTATTACATTTAATTCCTCAAAAAATGCACATATTGTCATATTAATGTGAAATGAGATAAATTTGTCTTCGCAAAAGTTTGGGGACAAAATGTATAGATGAACAAAAAACTACAAAACAATGATGAATTAGTACTTTTTACTTTTATAAAAACTTTTGTAACACTTGTTTCAGTCATCTTACCACACTTTGTACAAGCTTCTGTAAGTACGAAATACTTAGATTTTCCCATTCTTCTTGTAGTCGTCTCGTAACGTTTTGATTGGATGTATCGGGACTTTTCGGATATTTCTTTCTAACGCACCCCATAAATTGTCTATGGGGTCTATGTCCAGACTTTGTGGAAGGGATTGACAACTTTCGACAATTTACAGGAGTCACAACTGTACTATATAGGCGATATGTTTGGGGTCGTTGTCTTGATAAAATCCCCATATTTTCTGCGTTTTTCTTTAAATTCTTCCTTAGAATTTACAGCTATACATTTTTATCCATTGTTTGTGCTGACATACTACCCCAATCCGTAATACGGTCCGTGCCCTGTTTCACTGTAGCTTGCTCTTTGTTGGGCTGTCGCCAGATCGCTGTTCGTCCATCTGATCTTGATATGTTATATTTTGATTCATACCAAAAAATTACTTGATTTCATCACTCTAGGCTCTTGTTTAGGTGTTGCCTTGTTAAGAGCAGCTCTTCTTTATATTGACAGGACTGAGTTAAGGTTTTCTTCTTGTAGCTTACCCATGGTACTCGTCTGATTGTATCAGGACTGTGCTCCTTCCCAAAGTCTTCCTCAGCCTCAATGGCAGTTCATTTAGCTGTGTTTCGTGGATCTTTATTGATCTTTTGTACTATTTCCCTCTCTTCTCTCCTAAGAAATATCCTAGGACGGCCTGTCTGTGGCAGATTTTCTATCCTGTCTTGATATTTATGTCGACTGACCATGTTCCCTACAGTATTTCACTTTATATTCAGTAACGTTGCTATTTCTCGACAAGTTCTTCCTTTTTCGTGGTGGAATATTACTAACTGTCTCTGTTCAAAAGTTCTTTCTTTCCACATAAAATTGCCAAAAAATACACATGTGTTTTCTGTAAGCTGTTAACCGGTAATGACAGACATTGCAGGAAGTAAAGAATAACACAGATATGGCGCATACTAACACTGTTGCCAACATTTGTCGCAAAACATTTGAAGTGCAGATTTTCATATCTCACAGTAAGAAATAAGTGTTGTTCTGTTGCAAACAAAGAAACATATACGGTTACACTTATCATAGACAATAATTACATGTACAACTAGCAGATGTACATTTTATTTCCCTATGAAGTACCATAAATTATTTAAGACCAAGACATTATGCGCACAATGCCTGTCCCAGAACTTTTGAAGGCTCCATATAAAAATGAATATTTGTATCTATGTCTTTTTCTAAACAATTCATCCGATTTCCATCAAACTTTGGTGAGTTGTTCTCTGTACGCTCACGACTTTTCCTAACTTTAAAACAAAATGTTGTGACACATAATTGAAAAGATATTACGTCTTAAACAATGACATGCCACCGCGCGAAAATACCCAGACTGCTGCATCCAGTATTTGAGAATGAATGTAGTGGTGTTTCAAACAAACTTTACATGTAACTTCAAAGCTAACTGAAAATGAGAACAGAAAAAAAGAAGTTTACTGATTGTTACACTTTCGATTTACTTGCTGTAAAACTGCCGCATCAGACATTACGTTTATCTTGTTATTTCTCTATTTCTGAAATAACTCATTTAAAAAACGTATTAAAATTAAAAGTATATAACACCACGGGCATAATCCACTGCAATGTTGTAACAAAATTTCAAAAGAATCGATCAAGAACTTTAGGCGATTGAATTTTCTGTTCGTCCGTTTTTAATAGGAAATCGGACGTTTTTGACCTTATTTGAAATTTTGACACAACATTGCAGTCTAATACACGCATTACCAAACGTTAAGGGTACAGTAGATACCATATACAAATGCAACATAGAAATTAAATGCGAATTAATTAATAGCTAATAGTATAAAGTCATTTTGTAGGAACTTGATTTTAATAGTATACCTAAAGTTTTTTGTAGAATATTTATGAATCCCGACAAGAGCTCAAAAATCCGACATTTTGAAATTCTTTCTAGTGATTTTATCCTTCCAATCTGGCAACCGTGAGGCAGACACCACAGTGACAAGCTTGTGTTTCAGTTGACAGAATACATTACCTTCATTTGTCTAAGCATAAAGCAGACGATATTTGTCGAGTTTGCAGTCGATGCCACATTATAATTCCGCTCCAATTCCAGCCGAATACATCACATATTTATATAAAAGTGCAAAACAAGAAGCAAGCAAGCAATTCGCATTCACGTACAGAATGATGGAAATTCGGTTGCCAAATTACATGGCTGACAATGCAAAATCATGTACAAAACATATGAATGCGCAGACACGCAGCAGTTATATGCTCACAAACCAGAGATATACATTCAGGTTGTGTAGAGATTGCTGCTGCTATCTAATGAACACAGTGATCTCAAATGTCAACAGAATACACAAATGCCGAGCTTTGACTCTAGAAATATCCTGACAGTTTATTCTCTTAGGCTAGCAATTTTGTAAGTGTAGTTAGTTCTGTTACTCTTGATTTTCGACCTTTGAAAATATGTAATGAACGATTGATTACTTTAATAAATACATAATAGAGAAGTATAGTGTCGCTTATTGTTAAAGAGAACTCTAAGGCAAAGGAGTAGCGTTCAGATACATAAGTGAGTTACATTTGTATTCAGAAATAGTGTTTGTATCACATACGAGCGTTTGATGAATAAATCGCCGAACTGTAGATAGTACTTCTCGTGGTCAGATCTCGTTTACACTGATTTCCATTTAGAGTTCATTGAGTAGTGATTTCAGAATATTAAAGTCTCTGTATGTATGTAAAACTGTTAACTGGAAAGTGTGATAGATATACGTTCACCAATATGGAGGCAAGCGTCACGACTTCGTAATAGACAGTACTGTCTCCCGATTATCTTTGAGCTCACTGGATGAAAATCGTGTGATAGAAAGATAAAATTATAAATACGTTTTCGTACTAAGATTACAATGTCATGTAATATAGAAAGGGAAAACACAATTAATACCAACGGTTTCGTCAAATTTCATTAAATCATTATCCGTAATTTTTCTTTTCGCATTAAGGCTAAAAAAGTAACACTTCAATAAGATGCTCAACTGGAAACATAGTAACAGAAAAAATGTTGAAATGTTTGTAAACCTGATGGACCAAACTAAGGTCATCAGTCCCTAGACTTACAAACTACCTTTACTTACTCTAAGTACAAGACAAACACACCGATGGCTGAGGGAGGACTGGAATCAGTGGTGGGATCGGCATGCCAGTCCGTAGCAACGTCTGTAGTTTAACTGTTCAATCTTTAAGACTACCAGACGAATGCAGCTTTCACAGGAAACTTAAGCGAAGATTGAGTCAACATATAGGCGCATTAGGAAAAAAAATCTTAATTTTAAGCGTTTTCAGTAACCATTGTGTCTGTCTGTTCGTCTGTTAGAAAGCTCGCATCTCCAAACCTAACTCACGAATTTGCATGGAATTTTCACACATAACTTGAGCGTATCATGAGGTAACATCTAGACGTCGTTTCATAAAAATCGGATCAAGGAAAAAGAATCATAAGTGTAAGTTTTTTAAGACGTACGACAATCAGGGTTGTTTATCTCTTTGATTACGTTAATCTCCAAAACTACTCGACAAGTTCTCGTATGATTTCCTCAAGTAACGTGAGAGAGTAATATGGTTACCTAAGGGCTTAAATTCATCAAAATCGGATAAAAGAAAGTAAAGATATCATACTTTAAAAATTTGCCTAAAAGCAATCGTGTGTATGTGTCTGTATCAACAAATTTCAGGGGATTATAGGGGTAAGTTGGGGTAACATACAGGGTTAATTTCATCGGATAAGGGGAAGTAAAGATATCGTAATTTGAAGTTTTAGGTGTACGTTACGCTCATAAGTACAGCGTATTACAACAAAGAAACAAAAAACGAACTGGTAGTTAGAACTAATAGATTGCAGTGATGTGTTTTTTTTCCATGGTGCTGTTAGTTTCGCAGTGCACGAAAGAAATAATAGATGGCCATGTTACGTGTATTGACTCAGTAACAGAAGTATTTGGTAAGTGAACACCACCGACAGAATTAAGAGCTGAAATCTTATTCTACGAATACAGATTAACAGAAAACACCGAGTTACTGATTTCGCTTTGTGTATCAAAATTTACCGATACTTATTTGCTTCTTTCAAGAGGCTTTCTTTGTATTTAAAACATAACGACACTTCTTCGATTTCATCGATATATTTAACTAGCTGAAAACCCGGTTTTGCCCGGGTATTTATTTATTTAATCCTGTTTTGAGTTAGTACCTCTCCTATCTCTTGTCTCTCTTTCCATCTCCTTCTTTTATAAAACCATGCTACATTTATCGGAGAAAAATAAGAAATAAGGCTGTCTCGCATAATATAGAAAATGAAAAGTGCTGTATCCAAACAAAAAGGTTAGTAATCAAAATACAAATATATAAAATGCGTACGATTTCATATTTATTGAGTTATATGTTGTATAATTGTATAGTTTGTCAGATATGTATTCATTTTATAAGTGCTGTATGTCTATAAAATCTGTTGCAAATACTTAGTGCGTGATGGGGCGGTTTTCAATGAACGTTACTGTTTATGTACTATCTTATGAACTACGTGTAGTAATGTGATACAATTTAGAAGGTACACTCAACTATATGCGTGCATACTGTTTGTAAAATATTCTGAGGCTACAATTTGTAGTGTACAATTAAAAACTGTAACGTCATACAGAAGGCCGTAGTTTTACTCCATAAACAGCGGAAAAGTAGTAAGCGAGAAACTTTTTCCTTTAATCATTTTGTTATGGTTGTCAGCAAGAAAAAATTAAATATACGTTTGAAATTATGTTTAAAGTTTGTTGCAAGTCGTTAAGTACTGTCATTCACATATAGTGTATTTATAAAGTTTCGTCGTATTATGTGGGAGTTTCTTGCAACTCTTATTATTTACGAGAACCATGTGTCGTATGTGGTTCGTACTCCTACAGGAATTGTTATCTCATGTAAAAATATGTGTACCAAATTTGGTTGAACTTGGTCCATTGGTTTAGGAGAAAATGAGCAGCATTGTCACTTAATGCAGCAGTTTTCAGCGCATCTCATTGTTTAATGACGTCATATCTCGTGAACAACGTGTTGTACATAATTATTACACTTACGGCGACCTTCCTCATAGACTGAAGCTTCAGTGTGCAAAATTTCATAAAGATTGGAACAAAACTGTAGATTTGTATGCAACACGTATACACAAATCAAACATACGGACACTCTTTTTTATAAATCAGAATATTTTCCAGCGACAGTCCAATTTATGTAGACTGGTCATAACAATTAGCTGATCGGTTGAGATATCTACATTCTAAAGCACTGTCATCTGCAGAATGAACTGGTTTGACGTCTTTCTGTCAGATCTACGGAGTGGAAACAACAACGGTAAGCCAGCCGAGATAGTGGTATGAGCAGAAAGTTACTGCAGAGCTTGCTGGTGTTAACTTGTGTTTACCAAACGAATTACAAAAATGTTCAAATGTTAGTAGAGTCTATGGGATTTAACTACGGGGTCATCAGTCTCTAAACTTACAAACTACTTATGAACTACTTACAACTAAGGACGGCACAAATATCCATGTCCGAGGGGGGATTCGAACTCCCGACCGTAGTGGCCGTGCAGACCGTGACTGGAGCGCCTCAGTCCCCTCGGCCACCGCGGTCGGCAACAAATTACAGGTCGTTCAGAAAGTGTAGTGTACAGGTAGTGCAATGCAACATCAAAGTGACTAACCCGAAACTATAGCGTGGAAGCGGTACAGACACATAAGGAGATGGCTAGTGGCTACAGCTATTGGAGTGTCCCAAAGCTGTTGGAATCTCCCGAAGTGTTTGTTCTTTCCAGGAGCTGCACGCGATTTCAGACACGGGGACAGTTGAAAGCACGCAAGGCCAAGGTCGTCCATGGGTAACATTAGCAAGAGATGGCTGTTACCGCCGGTAAACAGCCCATCGAGACAGGAGACTAAAAGCAACTCAGCTGCAACGCATCCTCCAGGCAGCAAACAGAAGAGCAATACCATATAGTCCGCAATGGAATGTAGCCTCTGCTCACGGAGGCCTAGAACGAGTGTCTCATTCAAATTACGACACCGTTAGTCCGCAGAAACTGGGCGGAAGAACATCAGAGCTGGCGATGCGTTCTGTTCACATATGAGGCAAGATTTTGTGTTCAGCGAGACAATCGTCGTTCCCTCGTCTGGAGAGAACGTGGAACAATTCAGATTATGCGCAGGAAACATCACCATATCTTGGTGGTGGACGGATAGTTGTGGGAGGATTCAGCATTGGCGGATATATGTCGTTCAGAATGGCTCTTTGATTGCTCGTAAAATTAGAGACGAGATCCTTCGACCTTTTGTTGTGTCCGACACTACTGCCATAGGAGATCGGTTACTTCTAGTGGACGATAACGCTCGCCCTCATGAAGTTTCACTGGTGGACAACATGCATGAAGCTGAGGAAATTGAACGAATGGAGTGGCCAGCTTGTTCACCGGACTTAAACTCGATTCAGCATGTCTGGGATGCACCTGGCAGAAGCATTCCACACACAGCAGCAGCTCCAGCAACGCTTGCTGAGCTGGATATTGCACTCATGGAACAATGGCCAAATATTCCTAAAGAGCTGATTGATAACCTCATTCTGCCCATTCCTCGCAAATGTGCAACTGTATTGGCCGTCCAAGGTGATCACATACCAATTTAGAGGGCAACGAGAATGACGTTTCATTGTTATGGTAGTCCCATGGTGTCTCGCTCTAAGTAAACGCAATGCAAATCTCAAGTAGAGAGATGCAATAGCAAGATGTCGTATTGTATCACACACAAATTACAAATGTAACTAGTATCTCAATAAATACATGAACATATGTATATTGTGTATGATATCTCACCTAATCCCCTAATTGGTTTTAAGGAGTGCCGTTTGCACTGATATTTCGGTTCATACTTATTAGATTTTGATTCCGTTCTGTTCACGAATATCCATGATTAGAAAGTAGTCGAGTCTTTCGCAATACAGAAGAACGCCTACAAGGGTCAGCATTGTGCGTTTTCTTGGCTAGGGCACCTGAGTTTATTAACAAAGAGATTTAACAAGGATTCCATTTTCACTGACCGAGGTCCGGAACCCTTTAAAGCGATGATAAACATAGGCTATTTTTTAACATTCGTGGCGAACATGGTACATATTTTCTGATGGACGGGAGCGCAAGATTAATTAAAGATAAATAATTTTAAGTAGACATCATGCACATTGTGACTTGCAGAAAGTTGATGTAGATATTTCGTAGCGGTTTTGCTGATCATATTCAGAGGATAATTTGCGCCGAAGCCCCTTTTACTTTACTGAGATGAAGCTTTATTTTTTTTACATTAAATCATAGAAATATAAGTATTTAAAAAAATTGGCACCAGCGTCACACCACTAACACCCCACGTACCAATAGAGCAATTGAGGGAAGTATGACTATCTACGACAGCGAGGCCTTCACGCATGATTCATTAAAATAATTCACCGCACTTATTTCTTATTTTTCTGTATATTCATTATTTCGGGGACGGGGGAAGGGGGGGGGGAAGAACAGGCCCATTTTGTCCACCCCCTCCCCCCTTCCCCTATTATATACGCCACTGGTTAGTCGTAATCTAAAGTGTTAGTCTGATTGTATGAAAGCCACTCTGAAAAACTAATGCACAGATTTTCATGGGGATTGTATAAATGACACCAGCGTAGTTTGGGGCAATATGTAGACTACATTTCATGAGAATCGGGTTGAAAAAATGTTACAACAAGGAATTTTCCTTATGGTTGTTGGCAGTAAATAATTCAGACACACAACAGCTTCAGGAAGCAAACTGAAACTGGTGACCGTGTGGCCATTCTGTTCGTTAAGTACCGTCAACTGGTTGTGTCTAATTAAACAGCAATTTCGGTGCTAAAAGCTGTATAATGAGAAGCCGCCCAGTTATAACCGTTTGGAGAGAACAGATTGCAAACTGCATTTCGCCAGATTACAAAGTTACCCGAACCAGGAGCTTAGCGGCTTTAGGGCATTACACTACAGGCACTGTACGTTTTGGAGTAAGGCGACGAAGCGATACCGCACTGGACTGTTGCCAGGGACTATCAGTACGCTAATGGTGGGTTGCACGTTCTGATGAGAGTTTTGAGGATGTCTTATTTTATCCGCACGAAAGATAATATTATAAATAAGCGAAAAAGAGTAAGCAGTTACAGACGTAGGCATACATATTTACGACGCTATTTCACGTCCATGCGGACTACTACTGCCTCGTAATCTCTTTCTCTTGTGTGTGTGTGTGTGTGTGTGTGAGAGAGAGAGAGAGAGAGAGAGAGAGAGAGAGAGAGAGAGAGAGAGAGAGAGAGAGAGAGAGTACGATACACCCAGAGGGAGAAGAGAAGTGTAATCAAATGTACTATTTTATGAGCGCTGAAAACTAAGAGACATGTAGTGCTTAATGTGATGCGAGATGACGCAGAGTAACAGCGTTGGGATGATTCGTTGTAGGGGATGAACCATTAGCAGAGGCGTTGTTTGTTGTTGTGGCCTACAGTGCGGAGACTGTTCAGATGAAGCTATCCAAAAAACGTTCAAATGTTTATAAAGTTATGGGACCTAAATGCAGTGGTTATTGGTCCTTAAACTTACAAACTACTTAAACTTATCCGAAGAAATCACACACACACACACACACACACACACACACACACACACACACACACACAAGCACACACATGCCCGAAGGAGGACTTGAAACTCCGAGGGCAAACGGCCGCACGCTCCGCAGCAAGGAGCATTAGCGCGCACGGCTATTCCGCCGCGGCCTGGAGCTATTCACGCTACCGTATCCTTATAAGCTCTTCATCTCCGAATAAGAACGGCACCCAACATTCACTTGAACCTGCTTACTGTATTCATCTTATGTTCTGCCTCAGACATTTTTAACTCCCACCTTTCCCCGAACACAAATTTCCCTCCGTTACTGACTTTACAATTCATTGACGGCTTTGAAAAGGTTTTAGCAATCAATCCCTTCTACTAACCAACGTACGCCAGAAATTTCTTTTCTCCCCAGTTCTGTTGAGTAAGCCCTAATTAGTTCCGCGACCTACCTATCTAATGTTAAGCATTCGTCTGTAGTATCCAAAAGCTTCATTGTTCTTTTTGTCTGAACTGTTTACCACTCACTTGTCAGTCCTGCACAAAGCTACATAGAAATGCTTTGAGAAAGGACTTTTCAACAATTAATGTTTCCATATTAACAAAGTTTTCTTCTTCAGAAATACTTTTATTTCTGTAGCCATTATGTATTTACTGCCTTTTCTACACCAACCATAGTAAGTTATTTTGATACCCAAGAACAAGACTCATTGTCTCGTTTCCTAATCTAATTACCTTAGAATCGCCTGATTTTCTTAGACTACATTTAATTATCTCTGTTTTATTCTACT
Source organism: Locusta migratoria (assembly GCA_026315105.1). NCBI lineage: Eukaryota > Metazoa > Arthropoda > Insecta > Orthoptera > Acrididae > Locusta > Locusta migratoria. Next base: position 380,432,993 of record CM048748.1, on the reverse strand, counting down.
TATTATTCATCTTGCACACTCCTTTCATGACACGGTCTGTTCCGCTTCATTGCTCTTCTCTTATCCTTAGCTCCCTCCGAGAGAATTACAATGTCATCGACAAATCACAGAGTTTTTATTTTTTCTTCCTGAAATAATTATCATTCCAAACTTCTCCTTGCTTTCCTTCATAGCTTGCTCAATGAACAGATCGAATAATATTGGGTAAAAGCTACAGTCGTGTCCTACTCCCTCCCCAACCAGAAGTTCATTTTTATACCCTTCGACCGTTACACTGCTGTCTGTATTTGTACAAATTGTGTAAATTACCGTTCGCTATAGTTTAACACTGATGTCTCCAGAATTTGAAAGATAGTATTATAGTCAGCTTTATCCAAAGATTTTGTATTGCATCGTCCATTGTCGGACAATTAATTTTCCCTTTTTAGTGCGGCACGGTGTAAATATCTGCCCGTTATGAGATAACGGCAGATATTTACACCGTTTCGTAGTCATATGGAGCAGTTAATTCTCTGACAGTGGCCGATGATAATGTTAAATGTGTTTTCTGAATTCAAAAATTCGCTTTTTGTTGACTACCTATAGGGTAATAATAAGTGGGCTAGGGAAAGATTGATAGAGATTGCTATCGCGTGTCAGCGCTCTCCTACTAATTTGCACTTATCCGATTATCTTTTCGTCTTTCATTTATGACTTGCAATTGGAAGAAGGCTGGACGCCATTAGTAATCTTTCTGTTCTTGGCTTTCATGGATAATGAATGTTCTCCGGTCTTTCTGATCATGTACAACCATCCACGTGAGTGAGAGGTGAAATTTTCTCGTTTTTATTTAATAAATGCTCCTTCATTGAAAAGTAAAAATCTCAGTTTTCATTGTTGTATGCTGTTTGCTCCATTTTATATACTTACCAGATTTCAGTAAAATAGCCTGATCGCGCAATAATGAGAGATTTGCACGCCATCATGCTACTATTTCATAAATTGTGTAAGTATTACTTTTTCACCTACTAGTGTATGAATGCTTTTTTTCTCTTTAATTGAACCTGTATTCAGAGTAAGTGTTTGAGAAGTCGGGAATTTGCAGTTTAATTATTTTTAGTGATAATCTGTGGGATTTTAAATCTGACCGTTCACGCAGTCAGATACACGCTAGCAATACAACTAATACGTCCTCATATTTCTGTTGAGCGAGGGGTTACCTTCTTAATTAACAGTACAGTAGCATTATTTCAGCCCAGACATCCAATAGAATAGAGCCGACGTGTCATGTACAATGTAACTTCCCGCGGTTGTTTATAAAGCTGTCTATTGCAATATTTTAGACTCACGATTCCATACAAAAGATTCATTTCAATTTTGTATGTATTACCTATTTTTTTCCTGAGATTTTCACAGCATTTTCCCCTCCGTTATGAGTTAAAAATTTATTCAGTATCTGTATTCCCGCAAATTCTCGATTCATAACATTCCAAGGACAGACTGACGTTATAGAGCGAATGAAGCGCATTATATGTCTTTTCGTATACATTTATCACTTTTTTCAGTATATATAGGTGTCACCAAAGAAGTGAGGGACGTCGTGTCGACACCGTGGTCAGTCTGAGCACAAGCTGGGATTGATTTGAAAAGCACGAGGAAGAAAACTCGTCGTGTTCTTTCGAAGGAACCATCTCGGCATTTGCCCGGAGCGATTTAGGGAAACCACTGAAAACCTAAATCTGCATGGTGGGAGGCGACTTTGACCCGCTTTCCTCCTGACTGCGACGCCAGAGTGCGAAGTACCCGGAAGACATGGTAGTATGTCAATGTAGGTGAAACACTGGCAGCTGTGAAAGTGAGTAGATTTTTAATTACCTGTCACTGTTATAACGACAAAGGTATTGCTATGTTTGAAGCTGTTATCACGGCAAGAAGGACGGACGATGTGCGAAACAGGTTATGTCTTTAAACTGAAACAACTTTGAAATTATTTGTGGCTGGTTGCGTCATTCAACAACTTAAATAAATGGCCGCAGAGTTCAGCAGAACCCATACGGATAAAATAACAACAGCATTTTGTAGCCACTTGCGTGTTTGGATAAAAAAAAAAAAAAAAAAAAAAAAATAATAAAAAAATAAAAAAAAAAAAGTTTGTAAAGCTATCGGACCAAACTGCGTGGTCATCAGTCCGTAGCTTACAAACTACTTAAACCTAGGTAAACTAACCTAAGGACACCACACACACCCATGCCCCAGGGAGGACTCGAACCTCCACGGCGAGCAACAGCGCGCTCCGCAGCGAGACGCTTTAGACCGCTCGGCTACTCCACCGCGGCCGTGTTTTGTTCTGCCAGCCCCTATATCAGGCTGTAGCAGCTAGCGCACTCGCCCGTGACCTAGGGAGCGCTTACTTACTCGAAGGGCACCGCCGCCGGTCGCGGTGGCCGAGGGGACTGCGGCGCGGCAGTCACAATCTGCACGGCCACCTGCGGTCGGGGGATCGAATCCCCCCTCGGGCATGGATAGTTGTGCCGTCCTTAGTGTTAGCTAGTTCATAAGTAGTTTGTAAGTTTAGGAACTGATGACCCTGTAGTTAAGTCCCATAGCTATACAAACACGGCTGCGGCCAGCGTACGTGCAATCGAGCAGCCGGCTGGGCTGTGACGTCACGAGGAACTGCTGCCGCACTCCAATTACCGCCACAGGCACAATTTCTAAACTAGGTAAAAACCATTTTCACCGTGAAAATGCGCCACACGTAGCAGCAGGTCAATCCTCGTTAATAATATTATGTCTTTCGTTAATATAATCACTTTCTACATCTACATGGGATACTTTGCAAATCACATTTAAGTGCCTGGCAGAGGGTTCATCGAACCACAATTATAATATTTATCTCCCATTCCATTCACGAATAGCGCGCGGGAAGAAAGAACACCTGAATCTCTCTGTTGGAGCTCTGATTTCTCGAATTTTATTCTGATGAACATTTCTACCTATGTAAGTGGGAGTCAACAACATATTTTCGCATTCGGAGGAGAATGTTGGCGATTGGAGTTTCGTAAGTAGCCCACGCCGCAGCGAAAAGCGCCGTTGTTGTAATGATTCCCATCCCAGATCCTGCATCATTTCCGTAACGCTCTCTCCCATGTATCGTGACAATACGAAACGAGCTGCCCTTCTTTGGACTCTTTCGATGTCCTCCGTCAAACCCACCTGATAAGGATCCCACACTGGGCTGCAATACTCCAAAAATGGACGAACGAGCGTAGTGTATGCAGTTTCTTTTGTAGTTCTGTTGCATGTTTTAAGGGTTCTGCCAATAAAACGCAGTCTCTGGTTCGCCTTTCCCACGACATTACCTACGTGTTCCTTCTATTTTAAGTCTGAAGTAATAGTAATTCCTAAGTATTTTGTGGAGTTTACGGCCTTCACAGTTCATTGATTTATCATGTAAACAAAGTTTAACGAATTCTTTTCGTACTCGTGTGGACGACTTCACACTTCTCATCATTTAGAGTCAATTGCGGGGGACTGATGATCTCCGTAGTTTTGTCCCTCTAAAACTTCCAAACAATAACAACAACAACAGAGTCAATTGCCAATTTTTACACCAAAGTGATTTCTTATTCAGATCGTTCTGCAGTTGGTTTTGATCTTTAGATGATTTTACTAGACGGTAAATGATGGCGTCATCTGCAAACAACCTAAGTGAACTACTTATGTAAATAAGGAACAGCAGAGGACCAATAATACTACCCTGTGGAACGCCCAATATCACCTCTGTTTAGTCGATGCCTTACCATCCATTACTACGAACTGTGTCCTCTCTGACAGGAAATCCCATATCCAATCGCAAATTTGGGGCGATATACCATAACCACGCGATTTGATTAAAAGCCTTTTGTGAGGTACAGTGTCAAAAGCCTTCTGGAAATCAAGAAATACGGAATCGATTTGCGAACTCTTGTCGATAGCACCCATCACTTCGTGTGAATAAAGAGCTAGTTGTGTTTCGCATGAACGATATTTTCTAAATCCGTGTTGACCTTGGGTCAAAAGATCGTTCTGTTCGAGATAATTCATAATATTTGAATACAGGATATGTTCCAAAACCCTGCTGCAAATTGACGTCAATGAAATAGGCCTGTAGTTTAGTGGGTTACTCCTACTGCCTTTCTTGAATATAGGTGTGACTTGTGCAACGTTCCTATCATGGCTGTTAAGTAAGGGGCTATCGCTTCAGCATAATCAGATAGAAATCTAATGGGTATACACTCCGAACAAGAAGACTTGTTCTTGTTAAGTGATTTTAGTTGTTTCACTTCTCCGATGATATCTTTCTCTACGTTACTCATTACGGCCTCCGTTCGTAATTCGAAATCTAGAATATTGGTTTCTTTGATGAATGAGTTTCTAAAAGCTATGTTTAGTAACTCTGCTTTAGTAGCGCTGTCATCGGCAGGATCGCCATTACTATCACGTAGTGAGAGTATTGTTTGTGTTTTGCCCCTAGTACATTTATCATAAGACCAGAATCTCTTTGGGTTTTCAGTCAAATTTCGAGAAAGAGTTTCTTTGTGATAAGTATTGTAGGCATCTCGCATTAAAATCCTCGCTAAATTTCGAGTTTCTGAGTACGATCGCCAATCCTGGGGATTTTGTGTTCGGCTCTGTGATTCTGAATATCAACTATTTGATTTCATGCCTGCAATTTAATAAACCATGTTTATGGTGGCACATTTTACATTTTTGATGCCTGTTTCATGCAAACAATGTAGGGAGGAATTCTTATGGATAATACATCGAATTTTCCCATTATCTTTCAATGAAAAAGTCAATGATTTTAAAAGTTAATGCAAGAGTATCGAAAGAAGCCAGATTATAACTGACTAATTTATAACGCTCAACCGCATCCCACTTTCATCATGTTACTCGTAAATATATGGCAATGTGAATTGTACAGTGAATTTCATAACTAAGATTCCTCTCTGAGAAATGTACGTTTTTTATTCCAAAAACTAGTACATTTGCGTTTACACATAGTAGCTAACATCATGCAAATTAGTAACACACCCTCTTAATTACAAATAACTAGAGGAAGTAAACGTTACCTGTTTTAAATGTCGACAGACTCCGTAAACATTAGTAAAAATTTGTTCCATTACGGCCAATCCAGCAATGATCACAAGAAATGGCACAAATACTAAGGTTTTCAATTTAGAAAGACAGTACAAGAAAATACGTATCCAATTAGCTTCCTCACGAAAATTGTAGGGATGTGAGATGATTGTAATGATGCTGCAAATTGATTTTTAATTATTTATTTTCACCTACATCTACAAGATACTGCGCAAATCACATTTAAGTGCCTGGCAGAGGGTTCATTAACCACTGCCATAACATAAGTTCGTAGGCTTCCACGGCCGGTGTCATTTTGAATAAAACAATTCTGAGTATTGGGCCGCGTCATTTTTTTAAACGCTTAGCTTGCCGACGTTTCCACCACTGTGCAATGGTCCTCTTCAGGGCGGTTAACTGTTGGATGCTGCTGAATGTACTCCTTTATATACTGTGAATTTTTCGGTTATCTAATACCGACGTCATACATCTCGCATTGGAGTTCATACATGCCTGCAGTGTGGAGGGAATTTATGGGATCCTTCGTTCAGCTGGACAATCATCGTTCACTCATTCAGAGGGAATGTGGAACTCTGAACAATACTGCTTATGTGCAGTACATATCACCATATCATGGTGGTGGACTACCCGTGTGGACATGAATCAGTAGTCGCAGACGTACGGACTTCTTTGTCGTTCAGAATGGTGCTTTGACTGCTGAGGCGTGTAGAGACGAAATCCTTCGACCTTTCGTTGTGCCCTACGCTGATGCCTTAGGAGTTGGATTCATTCTGGTGGACGGTAACGTTCGTCGCCAAAGGCTGCACTAGTGGACAACGTGCATGAAGCTGAGGGACTTAAGCGAAAGGAATGGCAGCCAGACGGTACCTTCCACAATTACTGCAGAGCTGGATATTACACTCATCGAATACCGGCCAGATATCCATTAAGAGCTGATTGATAACCTCATACTGTGCAACTGTACTGGCAGTTCCAGGTGATCGCACACCATATTATAGGGCAACGAGAATAGCTTTTTCACTATTATGGTAGCCCCATGGTGCCTCGCCCCAGTGGTAGATTAAAAGGGGGGGGCGAGGGGATCCGCCCCCCCCCTTCCCCAAGAAAAGATTTAGTTTTTCAGTTTACTTTGCTTTACCTGCGTGAGTAAAGTTCGTGTATCTTGAATCAAATGAAATTACTTTTATGTTCGAGACAGCGACAAGTAATATTTTCATGGGCGGAAGCACTTGTTTCAAGGAGTCTTTTCATGGAAATTGTGCGTTATTGCAAAGAACAGCCTTATCTTTCCTTGTATTTTTACGAACTGTTAAACTTTGTATCAATGACGTCTACGAGTTTTTAGAATACTTCGGATCGTCACATTTGAATATGAAGTTTCAACAATGTATTATTACGAAAGATTGTTGCTTCCGCCCATCACTCCTAAAGTAGCAAACGACTGGCATTACGCTTGCGTGCCAAGTTGTAGACCCTGCAAAGTTTTTATTGTCGATAGATAGAAATACGGTACATTACGATTGCTATATTAATCTATAAAATTGTATAATTAGCAAACGAAAAGAAACAACTCATGGTAGGTGGCAGCAAACAGAAACTGGATTCTTGCTTCATCAGTTTGTCACATCATGGCAATTTACCTATCAGGATACGTTTAAATCTATTGTTCCATGCTAAATCATCCAATGTGTGACCTTTATACCTAATCACAACATATCACTTAAATGTGATTATATATATATTCGAAAACATGCTCATTTCCTGTGCACCATGATCTAAAACCGAAAAGTTTGACTACTTAACACGTAAGATGCTTTGATGCAGTAGGACCTGAAATATCAGTGTCAAATGGAAATAATCACAAGTGTATCTTTTTTATATGCAGCATGTATATATTTTTAAAATGGTAAATACACCTTCGAATCTGTTAAATGGTTCCGCTACAAGACAGCATTTATTACCATCGTTTGGATGAGCTTCATTGCAATTTTCTAAGCCCCCTTATTTCAGTCAACTAACTAGAAATTCACAAACAGAAGGGTCTTTAAGGACTTCCACATCTACTAAACTATGGCGTAAAGCTCTGTGTCGAATGTGACATCTGAAATGAAGCTTTATTCCATCACTACAAATTTTCATAAATTCGGAACCACTTATGCGATTGACACGAATCTTCTTAATTAACTGATAATTGCTCCGGCTGTGTTTTAGTAGTTATTTTGCTACTTCAAAAGGGAAATATGGTAACTGTGGTTCAACTGTAAAAGTTAGATGTATGTTCTCGCGAACTGCTTTTTTTGAAATTTTTGAGTTCTACAATTACGTAATATATACTTTGGCGTAATTCTTCAAATGTTCAAATGTTTGTAAAGCCTATGGGACTCAACTACGGGGTTATCAGTCCCTAAACTTACAAACTACTTGTGAACTAATAACGAACTAGGACGGCACAAATATCCACGCCCGAGGGGGGATTCGAACCCCCGACCGTAGTGGCCGTGCAGACCGTGACTGAAGCGCCTCAGTCCCCTCGCCAACCGCGGCCGGCACGTAGTTCTTATAATTTAGCCAGCCTACTTAAGAAATTGCGCTGACGGTAAACCGTCCAACGTTAGCGTCGTTATATTTTCAGTGTTTGTATTGAAACAAATATAGTCTAAGCTGGTCTCAGAAATGTAACGAAGAATTTAAGAAAAACACGATGTGTGCAGAAGTTCACGAGTTAAAGAAGCTCAAACAAGACAGTTGGTGCACTAGACTAGTTAACCGGAGGTCCTGTGTTGCAAATGTAATAAGAACTATGGATTTATTTACGGCTTTACTAATATTGTTTTAAAATAAAGTATTTGTGTTTAAAAAACGCAAATTAACTTACTGCTGTCATGTTAAGAATTATGTACATATAAATACCTATGTAAAGACTTTGGTGGCCAGACGTTTGAAGACATTTATGACGTCTCTAACCACAAAATAAAGCACGTCTTTCCCACGTCTTTCAAATGTTTTTAAGTCTCAAAAAGCTTGAAATGCTACAATTTACAGACTTTTTTGTGATTTTTGGGGTGGGGGTGGGGTGGGGGGAAACACCGCCAGATTCTCTTTCTCATCGAGGCAACCGCCCCTCTCCCCCCCCCCCCCCCCCACCCAATAAAATTTCTTTAATCCGCCACTGCCTCGCCCTAAGTAAACGCCATGTAAACCTGAAATAAAGAAGCGAGGCAGCAAAATATATTACAGTATGACACAAAAATCACAATTGTACCCAATATCTGAATGAAATACGTCACCATATGTGTATTGTGTACTATGTCTCACCTGATCTCGTAATTGTTTTGAGAAGTGTATGTGACCTATGGTCTGTATGAAACATCTACATGATTTATCAATGTGTATTTCTAATACAGATGAATAAATGAACTCGTAGGGGAGCCAAGTACTCTATCTGAGTGATGGAACAAGTGCAGCATTATAGAGCAGTCAGCTACTTATCGCGTTATAAAAAAGGGGTGCTCTGTTTTAAAACCAAGAAACCGCCGTAATGTTTCCTTTTTTGCGCGAGGACAAAGATGGATTTGCTTTAGCAGCTGTCTAGGGGTCGATAAAGCGTCTGCGACTTATCATTTTTTATCGCTGCCAAGAGTATAAAGTCCGTCCTGCCGTGCTTTCGGTTTTGATTAATGGTTATTCCAGAGATGGCAGTTGTGAAGAATAAAATTCCTGTTTCAGAGACGCTAGATGACCTTTTATATACGGAATGTTAAATGTTATGTCCACTTTTTCATTTGTAATCTACTATATTATTCTGTAGAAAAAGATCTTTTGATTCTCTAACAAACCAATGGTCAATGACAAAAGTACAATAATATCTGGTATCAATCGAAATGTGATGCTTAATTCAGGTTTTTTCGTAGGGTGGGATGGATTTTTATCTTGGAAAGAGAACCCTTGACAAATGTCCAAGTAACTTCAACGTTTGTCACTGGAATGTAGGCCTAGTGTGTTCTAAACGACCTTAGGAAAGATCTACCCATGTAAGTTGTCCGGGCAGTCTACAGAGTAGGCAACGTCATGTCAAATTCAGGTCGGGTCACGTGATTTCGAAATATTCTCCCACGCTTTCTAACGGCGTTGATCACACGGAGGGGAATGAAACGTCAGCGTCAATTTTCCTGCCGGTCTGTACGCTTAGAAAGAATAATTTGTCGTTGACAGTGGGGCCCGGGTGGCCGATAAACTGCCTACCAATGCCCATTATGGTTTCATCATGTTTGTGGCTGTCCTCAAGACTTGATTTTGAGTAACAGCTGAGTTCTATTCATTTACAAATTCCTGTCGTTATTGAGCATTTGTTTATACATTTACTCCCTGCAAATATCCTCTTCGTTGGTTTTTTATTCTGTCGCATATTTATTTATATCTACATCAACATATATACTCCGCAATCCACTGTATGGTACATGGGGGAGGGTACACTGTTCCACTACTAGGCATATCCTTTCCTATTCCACTCCCAAATAGAAATATGGAAAAAATAATGTCCAGATGCTTCTGTACGACCCCTAATTTCTCTTATTTTGTCTTTGTGGTCTTTGTGCGAAATATAATAGGAGGCAGCAAGATGGTTCTTCAGCCAGCTTCAGATTCCGGCCCTCTAAATTTCAACAGAATTTCTCGAAAAGAACGTCGTCTTTCTCTAGCGATTTCCATGAGAGTTCCCGGAGCACTTCTGTGCTACTCGCGCACTGGTCGGACGTACCAGTAACAAACCTAGCTGCTCGCCTCTGAACTGCTTGTATGTCTTCCTATAAACTGATCTGCTGCGGGTCCCAAACACTTGAGCAATACTTAAGACGTGGTTGTACAAGCGTTTTATACGCGGTCTTCTTTACAGATGAAGTACATCTTCCCAAAATTCTCACAATAAACCGGAGTCGGCTATCCGCCTTACTCACAACTGTCTTTAGCATCAGAAGCTCACTACTACTGCTGTAATCGAACATTATGGGATATTTTTCCTACTCATGTGCATCCTTTATATTTTTATTCATTTGGAGCTAGCTGCCACCACAGCTTCTTCTACAAACAGCAGCAAATTACAAGTTATTCTGTCCATCAGATTATTGATATACATAGAAAATAACAGCGGTCCTATCACACTCCAATGGGGCACGCCTGACGATATACTCGTCTCTGAGGAACACTCGCCATCGAAAACAACGTATTGCATTCTATTTATTAGGAAGTCTTCCAGCCAGTCACAAATCTGGGAATTTATTCCATATGCTCGTACCTCCGTTAATAGTTTGCAGTGTGCCACTATGTCAAATAGCTTTTTCATATCCAGAAAAACACAATCTGCCTCTTGCCCTTCATCCATGGCTCGCAAGATGTCATGTGAGAAAAGGCAAGCTGAGTTTCACATGAACGATGTTTCCTAAACCGGTGCTGATTCATAGAAAGAAGATTTTCCGTTTCAAGGAAATTTACTATATTTTAACTGAGAATATGCTCCAAAATTCTACAGGAAACTGATGTCAACGAAATTAGCCTGTAATTATCTGGGTCAGTTCTTTTACCTATCTTATTAATGGGAGTCACTTGCGCTTTTTTCCCATCACTAAGAGGTATGCGCTGGATTAAAGAAATGTTATAGGCTGTTGCTGATCTTAAGAACTTTTAGGTCATTTTCTATGTTTGTAGGGTGGTGATTTTCTGGTCTGCAAAGGTTGAGTGGAAACTGTTACTTTTTAATGTTCTTATATGCTAAATGTATTTGGTCCTGAAGTTCCTGCATGTTTGTCCCACATATACAGACTGCAGCCGTTGCAGGTTAATTGGTAGATGCCAGTTTGGTTATATTTGTCAATTTTGTCTTGTTTTAGGGTAATTTTGCTTTGTATTGTGTTATTTGTTCTGTATCCGATATTGAGTCCTTGTCTTTTTAACGTGTTTGTTATTCTATGTGTGGTTTTGATATTTTACGTCATTATGCGCCATTTGTTGTTTACTGTTTGTTGATTTGGTGTGTAATTTGTTTATTTTGACTGTTTTCGGGTTTTAAGGTTTTGTCTTGTCTGTTTTTGTATTCTGTTGTGTAATCTATCTATTGTCTTTGTGTCATAGCCATATAGCTGTATGCCTGTATATAGCTGACCTACCAGACATCAAATCACGTAAATTTGCGTACGCTGACGACCTGACCATCGCGTATCAAAGTAAAAATTTCAACGATTTCGATGAAACACTGAATGCAGACCTCGAAGTCCTGAACACGTGTCACTCCAAGTGGCACCTACACCCAAACCCTAACATAACAAACAGCACCATAATGCACTTTAACAACTCAGAAGCACATAAAAATTACAGCTCTCTATGAATGGTCAGCAGATTAGACACGAGAATAAGCCTAAGTACTTGGCTGTGAAATTAGATCGCACTCTGCCATACAACTCACAACACTAGAGGACAACACTAGAGGACACAAAACAGAAACTAAAATCCCGCATTTCTATCCTGTCGAAATTAGTGGAACGACATGAGGATGTGGAGCGAGCATTTTGAGGACATCAGGACTAGCTCTTGTCTACAGCGTAGCTGAATATTGCTCACCATGTGGACGAGAAGTGCACCCGTAGCTAAAGTGGACGTTCAGCTGAGGGAGACGATGCGAATAACTGGGGTACACTCAGTGCCACCCTCTGTGCTTTGCTCCCTGTCCTTGCCAATACATAGCCCCCTGAAATCAGGTGATCAAAGCTAGCCCTAATAACATACCAAAAAATCTTCGGCAACCTGGACCTACCTACCCATAAAGATCTAATAGCTACAAACAGGCTTAAATCCAGGACAGCTTTTTGAATTTTGGAAAACCGACGAAGAGCTTTAAGACTTAACTCAAAACAATCTGGAAAGAGCTATGTGCTACAAGTGCACACAAGAAATGCGATTTGGCGGCCGACGCCAACAAGAAGATCGAATGATTCAATCTTCCAAAAAAACTGTGGACAACTTTGAACCACGTGAGAACAGGTATCGGCACATGTAAGCAACTAATGAAGAAATGGGGCCTGTCAGACAGCTCTGAATGTGAGTGTGGTGAAACCCAAACAATGGGCCATTTACTCGTGTGTGAAGTGTACGGCTATGATGGTGATTTGAAAGACATACGCGGATTCAGTGCCTCGGCCTTAAAGTGGCCTCAAGAATATTTTTAATGTAGTGTAGTATCAAATAGCTTACAAAGATGATAGCGGAAACTATCGAAACTATTGCCGAATCGTGCGACAGTGCTCCCGAGCACCTCCTAGCGGCGTGAGTTGTAAACTAAAACTGGGAGTGAACGGCCGATTAACATTGTGACTCAGAACACTGACACCATTCGTAGGCATACTTAAATAGAGAATTCTAAATATGATGGTTTAAGGAGGCTACAATTACGCCTACTGAGATGGTTTACTTTTAATAAACAGAGTCTTAAACGCTCTGATTTATCCTTTTTAGAAGTTTATAGATATAGGCAGTGGGTTATTCGTAAGCGAAGAGCTGACTTGGGTAAAATTTTGATAAACAAGGGCCCAGAGAATATGAACAAGAGCTATGTATACGCCCAGACTACTTTGTGGAGAAATATTTCATAAATAAGATTGTAAAACCAATGGTAAATGTAATTTGTTGATTGCGTGCAGTTTTTTAATGGTGGTTAATGTATTATAACAACAGATGTATAAAAACAAGTTTTGTTTGAATTCCTTCATTCGGTGCTGAGAATGGTTTACGTGGTTTAAATATAGCCGAACGGAAGTTGAAGATGATTCCAGTTTAGGACGCCCTTCAGTTGAGTACCCCCGACGTACTCTCGAGGACGCTCTTTTTCTTTTATTTAAGCAAAAATTATATTTTATGGAACACAAGACTAAACAGAAATTTAAAATAATGCCTTTCATCTTCGTTGTCTTCTCCAGTATTTGGTCTGATGCACTACCTTCCGTTCTGATGCCTGACTGCTCATGGAAACTGCGTTCACGAATATGGCTAAAACTTACATCATGTATTGTGTTACTTACAGTTAGAATTCTATCCAAATAAACTGTACACAATATGAAGCGTATTATTTGTCCATCTACGTAGCTACGATAAGTGCCATCGTTTCTCGCCAGACGCGTTTTGTTTCACTGAATATAAAACGTCTTCAATGGTGTAAAATGAGAGCTATCTAAAATTTGAATTGTTTTCTTAGATTGAAAACAGTTCGTTAAAAAAATTTAAACGTTGATTTTTTATGTACGGAATTTTTTTTAGATTTTCGATCGACATCATGAAGCGCCATGGTGTTGTACAGTTCATAGCAGAAACGATTGCTTTAGTTTTACCTGTCCTACACTTTAAAAGAAATTACATCTAAGATAATATCTTCAATGTAACAAACGTAAACCTTGCAAAGTAATTTTGGTACGCTGTGAAATAAAATACTGAACCACAGGTATCAAGGCAAGTATAGCCTACAAATTGAAGTAGAGAACCTGTATATGGAGAGAGTGGCCACGCGTGATACCGCTTCTGATTGGCTGACAGCCCAGGACGCCATGTTTTTACCAGACTTGGCGGGCTCTGTATATGTCTGAATAGCTACAGTGTGCGATTTTGTTCTGTGGAGTGTCTTAAAAGCTTCTGGCAGCGATTTCACTGTACAGTCACATGCAGGTTGTATTACGGTAGGCACTACTGCACTTTTTCACGTCTTTTGTCGGATCTATTTACGTAAATTAACGTGCTGTTCGTCGATCGTTGACGACAACCTTAGAACCTCATGGCAATTTTTAAGATTAAATGTTGATTTGAAGTGATTTACTGAATGTAATTAATGATGTATATTATATAATCGTTAAGGACACTCAAGATAAATGCCTAGTTGCTCCTCTATTGATGTAAAGACCGAATGGAAGATTGTTATATGATGCTTGTATTCGCAATGAATGAGGAAATACGGAAACAAAGGCCGATGAGTGTTAACCGAGAAAACGGGAATCGTAAAGGCGACTTATGGAAACCAACGATTTATTCTTGTTTGTGTGAAGTAAAAAGTTTCTGCTCCCCCTCCCACCTCCACGCCTTGTGCAAGAAAGACATTGATTAAAAACAGTAATAGAACTAATGGCTGCGAAATTCCTACGTGGTGCAGTCGTTGCGTAATGAACTCATAATGTGAAGGTTGCGAGTACAAATCCGGTAAGAGGTAAATTTTTTTTAGACAGTATTTTCTAGCTTTCTGTTAGTTCATGTTTTTTTTCACATCGTGCCGTAAGACATGTTTTAACTTGGCTACGGCACCTCCCCCCTTGGCTGTGTAGTATTGACTATTCACAATCCTATAATTGGTTACTGGATGTTACATGAAAAAGGGAGGGGGCGGGACTATTGATTCGTTGTAGATATTCAGTTACCTATTTTGAATCTGTTTCTGCTGTTTCATTAGAGATAGTATCGGTATTTTTCCAATTTTCTGTGATACTGTGATCCTAAAAGTATGTACAGAACGACGTTTTTGGTATTTTCCAGTGTTGGAAAATGTTAGAAGATCGACAGGAGCACATTTAAAATGCATTATATCGGGGCGGAAAACGATAATATTGTACTAATTTCAGCGATGGATATGCAGACAGAAAATTTTGAAATAGCATCTTCTCTTCGAGATAAATAACATGAAATAACTCTCTTTCTTATTAATCTACTGCCATCTGCAGAAGTTGCCAGAACATCTTAAAATATGGTATTCACATTAGTCATTCTTAGAAACTGTTTCACGAGACTTATTTGCTTACAATTGTATTAGGCCTATGTAAACATGGATGAATGGGATTTCTATAACGAAGTACTGATTAGTATTTATTTATTTATCGCACGACAGTTCGAAACGTAATAACGTCATATGTGTTAGAGATTACAAATTACAAATGTTTAACCTTAGATTATATAACAGTTTTTGACATTATTGATTTATAAACAAACGTCCAGATTTTTTATTTATTTTAAAGAATGACTAGTCCCAAATATAAAGTCACTAAATGTTCCACAGTACGCGCGGTTTCTGCAATCCTTCACAATACATTGCACAGTTTGCCTTCCGCGCCACAGTGGGGAGGGGATTTTCCCTCGTTTGTGGAGCACGTATGCACATCTCCCATGTCCGGCGCGGTCTGATGGAACCCTGGTGGCTTCTCCTCGATGCAGGGCAGGCTTCGGCACTGTGCAGGGCAGTTTTGTCGCCATTGTTCAGTGCATGCCTGGAGGACGTCGAACTTGCTTTCCGGAAGGTCCTTGGCTGTAACAATGGGAGGACGTCTCGATCTCAGCCTTCTCCGTTCGGCGTGGGCTACATCTTTTAGCAGTGGTAGTTGAGGATAACCCAGGATCGTTTGATATTCACGCATGAGGGTGCATTTCCTTCTGGCATCTGGCGGTGGAATGTGACCCAGTACCGGCAGCCAGTAAGTGGGAGCAGATCACATTGTCCCACTGAAGACGCGCATGGTCTCGTGCAGCTGTGTGTCGACTTTCTGTATGTGTGTGTGCTGTTCAGTCACACTGGTGCACAATGTTCTGCCGCCGAGTAAACGAAGTTTGCTTTGGCCTCATGGGTGAAACAAAAGGCTTATTTCAAATTGTTAAGTGGCTGAATTTTACCTGGGTCGCTATGTACGTGCTCGGCCCGCGCGCAGTCTGGTAAAAACATGGCGGCCAACGGCCGGTTGAGCACGCTCTCCGTATATACTCTCTCTAACTGTAACCAACAGATGGCACTGCCAGCGGTGTTGCCAGATAAACGCATGTAAATGTCACACAGGCTTATTTTTTTATTGATATTTTAAGCCACCTGTGGTGGCAGGCAGTCAGAAGCTTCAGTGCTGTTCTTCAGCCGATCGACTTTACAAAATTGGACACTTTGTTACAAAACATTGAATGGTGATAAAATGCAGAATGAAACAGTTTGAAAAGAGATTAAAAATGGAGTCTGATACATATAGCAAATGATTGTAAAATAAATATTCTGAATTAAAATAGCCACGGTGGTTAGAATCACATATATGTAGAAGTTTAAAATACAGGGTGGTTAAAAACACAATGGCGGAGCACACAGCACGACGACGAATGCACTGTTTAAAGACACACAGCAACACATAGATCCTGCATATGCGGCTGTCGCTTACGTTTTAAAAGACGCTTGCAACACTAAACATAGTCAGTGGCAAAACACTAACAGTGCACTGTTAAAACTGGAGGGCATGGGTATCCCGCAGGGGATGAGGAAGGGAGGGGAGGCGCGGAGGGATGGGATGTGAGGGGAAGGGGTGGGAGGGAAGGGGGAGAAAGGTGCAAGGGATGGGGAAGGAGAGGGGGGGAAGTCAAGCATGGGAGGGAGTGGGACAAGAGGGGGAAGGAGAGGGAGCGTACAAATATGGGGATGGACTAGGGTTGTTAGGATGGGTAGATTTCGGGACAGAGGGCGTCATCCAGGAGGGAGAGATGACGGAAGTTACCCTCGGAGAGGATATGGAGAGTGTGAAGGGAGGGAGGGATGACAAGGTAATGGCGTGGCAGAGGCCTGGGATGCAACAATATGTGGAAGACAAGCGAATGGTTGGAATCCAGTTTTGGGGTGACATATCAGAGACCGAGGTGTTCGAGGAATTTGAGCAGGGGTGGGAAAGGAATAAGGTCGTACAGGATCCGCGTGGGGTACGGCAGGCGGATGCAGTAAGCGAGGCGGAGGGCCTGGTGTTGTATGGGTTGAGGCCCCTTGTCCGGCCAGAAAGGAGTTTGAGGAGGGAGTGGGCTTTGTCAGGGACTGTTGGAAGGTGGGATTTCCAGCAGAGGGAACGGTCAAGGGTTAGGCCTAAGTATTTAAGGATTTTGGTTTGAGGGACAGGACGGTCGGTCATGGAGCGTAAGGTATAGGTTGCGGTGGCGTGACCACAAAGTAACATATACAGAGAAGAAGCGCCCCCCCCCCCCCCTAAACCTCTGTCTTACCTTCCCCTAGTAGTTCCGTAAGATGCTAGAACGTGTCTGACGGTTTCCTGGCTTAGTACCGGTAGACGACACTAGAGGCGCTTCTGAGGGTGCCTCTCGCACATAGAGAGTAGCGTGGAGGGAAGGCTGATGGGAGAGCTCGTGCCGCCTGCACGAGTCAACGGCTGTGTCCGGTGTGCCGGTGTTTGAGGGGAGGTGGTTGTGGGGGCAGCCGCGCATCTGCCGCCTGCTCTGGCCAGCTTTAAAGGGCTGCTTCTGACCGCAGCGCCATCATGGGACATCTTACGGAACTGCTGGTAACCCTCCCTCCCCACACACCTGAAGTTGTGACCGGGCCCTTACGGAGGATTCCCGTCTGTATATTTTTGTCTGTGGTGTGACCTATGCTCATTGCGCCACGGAGTTTCCGCTGTTATCTTTATAAGCTATTGGTAGTACCGTAAGAGCACTTGTATTGTTAGAATAGTTGCATAAGGATACTTCATGTGGCTCATTGGCCTGGTGCAAGTTTTTCAATTGGACGCCACTTTGGCGACTTGCGTGTCCCCAGCCTACCCCAGTTATCCAACCGGGGAAAGGGGACCTACAGCTTAACGTGTAATCTGAACCACGTGTCGTTTCTGGCGACTCCTCACATCGTTGAGAGGGGAAGGATGGGTTAAAGTACAGACTGAAAAAATTCGAGGTCCGACCGGGTTTTGAATCCGCGACCCTTCGGTTTCCGATCGAGCACTTTACCCCAAGACCACCGGGCCCGACAGACTGGATATTGTAATTGATGAAAGAATGAGTGCCTTTGCATATGTCGAAAGAATAAATAAAGTAAATGAATAGCCATTCTCTTGCGCTATTGGTTTTATTGCTTGGTGGCAGTAAGTTATCCAGAGTGAAGGCAGAGACCTCGGCGGTGAGCTACAGGTAGCGCCGCTGTGGGGAGAGTTGGACGGCGCCCAGCAACAAGTGATGGAGTGAGTGCCGGGCGCCCCTGCCAGCGGAGCGCCGCTCCTCTGCGTTTGATGTTGCCGCTGCCCCTGCCCCCGACAGGTGAATAATGCTCAAGTCAGGGCTCCTAGCTGCCGCTCGTAATAAACGGCCGAGCGAACTTGGCTTGTTACCGTGCAACTGTTAATCCTGTAATATTATTACGCCGCAATATTACTCCGCAGCGGAAACGCGAGTAGTTCCAGTTTCTCCGAAAGTTCCGAGTTGAGAGGTGGAACGGGGCAATAGTGCGGCGTTTCGTGGAGGTCATTGCGGACAGGTAAACCGTCTAGTTTGGAAGTAATGGCTGACGTTAGTCGCAAGGCTCGTATTGGCAACGCGGTATCTTCTACCTTGATGGACACTCAACAAATCTGCGGTTCTACGTCTACAGAATTACTCGAAAGTTCACCGTAGGCTGCTTTCTAGCACTCTAATAGACATTTGATTTCCTGTTCCACTCGCATAAAGAAAAACGATTTATTATGCCTGCCGATGTCATTGTTTCCTTCCGAAAGACTCTCAGGAATCCACGTTGGTGAAAGTGTAAGTGGGACGTTTGGGACCCTTGAGCGATATATGAACGCGCAAATTTTGACAATGTAAATAAAATCATTGATAGGTAACACTAACCGTTAGCCTTTAATGTTAATGGGGTATTGCGTTATGTTATTCACAAGTGCGTCTTTTTCAGTATTAAGAACATGTAGCCGCGGTGGAGTGGCCGAGCGTATTGAGGCGCTATAATCCGATGCGCGAGGCCGTTCCCCGTCGGGGGTTCGAATCCTTCCTCGGGCAAGGACGTTTGTGCTGTCTTTAGTATAAGGTAATATATAAGTAGTTTTTAAGTTTAGGGACTGATGATCCCGCAGTTAAGTCCCATGAGCTTAACAAACATTTTTTATGAACCTAGGTTTAAGTAGTTTGTAAGCTACGGATTGATGACCACGCAGTTTGGTCCGATAGATTTACCGACATTTTGTTTGATTTGAGGGGTGATATTATCCCCTCTAATTATTATGGGTGTATTTTGTATTCCATGAGAATTTTGACAAGTTTGTGTGTATTCAAGTTCCATTCATAGTCAAAATGTTTTTATCGCTCTGTTTTCTGTATTGATTTCGTATGAGTACATAGTCAGTTTTAATTCTGTTTGACCATAATTTGATATTTTTCGATACCGTGATTTAATCAGGCTTGGTACTTGGTCCACATACAATTCTTTGTTGTTCATTCCCAGTGAGCAATGCAGTTTGGTACCTATCCTCACCATTTCATTTGGCTATGGGCTGTTGTTTTTGTTTCATTAGATATTTTATTCCAATTTAGTATAAAAATTATATGTGTGTTTAAATTCTTGTATTTATTGTATGCCATTAATTAGGACATTATATTCCTTCAGTGCCATACATGCCTGGCTTTGATTTTGCTTGTTCTCTACTTTTTGTACAAGAAAGTGTGTAGACCGGGGTTTTCTTTTCTTTCATACTCTATTTTATGTGTATTGATATTGGGGTTTAAGACTAGAGACTGTCCTTCCTCCACAAGTACAAGGTTGTTTTACAAATTTTTATTGCTACTGCAAAAGGCCAATACTCTATACGATCAGTTTAAGCGTTTTATGTATTTACTACTGGCCGAAAGTTTTAATGGAAAAGATTGTGGTACGTCATATATTACAATTTAGTTTGTTCGTTTCCTTCATTATTTACACAAGGTGTACTTGTCATGTTAGTGGGGCATGTATCAGTTTCATTATACTGGGCTGGTCGCACTTGTGATATTATTCAAAAGTTTTAGCATCTACATATATACTCCGCAATCCACCTAAATGTGTGTAGCGGTGGGTACTCGGTACCACTACGGGTTACTTGCTTTGCTGTTCCACTCCCATATACAGCGAAGGAAAAACGAATGCGTGTATGCATCTGTACGAGCCCTAATGTCTCTTATCCTTGTTGTCTTGACGCGAAATGTAGGTTGGTGGCAGTAGAATCATTCTGCAATCCGCCTCAAAATTCCAGCCCTCTTAATTTTTCCAACATTGTTTCTCGAAAAGAACATCGCCTTTCCTTCAGCGACGTCCATCTAATTTCCTGAAACATATCAGTAACACTCGCTTGTTAATCGAATCTACCAGTTACAAACCTAGTCGTCCGCCACTGAAATGCTTCCATATCTTCCTTTAAACCGATCTGGTGGGCATCCCAAACACTCGAGCAATCTCAAGACGGCGTCGAACATGCGTTCTGTATGCGGTCTCCCTTAAAGACGAATCACACCTTCCCAGAATACTTCCAATCAACCGAAGTCGACAATTCACCACCCCCTCGACTGTCCTTATATGCTCATTCCATTTCATATTGCTGTGCAGCGTTACGCCTAGATATTGAATTGACGCGTCTTTGTC
The DNA here is from genome assembly GCA_026315105.1 of Locusta migratoria. Classification (NCBI taxonomy): domain Eukaryota; kingdom Metazoa; phylum Arthropoda; class Insecta; order Orthoptera; family Acrididae; genus Locusta; species Locusta migratoria. The sequence goes on along the minus strand of CM048748.1, from coordinate 380,412,454 downwards.
GAGCAGCATACTACTCATGCTGTAATCGAACATACGGGATCGATTCTCCTACTCATTTGAACCGCCTTACATTTTTCTACATTTAGCGCTAGTTGCCATTCGTCATAGAGGAAAGCAAGTAACTAGTAGTGATACTGAGTACCCTCCGCCACGCACCTTTTGGTCGATTGGGGAGTGCATAAGTAGTTGTCGACGTCCAGAATCTCGTCAGCGAGTGTGAGAATGTTCACATGGTCAATTAAACCATCGTCGTAGCACAACTGACAATGAACGATCAACTTGTGTCAGTTCTCCTAAAGGACCACCTCGCTACTCGGAAGGCTATAATTTGATAAGTTTCAAACGCGGTTAGTCGGCTGTAGGATAGAAAGCATGAGTATATGTCTATGGCATAGCGACTGTTCGCCTCACACGAAATAATGTCACTCTGAACCTTACGGCTATGAACATTACATATTGAAACTTACTCGGATGTCTATTTTCAAGTGTACTTCTTTTTATGCAACACCTGCTGCTTCATGTGTGTGAAAGTACCACAGACCCATATATACAGTGAAGAGCCACTCACAGGGATATTTAACACTCAAAGGACGGCGCGGTTGGAGAGGCCTATCTACATGTAAAAAAAAAAAAAAAAAAAAAAAAAAAAAAAAAAAAAAAAAAAAAAAAAAAAAATGTTTGTATGTCCTCTATGTGTTCATAAACCATTCACTCGATTGCAATGAAACTTTGGTGAACTGTTCACCTTACGCCCACGAAGCTTCCTGACCCAGAAACCAAAGAGCACGACACATAGCTCAGGAGAAATGACGTCATAAATACTGAGAGGCCACCTCGTGAGAATACCCAGATTTATGAGTCAACTATTGGAAAATGGGAGTAGTTAGGTACCTGCAACAACGTTTGCATGTAATTTCAGACGTTTATGAAGCCTTTTGTAACTGACCTCCTCCCCTCCCCCTAAATGATGAAACTAAGAGAAGTCTACCGCTCACAACAGTTTCGCTGTAGATGCCGTAAAACTTTCACATCAGGCATGAACATGTATCAAATAAAGTTAGCATTACTATTAAATTGTATCTCCAAATCTTCTTTAAGTCTCTTGCATCCAAAATTAAGCAATCTGTTTTCTTAATCTCTATGTATATAAAAGCGATAGGACACTCAATCACTCACTGACTAAACACGAAATGTCGAAAACTACTTCACCTATGAAGCTGAACTTTGGCAGAAATATACTCAGGTAAGAAAGTTTTTTGTGACAGGTGCATGGCGGAGCATACTACTCCTACAGACTCACGAAATCTACAGTTTCATTCCGATTTTCACGGAATTTCGCACGCACAAGAGGTACGTCACCGTCTACTTTAAGTTTCATACGGTGCATGGGGGAGGGTACTTTGCAACATAAAAATGGATCTCTAAATACCTTGGTTGCGCCATAACTTGAGAACGGCTCGACCAATTTCACATTATTCTCAGAGAACAACAAAGTGCGTTTTTCAATGTGACCCTGCGTTTCTATTGCACAGAAATATATAGTTTTGTTCAGATATTGATGAAATTTTGCACACTCTACCTTTAAAGCAAGAGTAATATCACTGTCAGTATAAAATTTCGTTCGGTGCGTGGTAGAGGGTACTTCACTTAAGGGATTTTACAAAATGCATAGTTTTGCTCCTATCTGTATGAATTTTGGCACCCATGACCTTTAAACCAAGAGGAAGATCACTGGGCACATAAATGTTTGTTTGGTACATGACAGAGTGTACCTTGTAGAAAACTTTGCCGAGAGAGGAAAAGGTGGAATCGAATAGAGAGATGGGAGAGAAAGAGATGGGTGCAGAGAGAGGAGAGAAGGGGATGTGGACTACGAGAGTGTAGGATAAATAACTACTCGGGCAACGCCGGCTTTACAGCTAGTATCAGATAAAATGTTCAAATGTTTTTTTAAGCTTATGGGAAGGGTCATCAGCCCCTAAACCTACGAACTACTTATGAACTAACTTATACTAAAGACAGCACAAACATCCATGCCCGAGGGAGGATTAGAATCACCGAAGGGAAACGGTATTGCGCATCTGAGCATAGCACCTCTATGTGCTCGGTCACTCCACCGCGGCCCCTTTATAAGACAACAGGTGTCTAGCAGAGGGTTACATAGGTTTCCGGTGCTACAATGGCAGGTTATCGAGACCTAAATAAGTTTGAACGTCGTGTTACAGGCGGCGCGTGACAGATGGGACGCAGCATCTGCGTGGCAGGGGAGAGGTGCGGGTTTTCCCCTATGACAGTTTCATGAGAGCGCCGTAATTATAGGGAATCCGGTAAAACACCAAATCACCGACGTAGCTGAGGCTGGAAAAAGATCCTGTAAGAATGGCAGCAGGGATAACTGACGAGAGTCATTCAACGTAACGGCAGTGCAACCTTTCCGGATGTTGCTGCGGGTTTCAGAGCTGGGACATCAGTAACGGCCGAGTGCACCAACCTCGGTCAAAAGTTAATCGCAGTCAAGTCGGCATTTAACCGTGGTCAACTCAAGTTTCTGGTGCACCGACACCGATCAAAGTTAAACGAGGGAGTTGATCGCGGTTAAATTTGATCGCGGCTGACGCCCGGTTTTGTCGAGATGATCAGGGTTATACTGGCAGTATCAAGATGGCGGCGCATTTTGAAGTTTTAGACAGAACTGACAAAGATTTATTTTACCTCAATCATTTAAATCGGGATCAAAACCGGAACGTCGTGATTGTGGAAAGGGGGACTCTTTTGAAGATTACAGTGACAAAAAGTTCGAAGAAAGATTTTGTTTGTCCACATAAAGTGTGGTGCTTGTTAAACCAAATCAGTAACAGGTTAGAATTTCCTACCGATAGAAATAACCCTATTTCGCCTATGAACAGACTATTGATTATGTTAAGAGCATATGCAACTGGTGCATTTAACATACTTATTGATGACAACAGTAACATATATCGCGACGACACATTGCCAGGAAGAGCAGTTCGCCGCGCCATAATTAATGAATATTTCCAGTAAGGTAACTATCAAATTCAAAAAGTTTTGAATAAAAAAATTACGATATGTTCCGTAACTATAATCGTAAAGCTTTCGTGTTATTAAAACATGTTATCTGTATATTTCTGTTACCAGGTGAACATGCGGTGCATGGGAAAGTACGCTGTGAACAACAATGACATTTGAGTTGATTTGTTCGAAACAATAAATCATAATTTAAGTAATTATATAAATCTGTCTTAGGGTGTTTTTTTAATAATCATTTCTCTTTGCAATATGACTGAATTCGGTAAAATTTTACGACGCTTTTCGCTGGGCTCCAGTGCTTATGTTGGCAACAGATGAACAATGAATTGTAGAATTGCGTTAATATTTTTCACAAGCTACAGAGTATATGTTATTGCTGCTCGTTTCACTCGCAGCAAAATTAATACTGTACCTGCTCTATGGTTGAAAGGTTCTTGTATGTACCCTTGTCCGTTCAGAAGAAAATAATTTTCGTTTTAATTGAAGTAGTCACGAAAAAAATATTTATTGGTCATTACTATTGATGCCAACATAACCACTGCAGCCCGGCGAGAAGCGTCGTACAATTTTACTGTATTTACAATCTTGTACATACAAATCACGTGGTACTGTCGTCATTCATCAAAGATAGTCGAGAATACACATGTAGGTAAGCTCAACTAACACCTTTGCGTCACTTGGGTGCCTTCCATTGCGCTACACGGACTTGATCACGATCAAATGTACGATTGGCTGACGACGGTTTGCTGACCGGTGATTAATGTTGGTGCACCGCAGAGACGTTTTAACCGCGGTTAACTTTTGACCGTGTTTTCGGAACCCTTGATTATCGTGCTTTTTGACCGAGGTTGGTGCACTCGGCCATAAGTGTTAATTTGGGAACTGTACGAGGAAAGATCAGGGCTTTCACAGTCGAAGACCCACTCGTGCAACCTTGCTGACTACACGACACGAAGCTTTACGCCACGGCTAGACCCGATCACACCGACATTGGACAGGTGTAGAATGAAAACATGTTGCCTGCCCTGACGAGTCTCATGTCCAACTGTGTCGAGCGGGTGGACGTGTACGGGTGTGGAGACAACCTAACGAATCCGTGGACCCTGCAGGTCAACAGGCAGCTGTTCAAGCTGGTAGAGGCTCTGTAATGGTATTGGGCGTGATGTGGGACCTCTGATACGTCAACATATGACTCAGTATGATGACAAGGCCGTACGCATCCTGCCTGATCACTTGCATCAATTCATGCCTGCTGCACATTACGACAGACGTGCGCAATTCCAGCTAGACAATGTGACATTCCTCACACCCAGAAATGCTACAGACTAGCTCCAGGAACCCTCTCCTGAGTTTTAACACCACCGCCGACTTCCAAATCTCCAGGCGTGAACGTTACTGACCATCTCTGGAATGCCTTGCAGCGTGTATTCAGAAGAGATTTCCACCCCGTTGTACTTTTACGAATTTATGGCCACTTCTGCAGGTTGCATGGTGTCAGTTGCCTTCAGCACTACTTCAGATACTAGTCGAGTCCACGCCTTGTCATATTGTGGCACTTATACGTACTCGCGGAGGTCCTACACGATATTACGAAGGCGTACTACTTTCTTTGTCTCTTCAGTATCTTCTTCTAATATATAAGGCAGAGTGTTCGTATATTTGTACGTGTCGCATACAAATCTACAGTTTTGTTCCAATCTTTATGAAATTTTGTACACGTAAGCTTCAATCCATGAGGACGGTCACCGTAAGTGTAAGAATCACATACGATATATAGTTCACGAGATATGACGTCATAAACAATGAGATGCGCGGAAAACTGCTGCCTTAAGCGACAATGCTGCTCATTTTCTCCTAAACCACTGGACCGATTTCAACCAAATTTGGTACACATATTCCTTACGTGAGATAACATCTTCTGTAGGACGACGAACCACATACAACACATGGTTGAAGAGATATAACTCCATAAACGATAGGAGCTGCAAGAAACTGCCATAATGCGATGAGACTTTACAAAGACACTATTGAGAATGAGAGTACTTAGCGACTTACAAAAAACTTTAAACATAATTTCAAACTTTCATTAAACTTTTTCTCGCTGGCAACCATAGTAAAATGACGAGAGGAAAAAAGTTTCTCGCTTACTACTTTTCCGCTGTTTATGGAGTAAAACTACGGCATTCGGTATGACGTTACAATTTATAATTTCTACACTACAAATTGTAGCCGCAGGAAATTTTATAGGCAATGTACACACATATCGTTCAATGTGCCTCCGAAATTGTAGCACAGTGCGACCTGTAGTTCATGAGGTATGAGCGCATAAAACAGTAACGTTCATAGAAAACCGCCCTATCACGCACCAAGTAGTTATCTATTACTTATTTAACACCAATTGTATTCACAAGAAATATTAGACATGCAGTACTTATACAAATGAATACACACTAGAAAAAATTATACAATTGTACCACATATAAACGAATAAATATGAGATCGTGCGAATTTTATATGTCACTAGCTTAAACCCGCGGCTCCGCTCACGTGTTGGTTGATTATGATAGATAATGCGCGAAACGTCAAATCGAGTTTTTTTTAAAGAGATGTAGTAAAAGAAATATCTTCTTTACTGCTTTATTTATTTATTCTTATATTTACTTATTCGCATGCTTATCCTTACAGAGAAAGAGCTGAAGACATTACAGCACGAATATACCAAAGATATGGTCTGTGCCATCACGTTTCGCTGTATGTAACCTCCTTGCTATAGAGTCGCAAACGTTATCGCTGGCCTTCAGTCCGAATTTTTTTATACTTTGAGACTTTCAACCACCATATCTTCCACCCACTTATAGCTATCGACATGGAACTGCTATGGTGTACAACGGGAGACTTGGGACAACAATTACACACAGACCATTCGTTTGCTTTCTATAATATTCGCTGCAGAGCGAAATATTCACACACACACACACACACACACACACACACACACACACGCCCGCGTAGAATTTTATAGGCACCGATAACTTTCCATCCCAATATACTCCGCCATTTTATCATTATCAAACCTCAAGCAACAATGCAACCAAAAAATCTATTTTCAAAGTGTAAATATAAGTTTCAAAGAGTATTTATTGTTCCGCATTTCGCGTTATATTCTTCAAATTACTAAATATCTATCAGATCGCTATAAAACCGTGCCTAAAACCTTCGTCAGGTATGAATTAGTAACTGTAAAAATAGTTAAGTCTCTGCGTCTTGTCGTTAGGACCTGATAAGCGTACACCTAACAGATATTCACATTAATATATATAGATATAGATAAATAGCTATCCGATCGCCATAAAACCAAAAATGTTCAAATGTTTATAGAGTCTATGGGACGGGTCATCGGTCCCTAAACTTACAAACTACTTATGAACTAGCCAATCCTAAAAGAGGGCACAAATATCCATGCCCGAGGGTGGATTCGAACCCCCGACCGTAGTGGCCGCGCAGACCGTGACTGGAGCGCCTCAGTCCCCTCGGCCACCGCGGCCGGCGCCATAAAACCGTGCCTAAAACCTTCCCCTGGTAGACGCTAGTAACTTTACAAATTTTTAGCTCTTCATGTCTTGTGGTTCAGACGTGATAAACGTACACCGAACAGACATTCACATTTCTAGATATAGATTTGTGTTTTAACTTTTATCTTTGTTTGTTTGAATAATGCGCTTATAATTTTGTACATTATCCAAGACAGCGTTATTTCTTATATGTTCTCCGATAGAGGTAACATATTTTTAGAAAAAAGAAGATGGACAGAGAGAGAGAAGGGTAGGAGAAATACTAACTCCAGGCAGGAATAAATAAATAACTACCCGGGCAACGCCGGGTTTTCAGCTAGTATTATATACAGTTGCCCTGCTGCTCTCTTTCGAAATGTTCCGACGGAAGCTCCTTACTGCGCTCATTGCGCTGTTTTTGTGTCGCTATCGCTGTGGCAGTAGGCAGCGCGCCACGCGACGCTATGCGACGCCAGAGCCACGTCACACCACGTCACCGCCGCCGCGGCCCACAATGCACCGCGCCGCGCTGCCGCATACACCCGGCGCGTGACGCCGGCACTAGCAGGTACCAGCCGCCTGACGTCACCGTGACGTCAGCGTACGCCCGGCCTCCCATTGGCCGGCGCGGGGCGCGTGGCGCGCGATGTCGCGGCAGCGGGGAGTGGGTTGTGGCAGGGCAGGAGTGACGGCGTCGCGATAAACGTCAAGGAGTGGGGGTGAGAGTTAGGGGGAGGGGGGAGAGGAGCTGTAGCCACAACAGTGCCCTCTGCAGCACCGAAATACAGCTGCAGTGCAAGGGAACAGGTGAGGGAAACAAGAAATGATCCGAACCACTCGGTGGTGTAGCGAAAATTGCTGTCCTCCAGAAGCATGATACTTGTTGTATTGGGGGTTTTGAGGGGACTAAACTAGAACGTTACTTAATTGGTGTCCCCCCTCCCTTCTGTGTCTGCTACTTTATTGGCATCCCCATCTTTAGAAAGATGTATATTGAAAGCTATATAATAAAAGTGATGTATGTGTGTGTGTGTGTGTGTGTGTGTGTGTGTGAATGAATGCCTGTACACGTCAACAATTTGAAATCAATGCAATAATGCTGTCTAGGAATATCATTTACTGAGTCGTCCACAATACTAATTGTCTGTGTTCGTGTTTATGTGTTTGAAACCAAAATAGAGTTAAACTATTTTAAAAAATCCAATTTCGTAAACCTGTTGCACCAGTTCCTAGAACTACAAACTACTTTAATTAAAAGACAAAACACACACACACACACACACACACACACATACATACATACATACATACATACATGCCCGAGGGAGGACTTGAACCCCCGGCGGGAGCGACCACCCAGTCCGTAGCATGATGTCTTGCACCACGCAGCCTTCCCCTGCGGCAACTGATTGCAAATCTGTTTAATCAATTCCTGTGCACTATTTCACTGAACCATGATTGTATTTCAGAGGAATCAAGGTAATTTCAATTATTATGTTCAAAACTGTTCAAATGTTTGTAAATCTTTGGGTCTTAACTGCTTTGGTTATTAGTCCCTAGGCTTACAAACTACTTAAACCAAGTTAAACTAACCGAAGAAGAACTCGCACATCCATTCCGGAGGGAGGACTTGAACCTCAACGGCGAGCAACCGCGTGCTCCACAGCGAGGCGCCTTAGACAGCTCAATCACAATTGTACGGCCCTGATAATAAATGACGACTGCGGAAAAGAAAATTTCTTCTCTAACTGCAAACGCCAACAACAGATCCCATAATAATTTTCAGTGCAAATTTCTACTTTTAACTATGCTGCAACTTCTTTCAGCCATTGCTGAATCATCACTTTACAAGAGTGGAAAAAAAACGATTAAATCAACACATGGTTCAGGTTTAATGTATCATTTATATTTTCTGAGTATATTGACACAAAATTTAGCATCATATCTATTCTTACAGTAGCTATATTCACATTTTGGTATGAAGCTTAAAATTGTAACTTTGATAGCTAATAAAATCGAACATAAATCTATAAACTATTTCACCGAATAATAGCAGTATTTAAAAAGGAATGAAACTAATTGCAAAAGTATCGTTGTGTCCCTGAAAATCTTTAATCAATGGCTGTCTGATAAAAATCTACTGGCATCGTGAAAGTTAAAAAATTGACTCCTTACCTCTTCCTCCCAAATTTCGTTAATCAAAAAATCATGTTATTATGTTTCCAACTCACTGAAGATCAATAACAATTTATTCTCTACATTGGTGATATGAAAAATTAACACATCCTGTGCCTCATCATTTTTAACACACTTCTCGCTATCATATTATTGACTTGATTAACGCGGAAAGCTGAGCTACACCAGTGATGCTCGACAAAACCAAATAATCTCTCATACGGCATTTGAGCGCTATCCTCTCCAGAGTTTCTATATTATTGTCCTAACAGAGACTTGTTGGTATAGTAATGTAATATATATAGAATATTTTTAATACGAGAGCCGTTCCAGAAGTGTTTCAACATCAAATTGTCATACGCAGACAAGACTGATACCGTGGCTGTTATATGAAATAATTTGTTAGTGTGGAACAACAACCAGGCACAGCTGGTTTTATTTCACTTCATTTAAAAATACTATTACCGGTTTCGAATTTTACGTTCATCTTCAGATGATATAATGCTCTCAACATGTAAACATTTGGTGCATTGTCTACTGTTGATTTGACGTAGGATGTACAAAATTTACAGTTACAAATGAGTAAAAACATTGGTTGTGTTGTTGGATTACTTTAGGATGTAACTTACTTGTATTTTTCATCTATAGCACTTGTTATTTTTATCCAGCGTAACACATTCTTATTTGCTGTTACAGATGCACTAGTGTTGGTTTTTATAATTAGCCATTTGTGTTCAATCACTGCACTATGTTTTTGGTTTGCACCACATGTTTCATTTCACAGATTACACCAGATGACAACAACAATAAGTTACAATGATTACAATACATATATGTGTTTGAATATTGAACAACAACGAATATTATTTTATGCAAGGTACAATTGTAGTTAAGTGAATATGTGAAACTACTATTGTCATATTCATAGTTAGTGTTATGAAACATGTTCATTTCTTTTTAGCAACATATACTGTCATCAAAGTTGTACTTGATTTGCAGCTAGATGTTAATTATTTAAATACGAGTACTGAAATACTTTCCAGAAGGTTTTTTGACGGGAGTATTAGCCAGCTCAGTCTTATCATTAAGGATAATTATTATCAGGATGGATTTTTGTGTGTGTGTATTTCTATCTCTTCAAAAAATTCATTTGACTCCTTTTTCTGCCAAATGTAATATTTTCATTGCGTTCTCTATGTTTCTCACTGAATGGTTCTCCGCAGCCACGTGGGTTACAAATGTCGATCTGTTCAAGTTGCTGAGACTGGAAGCGTCGTATGTTCTTTGTATCCGATTTCAAAACTTCTACAGGTCTGTCCTATATAGAATTTTGGGCGTGAGTCACATTGTGCTTGTATATTCCACATTTACTGTAGGGTGCTTTGGAAGGATTTACATGAAGGATTAGCTTTTGTTGAAATTTATTGTTGGCGGAGAAACTGATTTTAACATTTTCTTTTTAAATAAATTTGCTATATTTATTGTTAATATTTGAAACCCACCACTTGAGATGATAGCATTGATAACTTATCTTGTCACCCAAGTCAATATAAGATGGCAAATTTAGTGCCAAGATACAGCGAATGGGGAAAGTACCTTTAAGTCACAGAGATCAACAAAATAAAGTAAATATACTAGAAACAGTTGCACATAATAATGGCTGTTATTTGACAATAATAGAAGACAGCAAAATAAAAGAAGTAACCACAGGTCCACAGAACAATAGTTCACACAACTCACACAAAAGCAAATCTACCATCCCTAGAAGCCAAACGAAACTATACTGTTATCCCATACGTAGGTCAACTATCATACCAAATAGCAAATTTATTTAAAAATAAATATGTTAAATTACAACAAAAGCTAATCCATAATATAAATCCGTCCAAGGGCGACTACTGTAAATCAGGAATATAGAAGTTCAAATGTGATTTATGCCCAAAATTATACATAGACCACACTTGCTGAAGTATTGAAATCATATACAAAGAACACTTTAATACAACCATTCAGTGAGACACAGGAAAGCATGAAAATATTACACTTGGCAAAGAAAGTTGTCACAATGAATATTTTGGAAGAGATGGATATACACATACGAAATATGTACATTGATAATATCCGTAATGAGCAGAATGAGTTTTATAATACTACCCCCCCCCCTTTTTATTTAACCATTTGCATCTGTTGGCCGACAATCCATACTAATATTAGAAATGCGAAAGGAGCTTTGTCTGTTACGCTCTCACTACTAAACTGTGTAATCAATTTCGATGAAATTGGGTGTAGAGATAGCTTGAACGCTGGAGAAAAATATAGGCTACTTTCTAAAGCGTGTATTCAATATTTGTCGATTCTAAGAATAAGTTCTCTGTTGCTTATGAGATGCTTGAAGACTCCATAGAAAAGCGATTTATTCTTTACCTTGTCAAAATTTATCAGATTTACTAAAATACTTTTAATGATTGATATGTTGTCCTTAATACGTTTTAAAACAATGAATACAATGTTTACACCAGGTGTCAAAGTCTTCAAATCGCCGAACCTATTTCGATGAGATCTGAATCCTGCATAATTTACACGTTATTTAACGTATAGCTTTTTAGTCAGCGGTTAAGTCCCAATGTAACATACAGAATTTCATTTCATATTTAATAAATGTGTTCAAATGTTTGTTAAGCTTATGGGACTGCGGGATCATGAGTCCCTAAACTTACAAACTACTTATAAACTATCTTGCACTAAAAACGACGCAGACATCCATGCCCGAGGAATGATTCGAACCTCCGACGGGGAACGACCCCGCGCATCGGAGCGCAGTGCCAAAATGAGCTCGGCCACTCCGCCGCGGCCATATTTAATAATATCTTTATTTTAGACAAAGGAGGCCAGTATTTACCGTTATTCTACTCACAGGTTATCTTTAAACCGAAAAATTGGACAGTTTCGTTTTATACTGATTATTCTAGTTATAAAGTTAGAACAAACTTGCGAAATTATTTAACTTTCGATGGTGTTTGACACGTATGCGTATTAAGTCGAACTAAGTCGCAGATAAAAGCTAGTAAATTAATAGATTATTTAAATATTAGTGCAGTTTGTGACGCTCATAAATCGATTATTTCGACTATAGGATTTTGACCTTTTTTATGCTGAAAACATTTTTTCCCTTGAGAACGAGGGAATTAAAAAAATTACACAAGATAGGTTCAAGAAACATTGGCCTCGTGGTATTCAGCTTTCTCGGTTCAGTTTGCGAGAATTTACACGGACAAAAATCATACTGTTTGTCGGAACTGTGACGTAATTTTTCGTAATTGTTGCCTTAGCACTGCTCGTGGGTGTTATGTGAATTTAGCGAAGTTTTGACCTAATGACGTTAGTTTCAGTTTCGGCCGAAACTCGGAGAGGAGCCGAATATTCAGTTACGATCGCAAATTATGTTTGGGTCTGACAGTAATTGCGAACAAGACCCGACTTGCTCCGTGAGCTCATGAAAGCTGGTTACAGCTAACACGATCTGTGGTCTTGGAAATTCAGTTCGGCGTGGACTTCACAGGACATTAGTATAGCTCGAAGATGTCCTCTCACTGAGGTCCCACAGAGCAATATTCACAATACTCCAAGAAAAAGGGCTCTAAAGTTCTTCGCGGAGTCCATATATAAGTGATAGAATTGACAGTTAAAAATGTGCTGCAGCACGGTTGAATAGCTCAAATAATGTTTTTGAGTAAAGAAAGAAAGAAAAGAAAAGAAAATTGATAGTGTGTTCGCCTACTATTATATGGACGATCCAGGTGCGAACCCACCTTCAAGATACATTTTTAAAATTTATTTATCACATTCATAATCCTTCCACAGTTTACAATATCGTCTAAATTCGATGTTGTTTTATGAATTTTGAGGAGACTAATCTACGAGGTCATCTGTCCCCTGCTCCGAGTGAAAACGATACAACGAAAATTTTACAAAGATAATGCAATGGACCAGCACCTACAGGTGTAACCCACTAGGTGCAAAGAGCGACAGTGACCGCTACACTGATAAAACAAAAGAGAGACACAAAGAAACAATGCGTTTCTTGCAGTGGCCATTTGAGCAGCGGCTGAATGCTATGTATTTCACTGTAATGTTTTTAAAGAAAACGACTTTTGCTACTGCAAATGAAGGGTTTTATTTTTATAATTCACCCATACGCGTTTCGCCTTTGTCACAAGGCATCATCAGTGGGTGTCCTGAAATATTTACATGTTTATCTTTACACATGAAGGTACATATATACAAAACATTTCGTTTCTAATTTAAAACAGTTCGTTGTTTGCTAAAAAATGGTGTACTTACAGCACTTGCTACTCCATATCAGACTCTTTCCGGCAATCAGATCGAAAGGTTTCACTGTTTTCTGAAAAATTTCGCATTTTTCTGGTTCCACTGTCATCTGCTGCCATACTGCGCCCACTGTAGTTTGTTTTGTAGTGTTGCCAACTTTCTCAGCTTCAAATGTTCAAATGTTTGTAGAGCTTATGGGACTTAACTACGGGGTCATCAGTCCCTAAACTTACAAACTTGTTTTGTAGTGTTGCCAACCTTCTCAGCTTCAAATGTTCAAATGTTTGTAGAGGTTATGGGACTTAACTACAGGGTCATCAGTCCCTAAACTTACAAACTACTTATGAACTAGCTAACACTAAGGACGGCACAAATATCCATGCCCGAGGGGGGATTCGAACCCCCGACCGTAGTGGCCGTGCAGACCGAGACTGGCGCGCCGCAGTCCCTTCGACCACCGCGGCCGACCTTCTCAGCTTATTTGAAATTCACCTATTTCATTGAAAGTGTGTTGAAGGTATGTGTGTGTGTGTGTGTGTGTGTGTGTGTGTGTGTGTGTGTGTGTGACTAGGTGTGTGTGTGTGTTTGTATTAATTTTTTTAATGTTTGTGTGTTTGTGTGTATGTGTGGGGGGGGGGGGAGGATGGGTTTGTGATTATGTGTTGGGATTTCTGTCTATCATATGGTCAATCAGTGAGAACAGTGATCGATTGGTCAGGTTTATTTGGTCATTTAGTAGCAATTTTCTCTCTCATCTTTTGTTTTATAAATGTGATAATTTTCTTGTAATGTTAGGAGATGTTCTTCACAATTTATTTTAATTACCTTCATGTCTTTTTCTATTGTGGTGGGTTTATAGTTATATTCCTTCAGATGTTCAGCAAAAGTGAGTGGCTTGCCCCGTATTTCCATGCTCTGATGTGTTCCTTGTATCGGGTATCAAATGTTCTGCTGCTTTGTCCTACATACCTTCCATCACATGAGTTGCATTGTAGTTGGTATATTCGAGCTCTCTGGTAGATATCTGTGTCTTTTTTGATTTTTGGGATATATTTTTGGATTGGGTTATCTGTTTTGAGAGATATTTTTATGCCTTGTCTTTTGAAAATATTTGTTATTTTATGTGTTAGTTTGTGATTGTATGTCACTGTGTACCATCCTGAATTTCTTTTCTGTTTTCATGTGTTCTTTGTACTGCAGTCTGTGTTGTGTTTGTGTGCTGCTTTGCTGTGTTGTTTTCTGTGGGTCTGCATGTTTGGTGTTTTTGCCCGTATCTGTTTTTTAATTTTTTGTTTAATTTTTCTACTATATTAATATTATATCCATTGTTTTTTGCTATTTGTGTGATGATATCCAGTTCCTTTTGGCAATTTTCTTTGCTGAGTAGTACTGTGTTGAGTCTGTGGAGCATGTATCTGATTGTTTTTTGTGCATGTGGGTGATTGGAGGTCTGTTCGAGATAATTCATAATATTAGAATACAGGATATGTTCCGAAACCCTGCTGCAAATTGACGCTAATGAAATAGGCCTGTAGTTTAGTGGGTTACTCCTATTGCCTTTCTTGATTATAGGTGTGACCTGTGCAACTTTCCAGTGTTTTGGTACATATCCTTATTTGAGGGAGCGGTTGTATATGGCTGTTAAGTAAGGAGCGATCGCATCAGCATAATCACATAGAAATCTAGTGGGTATACAGTCCGGACCAGAAGACTTGTTCTTGTTAAATGGTTTCATTTGCTCCACTACTCCGATGATATGTACTTCTACGTTACTCATCCTGGCTTCTGTGCGTAATTCGAAATCTGGAATATTGGTTTCGTCTTCTTTGGTGAATAAGTTTCTAAAAGCTATGTTTAGTAACTCTGCGTTAGTATCGCTATCATAAATAGGATCACCATTACTATCACGTAGTGATGGTATCGTTTGTTTTGCCCCTAGTATATTTAACATATGACCAAAATCTCTTTGGGATTTTAGTCAAATTTCGAGAAAGAGTTTAGTTGTGAAAAGTATTCTAGGCATCTCGCATTGAAGTCCTCGCTAAATTTCGAGCTTCTGTGTAGGATCGCCAATCCTGGGGATTTTGTGTTCTTTTAAATTTAGCGTGCCTTTTCCGTTACTTTTACAACAGTGTCCTGACCTGTTTTGTGTACCAAGGGCGATTACCACCATTTTATTAATTTATTTGGTATAAAACTGTCAATTGCTGTCGATACTATTTCTTTGAATTGGAGCCACATCTGGTCTACGCTTATGCTTAAGGTTTGCAATGAGTCGAAACTATTTTTCGAGAAACAGTTTAGTGTATTTCTATCTGCTTTTCTGAACAATATACTTTTCGTCTATTTTTGGTAACTTCGGGACTTTAGATATTCAATCTCAAAGTGTGTTTTGATATCGATTTACAATTCTAGTTGGCTCATGAACTAATTGCTCGAAGTAATTCTCAGAGAATGCGTTGAGTACAATTTCTTACGTTATTTTATGCGTACCTCATGATTTGGGCACATAATTTTTCAAACAGACTGAGGGTAAATTGAAATCACCGCCTACTATTATTGTATGAGTCGGGTATGTGTTTACCATTTGACACAGGTTTTCTTTGAATCTGTTTGCTATTGTATCGTCAGAGTCGAGAGGCCGGTAAAAGGAACTAATTATTGACTTCTTACGATTTTCAGGTACATCTTCTATCCATAATAGCTCACAGGAACTATCAACTTCAACTTCGTTTCACGAAAGATTACTTTTGACGGCGACAAACACGCCTCCACCTATTTTGTTTTATCTATCCTTTCTGAACACAGTTAGCTCTTTTGCAAAAACTTCAGCTGAACTTATTTTCGGCTTGGGCCAATTTTCACTGTGATGTGTGCTTTCTATTAACGCTTGGAGTTCTGGTACTTTCCCGACACAGCTACGACAATTTACAACTGTTATACCGATAGTTCCTAGATCTAAATTTCTCCTTTGATCCGAATGCACAATTTGAGATTGCCCATTTTGTTTTACCCCGGAGCCCTCTATCCTAAAAAACCGCTCAGTCCAACCCACACAGCCACCGCTACTTGTGTAGCCGCTTCCTGCTGTTTTCACCATCTCGACACTTATCCAAACGCAGTGACTTCCCTCCCTTTATCTTGTCCAATGCCTCTTCCTTTTCTACCCACGTAACGTCTTTTTCTATTTGCTGTTCCACCTCTTTCTCCTCGGCTTTTTCCTCGACATCCATGCCTCCATTCGGGTTCAGGAGTTCTTCAAAATACTCGTTGCACATGTTCTTAACTTCCTCCTTATTCTCTACCACTCGGCTACTACAAAAGTAACAGCAGATTAAAATTTTTGGAATGGTGGGTGGCTGAGATATCGTCCTAAGGTACCCACCATTAAATCGAATGATAAAGACTATTTGGGCGAATAAAACGTAAAACACAGTCAGCCGTAGGGCTGAGGCGTGGCGGACTAAGGCTGTCGGAGGCCCGGGGCGGCGGCAGAACAAAATGAGGCCCCCTGATCACTCGAAAATACATGAATTACTATAAGGAAGTAACTTTTGAGATTTGGAGGCCCCTCCCAGGCCGAGAGGAATCTAATCTAAGAAAAAAATAGCTTCCGAGATTTGGAGGCTCTAGAACGAGAGGCCAAGGGCGCTAATAATAATAATAATAATAATAATAATAACAATAAAGCTTTCAAGGTATTTGGAGGCCCCCCAAGACGAGAGGTCCGGGGGGTCCGCCTCCTCCGCCACCCTTAGTCCGCCACTGCATAGAGGCATCGTCTCCGACAGTTAAATGGAGCACAGTGGGCAGACGGAAGGACTGGCGCAAAGCGTCTTAAAGGTGGCAGTCCAGCAGGATGCGGACTACTATCAGCGACACTGTTCTGTACGGCAATACCGATTCCCCGCGCGCCTCTTTAAGACCTTGATGACAATATCGTGCTCTACGACCTCTGCCACATTCAATCTTGATCCAACTCCGTTGTTCCTGTTTCGGAAACACAGTGAGTCTGTTAAGTCAGACTGCTCGCTCACAAGTGACTGTGTTTCCCGTGATTGTTCGCACGCTGGTGACGTGGGAGTCAAGGTAGGTATGTGCACAACGTGAGTCGTCAGCGACAATAGTACATTCCATTGCATAGTGTCTGTACAGTAGTATTGTCACTATTCAGGTGACAACCCTCGTATATTAGTTGCACTTAAACTTTAGAGCCCTTTTTCTCTGATTTTTCTGGATGGCGCTTTAAAACTTCTGTGAGCGGACACCGATGTCGTAACTACTAACATGCTATGTCGCAGAATTTTCGTTGTTCCATTTGAAATCCCAAGATTAGGCTGATTTCCAGATTGCCGAGGTGGTGTGGCTTGCGTGCCTCGACGATGCAGATAGCCGTACCGTAGGTGCAACCACAGCGGAGGGGTATCTGTGAAGCCCAGACAAACGTGTGGTTCCTGAAGAGGGGCAGCAGCCTTTTCAGTAGTTACAGGGGCAACAGTCTGGATGATTGACTGAGCTGGCCTTGTAACATCAGGTAATGTGGCTTTCCCACACTGCTACTGCGAACGGCTGAAAGCAAGGGGAAACTACAGCCGTTATTTTTCCCGAGGACATGCAGCCCTACTGTATGGAAAATATGATGATGGCATCCTCTCGGGTAAAATATTCCGGAGGTAAAATAGTCCCCCATTCGGATCTCTGGACGGGGACTACTCAGAAGGATGTTGTCATCAGGAAAAAGAGCTGGAAGAGCAGTTGAATGGAATGGACAGTGTGTTGAAGAGAGCGTATAAAATGAACATTAACAAGAGCAAAACAAAAATAATGGAATGCTGTCTTAGAAAATCAGGCGATGCGGAAGGAATTAGATTAGGTAACGAAACAATGAAGGTGGTCGATGAGTTTTGTTACTTGGGTAGTAAAATAACATGCGATGGTCGCAGTACAGAGGCTATAAAATGCAGAATGGCAATGGGAAGAAAAGCATTTTTGAAAAAGAGAAATTTGTTAACTTCGAATATTAATGTAAGTGTAAGGAAGTCTTTTCTGAAGGCATTTGTGTGGAGTGTTGTCTTGTACGGGAGTGAAACATGGACGATAAGCAGTGCGGACAGGAAGAAAATAGAGGCTTTTGAATATGATGCTACAGAAGAATGCTGAAGATTAGGTGGGTAGATCGCATAACTAATGAAGAGGTATTGAACAGAATTGGTGAGAAAAGGAAGTTTTGGCATACCCTGACTAAAAGAAGGGATCGCTTAGTGGAACACATTCTTAGACATCGGGGAATCGTAAATTTAGCATTGGAGGGAAGTGTGTGGGGTAAAAATCGCAGGGGGAGGCCAAGAGACGCGTATAGTAAGCAGATTCAAGTGGATGTGGGTTGCCGTTCTTATGAGGAGATGAAAAGGCTTGCTCAGGGTAGAGTAGGGTGGAGAGCTGCATCAAACCAGTCTCCGGACTGAAGACCATGACAACAACAGGCTGATTTCCAACCGAAACGTAAACTGCAGCCGATACCACTATTTCTGGCCGAACCGAACCATTTCGGTCGGTACTCAGGGCTTCACCCTGGCGCCTCTTCCAGGCGGTTGCCGTTGTCCAGCAGGGAGTCTACTGGTGCTGGCGCCCGTACCTGCTTTGACGCGCGTCACTGCCTCACAGCTGACAATGCGGGCGGCGGAGTCGCTCCGCTGCGCTGTATTCGGGGGTTACACTTCATTCACAGTCGCATGGGACGTTTGTAGATTCCGACATGTATCCTCCAACACTCAAACTACACTTCAAACTACAGAGGAATTTACATCAGCTGCCAGTGGTTTAATAAAATGGGACATTTGAAAATTTTTGCCCAGGCGGGATTCGAACTCGTGTACCCCTGCTTACTAGCACATAGTGCTGACCACCAAGACACTGAGACACACGACTGCGCGGCGTACCATAACACGGTTACCGTCAGGCGCGAATATTCAGTGTATCCACACACGATCAACGAACGAAGTGGGCGAAAAAAAATATTATCATCATCATTAGAAACTGATTATGCCTTTCAGCGTTCAGTCTGGAGCAAAGTACCGCAAAAAAAAAAAAAAAAAAAAAAAAAAAAAAAAAAAAAAAAAAAAAAAAAAAAAAGATAACAGGACAAGGAAGTTAAATGAAAAGCTTCAGTGGCAAGAGGTGCAAAAGTGTTTGACCTATCGGCCCACTTTAGGTTACGGTAGTAACATTAAAAGTGGGCCTCTGCGATAGCCTTCTGAGAGCTAGAAATTTAAATGAAAACGACGGCTTAACCGTTCATCTGAGACAAAAACTGAATAAACGAGTTTGTAGAGAAGAAAACTCTTTTTATCCCTTATGTTTCGGAACCTGCGACTGTATCTTAAAATAGGTTTCAGAAATTACTGCAACCAGTCGACTTTTTATTTTGTTTTTCAAGCTGCTAGCAGCTCATCATCAGACAGTATACATACATTCAGTGCAAATTACATTTGTATCTGTGGCAGGGCAGAAAATAAGAAAAAGGAAACACTGCCCTTTCATCAGCACACCACGACTTTCAAGTGGTAAAATTAAATAGCAACACTGCACACAAATTACCACAGCACAGCCACTAGCACGTCTTCCAATACTCTTTGGTTTGTTTACAAGTTGAAAGACGTGGTAGTGGCTGTGATGTGGTAATGTGTGTGCAGTGTTGTTATTTAATTTTACCAATTGAAAGTCGTGGGAGTTGCTGTGGTGTGCAGATGGAAAGGGCAGTGTTGTGATATGTACGAAATTCTATCGAAAAGCGGAACACACATGGACGTGCTAAATGTGAAACTCCTAACTGTAAGTAACATATTGAGGAACATATTGTAATTAATCAGTGTAACATACCACAATTAGTGTTTACTTTTTCTCGTTTTCTGCCCTGCCACAGATACAAATGTAATTTGCACTGAATGTATATATATACCATCTGATGATGATGAGCTGCTAGGCAGCTTGAAACCGGCCCTGGTTAAATAAATCTTCATTGAGAAGAAAAACGTCGACTGGTTGCAGTAATTTCTGAACCCTATTAGAAAACTGTTTTATCTTTGCTCCCTTGTGTTTGTTTCATATCTCGTATTGTTTCACAAATATTTGCAAATATAACGGCGATTTGACAAAGTATGTTTGTCTGTAACGTGTTCACACTTTCTAGGTTGCGCCGTTCAACCGATCGGCACCAAATTTTATAGACGTGATTACTTGATGCCAGCGACCAGAAGGACCCTTTTCAAATGTCTTTTATTATTTTTCTCAGAAATGTTTGTAAAAAAAAAAAAAAAACTCGTAAAACTACAGGGAAACCTAAAGTGTGCTGTAAAACACACCGGTGCGATTTGTTTTCGACATGATCGACAAATCACGGGATAAAACTTTCGTATCCCCGTGTCTTACAAGTCTGCCGCCTGTGAATGGAAGCAGCGTGCGACAGTCGCCTTCAGCTCTCAGTGGTTGCAAAAACATCGGCCGGAGGACAGGGAGTCCGTGAGGTGCAAAAAGAGCCGGCCGCGGTGGCCGAGGTGACTGAGGCGCTCCAGTCACGGTCAGCACGGCCACTACGGTCGGGGGTTCGAATCCCCCCTCGGGCATGGATATTTGTGCCGTCCTAGTTCGTAAGTAGTTCATAAGTAGTTTGTAAGTTTAGGGACTGATGACCCCGTAGTTAAGTACCATAAGCTTAACAAACATTTTGAACATTTGTGCAAAAAGAGGTGCAAGTCGCAGGACGCTAGACTGGGACTATATGCCGAGTGCCCGCTTTCAAAAGGAACACGGCCTGTCGCTTCTGCCGCCACGCCATGCAGAATAATGTCTGGTCCATTGGTAGCCGCGTAATATGTAGCGTTCTTACAAGGTATTGGATTTTAGAATTTTTTGATGTTTATGGTACGTGAATTTCAGAACTCAAATAACAATCAGCCAATGCCATTCGACGCTACTCTCAAAAATTATGGAAAAAATTGACTTTGAAATTTTGCAAGCAACTGTACGTACCAATAATAAAATCAGTTGTAGCATCTGTTGGTGTAGCTCTCGTGGTAGCCTTCTGGCGTTGTAACCATACAAGCGGTGGTTCGAATCCTGACGTGACAGATTTTTTTTTCGTTTTGTTCGAATACTTATACAATTTTAATATCTAATGACAATCTTTACGAAAATTGCACGTATTTTTGGTTATTCGTAATTTTCTATATTTTATAGTAGATTGATGATAATGATGGTTTCAATAAAAAAAAACCATAACTTACTTTTTTTACAGTATTGGCTTCACTTTTAGTTGACGACAGTAGTCTTTGATTGTTTAGTTTGTGAAGAGGTACGGCACTGTTTTTGAAAAGTCATCTCCGTAGCTACTAATGGCATTGCAAGCAGCTAACATCGTTTTACGTGAAGACAAGATTTTCAGATCGTCTACATACACATAAACAAAAACTAACGCAACAACTGGAATTAGAAATTCCAAAATGTTATATATATATATATATGAATTCGAAAAAAAAAAAAAAAAAAAAAAAAAAAAAAAAAACGTCTGTAACAGGTGGTTTCAAATCGCCCAATACGCTATCACGTAAGCTACACTGACAGATGCTGCAATTATTGGTACTTACGTGTACTTTGCTAAAACTTCAAAGTCGATTTTCTCGAGAATTTGGCTTTGGCTGATTGTTATTTGAGTTCTGAACTTCACATACCATAAATATAAAGAAATTCTAAAATCCGATACCTGTGTGGTGTGGTCTCCTTAATAGACGCACTGACAATTTCAACTAAAGTAATTACTGACTCTGATTACCGACACAAATACCATGTGTGAGATATCAAATTAATCAGAATAACGATTCAATTCTATTTGTACACATTAAAATTACTTGTAAGGACGACAGAAATTCTTGACTCCTTTCAAAGGGTAGACAAATATAACAAAAGCGGTTGAATCAACTCTCTCCCAAGCACTTAAATGTGATTAGCGCCGTATTTATGTAGATGTAGATATGCAGATATGAAGAGGACTGCACAGGATAGGTTAGCATGTCGAACCTCATCAAACCAGACTTCGGACTGAAGATGACGACAATCATACACGTCTGTTTTTCAGGCTAGTTTAACGACTGTACTTGTGACGGAGCAGAATTGGCTGTTAAGGGGAGCCGGAGGTGGCAAAATAATAAAAAAAACTATTTTGCTATCAACAATTGACTGGGACATTCCTCTTTAATGAAAACTTTGAATTAGTGTTCTACTCATTCTAGAAGTGCAGTTACTACCATTTTCTCCCGCGCCTGCACAGGAAATTGGCGGGACCGCTGAATGCATGTAACACCCTCTCCTGACTTCTTGGCTTTTCTTGTCCTGACGTTGAATATTTCCGTATGTTACCCATAGCTGAGTGTGAAGGGGTTGGCTACTTTGTTTTCTGTGACAAATGAAGCGCTAAGAGCGCCGAACATCGTATCCTAATGAGAGCGCAAACAATTTAATTTGGACAGTGATTCCTAAAAGTGTGTTTGTAAGCATAAAAATACTACACTTCGTCATTTCTGATGCAAGAGCAACCTAGAACCAAGGAAACAGTCACCCCGTTTACATGGGCTCCCAAAACCGGATTTCGTAAACCGATTATCTAATTCCGCTTTTGGTTGGTCATGTAAACACTGCAAAATCGATTATGGAAATCCGCTTCTATAAGCGGTTTTCCAGTTCTACAATCGATTTTCGTCCCCATGTAAACGCAACCGTTTTTGAAGCGTTCTTGGCTTGTCAGATTGAATTTTCTTGTTAAGAATTTTCTGTACATGTGGAAAGAGTGATTTTTTCTAATGTGAAATAAAAGTATAAATATTAGAGTGAACATAAATCTGTGTATTTAAATAAAGAAAAATAGCGATTGTGCGGACTAAATCAGGAACTGAATCAGCTGTTTTTCAGCCGCCATATTAAGTGGGCTAGGAAATCCGATTCAGGCTATGCCATGTAAACACGACAGTGAAAAATGGTTAACGAAAATAAGTTTTCGTCTTCCGGATGATGTGTTGCATGTAAACGTAGTGTGTGTGAAGTGTGAAGTATTGAAGGAATTAGGATTTCAAGCTAGAGTGAACACTGTACGAGCACTAAGAAATATTGACAGAGGGAGGGTAAGGGGAGCAGGAGGAAGAGAAAGGAATATGAAATATGATGGAACAACAGGCCAGAAGAGAAGACCAAAAACGGAAGCATTTGGATCCTGATAATCCAACCTAAAGTGCAGGTATGTATTGAAAAATTTTGATAGCCATTTCCCGTGAATTAGAATTCTCCGAATGTAAGGAACATTTTCTCAAAATACACTCATACTATACTCCACTCACCAAAACGAGACGTACTGTAAACACACTCAGGTGCATGAGGTCGTTGTGTGTTTTGTAATATAGCAGTGATATTAGAAGCCAAACATTTAAAATTCATTTCTTTTAATACTTTATAAAAAATGATTTACTCAAAAAAATTCCAAAATCTGCATCTTTGCTTACAACAACAAGCACTTTGTCAAGGGTTGGAAATTTCTTACGAAAAACTTTTCTTCGTATCGCATTTCAAAGTCATCAAGACTTCTGATAGCTTTGTCGTAATTCTTTATTTTTTTCTTTTTCTTGACGGTTTCATAGAGTGCGTGGCTTTTTATTGACTGTATTCATAACAATATCTGTCACTGACTGTTCTGGACACAACACCTGCGTTTTATACACACTAGGAACCATGCGTTTCTCTAAGAAACTTTATTACTTCTTGTTTGAACGCTTCTTGGGTCGACTCAAACTGAAAGATGACATATTGAAGTTACTCTTACGTGATACCAATGAGAGAGAAAGAGACACACAGACTATGAATGCTGAAAGTTATAGTAAACACTAATACATATGTGAACCGCGGTGGAGTAGCCGAGCGGTCTAAAGCGTCTCGCTGCGGAGCGCGCGGTTGCTCACCGTGGAGGTTCGAGTCTTCCCTGGGGCATGGGTGTGTGTGTTTGTCCTTAGGTGAGTTTACCTAGGTTTAAGTAGTTTGTAAGCTACGGACTGATGACCACGCAGTTTGGTCCGATAGATTTACAAACATTTGAATTTGATAATACATATGTCACTATTCAGCAACTGGTCCTTTAAGATGAAGCTGACAGTCAACACCTATCATCACTGCTATATGAAAACAAACATAACGACCTTACAACTGAAACTGATGCAGCGAAATTGAGCGAGCGTCCCTGTCTTGTCCACCCCTGGTCACGCGCTTCAGTGTGTTTACAGAACGTCTCTCGTTTCGGTGAACGGAGTATAGGGAGATGGAATTTTGTTACAACACTCCTAGTGGCCATACTTAAATTGTAGCACAGCCATTTACCAATATGTTCAGTAATTTTATTTCATTTTCATTAAATAATGTTTTTTAAAGAGTTAGGTCATTAATAAAAAATATTGAAAGGAAACTAGAAAAGATATCCCAATGTCCATCAAAACAGCAATACTAAACCACTGTATATGTTGAAAAAATTTCAAAAATCTTCGGTCTGGTATATTGTTCATAAATATTCCTCAAACTTAGTGACTTAAGCATGGGCAGCATAGGTGCATCCGGCTCCCCTTAAGACAGCAAGAGTTCTCCGGTGGACAAACATTTGAGAGCGAGTGTGGGGCCGGAGCAGAGGACAGGAGGGTCCTGGGGGTGGCGGCGTCCCGCAGAGTAAGCGACCTGCAGTGGACCAGCCACTCGGCCCCCGGGGGCGGCTAGCGGTCGCCAAATTGTGTGCTGGCGAGCGCCAGGTTATTTACATGGTGGGGCGGCGGTGGCCACTGCTACACCCTCGGGGCCGGCGGTAACCTTCCCCCCAACCCTGCGCACCACCGTTCTTGGAGGTAACCCTCGGGAGCGGCGAGAAACCGCTGGAAATACGGCGCACTTTCCGGGCCTGTCGACCGCTCCTGCCGGTTTACGCGTACTCTGGTTTTATTCAGTGAACCGCCGCTTCGAAGCTTGTCTATTAAGGGTGTTGAGAAAAGTATCGAATACTTTGACAGGTGGCAGTACTCACTGAAATAAAAAAAAAAACATACGCCAGCTAAACACGTGTCCGAAAACGTATACATTCTGAAAACACGATAGGAGGGGTTACATGGCGCTTGGTTGTGGTTATTAGCACAGTCGTTGCATTTACACCCCGTCAAAAGTGTCGGCAGGGTTTTATGGTGTCGCACTCACAATACTCTACCTATCATTATGCAATAAATCCCAAATGCTCCTTTAAATATAATTATTTTTATTACACTATAGGCCTATTTCGGTTTTAACGCCATTGTCAGGTGATCTGCGAAAAATGTTACATTATAAATACATCAAATTTTATGATTATCGTAATAGTAAATACTATTACGAACTATTACATACGTCTGTTGGTCCTGACATCCATATACATCGATGGTTTTATTGCTGTCAGTCATTTATTTATTGCTTTGAATTTTAATTATTGCAATATTTCTGATGACGTATCATTTACGTTGAGATGTGACAGCTTTTTGATAACCAGACATGTAATATGGTTACATACTGTTTGTTTATTATCACGATAATCTTTACTACCTGTATTTGAGAGGTTGGTTAATGTATGTCTATGCATATGTCGAGAAATTTTGTTATCTTAGCCGAATCGTCATTGACATGTGTGATCTTTGTATCATAAATTTATTAATCATAGGTTATACACGAACGAAATTTCAGTAGCAAAGATTAATAAATTTATGATACAAAGATCACACATGTCAATGACAATTCGGCTAAGATAACAAAATTTCTCGACATATGAAAAGACATACATTAACCAACTTCTCAAATACCGGTAGCTAAGATTATCGTAATAATAAACAGTATGTTACCATATTACATCTCTGGCTATCAAAAAGCTGTCGCATCACAAAGTAAATGATAAGTCATCAGAAATATTGCAATAATTAAAATTCAAATCAATAAATAAATGACTGACAGCAATGAAACCGTCGATGTATATGGATGTCAGGACCAACAGACGTATGTAATATTTCGTAATAGTATTTACAATTACAATAATCATAAAATTTGATGTATTTATAATGTAACATTCATCGCAGATCACCTGACGATGGCGCTAAAATAATTATATTTAAAGCAACATTTACGATTTATTACATAATGTCTTTAAATGACATTTATAGTGCTGCAGGCCCAAGAGAAACCAAATTAGTCTACCTATAGTTAGGCGTCTGCGGCAAAGAACGTCTCTATATATTGTATAGTAGCTTAATTCCCGCTGTTTCGCACGCGTAGACTGGGTAGTTTGCATTGGTTCATTCTACTGCTAAATATAAATTTTCATAGATTTAGCTCTGAAAATGCTTTTCTAATCAAGTATTTTGATACGACTTGCTACCCCCTATAGCACCACTGATGGTAGAATTCAAAAAATCCAGAAACACATTTTTTTAAAATTCTAACCATGGTTACAAATCCAAATTTTCGCATTTCTAGCATCAAAATCGTCTTAGCAGCACCCTTAAAAGATTTCCCATTATTTCACCCGCTTATTGGATGAATTTCCGAAAATATCGAAACACGTGTTCTTAAAATTCCAGTCAGAAATCTAAATTTGAAGTTTTGTATTTCTTGCTTCAAAATTGCCGTAATAGTATTTTCAAAAAACAGTTCATCCCCTATTTCGTTCCCTTAGGGATAAGAATATCGAAAAACCACTGATGCCTACAGTGTAAGATAAACAATGTCTACAAATTTGAAGTTTCTATCATCTGTAGATTCAGTTTTTCAGCTGCGTATTCTGTCTTTTAGAAACGGATCGAGAACGCGAAATTTCTTTCTTATGCTTTGGCATCTTTGTTTGTAAGTTTACTTTTCAAACTGCAATATGCACTTATTTTTCTTTATTCGTACGCTTGTTGCAGAAAAGCAACTGAAGAATGTGCATCACGTTTCACCGTATATAACGTCTTTGCTATTATAGTGTCAAAATTCATCACTGGTCTTCAGTCCGAATTTTATATAAGCACACGACTTTCAACCACTATATCTTCCATCCTCTTATAACTATCGACACGGCACTGCTAAGGTGTACAAAGTGAAACTTTGTACTACAACACAGAGAGATCGTTCGTCGCCATTGTGTAGTTTTTGGTGAAGAGCAAAATAATGACACCTAGACGAGTGGCTAGTCCCTGGGGCACGGCCCACTGTCTCATGACCACCAGCCAATCAGCTCCGCTGTCGTAGCCTCCGCCCTCAAACTTTGAATGGTTGTAGCTGCCAAACTAAACGCGATAAAAATGTCCATCATAACTCTTTGTACACAGCTTGTGTCAAAAATTCCAGTGCATGATAGAAACAACCATTGTTCCATTAGAAAAACTGTATGTTTGCATAAAAATACACTTCCTATGTATTTTTACAATCTGTTTATTGGTTTACAATACGAGTCCTTGACTGCCAATCCATTCTGTGAAAACCGCACATCCATCGCACTTTCGGTTTCCGCAATATTTGCGGTACAAGTATTAGGTGATTCATCTTATGTATAATAATAAATGACCTCCCTTGCCGCGGTGGAGTAGCCGAGCGGTCTAAAGCGTCTCGCTGCGGAGCGCGCGATTGCTCGCCGTGGAGGTTCGAGTCCTCCCTGGGGCATGGGTGTGTGTGTTTGTCCTTAGTTTAGTTTACTTAGGTTTAAGTAGTTTGTAAGCTACGGACTGATGACCACGCAGTTTGGTCCGAAAGAATTACAAAAATTTGAACATTTTTTGACCTCCCTTGAGTAAGTGGATGGGATGGGATATTTGGTTGGATTTGGGGGACTAAACTGCTAAGGTTATCAGTCCCCCGGTGGGGAGGGTAAGGAGTGAGGATAGGAAAGGAGGGGAGGGGGAAAGGAAATGCAGTCCGGGAAGTAAAGAAGGAAGGAAGACTGCCTTAGCTCGGGGCCCCGTGCTCGCCACGCACGTACTCACGAAAGAGTCGTGATAACCCCCCCCCCGGGGGGAGGGAGGGGGTTTGAGTAAGTAGTAAAACAGTGTTTCATTTGGAAATATTGCTTGCTTATTAATTGGTTACAAATTGCGAGATTTTTTACTTTAAAATTGCGCAATAGCCACGCTCATCCTCGTTTCGTTGGTGATATTCACAGAAAACAGGAGTTACGCCTTCGATAAAATCAATATTGGAAGCAAACGGTACCTAAGCAAATCGGAATTGCTATGTAGTTGAAGAGATGTTTATTAAGCAACGGCGAAAATATTTTCAGCAACAATACCTATGGGATTTAATGCTTTTAAATAACGTGTAATGTTTCTTACCAGATAGCTTTCTTTGCTTAAGAACGTTACAGGTAAACGAAGTTATTAAACTCCAACCAGGTGAAACCAAAGAATCTGCTTTTTTAACGCCATAAGCGCTGCACTCAGTAGCAGACCACAACAGTTAGTATACAGCACTCTGTGGCGTCTGGCTGAACTACATAGCGTAACAAGCGTAGGTAAGGAGTGCCGAGGCTGTTAGAGTATACTGTCAAATAGCTTATAAACACAGTAGATGGAACTCCGTGATATTTACATGCATTTGTCAGGCGACACCGCTAGCAGTGCCCTCTGTTGCTTCGAGTTGTAGGCTACCCTTGCCCACAACTGTGACTACGTATTTTATTTCGCTGTGTACCAAAATTACTTTGCAAGGTTTACATTTGTTACGCAATTTAAGATACCATGTTAGATGATAATTTTTTTAAAGTGAAGGACAGAAGAAACCAATACAGTCGTCTCTGCCATGAACTGTGCAGGCAAAAACAGCACATACACGATTACATTTCCGTAAGTCACAGAAATGACATTTTACAATTTTTTAACGAACTGTTTTCGGCCTATTGACCGAACTAAAATTATAGAATGTTCAAATGGTTGTAGAGCTTATGGGACTTAACTACGGGGTCATCAGTCCCTAAACTTACAAACTACTTATGAACTAGCTACAACTAAGGACGGCACAAATATCCATGCCCGAGGGGAATTCGAACCCCCGACCGTAGTGGTAAAATTATAGATAGCTCTCATTACAGACCAATGAAGAAACGCATGTGGTGAAAAACGATCGCACTTACTGGCAGCCAAATAATACCCTTCACAGTATGTACAGTTAATGTCGCAATAACACATGACGTAAGACTTAACCATATACATGAACTCAGTTTCCACGAGCAGTAAGCCAGCAGAACGGAAGGCAGTGCACCAGGCCAAATACTGGAAATGACAACGAAAATGTAAGACATCATGTTAAATTTCTATTTAGTCACGGGTTTCATAAAATATAATTTTTGCTTAAATACAAACACTTGACAGTGAAGATACTGTGCTGAAATTTCTAAAGACTCGTCTACGATTTAAATGAAGGAATTCAAATAAAACTCCCTGTTATACATTTGTTGTTATAAAACATTAACTACCTTTGTTTTAAACAAATTACATTTACCCTTGCTTTAACAAAATTTTATTTCTGAAATATTCTCCACTAAGTAGTCTGTGCGTAATAAACAGCTTTTATTCAATAGCTCTGAGCTCTTATTTCTCACAATTTTATCTAAGTTAGTTCTCTTACG
Organism: Locusta migratoria; assembly: GCA_026315105.1. Classification (NCBI taxonomy): domain Eukaryota; kingdom Metazoa; phylum Arthropoda; class Insecta; order Orthoptera; family Acrididae; genus Locusta; species Locusta migratoria. The sequence continues at coordinate 380,382,667 of CM048748.1, read as the reverse complement.
AATAACTTACTGCCTGCATCTATAAAAATGTATAAAAGAGGGTAAATCAAAGCACACTGTTGATTAAAGTAAACGATCTCAGTAGGCCTAATAGTAGTCTCCTTAAACTCTCATATTTAGAAATCTCTATTTCTCGGGAACCCGAAGAAAGATTTCGGAGTGCATCGCTGTTTGTAGTGAGCTCCTACAGCCGTATATAACACATACACTCCCTCTTACAACCGTTTTCTAACGTCTATAAAGTACTCCAACGAGTAATTAAAGTGTTCTAATCTCACAGAGTTAATCGGCCGTTCACTCCCAGTGTAGCTTACAACTCACGCCGCTAGGAAGTGCTCGGGAGCGTAGTCGCGCGTTTCAGATGTTCAGATGTTTGTGAATCTATGGAACTTAACTGTTGGGTTATTAGTCCCTAGCTCACAAACAACTTAAACTAAGTTAAACTAATCTAAGGGCAACACACACATCCATTGCCGAGGGAGGGTTCGAACCTCTGACGCGGGAGACCTCGCGATCCGTAACGTGGCGGTCCAGACCGCTGGGCTACTCCAGCGCGGCTCGCACGTTTGAGCCGAAGAGTTTCCACTATTATCTTTGTAAGCTATTTGATACTATAGTCCGCGTCAAGTAGGAAGTCGGCCCAGTTTCCAGCTGTTTTGCGCATGCACGTCCATCACCGCACTGGCAGCAATATTTATTCTGTAGGCGCGTGGCTGGCCGCGAGTTAGGCAGTGTTTCTCCCGCAGGCTCCACTGTTGGCACTCGGCCGTAGCTCCTCCCCTCCACGCTTCTCCTATCGCTCCACCTCTACACGCGGAAGCGCCTTCCTACATGGCGCGATCTATAACGGGCTATGAACTAAGTATAGCTTAACTGACAACAATATTGCGGACGATAATGCATTGTTGTGCGCGCCTTTTCGGATGTGCGCCGCTTTGATCAGAGGTCGGACTAGTGAGCGCCGGATTTAGCGAGGGAAAATTTTGAGTTTTGTTACATTTTATACAAAGTTAACAGAAATAGAAGTACGGGCAACAGTAGTGTAAAATGTTTGTAAACGGCGCGTGCGAATTTGTGATTCTTTAGAGACCCATATCTCAGGTTCTGTTCATCTCAGAGTGAAGGGGTAAAGTGTTCTGGATAGATCTTGGCCTAGTGATCATTTGTGTACTTATTAGAAGAATGGGTATACTGTAGCTATCATACAGTACATAGTCAAAATTTTCAAAGTTACACACTTTCTGGAGCCCATTCAAATTGAGCAAATCAGTTGGCTTTTGTACATGACGTGAAGTCTATAGTGGACTTTAGACGGCTTACAAAATCACCATTCATTCATGGGCGGTTCCTCAGAAAAAATGTAAAAAATAAAAAAAAAAAATAAAAAACTAAAATAAACTGGTGGATTTTTAGGTACCAAAACAACGAATTGTGGGGATGGTCACTTCGATACTTTCTGTTCATTGCAAATTTTCGAAAGTTTTGCCATGTTATTATGGTATTCTCGAGGCCGTTTTTAAATTTTTCTATATCCTTATCCGCTACCGAGATCCAGAGGTTGAAAGTTATCATAATTTTTCACAAAATTACATAACACGATTTTTAGACGTTTCAGCACCGTGCATCGCAAATATCTAAATAACTAACCACGGAAAATTGTTCAAATATTTACAATACATCCTGTAGACATTTATCTATAAACGGCATTTTTCAGTTTTCATAAATCTTAGTCCGTTAGCAAGATGCGGCCGAAAAACCACGATATTTTTCTAGGAAAAGTGCGTATTGTGCTGAAAGACAGGGTTCGGGCAGCTCTGAAACTTACCATGCGCTTTGAAGAAAAGTATTCGGCGAAAAAATTTGATTTTTGTACATCTTAAAGATTGAAATCTTCGGTCGATGAAGGGGAGATTTTTGTTTTCGTTTACTTTACAGTTAATACGCAGCATTCTGTTTAGTGAACTATTGCAACATATTTTAAAGAGTTTACAGAGGTAAAAACACATTGCGTAAACTTCTCGTATGGTTGATTTTAGGTTACACATAGCTGCGTATGACATGTAGATAACATATAAAAATTTTATTTAAAGTTTAGAGCAAAATGATATTTTATGTGGTTCTTGAGATATTCGTCCATGAATGATGGCACGCGACAGTAATAGGTTAGAAAACGCTATCTCTGATTGTGAGGTAACGTATCTTGAGGAATAGGACATGATTAAAATGTTATGTGTATGTTGTTTAGGTGTTTATCTGGAAAACCCGTTTCCCGTTCCTGGAAATGAGTATTTGTTATCATGATACTGTACAAAAATCATAATTTTTGGTATCAAAAGATCCAACTGCTTGCATTGTCAAATCTACACTTCCATTCATGGCAAATCGTCGAAATTTTGACGATGCGTTCTAATGTAAAATGCTATCCAAAGTTTACTCACCATTGATTTCATGTTGTGTAAGCAGTACACTCTGATGTAACAGGAAAAAGACGGAAACCAGCTGAAAAATGCTCCTGCCGGAGCACAGAAAAGGCGAATATGTGGAACCAGCTGCCTCAATCCTCATTCCGACTTCCTCACCAAAACGTTTGGCATGGGAACATATTCGCGATTTTTGGGCTGAACGTGAGTAGGACAGAGACAGTGCAACAGGCAGAGAGAGCCATATATGATGGAACAGAGAAAGTGTCAGTTCAGGAGAAAGGCATATGCATGAAAACAGCAGTGAAAAGCGAAATGAGGTGTCGGAAGTCAGGAACAGTGGCAACAACAAACTAAGACAGATGCAGGTAGTAGCAATTGGAGCAAAAGAGAAAACAGTGGGAAACTGACAGGAATGGAGACCATACATAAAGCATGAGCGCGCGGCTCTCCAATACTACAGCACCAAACAACTTTTCCCATCCCCAGCACCCGCGTGCTAAAGTTTTCCGGTCTACAGGTCAAACCCCAAGCAAACCATCCCCATGGACATATGTGTAAAGAAGACAATCGTGATTTAAGACAATGAAAGCTGACTCTAGTAAGGAAAGTACATGGGCTCGAACAAACGTATCTGTATGAACGTTTGGTTACAGGATCTCTTCGTACACCGCAATGTGCTGGTGGGTGTCGTTTTTCTGCAAAGCTCTGCAACCATGCTCTAGATAGCACTGTAGATGTAATTGTAGACGGAATACGTAATGCAGATATCTTAACTATAACTTATGTAATAATCATCGTACATGTTCTCTAGCGAATTGTCATTGAAAGCCGTGATGATAGTTGCAACTGTAACCTTCTTCCCGAAAGACTGTTGGTATTCACTTCCACTGCTTCCATCGCCTCTTCCCGCACTTACCGCAGCACTACCGCTTGCAATGGGTTGTTCGTCATTATCATCCCTATTATCATTATTATAAGTTTGTAACAACAGTATCTAACTTATGCTCATATTTCTGTACCATAACCGATACGAGAAAGCACGCAAATGATTCATCTTCTACACTAATACCATCTTCACGAAGAAGGGTTCTTCGTAAATTCATCTCAACTAATCACAATACTTTAGCAGGACTGATTATCAATCGCCGCCCCATCTGACGCTTCACCACACAAATGTCACAAAACGCAACTTCGGAGGCACACTGCACCGTCCCTACTGACGAACCGACAGGTCAAAGTGCAATGTGGCAAGGCACACTCAGAGGCCTCTAACGGGCGACTGCAGAGATTTGCAGATGCGGGAGTATCACCAGTGCAATAAGGGATCTTTACATTATCTCTCATACGATTTTGGTGTATATGTGTTTGTTCGAGCCCAAGTACGTTCCTTGTAAGTGAGAAAGGAAGGATACTGGCAACAGGACAGGAAGTGAATGGTACAATGTCAGTGGGGCAGAGAGACGATGAAAGTGGCAGGAACAGACAGCGGTGAGGAATAGCAATGGAAAGCGATGAAGACATTGAAAGTTTGACACAGACATAAAGCGGCAGTGAGAGAGGCAGCAAACAAATGGATAGACACTGACAGTGAGACGACATCGCTGACTATGACGGCTTAACTAGGCAAAAGTATTTACAAAGTTTTGCGCTAAAAGTGCGCGTATATATTCGCATGCCAAAATTTTTGGTGAGGAAGTCGGAATGAGGATTGAGGCAGGTGGTTCCACATCTTTGTGACGTAGAACATATTCGCCTTTTCCGTGCTCCGGCAGGAGCATTTTTCAGCTGTTTACTTTTACAGCGGCTGTAATCGCTCAGCTGTGTCAAAGCAAAGCCCCCCTTCCCTGCTCACCCCTCTCGACTTTCGCCCTGCCTCACTGCCGCCTGTCAGCACGTCACGGTGGACAAAAGCCTCGCCTGGGACCGCGACTTAGCAGACTGCTGCGTCATTCTGAGGGTTCGGCGCCTTAGCCACGGAGGCGGCCAATTAGGGGCGCGCTATTCGTGTCAGGGCCGCACGCGACGCCCAGCCAGGGGCTGGACGCACGCACCAAACCGATCAACGCCCACGCGCGCGACCGCCGCACCGCCAATTTTCCACGTCCGACAGTAACCGCTGCTGTGTCGGCCCGTGACGTACTGCCTGTTCGCGTGGCATCACTACTTAAATACCCGGCCAGGCACCGTTTCTGTCCGAGTGGCGTTTACTTACGGGACCTTTTCAGTGGCGTAACCAGGATCTGGCTCTGGTAAGGGGCAAGGCTATTTCTTAAAAAAAAAAAGCCTATTGAATTTATTAATCGATGACTATTTTTACAATTTTTATAATTTAACCGATTGCACTACGAATACAATTGCACAACAAATAAAATGAGTAGTCTCGCATTAATTTGAAAGTGGAAGAGGAGCAACGTGATGGAAATGGAGTGTGTATAATCATTTCGTAAAATAATTAAGCCGCTTTTATGTTGTAGTAGCCGAGAACCGGCGTTGCCCGAGTATTTATTTATTTTTTCCTGCCATTTTTCAGGTATATATTTATTTGTATAAGGGCTGTATGTCTGTAAAATCTCTTGGGAATACAATTAGTAGCAAAGAAATAATAGATTAAAACTTGGTGCATGTTGGGCGATTTTCCATGATCGTTACGTCTTACGTGCTCATATCTCATGAACTACGTGTCTTACTGTGATACATTTTAGATGATACATTCAACGATATATATGTATACTGTCTGTAAAATGTTCTGTGGCTACGATTTGTAGTGTAGAAAACATAAATTTTAACGTCATATCGAATGCCGTACTTTTACTCCATAAAGAGCGAGCAAGTAGTTAGCGATAATCTTTATCTCTTTCATCTTTTTTCTATGGTTGTCAGCGAAAAGAAGTTTAATAAAGGTTTGAAATTATGTTTAAAGTTTGTTGCAAGTTGCTAAGTACTGTCATTCTCATACAGTGTATTTCGAAAGTCTCGTTGCATTATATGCCATTTTTTGCGATTTCTCTTGGTTATGACATAATATCTTCTGAAACAGGTGCCGTATGTGATTCTTAGCCATGCAGCAATTGTTACCTCACGGTAAGGAATGTGTGTACCAAATTTGGTTCAAATCGGGCCAATGGATTAGGAGAAATGAGCAGCATTGTCGCAAAATGCAGCAGTTTTTCGCGCATCTCATTGTTTATGACGTCATATATCGTGTGTGATTCTTACACTTAAGGCCACCGTCCTCATGGATTGAAGCTTACGTGTACAAAATTTCATAAAGATTGGAACAAAAATGTAGATTTGTATGCAACACGTAAACATATAAGGACACTCTGTTTATATGTTAGGCTTTCTGGCCGATTCGCTGACATCTCGTGGAATCGTGTGTACTGCCGGTAATCCGCGTCTTCCAAACACGATATTTTGTCACCCTAACTCGGCGTCTTCATCAGGTATTCCCTAAGACTGATCGACAAGCCGATCGAGTTCTATATTTATGCTTTGGTGGCGTCCGATGCTTTCTATATGGTCCGCGCCAAATGTGCTTCAGTCTGGCTGTGCTGTCTGACGAATGATGATCCACCGTCGATCCGCGCGCAGTGGCGACCCTCTTCGTCTGATGGCGTTCCATAGGTGGTCCGCGACCGCCATGTGCGTTCCTAGCACTTTCAGGACAATCCTTCTGGCCGGCCGCGGTGGCCGAGGGGACTGAGGCGCTCCAGTCACGGTCTGCACGGCCACTACGGTCGGGGGTTTGAATCCCACCTCGGGCATGGATATTTGTGCCGTCCTTAGTCTTAGCTAGTTGATAAGTAGTTTGTAAGTTTAGTTAAGTCCCATAAGCTTAACAAACATTTGAATATTTTGACAATCCTTCTGCTTTTGGTTACCATTACAGAATGTTATTGTGGTCACAGTACTCTCCTGGACTTCGGAGTCTTGTGTGCGCCTGCGAGGCATGCTTCCCGTCGCATCAGGCTGTTGTTCGGGTGGCACGCCGCCGGAATTACTCGGGGCGTTGGTTGTCATCTCCAGCACTCTCCCTGGTTCTGTGGAGGTGGTGCCTTTCTTCCGTTGTTTCTGTATCAGTTCCAAACCAGAATTCCATGCAGTACTGTTTTGATGTCCTGCTTTCCGCTTTATTAGGTCCTCCCTCATCTCGATTTCAATTGATTCAGTTATAGTGCTATCCCAAAAATATATACCACATTCACATGGTATCTGGTGGATTCCCGTTTATCGTTGTCCCAGATCATCCTTGACGCCCCCGATGAGTGCCCTAATCTTGTTTGGAAGGCAGAAAACACTTTTGATTTTGTGTTTCCTGAAGATTCTGCCCGATCTTGGCAGATAAAGGCCCTGCATATGGTATAAAGGCTATCTTCCCGGTCTCTTCTTCTTCTTCTTCTTCTTCTTATTCTTCTTCCCATGTTGTATCTGAGCGTCAGGTGGGGTGTAGCGCCTTGCGGATGTCTCTGCTCGAGTAAGCGTTGTTTCTAAACACTTTCTGAAGATGATCCAGCTCTGCTGCTAAGTTGTCTGAGTCGGAGAGTGTTTCGCTCGGTGTACCAATGTTCTCAGTAGTTCTGTGCTTTGTGATGGCCGCTGTCGGCTTGTAGATACAAGTCAGTGTGTGTCGTTTTCCTGTACACACCGTGGCCTAAAGTGCCGTCTGGCTTCCTCTTCACCACCACGTCCAGGAATGGAATTTGACCTTCGTTCTCTAGTTCCATGGTGAACTTAATGTTGGGACTCATCCAGCCTATTTCGGCCATGTGGCCAAATGACAAATGTGTCATCCACATATCTGAAGAAACACATTGGCTAGTATTCAGAAGTTGTCAGTGCCTCTTCCTCGAATTTCTCCAGGAACAGATTAGCCACCACTGGGGATAAGGGGCTACCCATCGCTACCCCTTCAGTCTGTTTATAGAATTGGCCTCCAAAGATATCGTGTTTGGAAGACGCGGATCACCGGCAGTACACCCGATTCCACGAGATATCAGCTTTTGTGCTCCTAGCCAAAGAGAAAGGTGCTTACAGTTTAATTATCGTGAGATTCTATGTGTACATAGCGTTCAGTCTCCTGCTAGCACAGCGTGTAGAATGTACATGTATCAAGCTACAATACTAAAATAGACGAGAAGAAGGGCACTCAAGCGTCCGGAAACGGTCGTCATAAATAAATTGTTAAAAGCAACTACTTGCTGCTTTTATGAATTAACGACCTGAACAGTTGCTGCCAGGGATAAAATATTTCAACACTATTGTTGTTCATAAGATTCTTTTCGGAGGCGCCGCTGATCTTCTAAGCAGCGGGTCTCTGCATACGAACAACCGGATCGTAACTGCAATTAGCAGTAACATAAGGGCAGCATCAAAGCTGGTCGCGGCGGCAGTAAAACCGCTCACAGTAACAGCAGCACCCGTTCTCAGTGGAGGCATCACGTTGGCGAACCATTGTCACGTTCACTTGAGCTTGGCAAATCACAGTTACATTGTGATTTATTACAAGTGTACTATTGCAAATTTCGGCTGCCGAACTGTTTAAAAAAATGAAAACAATAAAAAGTAGTAAAATAAAATAAAAAATCTTTGGGAGTTACTGGGTGGAGGGCTTCAGCCCCATTAGCCCCCCTACCCCCGTGTAACTGCGTCACTGGTCACACTTTACAAGCACGATATTTATCGAACAATAATGCGCGTATTGTGTCATAGATCGTGCGAAAGTGCGAGGCAGAGGACAGCACAGTACTTATCGCTTAACTAGCAAGACGCCTCAGGTTCCCAATGCAATACTACTGCTTTCTAGAGTTCATTACGGAACATGTTATTGGATGATACCTACACTACAGATCCAAATAAACTTGTATCGGCAAAGGAGGGATGTTTCTGGACCCTCAAGGGACGGCGCTGGTGTCTCAACGTCTATTTAAGACAACAGGTGTCTGGCGCAGACCTCGTTAGGTCGGTTACTACTACCACAATGACATGTCCCGATTTAGGTGAGTTTGAAGGTGGTATTAAAGTCGGCGGACGAGAAGTGGTACACAGGATCTTCGGGATTGCGGATTTGCAGAACGACCTTTCAAGAGTACACCGCGGATATCGGACATCTGGGGCAATCGCCCGGAAAAAGAACCTGCAACAACGGGACCATGGCGACTGAAGAGAAGCGTTCAACGTGATAGCAGTGCGACCCTTACGTAAATTGCTGCGGATTTCACGGTTATGACATCAACAAGTGTCACAGTACTAGTGTACACAGTACACAGTACTGAATTTTTAATTCAGCGCAAAGTTCCTAGTGATTGGAAAAAAGCGTTTATAAGAAAGGAAAGAGAACTGACCCACACAATTACAGGCCAATATCGTTGACTTCAGTTTCATGTAGAATTTGGGAGCATATTCTCAGTTCGATTATAGTAAATTTCCTTGAAACGGAAAAGCTTCTTTCTATGAATCAGCACGGGTTTAGGAAACATCGTTCATGTGAAACTCAGCTTGCCCTTTTCTCACATGACATCTTGCGAGCCATGGACGAAGGGCAACAGACGGATTGTGTTTTTCTCGACTTCAAAAAGGCGTTCGACGCGGTGCCACACTTCAGACTGCTAACGAAGATACGAGCTTATGGAATAGGTTCACAGATTTGTGACTGGCTGGAAGACTTCCTAAGTAATAGAACGCAGTACGTTGTTCTCGACGGCAAGTGTTCATCAGAGACGAGTGTATCGTCAGGCGTTCCCCAGGGAGGTGTGATAGAACCGCTATTATTTTCTATTTATATAAATGATCTTGATGGGCAGAGTAAGTTGTAATTTGCGGCTGTTTGCTGATGATGCTGAGGTGCATGGGAGAGTGTCGTCTTTAACTGACTGTAATAGGATACAGGATGACTTAGACAAAATTTCTAGTTGGTGCGAAGAACGGCAGCTAGCTCTCAATGTAGAAAAATGTAAGGTGATGCGCATGAGTAGGTAAAACAATCCTATAATGTTCGAATACAGCATTAGTAGTGAGCTTCTTGATGCTGTCGCGTCGTTCAAATATCTAGGCGTAACATTGCAGAGCGAAATGAAATGGAACGAGCATGTAAGGACAGTTGTGAGTAGGGCGGACAGCCGACTTCGGTTTATTGGGAGAATTTTGGGAAGATGTACTTCACCTGTAAAGGAGACCGCGTATAAAACTCTTATGCGATCACGTCTTGAGTATTGCTCAAGTGTTTGGGACCCGCAGCAGATCAGTTTAAAGGAAGACATAAAGGCGGTTCAGAGGCGAGCAGCTAGATTTGTTACCGGTAGGTTCAACCAATGCGCGAGTGTCACGGAAATGCTCCGGCAACTCAATTGGGGATCGCTGGGTGAAAGACGACGTTCTTTTCGTGAATTTCTGTTGAGTAAATTTAGAGGTCCGGAATTTGAAGCTGAGCGTAGTACGGTTTTGCTGCCGCCTACTTACATTTCGCGTAAAGATCACAAAAACAAGATAAGAGAAATTAGGGCTCGTACGGAGGCATGTAGGCATTGTTTTTTTCCTCGTTCCATTTTGGAGTGGAATAGGAAAGGAAATGCCTAGTAGTGGTACAGTGTACCCTCCGTCACGCACCTTACGGTGAATTGCGGAGTATGTATATAGATGTACTCTATAAGTACTTGCCATTCAGTCTCCTGCTAGCATGTAGAATGCACATACAGTACTAAAATAGACCAGAAGGAGGACACTCAAGCGCCCGGAAACGGTCATCATAAATAAATTATTACAAGCAACTAGTTGCTGCATTTTATGAATGGCTGATCACCTGATCACCTGCATCCATTCATCACCGGTGTGCATTCAGACGGACGTGGACAATTTCAGGAGTACAATGCGACACCGCACACATCCAAAATTGCTACAGGGTGGCTCCAGGATCACACTCCTGATTTTAAACACCTCCACTGACCACCAAACTCCCCAGACATGAACGTTATTGATCATATTTGGGATGCCTTGCAACGTGCTCTTCAAGACATGTCTCCACCCGTCGTACTCTTAAAGATTTATGGGCAGCCCTGCAGGCTGTATGGTGTCAAATCCCTCCAGCAATGCTTTAGACATTAATCCGTGCTACGTCATGTTGCAGCGTCTGCGTGCGGAAGACCTACAGGATGTTAGCCAGTTGTATCAGTTCCTCTTCAGTGTATATTAATAAAAACATGAATGCTTGTCTGTGAAAAATCGTAAATCTTCGAAAGTTCTTCAACTATTGCTTTGAAATTTTGACACTTCTTTTCATTCTAACACAGGTAAGTTTGACAATGTTTCCACATTATAAAATTTATGTACATTCTTATACAACAGAAATTTTAAAAAATAGGCATATGAAAACATGCGCATTTTCCTGGGTAACGTTGCGTAAAAATTTGTTCAAATGTTCAAATGTTTGTTACGCTTATGGCACTTAACTACGGGGTCATCAGTCCCTAAACTTACAAACTACTTATCAACTACCTTATACTAAGGACGGCACAAACATCCATGCCCGAGGGGGGATTCGAACCCCCGACCGTAGTGGCCGTGCAGACTGTGAATGAAACGCCTCAGTCTCCTCGGCCACCGCGGCCGGCCGTAAAAATTTGAAACGTTTTCCCAAGAACGTTCGTACATAGAAAATTTTGAACATAATACTAAACACTTCTCTGGGTTGGATAAAGTTGTAATAAGAGAGAGAAGAGGTGTAGGAAACTGACGTAGAGAGGTGTCAGGAACTGATGAATAGAGAGATCGTGATGACGAGAGGGAGAGGATGTTGGTGGATATGCACAGAAAGTAGGGGATTGGGGGATCAGATGGACGAAGAGAGCAAGGACGGGATGGGGAGGAGAAGATTGACAGGGAGAGGGAGAGGGAGAGGAGGTAATGCACAGGTAGAAGAGCGAAGAGAATATGGACAAGGAGAGGGGAGAGAAGAGGTGGGCAGTGGAAAGGGAAGCGGGCAGTGTAGGATACGTACCCATATCCCATTCGGAAAGCTTTATGGAATCGAAAAGCGTGGAGCGTGATTTGTCAGATCCCTTAATCGGGTAGTGAGGTTAGAAAATTTAAAAAGGTAAATGTATAGGTTGAAGTAAAGTATAGTAGGGATTAGCGAAGTTCGGTGGAAAGAGGAACACGCCGGCCGCGGTGGCCGAGGGGACTGAGGCGCTTCAGTCACGGTCTGCACGGCCACTACGGTCGGGGGTTCGAATCCCCCCTCGGGCATGGATATTTGTGCCGTCCATAGTTGTAGGTAGTTCATAAGTAGTTTGTAAGTTTAGGGACTGATGACCCCGTATTTAAGTCCCTTAAGCTTAACAAACATTTGATTTGAAAGAGGAACAGGAGTTCTGATCGAGTGAGTACAGGATCATATATACAAGTTCCTTCTCGATCGAAAAGGCCACCGCCGCGGCGGAGTGGCCAAGCGCATTGAGGCGCTATGCTCCGATGCGCGAGACCTTTCCCCGTCGGGGGTTCGAGTCCCCCCTCGGGCATGGATGTTTGTGTCGTCTTTACTATAAGGTAGTTCATAAGTAGTTTGTAAGTTTAGGGACTGATGACCCCACAGTAAAGTCCCTTAAGCTTAACAAACATTAGAATACATTTATTAAATATGAAAAATTAACAAACATTTGAAAAAGAACACCGGTTTTAAAGGCACGCGTGGGTGCACTATTTTCCCACACTCACCGGTGTCTGGCCATTGCTATTGGTCATAGATATGGTTTTAGCCAATTTTGATGTGTAACTTGCCTTTTCTCTACGGCTTCTAGCGAACCATGTCTCGGATCTGTCCCCTCTGCTACTCCTTGGGTATTACTTGCTGTTACACTGAGGAAATCCTTACTTAGTAGCAGTAGTGATCAGCAGAAAGCAAAACGTCATTGGACTTCTATGTATGGAGAGTAACAAAATATTTTAACTCAGTGCAGCCACGCCTTTAGGGTTCTTCTGAGTGGGAGCCGCTTTACCAGCAGTTTTACTGATTTCCCGTCTCACTCAGACCGTTGTCAACCCACTGACGTTGCTGATCTCAGCGGCGGATACGGAGATTGCCACTTGTGATAGGACGTTCATTTTTCCGGACAGGTAACAAAGGAAGACCTCAAAAGAGCGTCTAGAGCAGGGTTGGGCCCACGAGCTGCCTGCGAAACTACCCGCAGACACTACGAACACTTCTCCCTAGGAGCCGGCACCCTGTGAAGCGCAGCTCACCATCTCTTACAAGCGAACAGCGCTGAATTAGATTAGATTAGAGTAATACTTGTTCCATAGATCATATATTCGACATTTCGTAATGATGTGGAACGTGTCAGTTTAGTAAACGTTGTCTATACTTGACAATCAATATTTTAAGGATTTTTTAAAAAGTTTTATCTAAAAATTCATCTACATTGTAGAAGAAGTTGCCATTCAGAAATTCCTTTAATTTCTTTTTAAATACTAGGTGGCTATCTGTCAGATTTTTGATGCTACTTGGTAAGTCACCAAAGACTTTTGTGGCAGCATAATTAACCTCTTTCTGAGCCAAAGTTAGATTTGACCTTGAATAGTGAATATCATCCTTTCTCCTAGTGTTGTAGGATGAAGACTGTCCATAATACACGGCCGACTGCGGCAGTGAGTGTTTGTACTGCAGGGCTGCCACAACGCGGCTCTTGCTTCAATGTAGCGCGGCTCATCCAAAAAGTAAAAAGTGGCTCACACTTATATAATACAAATGAAATTTGCTTCCTCTGATCTACAACTGCGGAACTTACTTATCGATCTGACAGTGCAGCGCTGCATCAGCCTTGTAACAACACTGGACGAGTTTCGGCAGTGAGTAGTGTGATAACTGTTGAGTTGGTTGATTTCTGAAGACCTTAGTGGGGTATAATTAATAATGATGAGAAAATAAATACAAAATGATTTTGAAATCTGATTTTTTTGCAATTTATTTCAAAAACACTACACTACATTTACAAAAATGAAGTGCAGATCTTCAAAGAGATAGACTTCGACCAGTATCAGACAAGAACAGACAACTGCTGTCGTCGCCGGTCGTTCTCCTTCTTTATCCCGGAAATAGAAAACAAGGTGTAGACCGTGGGCAACAAAAGAGAACGATAGCGGAGACATGAATTTTGCCACTATTCGTGGCCAAGGAGGTTAGAATAAAGGGAGGTGGCACTACCTATGCTGAGGACAGACATTGTTTGAAGCCAGAGAACCCATGATTTTTTGCCCAAAACAAACCGTCAATTTACGCTACAGCTGCAGTTCGTGTCCAACATGGATACCTTCGAGAAAAAAAATACTCTGTGTGAATATTGCCCTCTCTATGTAAAGTCATTAAATTCACATCGGATTATTTACTTAGATGTGACATACATTTCAACGACTGGAAATTCTATATACACGCACTACGACAAATGTTTTGGGTACAATTAAATGTCGGAATGCGCAGTTTGCTGGCTTCACTTTTTCGGTTTTAGGGTATCTCCAGAGATTCTAACCTCCTTGTCCGTGGCCTATCAATTGTTAACTTGGCGTAATATTTCAGTATTACCACAGCCTAACATATACAGTCACGACACTCCCGCAGATTTTTGTTACACACTGCGACAACAGCGCTCCAAGCGGCCGGCAAGTTACATTTCTGAATATGATATTGGATGAGTGCGAATAATATCGTTTATATTGATGTTATCATACTTTTTACATTATGGAACCTATGTAGGTTCATAAAATAGGTGAGTTTTAAAAATAGCTCCACCTTTGTCTTCCTCAGGTTTGTTGAGATCCCTGACAAGATACGAAACCAGTCGATTATAACTGGAACATTTAATGATTGGCTAAAATATATGGATACTAAACCTCTATTCAAGAAAAGGTATAGAGGGATACCATCAAACTACAGACTGATTTCATTTCTACCAGCATTCTCAAAAAATTGAGAAAAGATCATGTACAGGCAGCTCCTCAATCAGCTGCCCGCAAATAACATATTTTCCAGAACACAGTTTGGGTATTTGAACAGTACCGATAGCAAGAAGGTTATTTACTTATTTACAGCTACAGTGAGAATGTGCTTATTTCATTAGATTGTAAATTACTAGTAGCAGATATTTTCTGGGTTTTGTAAAAGGCATTTGATTGTTGAACTACAGTATAATTTGAATAAACTATAATTCTACGGTGTCACGAGCAATGCTGCAAAATGGTTCAAGTGGTACCTCCTAACAGGAAACAAAGGGTGTTAGTGCAACGGACTAGTGAATTAAGCCATCCGTCATCATCAGAATAGGAAGAAATTACATGTGGTGTCCTGCAAGGATCCATCTTAGGGCCATTACATTTTCTTGTGTACATTAAGGACCTGTCATCAATTACACTGCCAGAAGTAGAGTTCGTTTTGTTTGCAGATGATACAAAATTTGCAGTAAATAGCATGTCAAGCACAGTCCTAGAAAGGTCTGCTAATAATATTTTCAAGGACATTAATAAATGGTTTAAAGCCAACTCATTAAACTCTGAAAATACTCAGTACATACAGTTTAGGACATGTTCGAGGTTTCCAGTAATAAATTCCTGGGATTATAACTTGATAATATATTCAGTTGGAAGGAGCACACAACAGAACAGTAGAAACGACTTAACAAATCTGCATTTGTAATTCGAATGCTATCAAATGTAGGCGAAATAAAAATAAAATAGCGTCCATACTTTGCTTACTTTGAATTCATAATGTCATATTATATAACAGTTTTGGGAATATTCAAGTCAAGCAAATATTTTCAGAGTCTGAAAGCATGTAATACTTATTATTTGTTAAGTAAATTCACGGACATTCTGAAGAAGCCTCTGCAAAAAATTGGGTATACTAACTACTCCCTCTCAGTATATTGGTTTCTAAATCAAATTTATCATAAATAATATGTGCCTTTTTTTCAACAAACAGCTCAGTTCATACATACTAGGTACAACAACCATTTATACAAGGATTTTAAAGCACTTACTTTAGTTCAAAAAGGGGTGCACTACTCAGGAACACACATTTTCAGTAATTTATCAGGAAATATAGAAATGTAGTTACAAATAAAGAGCGGTTTAAGAGGTCTTTGAAATACTTACTAGAGGGCAACTTCTCCCCAATGTAGAATTTTTGGAATAGAACCAAATTATGCATGTGTTCATACTATTAGTATTATTATATCAGCTTGTAAAAAAAGAAAAAGAATTATATATTGACATGTTTCACGTCCACGAGGATCTCCTGAATATGGATCTATGGAACGAACAGCTAATGTAATGTAATCTTAGTCTTTATGTCACTGAACTTGTGTGTTACCTGTGTGGCCTGTTATCTGAAGTGCTCTTTAGTTTCACAGCTTAACAATGCAACAGATATAGTCCACATATGACAATCGGTGTAATGTTTTATTTATTTTGCACTGTGCAGTACTCTGCTGAGAGTATACGAGCGTTGGAACATAAATATTGGAAACATTGCTGAGGAGACACTGTGCAACGGAATCCACTATTGTCGTTGATAACACTCGTTGTTAACGTACCTATCTTACCTCTGAGAATATGAACTCGCCCGTACCACGTCACCGGCATGTGCACAATCGAGGGAAAAACAGTCACTTGTGAGCGAGCGTTCTAACGTAAAGGTGTAACTATGTTTTCGAAATAGGAACAACGGAGTTGGATCGAGATTGAATGTGCCAGAGGTGATACAGCACGACAGTGTCATCAAGGCATTCGACAGGCGTGAGGGGAATCGGCATTGTCGTACAGAACAGTGGCACGTTGGGTAAAATCCTTTAACGAAGGATCGCAAACTGTGGCACACATGCTTTGACCAGGTCGTCCTAGCGTCTCTGAAGAAGAAATGCACACTGTTGCCACGTTAGTGGACGGTGATCGACGCCAGACGATTCGGGAACTCGCCCACGAAAACGGATTAGCGCATACAACTGTCCGGATAGAACGCCTGGGCATGCGAAAGATTGCATCACGGTGGGTTCGCATGAATTCATGGAAATGCAGAAATGGATGCGTTACGACACCGCTCAGACGCACTTGGAGCGCTATGAGCGCAAAGGAGATGCTTTCATATGCCGTATCTGAACATTGGATGAGACATGGGCCACATCGCACGAGCCAAAACTGAAACGCCAAGCCATAATGGCGTCATTATGGGTCGCCAGGATCATTTCGGACAAATGTTATTGCAACTGGAAATATATTGAGAAAAGAAATAATTTTAATTTGGGATTTGTTCTTGGATGTTTAATAAACATGGAACACAAATATTAGACAATTTCAAATATTTGTATAAAAAAATAGACAAAGTTACAGAGAGAAATAGATCGAAAATGTACCACACTAGGTACAATTGTAATCACTTCCTGGTACAGTTCTGATTTCTGGCATCTTCCACATAAGAAGCACTTTTCCCCTCGAGCAAGAACGAATACTTCGTGCTAAGAAACATTGCATTTTGGCAGCGTATCCAGTCACCCTTAGCTGCTGTTTATAAGAGCACGTTAGACTAAGTAGTTTCACTTACATCTTAACAGGAAAAAAAGTTATATCTACGTAGCAGAAAGCGCTGTATTCTTGGAAAAGACATGCAGATCTGTAGAAACCTGCTACACCACAACGCCACTCAAAGGCAAATGCTACCGTCACTACAAGACTGATAAATGGCGTGCAACCTTAGTTGATCGGATTTATACCTATATCAACTTTGTACCACCTTACCCTACTGTAATAGTAGGTAAGTTATACACAGAGACAATAGTGAATTAAATACAGTGATTCAAAAGTGACGAGCGTTGGATGTCAGGTGCAGAGCAGTTGGTGTGGTGGGGCAAGGTGCTCAGACAACACCACCTAGAAGACAAGGCCTCACAGCTGGCCGTACCTATGTCAGACCGACAGGCCTGATGCCAACGAGAAAGACAGGCCCCAGTGCAGACGTCATGCCACGTAAGCAAGGTAGCTCTCAGCTGGCGCGATCGCTAGCTGATTGGCTGGCCACTGGGGCACAGCCCACTGTCTCTTAGTGGCCAGCCACTGAGCTAGAGATCGCACCGACTGAGAACTACATAGCTTATGTGGCATGACGTCTGTGCTGGGGCCTTTGTTTCTTATTGGCCGCGGAGAGGCTGCGACAGCCAGCTGACTGGCCGCTGGGACACGCCCACCGCCTTGTAGCAGCCAGACAGTCAGCTTGCGTTCGTGGCCTTTCGGTGTGACATCTACATCTGCATGGGATACTCTGCAAATCACATTCAAGTGCCTGGCAAAGGGTTCATCGAACCACTTTTATACTATTTATCTCCCATTCCATTCTCGAATAGCGCGTGGGAAGAAAGAACACCGGAATCTCTCCATTTTATCTCTGATTTCTCGTATTTTATTCTGATGATCATTTCTACCTATGTAAGTGGGAGTCAACAACATATTTTCGCATTCGGAGGAGAATCTTGGCGTAGGCCAACTCCACCAAGAGACAAGGCCTCACAACAGTCCGGGCTACGTCACACTGACCAGGCTGCGGCCGCCAGCTTACTGCCTGACCGCTACGAAGCAGCGGGCGTGCTCCAGCGGCCAGCCATTCAGCTGGCGGCCACGGCCTGGACCGAGGCCAACGAGAGAGACAGGCAACGGCGCGTACGTCATGCGACGTAAGCAAGGCAGTCCTGAGCCGGCGCGATCGCCAGGTGATTGGCAGGCCGCTGGGGCACAGTCCACTGTCTCATAGTGGCCAGCCACTCACCTGGCTATAGCGCCGGATCAGGCGTAAGTACTGCCAGCTTTGGGGCCTTGTTTTCTAGGCGGCGTTGGCTTGGGGTGGAGGGGGGGGGGGTGTTGAGCCGTGCAGGTAGGAGAGAGGAGTGTGGAGGATTTTCACAGGATCTGACGTTTGCCATCGCGGACTCGGCGCAGCTGACAGTGAGTGTAATTCAACGTCAGGTGTGGACTCCTCTTTCCGGCGGAAGTGCTAAGCTTGCAGGAATTAGCGGCGACAGACTCGCGGGCCTAATCCACCGCTGCCGCTGCGGGCGCGGGACTCCGCCCTCCCCACTGCGTCCAGCGCGCGCCGCGGTCACCCCGCCCCCTACACACTGGCGGTGAGCGGCGTGTCAAAGCGACCGACCCCACGCACACACAAACGACCAGCGACCGCTCTGAGCCGCGGCAGTTAATAGAGGGTCTCGCGTTATGTGATTCAATTAACTGAGATTTCCGGCCGGCCACTCGGCGTGCAGCCTGGCGGAAACAGCAGCGACGGCCGTGCACAGTGTAACGACCCGCCGCTAGAGGTGGCGCGCCCGATTCAACCTGTTTCGCTAACAGGGGATTTCCTTTAATTAGGGCCTGACACAGCGCACTTCGCGAGCCGTTTTCCACCAACGGGTACTTTCCCCCCTCCCCCCTTCTCCAACTCTACACCTGAAGCTGCAGCTTGTGGCATTCCCGATACTGCCAATCTTCCAGACTTCCACACTCGCAGTGGCGGCTGGTTCTTCAGATGACTGGGGGTTCACTTCTTTGAGTGACGGATCTTGATAGTGGCGCTGGGGAAAAGCGCCCAAGCTTTCCCCCACCCCCTCCCTTTACATATATTTTCGCTAGAAGACCTGCAGAAAGTCTTACCTCGGCTTGTTTGCGCTTGCTTCAACTCGAGCTGAGGTGTTGGCCAACGTAGGTTCTTTATTTCACACTTTTTTAAAGCTTAAAGC
This sequence comes from Locusta migratoria, assembly GCA_026315105.1. Classification (NCBI taxonomy): domain Eukaryota; kingdom Metazoa; phylum Arthropoda; class Insecta; order Orthoptera; family Acrididae; genus Locusta; species Locusta migratoria. Next base: position 380,363,487 of record CM048748.1, on the reverse strand, counting down.
TGAGTAATTTGTGTCTAAAAGATACTGAACGTTGTTCATTTTCCTTTTGATAATAAATACTAAGAACATATGAATAAGCACATGAACACTAAAACACAATAAGTAACTTATTACTCTGTTAAGTGGCTGTAGCAAAGTGAAGCTACCTTCAGGGCACGTGACACTTTTAGCAGAACCCCCTCCTAATCTTATGCATCCGTAAGGCTGGTCTCCCACACAAATTTTCTAACAGTTAGATATTTGTTACAACGAGGAGTATAAATATCATTTACCATCGAAATCGGCACACTTTCATAAAATGCATTTTAAAAAACCATCGGCTGTTTCCAAAATGAACTTCACTCTGCATCGGAGTGTGCGCTGATATGAAACTTCCTGGCAGATTAAAATTGTGTGCCGGAACCGGGACTCGAACCAGGGACCTTTGCCTTTCGCGGGCAAGCGCACTACCGACTGTGCTATCCCGACACGACTCACGATGCCGCCTCACAACTTTACTTCCGCCATTACCTCGCCTCCTACTTTCCACATTTCACAGAAGCTGTCTTGCAAACACGCAAGACTAGCACTCCTGAAAGAAAGGATATGGTGGAGACATGGCTTAGCCACAGCCTAAGGGATGTTTCCAGAATGAAACTTCACTCTGCAGCGGAATGTGCGCTGATATGAAACTTCCTGGCAGATTAAAATTGTGTGCCGGAACCGGGACTCGAACCTGGGACCTTTGCCTTTCGCGGGCAAGCGCACTACCGACTGTGCTATCCCGACACGACTCACGATGCCGCCTCACAACTTTACTTCCGCCAGTACCTCGCCTCCTACTTTCCAAACTTCACAGAATCTCTCTTGCAAACACGCAAGACTAGCACTCCTGGAAGAAAGGATATGGTGGAGACATGGCTTAGCCACAGCCTAAGGGATGTTTCCAGAATGAAACTTCACTCTGCAGCGGAATGTGCGCTGATATGAAACTTCCTGGCAGATTAAAATTGTGTGCCGGAACCGGGACTCGAACCTGGGACCTTTGCCTTTCGCGGGCAAGCGCACTACCGACTGTGCTATCCCGACACGACTCACGATGCCGCCTCACAACTTTACTTCCGCCAGTACCTCGCCTCCTACTTTCCAAACTTCACAGAAGCTGTCTTGCAAACACGCAAGACTAGCACTCCTGGAAGAAAGGATATGGTGGAGACATGGCTTAGCCACAGCCTAAGGGATGTTTCCAGAATGAAACTTCACTCTGCAGCGGAATGTGCGCTGATATGAAACTTCCTGGCAGATTAAAATTGTGTGCCGGAACCGGGACTCGAACCTGGGACCTTTGCCTTTCGCGGGCTAGCGCACTACCGACTGTGCTATCCCGACACGACTCACGATGCCGCCTCACAACTTTACTTCCGCCAGTACCTCGCCTCCTACTTTCTAAACTTCACAGAAGCTCTCTTGCAAACACGCAAACCTCGCTTCCTCGTTACTGTCGGGATAGCACAGTCGGTAGTGCGCTTGCCCGCGAAAGGCAAAGGTCCCAGGTTCGAGTCCCGGTTCCGGCACATAATTTTAATCTGCCAGGAAGTTTCATATCAGCGCACACTCCGCTGCAGAGTTAAGTTTCATTCTGGAAACATCCCTTAGGCTGTGGCTAAGCCATGTCTCCACCATATCCTTTCTTCCAGGAGTGCTAGTCTTGCGTGTTTGCAATAGAGCTTCTGTGAAGTTTGGAAAGTAGGAGGCGAGGTACTGGCGGAAGTAAAGTTGTGAGGCGGCATCGTGAGTCGTGTCGGGATAGCACAGTCGGTAGTGCGCTTGCCCGCGAAAGGCAAAGGTCCCAGGTTCGAGTCCCGGTTCCGGCACACAATTTTAATCTGCCAGGAAGTTTCATCGGCTGTTTATTCAAAACCTTATATATCTACCAGTTTCGGTCAATAGACCATCTTCATGGATAAAAAGTTGTTAAAACTGAATTGTAACACATTTTTATCCACGAAGAAATGGCCGAAACTGGTAGATATATAAGGTTTTGAATAAACAGCCGATGGTTTTTAAAAATACATTTTATGAAATATATTAAGGCTGTTGGCACTCGCCTCAGCAAACCTTTCAAAATAGGTATACGTTTGCTAAAACATCCAAAGATATGTGGCAAGTAACAATACAAAAGTCCTTGTTGTTCCCGTATGGAAGGGAGGAAGCTTAGGGTTTGACGTCCCATCGACAACGTGGTCGTTAGAGACGGAGCTTATGCTCGGATTTTGGGGTAAGGATGCGGTAGGAAATCTGCCGTGCCCTTCTGAAAGGAACCAACCCGGTATTTGCCTGGAGTTGTTCCCGTATCTGTTAAAAAGAAGATAGGGTTAACAAATTCCTTGGAGTAGGATTCGAAACCACTCCCTTCGACACCACAGCGCGATGCCGCTAACCACAACGCTATTCTTGTTAGGTGGAGAGCAGTGACTACATTATTATTCATGACCGGATGTTCTGAAGCATTTTACAGTTGATGCGTCATAATTTATAGTTGTATTTTACCAAATATGATGTGTTTTTGATGAATCTTCACTGCGCAGATGTTCACCTAATGGAGGATTTGCCGATGCACAAGGCGAGGTACGCAGTAGTTCCATTGACTTTGCTTCGGGACCATTCGTGCTTAACCGCCAGAGCTCGAGTTGACACGAGCTGGTGTCTCTTCCAGCTCCAACGCCTATGTTAGTAGCGGCGTTTCCCCTCGCCCCTCCCTGCCGCGGGAGTCAACATCTATTGCCTCTAGGGGGTTCAGAAGAGAATTTATACCTCAGCCGCGCATGCGCATTGCAACGCTGCGGCCACATCTGCCTATATTAAGCGGTCCCACTACGACTTCTATACGTGCTGTCTCCGCAACGTAAAACATTTCACATGCGATAAAATACTTGAATATGCATATAATTTAATCTGATAGAAGAACGAAAAGAAGAATTATAGTTTAATAACACTTTTCATTTTATGTATTTATTTACTTTCTTTTCACGACGAGCTTTTTGCGGGGGTTCACTGAAACAGTGAACACATAAGATGTGCCGTCACTGTTCACTCGTAACATGTCTAAATTGCTGGAGAATATTCCAAAATGCTGATTACAGTGCTAGTTTTGACATAACCACTGTCAAAGATGGCACGCTGAGTAACTTTGACAGTCGGAAAGCACAATATTTCTGCAGTATGGTACTAAGAGATAATTAACTGATGTACAGATGGTCTCGATGTCACCAGGGAAGCTCTCACCTACGTAGAGGTCCAGATTTTGTTAAAATTGCAGAACTACTAAATGAAAACCTCGAAGAATTTTAAACTGATATTACTTTATTAACTTTCATCGGCGCATCACAAATTAATGAATACATTTACAAACATCTATGCTGCCATATTGCTATCTGAGTATACCATCTACAGCATTGGAATCTCTTTGGACACAATGTTTGCAAACACAAAGTCGCGTCTTATTAGCAGCTTTCCTAAACTTCGACTGGCAAAATGTTACGGTTGATGTTTGGATTTTTGACAACCTAAGGCACATATAAATACTTAATTTTAACATAAAATTAACAGACATTAACTTTAGAAGCTTTTAAACATAATGGCGTAAACAGTTACATTTATATACAAACAGCGTCAATGACAGATTAATTTCCGTGTTCTGATATTTCTTATTAACAGTAGTTTTGATCTCTAGAATATTTTATAAATCCAAAATAAATGAAATTGGTTATATATTGTATCAAATAAACATATAAAACACAATAAATTCAGCTAAAGTAACTTGGTGACATAATAGGCTTCAAATGCTTTTACGAAATGACTAAGATTACAAAATGTGCGTCATGACCCAAAACAATTATTATTAACATCACAAAGATTAGCGACCGTGCATCTCGTAGGGAGAGTGAAAGTTCTTCATGAAAGTAGAATAATAATGTAATGGATGGAATTATTCTTAGTTGACACGTTTAATTGATTGAGCGTCATTGGTATAAACTGCGCATACAGTACGAACCGTGTTATCAAGTTCTTTTCATCAGTTTCTGCTACCCATTCCAATCAAACAACAACTGAACAAAACTGAGAATGTGACTTTTCTTTAGCATGGAAACAAAAATATCTGATGTGAAACAAAACAAAAACACTGTTGGTTTGAATGAGCTGAATCTAACTGTCGTTAACAAAATTTATTCGGACTGCGAGATGGAAATCTGACAGTAATTTAAATTCCTATTTACAGATACTGCGTTTCGTTCGACTTCACATTTGTAAGTTTTTGTCTGTCTGTGCGTAATGGATTCCGAATTCGTGACATTGGTCTCTAATTACTGCCAAAGCTGCAAATGTTGAAAATAACTACAGGCATTGTAGTGGTGCAGTGCTAGTCCGCTGTCAAATTTTCGTTCGTCAAAAACAATAAAAAGTGAAATTGATTGTCAAAATGAAGGATCAGCCGTGAATCGGGAGATATATAAGTTTCAGGATGGCAATTCAGTTCATAATTTCATTCAGTACTTTTTAAGAAAAATTAAATGTATTCAATTAAATGGTCAGTTAACTGTTGGTATATAAGGCAGACTAACTACAGTTTCCATAGCTTAAAAGTTCAGTGATCAGTTCATCTGCATACTAATAGTGAAATGAAAAATCAGAGAAGCAAATCGGCCCATCCTTTACATTAACAAAGTTCAACTGACAAAGAGTTAAATATACAGTATTCCCTGTATTGAATGTCTGTCTGAACCAAGAGCGACCAAAATAAACGTAAACAAGTTTATACATTTGTTTTAAAACCGTTACGCAAATATCTCATCCTTCGATCATTGTGCCTCCTGTTTATATCAGTCTCCAGTACTTCAATACATATAAAATAAAGTATGCATTCCGCCCTGCACTGCTAACCCAACATCTTTCGTAGTACTTCTACTGCTGCCGGTTCGGTAAAGCTGAAAACAAAGTAAGAAACGTAGCATCTCTGGCAGAGTTTGCGCACGTAAAATATCAATACGAATGTTCCTTATGCGGTCACAGACATTCAGTAGCAAAGAAATTCCAGTCTGATCCTAAAATACACACATTTCAAGATCCAGTCGTTGCAAAATCACTCCACGCGATGCGCGCAAAATGTGAGATACGTGAAGCACCAACGGTCTTGAGGAAGCTAATAATGATTCCAAAGGAGACAAATACTGACAGAATATTTCCGATACACGAGGTCAGTATGTTATGAGTGCAAAATATTTATACGAATTGTGTACAACAGCATAGAAGAACTGTAGGAAGCTGACCGCAGGGAACATGAAATTGGATTCCTAGAAATACAGGAACACACAAAACAATACCGATTGTATGATTAATAATGGAATAGACGTTTCAGGACGGCAGACCCAATGATAAGCAAGCAGTCGAGTATGTCGTCTGGACTAATCTGTTTAAAAATTTGAACGTCGCAGTTGCTACTGTATAATTATTTACCTTCATTGCAGGCTATCTCTCATAATATTCTGCTCTTTTCCTAAATGACTGCCTACTTGAGAATGTATTTTTGTCATATAACGTCCAGTTATACTTGCGTAGTGTGGCTGTAGTAATGGAGCGCATTTATTTTACAGTTAAGCCTGTGTGTTAGCTGACACGTTTTGCTGTGCCACATGGTTATTAGAATCCATCTCCGACCATCATGATTTAGGTTTTCCATGATTTCCCTTAAATCACTCCAGGCAAATAACGGGATGGTTACTTTGGGGGATACGGACGATGTCCTCCTTAAAAAAAAAAAAAAAAAAAAAAAAAAAAAAAAACAAAAAAAAAAAAAAAAAAAAAAAAACAACCGAGTGTGTCTAATGACCACGCTGTCGCCGTAGAATGAATCCTAATAATCCTAATCTTGCTTCCTTCCTTTATTCCACGTCCGTCTGTGCTCTAAATACGTTTCCTTGCTCAGTGTGTTAGTTCGTCCCTTCCGAAATTCTGGAAGACGAGATTGGTCACAGGTGTGGTATGTATTCTGAAACCGTAAAAGAATAACCACTAATTCTGTTTCAAAAGTTTAAATACTTGTAAATCTGTGGGACTTAACTAATCTGGTCATCAGTCCATATCTTAAAAACTTCTTTAACTTATGCTAAAAGGACAACAAATACACCCATGCCCGAGGGAGGACTCGAACCTCCGACGGCGATCAGCGGCGCGCTACGCAGCTGGGCGCCTTGAAACGCTCGGCCACTCCATCGCGGCCTAATTTTGCTTCCTTTGCGTCTAACGACGCTGCAAACTTCTTTATACCCAATACTGACAAATGATTAATGCCCGATATCACCAAGCGTCGTTTGTGATTTTGACATCGTTTAATTATCATTTTTGCGTTTCATCGACGTCTTTTTACTGTAACGATCGTTAAACCCGCCGTCAAAACTGACGAGCCGATTTTTGCGTGTTCAGACCATTTGAAGAGTCGTTTATACAAGACAGGTTTCTTGTAGTTGGAATATTCAGGAGTTTTTGTAAAGGTAACATAGATACTTTATTGCTGTTCACGTGTTCTGGCTGTGAAGATGGGAGATAATTTTGATGCAGACGTATTGTACATAGATTTGCTAGAAAATCTAGGGCCTGCACGCGTAATTTCTGGGCGCAATGATCGTTTCTAAACAATTAGTGATATAAAATTCGTTACAAGGTACAGGTTGTCCAAGAAAGTAGCATTGAAACTTGAAAATAGACTAGAGTATTCAACTAACAGAAACTGACTATTAAGCCCAACACAACAGCTGCTTTTAACTATGCGATTCTATGCTACTGGTTCTCTTCAAATGGTAATAGCAAACTTAAATATTCAATTGCTTGTAGAGCTTATGGGACTTAATTACGGGGTCATCAGTCTCTAAACTTACCAACTACTTATGAACTATCTACTACTAAGGACGGCACAAATATCCATGCACGAGGGGGGATTCGAACCCCCGACCGTAGTGGTCGTGCAGAACCTGACTGGCGCGCCGCAGACGGCCGGCTAAATGGGGTTTCTAAATCAACCGTCTGTCGATATATCAAGGTTTCAGAAGCAATTGCACCTCTTGTGACCTCTATATGTGAAATTCCCACATGGAATTACGTCTTTCATTTTCGAAATAAGGCCCACAAACAATCTTTTCTCATCATCAGAAAATTTAGAACCTCTCTTTATTTCATCGGCACGTTGCATTTTCTTAGCGTTATTATTGCCTGGTTTCACCCCACACTTACGAGCCGCAACAACTTTGGCTCTATTGAATAGCCCGCTATTTAGGTAGCGATATTAATTTGTTCCATCGAAAACTAGAGAACAAAGTAAACAAACGATAAAACTCGATAGTATCGATTTAATACACGATACTAGACGCTGTTTCGACTGGAGAGCCTGTTAAAAGAAACGCCTCGCCAATTCACTGAGCCGGCCGCGGTGGCCGAGGGGACTGAGGCGCTCCAGTCACGGTCTGCACGGCCACTACGGTCGGGGCTTCGAATCCCCCCTCCGGCATGGATATTTGTGCCGTCCTTAGTTGTAGATAGTTGATAAGTAGTTTGTAAGTTTAGGGACTGATGACCCAGTAGTTAAGTCCCATAAGCTTTACAAAAATTTTCAAATGTTTGTAGAGTCTATGGGACTTAACTACGGGGTCATCAGTCCCTAAACTTACAAACTACTTTTGAACTACTTATAACTAAGGACGGCACAAATATCCATGCCCGAGGGGGGATTCGAACCCTCGACCGTAGTGGCCTTGCGGACCGTGACTGGAGCGCCTCAATCCCCTCGGCCACCGCGGCCGGCTTTACAAACATTTGAACATTTATTTGAACAATACACTGAGACTGGCGGTGATGAAACGCTGTAGCTTTTGACGTCAAAAATAAACGAGGCGTTGAATTTGACGTTTGTCTAACATATTTAGACGAAGTTTGGTGCATCCGCGCATAAGAGTTTCTAGTCCGCTTCCCGGGAGTGATGCCTTCAGTGGACAAGATTTTCCATGATCTTTATGTTCATAAAGAAGGCTATTCAAAGTTTGTCAGTGTAATTTTATTACACACAGTATATCAATAAATAAAAATGACAAAACTGTAAGCCAATGTGTGCAAATGTTTGATGCAATAGCAGAAGATTGTTGCTAAGAAACATATCTTAAAATGTTGATAGATTATGTAGTGCTGGACCTCTTCTTTGTTTTCTAAGCATAAAAAAAATGTTCAAATGTTTGTTAATCTTATGGGACTTAACTACGGGGTAATCAGTCCCTAAACTTACAAACTAATTATCAACTAATCAAAATATCCACGGGTGTACTGCCGGTCTATAGTGTCCAACCGGCCGTACACCCGTGGATATTTTGATTATCAAATACGCCGGGAGAAACTGAAGAATCATACTTATCAACTACCTTATACTAAAGACGGCACAAATATCCATGCCCGAGGGGGGATTCGAACCACCGTCCGTAGTGGCCGTGCAGACCGTGACTGGAGCGTCTCAGTCTCCTCGGCCACCGCGGCCGGCTTCTAAGCATCACTGACAAGGGAAAGACAAATTAGACTTCGTTTGTATCGTCTTGGTATTGTCTGTTACTTTTAACATTAAAGTGCCATTACACTAGCTTAGATCGAAACTTTCATCACAGAAGCGACTAGGTATGCTGATTGTAGCTAGAGTAATCTCTGAAGCAGCCTTCCGTTTGATGGGTGACGCGTATGTAATAGTATTTTTTTCTTTTTTTTACTAAATATGCATGTGTTCTGTTTATTCTTAATTTTTAGTATTTTACGAAAGGATCACCATTAATTGACGACGCACTGCGGTTGAATGGCTGAGCGGTCAAAGGCGCGTGATTGCCCTCCGTCGGAGGTCAGAGTCATCCCTCGAGAGCGCGCGCGCGCGCGCGCGCGTGTGTGTGTGTGTGTGTGTGTGTGTGTGTGTGTGTGTGTGTGTGTTGTTCTTAAATTACTTTCAGTTAGTTTAAGTAGTTTGTAAGTCTAGGGACTGATAACCTAATTAGTTAAGTTCCAAAGATTAACAATATTTGAACATTTGAATTGTCGAAACGACGCTTCCTATGCTTGTTCACGTCGTCAAGAGTTCTCCAGAATTGTCCCAATATGTAATTCGTGATGTTGTTTCCTTAAGCCTTCAATATTAAGTTCCTTTCATGAAATACGGAATTTGATGAATTTAATATTTAAATGGTGTGAGTATTTGTGTACAACGAAAAAAAGTAAATTGGCGGGCTTGGAACCATTGAAGCTACGAGTGAATGATTATGCATTTAGAACGCTACTAATGAGGAACGGCGGTTAGATTTTTGTTTTTTAATAAAGAATCTTCAAATTCGATTTTCTCTGGAATTTTTTAGAGTAGCATTGAATGGCTTTGAGTGTGGATAGTCATGTGATCTTTAAGATGACAGATAAAGTAATTATGACGTCAAAACACAGAGTAAGTAGCAGTTTGATTGGAAGAGAATATCAGTTAGGAAACGAAATTATTGTAGTGCTACGTTGATAGATGAATCAGTGAAGAAGTATAACAAAACCGTGACAAGCGTCACAAATGACATAGCAATGACAGGGAGTAAGTTTAACAGATTTTACTGCTGGAGGTGACACCACTGAAGGGCAAAGAAGTGGTACAAAACAGCACAGGTGGACACAGCAGAGACGCAGACGAGTAGGAGGGGTGCCGAATTAAGTAAAGAGGTAGCAATTTAATCAAGCGATCTGACATAGCTTGCTACAGATGGCAGAAAGATGGGAATATTGAACATAAAAGTATTTGAACAAGTTTAATTTTTACAGCGTTGACCACAGTAATTACAGGTGGTTCTACAGGCAATATCAGTGAACGGTAACAGCTGACGACGCAATGCGCAATGTACCAGTAGAAATAATAACTGATAATACAAAAATAACTACTGCGTGTCTGTCTAATTTCACTGAAGCTTTGACCTGTCAGGTTGCCACAAGAAAGGACCAACGTAAACCAACACAAAGATCACTTTCTCATGGTAGAAAAGAACTGTATTTTTATCGCAAGAGATCAGATCTCTTCTTCGGAAAGAGAAGATGAATTTGGAATGTCAGTGATGTTCCTGTTGCAAAACATAAAGCATATGTATTCTCGTAGCCATTGTCAGTTAATGTACGCAGTCAGATTCAGTTATAAGACCAAACATGTAAATTCCGTCGAGTATGAATATTAACACTTTAAATCCACATAACAATAGACATACTTGTCGATCCATGCCAAACTAAAACAACAAAGTTTTACACTGGAATTACCATTGAGATAGACTGACCAGAAGACAAAGTATGAATGATATTCCATTCCAGAATAAACAGTGATAAAACGAAATACCTGTTCTCCAATACTCAGTACGATAGAAAAAAAGAACCTGCGGTATAAAACAATGTAGTCAGTATTGTAGTGTAAATTGTGGACAGCATCAGAAGAATTTGACACTGCGGCAAAATCATGTATGTTTGCCGTTGCGGTCGTCGCAATATATTGCCGTTTGAGCGGCAGCGTTAACATTGGCTCATTTCAAATTCCATCTGTAATAAGAAATGACGGCGCATCACGGATTCACAAATATTGCCCAACATTTTCAGAATACAATCAGCGGCCTTTGGAAGGTTTCAATAACCGTTCATATTTCATCAATAGGAAATCAGCACTCTTCTTTCTTTCAGCGCAGGAAAAAAAGGGCCATAAATACAGTATTACGCAAAACTCTCTCATTATAATCAGCAGTTTGCATTTGTTATTCCAGGCGTATTTGATTTTACTACCTGGCACATCACTGGTTTAACTTCTCGGTGCAATCCACTATTATTTTAAACTGCTCAAAACAATTAGGGTATCAGGTGAGACGTAATGGACCATATAATGCTCACGGATTTTATTAAGATAAAGGTTATAACTGTAATTTGTGCGTGGTTCCTTACGATATTTTTGTTTTGTTTCAAAGCCTTACTTGAGGTTTACACGGCTTTTACTTAGAGCGGGGTACCATGGGGCTGCCATAATACTGAGAGTCATTTTCGTTGACCTGTAATAGGTGTGTGATCGGAGGCCAGTACAATTGCACACCTGCATGACATGGACAGTATCAGGTTATCAGTCAGCTCTTGAGGGACTTTTGTCTGCAGGTTTCAAGCAGACAGCACCGACAGCGCTCAAACGTTTAGTATCAGCGAACTATTTTCATTTACTTGTCTGCTCTGCAGTTTTAATTCTTACATTCGGTGCTTGTTTTTGTATTTAGTAGGCCCAATGTCGCGAATTTTTTTAAATAGTGTAGTTTGGTAGCTGTGTATTGCGCCTTTCTTACTGAGTCAGTCGTTTGATTTGCTTTCGTACGAGTATTAGCAACACCAGTTTTGAGTCAGATACGTAGCAGACAGCGCCTGTTTCGTAACCAGCATCTGATTCGAAGCGACATTCAGTAATTTGATTTTTCTTTGCGCCTTTTTCTTTCAATTTATAAATTAATTAAGTGCTCGCGTGCATATTGGATTCAAATTCGCGTTAAAGCAGTAGTTTAGTCTTCCTTTCATCCTACTACAGAGCTCACCGCTACTTGTAAGTGTAACCGGCTTCTTACTAGAAGCGACTTTTAGAATGTTCTCTGAGGTTCTTGCTTCAGTTTATTAAATTAATTGTGTGCTCGCGTGTGTATTTCATTCAGATTTGCGTTAAGTATTTGGTTAGTGTATTCTTCTGTCGTGACAATCGCGTCTGTTTTGTTTCGTTGGATTATCCACCTTAGTTACTCTCTGTGGAGTATACATCGCGTCTTTCCAGTCATTAGTTTTTCTGGGTATTGTAGTCATGGACAGGGATTGTGACTGCAGTGTGCGGATGTAGACTGAGCTGGTCACACTTCGCTCCCAGCTTTGGGCTGTGTTAACCTCGGTTGCACAGCCCGAGGCTGCTGTCAAAGGATGCCGTTGTTGTTGGCCGGTCGTGGAAGCCGAACGGATGCCCGGCGTGTCCACTGATCGGCCTGCGGTTGCGACAAGCCCTGTTTGCAGTAAGGCAGACACCTCACCAGTGGTTGCATGGAAGGTCGCTCCAGTGTGTGGGAGGCAGCGAAAGACATTCCGGGGGACCGATCCTGAGGCCTTCCCGGTTCGTCTTGCCAACAGGTTTGAGGGGCTATCTGTTCAGGACAACGTTCCTGAGCCGGATGGGGTCCCTCACCCTTAGATCACCACGCAAACTGCAAGATCTGGGCTTTCACAGAGGGTGGGTTTCCTCGTAATTGGGAGCTCCAAATTTAGGCGGATAATGGAGCCCCTTTGGGAGATGGCTGCTGACGTGGGGAGGAAGGTCAAGGGCACTCCGTGTGCATACCGGATGGAGTCATTCCAGATGTGGAACGGGTCCTTCCAGATGCCATGAAGATTACGGGGTGCAGCCAACTGCAGGTGGTGGCTCATTTCGATACAAACGATATGTGTCGCTTTGTACGGCAAGAGATTCTTTCAGGTTTTGGGCGGCTATTTGAAGTGGTAAAGACTGCCAGTCTTGCTTGCAAGATGAAAGCAGAGCTCATCACCTAAAGCATAGTTGACAGGACCGAATGTGGACCTCTGGTACCGAGCCGAGTGGAGGATCTGAATCAGGGGCTCAGACGGTTCTGCGACCGTGTAGGCTGCAGATTCTCCAACTTGCGCCATCGGGTGGTGGGGTTCCGCTGGTTAGGAACGCTATTGGGGAAAGTACCAGAGTTCCACGCGCCAATAGAAAGTACCGAATATCAAATCATAATATATATCGAAATCTGGCTAAAGCTGAAGATAAGTTCAGCTGAAATTTTACTAAGGGACACACTGTGTTTATAAAAGATAAATTGAATAAAATATGTGGCGGCGTATTTATTGCTGTCACAAGCGGTTTATCCTGTAGCAAAATTTAGATTAATGCTTTCCTCAGTGAGAATCTCCAGTCTTTCGAAACTAACAATGTGAGAGTAGATGAGATGTGACACATTCAAAGAAACAATATCGACAACTATTGACAGTTTTACACCAAACAAAGGAATAAAACAGGGAGGTAACCCGCGGTCGTACACGATAACGTTTAGATCACTCTTGCAAAAGTAAAGAAAAATGCTTGCCAAATTTAAACTGGCACAGACTCCCCAAGACTGGCGACCTTTCACAGAAACTAGAAATTTAGTTCGAACTTCAATGCGAGAAGCTTACAAAGGTTACAACAACGAAACTCCATCATGCAATTTGGTAGCGAATCCTAAAAAAATTCTGGTCGTATGTAAAGTATACTAGCGGAAAAACACAATTCCTTCATTAATACTTCAATACAGTGTACCCTATCCACTTTTAGGTGGTTTGCAGAGTATATATGTAGATGTACACGATAAAAATTTATGATGTTACCGATGACAGTTCTGTTAAAGCAGAACTGCTTAAAACAGCTTCCCGAAATTCTTTCACGAAAGAAAACGAAGCAATTACTCCAGAATTCGTATCAAGGACAGCTGACAGAGTGCGTAATTTAGAAGTAGATGTAAGTTTCCCGACCCGATTGTATACTAAGTAGATTCGTTTCAGAGTACGCTGATGCAATAGCTCTATAACTAGTTTTCATATACAATCGCTCGCTCAGCGAACGTTTCGTACCCAAACACTGGAAAGTTGCACAGGTCACTCCAATATTAAAAAAAAAAAAAAAAACAAAAATGGGAGTGATCCGCAAAATTACAGACCTATATCACTGACGTCGGTTTGCAGCAGGATTTTAGAGCATATACTTTCCTCAAATATTATGAACTACCTTGAAGAGAACGATCTATTGATATGTAGTCAACACGGCTTCAGAAAATATAGTTCTTGTGAAACCCAGATTACTCTATACTCACATGATGTGTTGAGTGCTATCGACAAGGAATGTCAAATAGATTCCGTGTTTCAATATTTACGGAAGGATTTTAACACTATGCCTCACAAGCGTCTTCTAATCAAATTGCCTGTTTATGGAATATTGCCACAGTTGTGCGATTGGGTACGTGGTTTCCTGTCAGAAAGTACACAGTACGTTGTAATTGTAGAGTAGAACAGAAGTGATATCTTGTGTTCCCCAAGGAAGCATTAGAGTAAATCCGGGACAGGTAGTGCATATTTTCAGAATTATTCATATAAATCCCTTAATGCACTCAAGTCAAAATAATTTCTTTTAAAAAGTAAACAAATCAATTTCCTTTCAAATATAATTTTTTGATAATTTTACATGCACTCATTCGTTATGATATTTGACCATTCAGAAAACCTTACAGTGTGGCATCTATACCTCAGGCTAAGGGTGAGATGCCTTGCCCTTATGGGTGACATAACGCATGATGATGTTTGTTGAAATTTATATATTTTTTTAAACAAAATATGTTAAAATTCTTGTTTATGATTATAACAATTGAAGAATAAAAATAAACCTGAAGAATTGGCAAATAAATCCTTTATTTTTGTTATATCAAAATACTGAATTAAATTTTAAATTAATTTTAAAGATTAAACTTAGAACTATCAGAGACTTTCAGAAGAAATCCTCTCCGCCATTAGCTTTTATTCCTGTATTCCCTGCCACAGTTAACACAATAAGTATCAAAGATTGTGCAATTTTCCTGTACCCAAAGCTTGCATTCCAAGCAGCATAACCAGTCACATTTTTTGTGGTTTCACAATACAATTCTTTGCCCTACGTATATTGTGTCTTATCAATAGATGCTTGTTTTGATTTAGGCCTAGGCTACATTTGTTGAAATCCGGATCGTAACTTTTATTTTACTTGTGCGGCAAGTATCCCTATTAAAAAAAGTGAGGCATATATACCAGATTCCACTGCGGCATGTATCCCGAACTATCAGGCATAGACGCCGCACCCTACGACTCTGTGACCGTAGAAGCCAATATGGCCGGACTAGAATCAAAAGGCACCCAACTGAAGTTACTGTTCGTGCAGCTATTCAGATATTTAAAAATATGTCACTATTGAGCGCCATCTAATAACTAACCGTAACACTAAAATGATTTCCACGCACGATATAGAGACTTACTTTGTTTATTGACACTAACTCGGTTAAAACTACCGCTACTGAAACAAAAGCAGTTGCATCTTAGTCCAGCGTCTACTGTGCAACTGCAAAGCGCCTACATACGCAATTGGGAGGCTTTTACCAAAACTGGGGTGAGGGGTGAGGGTGGGCACTCTGCACTGCATGCGGCAACCCTCCCGGACTCACTATGTTAGAGGGGCGCTAGTTTTCCTTAATTTTATGAACGATTTAGGAGAAAATCTGAATAGCTCTCTTCGACTGTTCGCGGATGATGTTGTCATTTATCGGTTAGTAAAGTCTCAAAAGCAACTGCAAAATGATTTAGATAAGATTTCAGCATTGAGCGAAAGTTGGCAATTCACCCTTAATAATAAGTGTGGAGTCATCCACATGACCATAAAACAAATCCGTTAAACTACATTTACACGACAAATCAGTCGAATCTACTGGCCGTCAATTCAACTAAATACCTAGGAATAACAGTTACGAGCAACTTAAAATGGAAAGAACACACAGAAAATATTGTAGAGCAGGAGAAACAAACGCTACGTCTGATTGGCAGAACACTTGGAAGATGCAACAGTTCTGCTAAAGAAACTACCTACTCGACACTTGTGCGTCCTATTTTGGAGTATTGTTGCGCATTGTTGGATCCACACCAGGTGGAGAGTTTTGTATTATTCCGATATAGGGGAGATGGATCACGAAAATGATGCACGAGTTGGGGTAGATATCATTAAAAGAAAGGCGTTATTCGTTGCGACGAGATCTATTTGCGAAATTTCTTTCACCAACCACCTCTTCCAAATGCGAACATATTTTGTTAGCACCCACCTACATAGGGAGACATGATCACCCTAATCCAATAAGAGAAATCTGTTCCAACACATAAATGTTTAATTGTTCCTTTTTCCCGCGGGCTATTAGAGAATGGAACTGTAGCAAAATATTATAAAATAGGTTTGATGAACCCTTCTCAATTTGACTGTGAGAGAATTTATGTAGATGTAGATGTAATACAATATCCCGCTCTGCAACGGTTGTGAACGTGCTGGTCTGGCTGCAATGCGTCTGCCAAGTGCATCCCGGACGTGATCAATCGGGTTTAAGCCTATGAACAAGCTCGATACTCCATTCGTTCAATTACTCTCAGCTTCAAGACTGTTGTCCACCAGTGCAGCTCTATGGGGACGAGCGTTATCGTCCAACAGAAAATACCCATCTTCTATGCTATCAGCGTAGGGCAAAACATGTCATGGTTTCAATAGAACATACACTATAGGCCTGCGTGCGCAGACTGCGAACAGATTGTTTTTATATTGCGCGTCCTATTGATGCCTGGAAGGTGCGTTGCAGCTGAGTTGCATTGAGACTTCTTTCTGTTTACCGGAGATAGCGGGCAATTATTGCTCGCTGAGTGTAGTACGATCTGGCTGCCGCCTACTTACATTTCGCGTAGTGATCACAAAGACAAGATAAGAGAAATTACGGGTCTTATGGAGGCATATAGGCATTCTTTTTTTCCTCGTTCTATTTGGGAGTAGAATAGGGAAGGAAATGCCTAGAAGTGGTACAGTGTACCTTCCGCCACGCACCTTACGGTGGATTGCGGATGTAGATGTTACCAATCGAAGATCTTAGCCTTGCCTTCTTTCAACAGTTCCTAATATCTAAACATCGCATCCAGGTCCTAGAAATTACACTTTGGGACACGCCAATAACTGCAGCCACCTCCCATCGTGTCTGCCCCGCTTCCAACTAGCCTATGGCTCTCCACGCCATATCTGCGGGTAAGTCACGTTGTAGTTGTACTGCACTACCTGGTCACTATACGAACAAAGCTGCTTCTGTAATTCGTTTCGTAGTGTAAATACAAATCAGCACCTACCCCTTCTGGAAAATACTATGGGTATGATGAGATTTTAGGAGAAAAAGAAAATTAAAATCATCAGGTCAGTATTTATTGTTGACTTCCTAGTCCATAGAAGTGTGACAAACTCCTTAATCTCTATCCGTGAGCAACAAGTTTCGGCACTACCTATAGTTTAGTTTCTGCAGGCTTGCCGGTCGCGGTGGCTGAGGGGACTGAGGCGCTCCAGTCACGGTCTGCACGGCCACTACGGTCGGGGGTTCGAATCCCCCCTCGGGCATGGATATTTGTGCCGTCCTTAGCGTAAGCTAGTTCATAAGTAGTTTGTAAGTTTAGGGACTGATGACCCCGTAGTTAAGTCCCATAAGCTTAACAAACATTTGAACATTTTTTTTCTGCAGGCTTAACTTCTCAAAATGTATATTAATAGCCTAGATTTTATTACGAACTTTTTCTAATAAAAATTAAAGCAACTATCCTACAATCAAAATATCCACAGGTGTACTGCCGGTCTACAGTGTCCAACGGGCACAATATTTCGGCGATCATACATGTCGCCATCATCAGGTGAACTGACGGACTGAGCTCCTGGAAAGGCGCCGGCACGGATATCCGCACGCAACGGCGGCTCGAAGGGAACTGGGTTCTAGCCCGGTGGCGGGCGATTGAAATACCCTTCGCCCGCGGAGCGCCCCCGCCGTGGTCCGCGCCCCGTGCCGCGGTGGCGCAGTGGAACCGAATGCGACGGCGTCTGAGATGAAGTCGATGTGAGGGCTCTGACCGCCGTGGTCGTCACTTCGTTACGTTTGCTACATTTACTCTTAATTAACGCAATCGCTGGTTCCCAAGCTTTGCTAAGATTATTGCCACAGTCACAGTTTATGAGGTCACTAGTGCGAATTTCAATGGCTTCTCTAAGGACGCAGTCCCAGTATCTCGACGTCTGTACCAGAATCTTAGTGCCTTCATAATTCATCGCGTGATTCTCCGACAGACAATGTTCAGCGACCGCCGACTTGCTCGGATACATCAGTCGTGTGTGCCTCTGGTGTTCAAGGAATGTGGTACACGCTGGCCTTCCTCAAACCGAGGTCATCTTTGGCGCTCCCCACCAGTGCACGAATTTTATTCGGCGGACAAAAGACAGTTCCAACCTGCTGTTTCTTCAAAATGCGGGCAACCTTCCCCGAGAGTGCGCCAGTATATTGAATAAACCCAGTGCCTACCTCCTCCCTCGTGTTTTAATCCGTTTCCTCAGGTTGTGCTGTAGTGGTTGCGCGGAGAGCCCGCTGAATCTGCTACTTTGAGTACCCATTTTTTCGGAATACAGTTCTCACGTGTTCTAATTCCTGTGGTAGACTCTCTGCGTCGGAGATAGTGCGCGCCCTATGTACCAGAGTTTTAAGTAGCCCATTCCTCTGTGAAGGGAGGTGACAGCTGTCCGCGTGTAAATACAGATCAGTGTGCGTTGTCTCCCGATACGCACCATGACCCAGGGTGCCATCAGCTCTTCTCTTGACCAAGACGTCAAGAGAAGAGCTGATCGAGACCTGATAATGGCGACATGTATGATCGCGGAAATATTAAGCCCATTGGACACTGTAGATCGGCAGTACACCCGTGAATATTTTGATTATCAAATACGCCGGGAGAAACTCAGGAATCTCAACTATCCTACTGTCTCAGCGATGAAAAATATTATTTTAGATTTTCAATTGCAAGTTCTTCGAGAAATACATTGGCTGCACCATGCAAATTTCTTCGGCCAATCCATTGTCATGCCCACTTTCTCATTCTGTTCCTTACAGTTTCAATCTCTTCTTCCCCATGTTCCAGAATAGCCACTGCTGCAAGATGCTGGCCTATATCTCGGTCAGCCCTCGCACCCCGCGTCCTGTTTCAGCGCACGCTCGACAGCAGCCAACACTTGACCGCCATCTAAACCGGGTGTGAACGCGCATTGCTTACTGGCCGTTTAGCCGTGCGGTCCCCAGTTCAAATCCCGCCACGGGCAGGAGATAATTTATGCCGGGAGTTGTGCTTCAACGCGCCCGGTCAGAGTACTGAACGCTCTCTGTTATAAAAAAAAGCTGAGCCAAAAGCGCATCAAACAATGGACAAATACGATCAGCAACCGCAGTGAACGGAACAACTCATAAAAAAAACTTCAAGTATGGATACTAAATCACTTCGTACTTGGCTTAATTACTGACCTAGTGTGAACCATCATAGTACCTCTCACAGTATGCTGTTTGCGAGGTTGAAAATATAGCTTAACTATCCAAGAATACGCTGTCAAAGTTTCAAAGCGAAATTCGCAACCGTTTAGATATTACGAGCTGGTGCGAGAGGCAGAAACGAACAGCCCTTGGAATGGAGCATGAACACCCCGACGTACAGAAGGAATTTTTTCCAATGTAGTAAGAGATATTTGGAGGGGGCATTAAAGTGCAGGGAGAAGAAATAAAAACATTGCGGTTTGCTGATGACATAGTAATTCTGTAAGACACCGCAAAAGATTTGGAAGAGCAATTGAATGGGATGGGCAGTGTCTTCAAAGGAAGATATAAGATGAATATTAACAAGAGTAAAACGAAGGTAATGGAATGCAATGTCAGTAAATCATTCGATGCTGAAGGAATTAGGTAATGAGACAATAAAAGTAGTAGATGAGTTTTGTTATTTGGGTAGCAAAATAACTTTTGATGGCCGAAGTAAAGAAGATATAAAATGCCGAATGGCTATGGTAAGAAAAGCGTTTCTTAAGAAGCGAGGTACTAGCGGAAGTAAAGTTGTGAGGTGGGGTCGATAGTCGTGTCGGGATAGCTCAGTTGGTAGAGCGCTTGCCCGCGAAAGGCAAAGGTCCCAAGTTTGAGGCTCGGTTGTGGCAGACAATTTTAATCTGCCAGGAAGTTTCATATCAACGTACACTCCGCTGCAGAGTGAAGGTTTCATTCTGAAAAATATTTATTGTTAAGCTTGACCCCCCGCCCCCTCCCCCAGCCCAAAATTTATCTAAGGCGGCCCTTCACCTCTATTATTCATTCCCACAGCCTCTTTGTTGCTTCCACTGCCACCATGTCCATTCATTTATATTTTCTTACTATCACTGTTTACCTCCACCATTATTAACCGTGAAACGATTCATGCTTCCACAATGGTAACTTAATTTTCTCTCCTTTTCTTCTCTGGTCAACGATTAACTCATTTCGCAATTGTAACTTTCTTTTACCCCGGCTAAAGAGAAAGAGAAACTTTTTTTTTAATTTTCACTTCATCTTTTCTACATCTACATAGATACTCTGCAAATCACAATTAAGTGCCTGGCAGAATGTTCCTTAACCACTTTTATAACCTTTCTCTACCGTTCCATTCTCTAATAGCGCGCGGGAAGAAAGAACATCTAAATCATTCCGTTTTCGATCTGATCTCGATTATTTTATTGGGATGCTCATGTCTTCCGTTGTAGGTGGGTGCTAGCAAAATATTTTCATATTCAGAAGTAAAAGTCGATGATTGAAATTTCGCAAATAGAACTCGCAGCAACGAATAACGTCGTTCATTAATGACTTCCACCTCAAATCGTGCAACATTTCCGTGACGCTTTTCCCGCTGTAAGGTGATAAAACAAAACGAGCTGCCCTTCTCTGAACCTTTTCAATGTCTTCCGTGAGTCCCACCTGGTGAGGGTCCCACACTGGGCAGCAGTACTCCAGGAGAGGACGCACAAGTGTGATGTAGGCAGTTTCTTTGGTGGAGCTGGTGCATCTTCGAAGCGTTCTGCGAATGAAACGTAATCTTTGGTTCGTCTTCCCCACATTATTTTCTATGTGTTTCCTCCAGTCTAAGATGTTCGTAATTGTAACTCCTAGGTATTTGGTAGAATTTACGACCTTAAGGTTTGACTGATTTATCGTTCAATTGAAGTTCAGCGGATTTCTTTTTGTGGTCATGTGTATTACTTCACACTTTTCATTATTTAGTTTTAATTGCCAATTTTCGCAACTTGTGGAAATTTTGTCTAAATCGCTTTGCAGTTGCTTTTGATTCTCTGTTTACTTCACTAACCGATAAACGACAGCATAATCTACGAACAGTCTAAGGGAGCTATTCAGATTGCCTCCTAAATAGTTTATAAACGCAAGGAAGACTACGGGACCTATAACGCTTCCGTGGGGAACGCCAGATATCACTTCTGTTTTACTCGATGACTTACCGTCAATTTATACGAACTGCGTTTGTGCTTTGCTTTGGATTTTCTGCAAGATTACGAGACACGATTTCGTTGTGGAAACTATTATAAGCTTCTCGCATTGAAGTCCGCGCTAGGTTGCAATTTTCTGTAAAAGATTGTCAGTCTTGGGGTTTCTGTGTCTGTTTAAATTTTGCATGCGTTTTTCTTGATTTGACCTGTTTCCTGTTTCTCCAGGCGTATTTGATAATCAAAATATTCACGGGTGTGCTGCCGATCTACAGTGTCCAATGGGCATAATATTTCCGCGATCATACATGTCGCCATTATCAGGTCTCGATCAGCTCTTCTCTTGACGTCTTGGTCAAGAGAAGAGCTGATGGCACCCTGGGTCATGGTGCGTATCGGAAGACAACGCACACTGATCTGTATTTACACGTGGACAGCTGTCACTTCCCTTCACAGAGGAATGGGCTACTTAAAACTCTGGTACATAGGGCGCGCACTATCTCCGACGCAGAGAGTCTACCACAGGAATTAGAACACGTGAGAACTGTATTCCGAAAAAATGGGTACCTGTTTCCTGATCATACATGTCGCCAACGGGGGGGGGGGGGGGGGGGGGGGGTAAGGGGGAGGGGGGTCAGCCTCCTGTTTTATTAATTTATTTGGTATAAATCTCTCGATTGCTACTGATATTATGTCTCTGAAAGTAAGCCACAACTGAACTACACTCGCATTTTTAAAGACTGGAGACTATCACTCTATGTTAGCCAGAAGTGAGAGTTCCGATCCGTACTTCGTCGCCCAGGAGATTGTGATCTGAGTGTATGACCATTTCTTTCAACTAAATAACCTCAAATTAAGTTGCTCTCTTATTTAAAAATTAAACTCTCGTCATTTTCCATTCAGAAATAGCAAAAAGCCACGGCGGAGCGCATTGAGGCGCTATGCTCCGATGCGCGAGGCCGTTCCACGTCGTGGGTTCGACTCCCCCCCCCCCCCCCCCGGGGCATGGATGCTTGTGAATAAATTCATAAGTCGTTTGTAAGTTTAGGGACTGATGACCTCGCAGTTAAGTCCCATAAGCTATTTTAAGTAAAGCAGTAGTGATCTGTGAACCATATTGTTAATTTGATGTAGCGCCGCCATTAAACACAACGTTGTAATTCATTCTGTGGTAATTATTTGCTGAATAGTACATGCATTTCCGTTATTATTTTCGGTTGTCCGATTTTTTGTGTGTTTGCGAAACTTATACGCTATCCAAATTACATATTACGATATACACGATAACAGGCATTAATCCTAGCTGTTTGCCTTTTCCAATCATTACCTTAGTCGGAATTTGTAAACGAATTGCTGATATTATATAAAACAGCTTACAGCAGGTCCGTATTTCGCCGGCTCACAGAGCCGCTTGCCTTGCGCTCAGATATTGCCGTTCATTCTCTTTCCTTTCCAATTAATTCACGGCACTTATATTTATTATAATAGTCAAAATTCAGCAAAACCAAATCTTACTTCCATTTCAATTCCGATCATTGCACATTAGAATACACAAGAACTTAAACAGTCGATTTAATATTTTCCATTCCCCAAGCGTATTCAGGTAGGTAATACTGTAACTGTCAGCTCTCTTTCTCTCCAGCTGTCTCTTTTCTCTCCCACCGCCATTTTCCGCTATTATCTTTCAGCTCAAAAATGCAAGTGTGTTCTCTTGCCAATTTTTTTTGTGAGGAAGGTGGGCAGCTGGTTCTGTCAGAATCTTTTAAAAAGCCTTTTTGTGCTCCGACATCATATTTTTCATCTGGTACCCTTCTTTTCCTTGCTACAGAAGGGTGTTCTTCTCCATATCTAACAAGTAAAGAAAATTATGTAGATCTGAAAAGTTTAGAGAATTCATGTGTACTAGCTAAGTTAAAAAATGTTCAAATGTTTGTAAATCTGTGGGACTTTACTGCTTGGTTATTAGTCTCTAGCTTACAAACTACATAAACTAAGGGAGGACTCGAAACCCCGACGACGAACGTCCGCGCGCACCGCAGTACGGCGCCCCAGTGCACACGGCTATTCCGACGTGGCACTAGCTAAGCCAGGCCATGTTTCACTGTGGATCAGTGTGGTATGAAATGAAGTTAAAACTAAATAAAAAAAACCTCTGGGATTGTTGTTGAATCCCACTATAGTCGACGTCAGCTACGAAGGCGGCCCAGTTTTCAACCGTTCTGCGCATCCCCCTCCATTACCGCAACGACAGCCAGTGATGTTCATTTTGTAGGCGCGTAATTGCATCCTACCACAAGTGACATTGTAATACAGAGAATTAAAGTAAAACATATTTTTAGTATTGGAGGGTAATTATACGTAAGTTATTGACATTATTATATCATTACAATTTCAATCAAAAGTGTCGGAACACCTCTGCCAAAGGTAATAAATCGTACACACCCAATGTTGTTTATATTAGTCATCAAAGTGCAGATACAGGCTTTAGATGAAATGGTTGGAACAAAATTGGAAAACACGCGTTATCTTCATTGAATCGTCAAACTTCCCTCTTTGATTTACAGTTCATTTTCTGAGCCGAAGTATAAACCTAAGCTACATTATACTCGGCGGAAGGAAGGTTATGACATTCACATACACTTATGATTGCAGGAAATTCTAATTGCTGTCCCTTTACCTGCAGGACTGCTGGAATAAGAATGTGATTTTCAGTATAAAAAACTTGGCTGTAAAGTGTAAAAGTGTGCACACTATTCCTTCTACTTTATTTAGGTAGCTTGGTCGAAATTTCACATCTGCAGTTACAGGAGTAACCTAAAAGCCATGAGGTGTGAATGTTATGTGTGATTTTTGCTGTTATAATTACCTTAAGCAGAGGTTTTTGGTACTATTGATTGGAAACGTAATGACTCGCTCAAGTAATTTAATTAGGTATAATTTCCCTCCAATGCTATTGATATCTTGTTATTTTGTTTTCCTCTGTTACAATCTCACTTGTGGTAGAATAAGTGTTTCACGTGGAAATGACACAGGCCACTGTTTTTTTTATGTTAAAGAGTTGTTTCAGGCACAGTTTTGTGCAACGAGCTAAAATTTCGTAGAGTCGCGATAGGTCCGCAATGTTTGAGGCAAATTGAACTGGCGTCCACCATGTTATTTGGGATATCGGCTGACAGCTGGAATGGCACACCAACTATTTTACCTATTTATAGTTCCACGTTTTAAATAAAGATTGATTACTGGGTGCGGATACGTATCGAGTTCCGCCAGACTTTATGGAAGCTGCCAATTGACGAGTCTGGTAGTACACTTCCTAAAAAAGCGGCAATGAAATATCACGAACCTGTCAGTAATATAGTTCCAGTTCGAAGTATAACAGTTATATAAGGTTTGCAATAACAGCGAATGTGCCGTATTTGTATTGGTTTTAATGCAAGTACGTAATCTAAACGAACTGCGAAACATACAGTGAACAGTAATTGTTACGACGAACAATCATGGATTTGGACCTGCTGTTAATGTAGCAACTGCTTTCATAAAGTCTAGTTCACACTTATCTTGTGTTTAGTAAGCCTATTAAGTCTACAAACTTGTAAAATTGATGTTAAAGAGTTTGGTTGTAAACTTTTGTAGACGAAATATGAGTACAAAGACGACAGTGACAACAAAATATTGCAATAAAAAATGTGCCAACCGGCCGCGGTTGCCGAGGGGACTGAGGCGTTCCAGTCACGGTCTGCACGGCCACTACGGTCGGGGGTTCGAGTCCCCCCTCGGGCATGGATATTTGTGCCGTCCTTAGTCTTAGTTAGTTTATAAAGTAGTTTGTAATGACCCCGTAGTTAAGTCCCATAGACTTTACAAACATTTGAACATTTGAAAAATGCGCCTGGGTCAGCAGCCACAAAAGCTTTTCACACCGAAATATCGTATCATTAATTACTTTTGTTATTGCCACGCAGAAATAAGTACATATTTTTGCAAAGAACACAGACATAATATACAAGTGAAAAAATTCTGGCTGTCAGTACTGCTTTCACACTTTGCACTGGTTACATGTCAACCATATTCGATCAAGTATAGTCAACAACAAATGAAAATATCTGTAAAGAAGGTGTAGACACTCAAAAGTGTGGTTTCATCGACTACAAGAGCGACAAAAGAAGAAATATCTCAAAAACACATCAACATTAGGTAGAAAACTGAGCATTTTTTTAATGGTGTGTACGTCAAGAGAATTCCGGGATAGGTCATCCGAAGCTTTACTCATGGGGCAGATAAGTACCATTAGTCAGGCATTTTGTTTGAGTATAGACAGTGTGAGATCAAACAAGACAAAATATCTTGGTATTCTTGCACGAAGTACTTGTCGTTTTATCATTTCGATTTGTGCATTTAAAAGCTGAACGCACTACATCTACATCTACCTGGGATACTCTGCAAATCATATTTATGTGCCTGGCAGAGGGTTCATCGAACCACCATTTTACGCTTTATCTCCCATTCCATTCTCGAATAGCGCGCGGGAAGAAAGAACATCTGAATCGCTTCGTTCGATCTCTGATTTCTCGTATATCATTTCTACCTATGTAAGTGGGAGTCAACAATATATTTTCGCATTCGGAGGAGAATGTTGGCCATTGGGGTTTCGTAAGTAGTCCACGCCGCAGCGATAAGCGTCGTTGTTGTAATGATTCCCATCCTAGATCCTGTATCATTTCCGTAACGCTGTCTCCACTGTATCGTGACAATACGAAATGAGCTGCCCTTCTTTGGACTCTTTCGATGTCGTCCGTCAAACCCACTTGATAAGGATCCCAAACTGGGCAGCAATACTCCAAAAATGGACGGACGAGCGTAGTGTATGCAGTTTCTTTTGTAGTTCTGTTGCATCTTTTAAGGGTTCTGCCAATAAAACGCAGTCTCTGGTTCGCCTTTCCCACGACATTATCTACGTGTTATTTCCAATTTAAGTCTGAAGTAATAGTAATTCCTAGGTATTTTGTGGAGTTTACGGCCTTCACGTGGGATTGATTTATCTTGTAAACAAAGTTTAACGGATTTATTTTCGTACTCATGTGGACGACTTCACACTTCTCATTATTTAGAGTCAAATATTTCAGCAGAAAAAATTTACAGGCAGTAGACACTAAATACAGTATATACTAAATACAACAACTTCAAGCTCGACAACAACATACGGTAGACAGACTACTGTGTTCAAATGTTTGTATTGTTTGTGGGACTTAACTACGGGGTCATCAGTCCCTAAACTTACAAACTACTTATGAACTACTTACGAACTAGGACGGCACAAATATCCATGCCCGAGGGGGGATTCGAACCCCCGACCGTAGCGGCCGTGCAGACCGTGACGGGAGCGCCTTAGTCCCCTCGGCCACCGCGGCCGGCAAGACAGACTACTTTCAAGCGTACTGACCATCAGAAATATGGCCGCCGAGTTTACGCAGGTTGCCGCAAAGAGCGCTGTAGCTCGTGTGTCAGCCACTCTATGAAACTTAAGCTCGTCGGTTTTGTGAGTGGCGAAAGGAGTCCTTTGTTGGAAGTCGTTCCTCTCTTCTTCTGTTCACTTGCGCGAACCGCTGCTTGCAGCCCGTTTGTTGGAGAACGGCCCCCTCTATCGGATACAAGGACAGCGACAGGAGGCAGTGATGGATGGGGAGGGGCATCGCACACAGGCCGCCGACTCGAGTAGAGCAGCAATCATCGGAAACCACTTGAGGGCGGCAACAAGTTTGCCGAACCGTGATGGAAAACTTACGCCGTGACCCCGGCGGGAACCTGGGGAATAAGGTGATCAAAGGAGGCGACGAAAAATCCTTTCAGCACGCTGCAATATTTTCCTTTCGCTGACTGCAAGCAGCTATGAGCCTTCGCTTTTAAGCGTAGTTCCATCTTCCGTTTGCGACTTGACGCATCGTCACGTGTTGGCGAAACTGTGCTGTATTGGCCAAAAGCAATATACCAGTTAATTATATCCATAATTGATGTGAGATCGTGGTTGTATGCTTAATTATTGACTTGACGCATCGTCACGTATTGGCGAAACCGTGCTGTATTGGCCAAAAGCAATATACCAGTTAATTATATCCATTACTGAATGAAACTTTCACTCTGCAGCGGAGTGTGCGCTGATATGAAACTTCCTGGCAGATTAAAATTGTGTGCCGGAACCGGGACTCGAACCTGGGACCTTTGCCTTTCGCGGGCAAGCGCTCTACCGACTGAGCTACCCCGACACGACTCACGATGCCGCCTCACAACTTTACTTCCGCCAGTACCTCGCCTCCTACTTTCCAAACTTCACAGAAGCTCTCTTGCAAACACGCAAGACTAGCACTCCTGGAAGAAAGGATATGGTGGAGACATGGCTTAGCCACAGCCTAAGGGATGTTTCCAGGATGTTTCATATCAGGGCACACTCCGCTGCAGAGTGAAAGTTTCATTCTGGAAACATCCCTTAGGCTGTGGCTAAGCCATGTCTCCACCATATCCTTTCTTCCAGGAGTGCTAGTCTTGCGTGTTTGCAAGAGAGCTACTGTGAAGTTTGGAAAGTAGGAGGCGAGGTACTGGCGGAAGTAAAGTTGTGAGGCGGCATCGTGAGTCGTGTCGGGATAGCACAGTCGGTAGTGCGCTTGCCCGCGAAAGGCAAAGGTCCCAGGTTCGAGTCCCGGTTCCGGCACACAATTTTAATCTACCAGGAAGTTTCATATCACCGCACACTCCGCTGTAGAGTGAAGTTTCATTCTGGAAAGATCCCTTAGGCTGTGGCTAAGCCATGTCTCCACCATATCCTTTCTTCCAGGAGTGCTAGTCTTGCGTGTTTGCAAGAGAGCTTCTGTGAAGTTTGGAAAGTAGGAGGCGAGGTACTGGCGGAAGTAAAGTTGTGAGGCGGCATCGTGAGTCGTGTCGGGGTAGCTCAGTCGGTAGAGCGCTTGCCCGCGAAAGGCAAAGGTTCCAGGTTCGAGTCCCGGTTCCGGCACACAATTTTAATCTGCCAGGAAGTTTCATATCCATTATTGATGTGAGATCATGGTTGTATGCTTAATTATTTTGTCAAGTAGGCTCAACCACATAGATCGTGTATAAAACACTATAATATGACGCGTTTCAAGGGTCAAGACCTCATCATCAGATAAAATATACAAGAATCTTTAAAACCCGAGACAAATGAAATCTAAAACGTAAGAAAAGAAAACGTGGTTACTTCCATTGTAACCGTGTCTCCACAGAAAGCTCCTCAGCATACTGTGCTTCGTCAATATTGAAAACAGTCCGCAGTACTGTCGGCGCATAGCACTAGTGAACCGCACGGAGTCAACAACACGAGTGGGCGCACGTATTGACATGAAGCTTTTGTTTTCATGTTCATTTTTATTACGTTTTAGATTTTATTTGTCTCGGATTTTAAAGATTCTTGTATATTTTATCTGATGATGTGGGCTTGACCCTTGAAACGCGTCATATTATAGTGTTTTATAAACGATCTATGTGGTTGAGCCTACTTGACAAAATAATCAATATACAAGTACTGGACAATAATGTAGAGCTCAGTAAGCTAAAGAAATATGGCTCAATGTAGTCTCAGGGTGGAACCATACAGATCTGCTTTCATGCCGAGCAACTAAAAAAAAAAAAAAAAAAAAAAAAAAAAAAAAAATGTTTAAATGTCCAACTCTCTATGCATAGGCTAATATTTGTAAAATGACAATCAAATGTAATAAATGAAAATTAATGTTTGTTTGTCTTTTTGTTTGTTCCTATTTTATTCACGATCAGACAGTATTTCCGATTCCGATAAAACTTTGTCTACTCATTGCATGCACTCGCGCAAAGGTTAAAGGCTACAAAAACTAACTTCGTATGATGCATGGCGGAGGGTGCTTTACAATTACATGCCATCATCGCAACCAACGTGCCACTGTTCTGTAGGGCGATCCGAGCGTTTCTTATGCCGTCTCGCTGAAGCGGCTCGTTGGATACGAATGAAATTTTGACGTCGGTAGCTTAATACATGGACTACCTTTTGTAAGCCACCGTACGGTGCATGGTGGAGGGTACCTTACAGTGGGTTAACACGTTTGCTCACTTTTCACCCCGAAATGGTAAGACGGAACCGCGGCAGAGCGACCGGCGTATTGAGGCGCTATGCTACGATGCGCGAGGCCGTTGCCCGTCGGGGGTTCGAATCCCCCCCGCGAGAATGGATGTTCGTTCCGTCTTTAGTATAAACTAGTTCATCAGTAGTTTGCAAGTTTAGGGACTGATGACCCCGCAATTAAGTCCCATAAACTTTACAGACATTTGATCATTTGGTTAGACGGAATTGAAATGTGGAATGAAAGTAGTTTATACCCAGAATTAATACATGGGATAACTTTCGTCTGCCTGCGTAGGTGAATGGTGGACGGTACGTTAGAACAAACATCCAAATTGTTCGACTGGTCACCATGAAAGTCAGCACATAAATGTATATTTTCATGAAGGAGATTTTTTATAATCTTCAAGCCATTGAATTTAGTATGGTGGAGGGTATCTTGCGACTTTGACACCGTTTGACCAGTAAACATGAAACTTGGAGCATATGTTTTTGTGGTGTCGCACAAGTCTGAAGTGCGCGCCACGTACTTTCGCCGCGTGTCACCATGCACGCACGGCGCGGCGTTCTTATGACGTCAGCCACGAGCGCCCTCTGCTACAACTCCGCTCGTGGCCACCACTGAACTGCATCGGCCACTTGGGATTAGGACAGGCACTAGGACTCATCAGTAGGCAGGCCTCTATCTAGTTCACCTGTGTATCAGCATTCTGCAGTCTTGAACTTTGTAAAAGATAAGTATTATCATATTTCTACGAAATATACAACTTGTTCTAATCTAGCTTAGTGTTTCTAGTTTCTGCTGTCCCACTGGCTGGTCACCTCAGACTCTGTACCCGCACACGCGTGCGTCCTATTTTCCTGTGTCGGTCTCTTTCTACTCGGCCACCGACACCTAGGACCACCGGCGGAAACGAGACACAAAAGGTTTCATTTATAGGAGGGAGAGTAGTAGGTGGTGGAGGAGATGGACAGAAAGAGGAAGGAGGAGAAAAGGGAGGGGAGATGCACTAGAATAAATAAGTACCCGGGCGACGCCGGGTTTTCTGCTAGTATAAAATAAAAATAGATTATTAACTAATAAAATATGTTTTTTTTCTTCTAAGTTTTGCAAATGAAGTAGGCAACGCCAGATAATTCAGTCGAATAATGTGTATTAAAACATTAATGGAAGTTTTCCTACACATTGAAAGGTAATAAATTAGATATACATCTTTTATAATCATCAGAACAGGTACGTTAACTACGTTATGAGGAAGGTAGCAAAATTGCCAACTAAGTAATCATCGACGATGCTCAAACACTGACATGGGACACCTTTGATCTACAACGCTCGGAACCGCACGAAATAATACTTAGAATAATAAGCTATCATGAACAAAACAGCAGTGTGTGTCATTCCCTTGCAAGACGGCGCACTTGTCTGCTAGCGCCAAATGAACAGAGCCTATTTTGTGATTCCTGGAAGGTCATACAGATCGTACCGTTCTAGATGCAAGTTTTATAAGCGAATATATTACTCTGAAGATCTTTCAAAACAACAAACTGTTGCCAAACCTTTGATGTTTACATCTTTCGGCAATATAAACACTATATCAGAGGGATTACTGATTTTGTAAGAGTACAAGGTGCCGAACCACAAGTTAAGATACATGGTCGTTATTTCATTGTGAAAATCCACTCTGTGATTTTCAATCAATTTGCTGCATGTACGTTATGTTGCAATATGCTTGACGGAAGCCAGGGAATGATGTTAACATACCAACATCATCATCTGAAAATGTAAGTAGTGTGGCTTTTGATATTGGAGTGCGTGAATGCGAAAGTGATTTGGAATGTGATAACGTGGCTTTAGTGAGGTGTGTACATTGTTCTCTCCCACTTAGTTTTAACCACTTAATCCAAATCCCGCATCTGTACTTTGATGGATAATATACGCTGTATATGTGTGTCCTGCGCTATTGTAAGTCCTTTAAGCAGAGAGTGTTTGGTGCCGCAGATTGAATATCTAATTATACACTGACGCCATTAAATTACATATAATGTCCTTCCTATTTTATTGATATCTCGTTACTTTGTAGCATTGTATGGGAGTGAAACATGGACGATAAGGAGTTCAGATAAAAAGATGATAGATGATTTTGAAATGTGTTGCTACAGACGAATGATGAAAAATAGATGGGTAGATCACGTAACTAATGAGGTGCTTAACCGAATCGGGGAGAAAAGGAGTTTCTGGCATGTCCTGACTAAGAGAAGGGATAGATTGGTTGGACACATTCTGAGACATCAATTGTCAAGTTAGCATTAGAAGGAAGCGTGTGGCGTAAAAATCATAGAGGGAGACCGAGGGACGAATATAGAAAGCAGATTCAAAAGGATGTAGGTTGCCGAACGTATTATCAGATGAAGAGACTAGCACAGGACAGGGTAGCGTGGAGAGCTGCATCAAACCAGTCTGCGGACTGAAGACTACAACAACAACATGTGTTTCCTGCGCTATTGTAAGAAGCAGAGAGTGTTTGGTGCCGCTGATTGAATATATAATGATACACTGACACCATTGAATTAGATATAATTTGTTTCCTATGGTACTGGTATCTTGTTACTTTGTTTCTCTCTGTAAAAATGTTAATTGAGGTATAATGCAGCGTTTTGTGTGGAATTGACGCAAACCACTGTCCTGTTTATGATTAACCTGTTATTCGAAGCACGGCTTTGTGCGGTTCCGAGCGTTCAATATCAAAGGTGTCGCTTTTAAGTGCATTACGCGATCAGACAACACGAAATATTCGTCAGCGCAAAGTAGTTCATATCGTAATCCGACTCATAACATACCAACACTCATAAATTTTCGAGCAGAATCAAATACACTGTTAGGTTACTATTCCGTAATGAAATCGGAATGCCGGCCGTAATGGCCGAGCAGTCTGCGGCGTGCCAGTCACAGTCTGCACGGCCACTACGGTTGGGGGTTCGAATCCCCCTTCGGGCATGGATGTTTACGTCGCGTTCGGTATAAGGTAGTTCATAAGTAGTTTGTAAGTTTAGGGACTGATGACCCCGTATTTAAGTCCCTCAAGCTTAACAAACATTTGAACATTTTGAAGTCGGATTAACTTAATGTTCATAAACAGGCACTTATTAGCCCTTGCCAAAGATCAAGTTCAGATAAAACGGCCGTTTGCCGCGCATATTCTTAACACTGTCGTAAAGGAAGCAGCTCGGTTAACCAGAAAGGTGTTCCTCTTCCTAAGACGAGACATAACGCATTCCTGTAGCCCCAAGCACATCTCCTCACCGACTATGAAACGATCAAACTTGATCACAGAAGTTTTCTGAGCTAGCCACTGTCTCAATGGCAGATGGCTACTCCACCAAATGTAGCATAGTTCTTAATAGAAAATATTTGTATTGATTTTAGCACTTCTACACTAACTTTAATATTTTGAAAATATTAACTAGAAAATTATAAACATTCAGTCACCTTGGCATTGTTTATTAGCGGTACAAATAATGCCAGAAATAAATAAATGAGCAAGCCATCCATCCATGAGCTTGACCGCTCATACTACGCAATATTTACACAAAGTTACTGGCAAACGGACTAATATTCATTAAATAGTTTCACCAACATGAGGATGAGAGGTGCGTATCATGCCGTTTGCGAATACTGAGTTACTGTGGAGCATACGAAGAGTTTACGATTTCTTTCATAAATTGATGTAACAAGTGTAATAAAACCTTAAATAAATACATAAAGGTGTGTTGTTTTCAAGATGACAGCTTGATGTAATAAGCTATAATCCAAGCCATAGTTAGTTGAAATAGCATGACGCATTCAAAAGTTGGTAATCTTAAGTATAATTTTTCTATATTCAGATATTGTGAGCATTATCTTTTGTAGTTTCCAAAATATTAAAATTATTGTTTGTCTATGAGATGCATCTAATTTTTCTGACAACCCTTAGAACCGATGGGATCATACACTGTGATTTATTATTTATTTCTAAGTCATGACAGCGTTCTTCTTTTTAAGTAAGTAACAGAGTGAGCATTACGAGATTTACCTGTCGCTCCACTTACCCTTTAGAATCACGGGAACACCCATTTCCGACGGTGCGCCATTGTCCACCAGTGTCACAGAAAAAAATTTACTCTGTGATTCGTAGAACACAGTACTCACCTTGTTTCAGTGCCTCAAGACTTCCTCACAAATTTAGACTCAGAAATTATCACACGTAGTCTTAAAAAATGTTTGTATAGCTTATGGGACTTAAACTTACAAACTGCTTATGAACTAGCTAATCCTAAGGACGGCAGAAATATCCATGCCCGAGGGAGGGATTCGAACCCCCGACCGTAGTGGCCGTGCCGCAGTCCCCTCGGCCACCGCGGCCGGCCACGGACAGTCGATGAAAACTTTGATGCCTGTACATTATCAGACTGGAATGCTTTTACTTCTCCAAAATTGAGAATTCATTTATTTGTAAATAAATTAAATATGTTACTACAGTTGTCGGATATTTCTGTTAAAATTCTTGAATATCCGTCTCCAGATCGCTTTTATTTTCTAAAACATGACCGGTTTCGGGACAGCTGCCCATCTTCAGAACAAATTTTGAAGTTACAGAGTAACCTGTCCTGTGATGAACGAATGTTCACAGTCGTTACAGTAACGACTCTGAACATTCGTTCATCACAGGACAGGTTACTCTGTAACTACAAAATTTGATCTGAAGATGGGAAGCTGTCCCGAAACCGGTCATGTTTTAGAAAATAAAAGCGATCTGGAGACGGATATTCAAGAATTTTATTCATATAACGATCGCAGAAACTCCCTGGAGACAAATAAGTCTTGCTTTGATAAATTTCTGTTAAAGTGTACCCCTGTCGCTTTTCCAAAAATCACAACAGTCTGTAGATTTCGATCCTGGTTTCCTTTTGTTACTCAGGTGAGTTGTATGTGTTACCAAACCAACTACAAGCTGGTCTTCCTGTTGTTGCTTTTCCTTCTGCTCACCTACAGGTTTCTTTCTTTATCTTTCTGGAAGATTACAACTGTGTGTCAGAACGGGGACTCGAACCTGGGACCTTTGCCTTTCACGACATGCGCTCTACAGTCTCAGCTATCGCGATACGCCTCACGGTCCGTCCTTACAACTTTACTTCTGCCAGTACCTCGTCTCCAACTTTCCAAACTTTACAGATCTCCAGCGAATCCTACAGGACTAGCACTCCTGAAAGGTTTCAATCCCGGTTCGGGCACCCAATTTAAATCCGCCAGTAAGTTTCAAATCAGCGAACAGTCCGCTGAAGAGTGATAATTTCATTCTGGAAACAAGGTTAGCCACAGCAAAATGGATATCTCCACCATTCCTTTCTTACAGGAGTGCTAGTTCCGCAATTCTCGCAGGAGAATTTATGTGAAGTTCGGAAAGTATGAGACGAAGTATTGGAAGTAGTAAAGTTGTGAGGACGGACCATGCCTGCCTGCGAAAGGCAAGAGGTGCCAGGTTGTAATGCCGGTTTCGGTACCCAACTTTATTCTGCTACGAAGTTACATATCAGCGAACACTCCGCTAGAGAGTGGAAATTTCATTTTGGAGACATTCTGTTGTTGAATTATTCTACTTGTTTGCATCGTGTCTTTACAGTCGCGACACTACCGCTGATTTTTGTTATACTAGGCGACTGCAGCGCTCCTTGCGGACGTAAAGCCACGTTGCTCTGTATCGTATACGATACGTGTTTGTTGTGTGTTTTAGTTGTACGAAATGGTTTCTACGAAGGGAAGCGTGTGTAGTGCAATAAATTGCAGCACCAAAAACTGCAATACGTCATATTTATAATTCTTTAGGTTTTCTACAGAGCCTGAGAGGTATGTGACATAAAGTTACGGTAATGCTTATTTACATATATGTTGTGAGCAACATACGCATATTGAAGATTATTTCTTTTTAGAAATGGCTTATAAATAGCAGGCTACAGGATCTTTTGAATAAAGTTGCCGCGTATTTACGTGATAATGTGAAGTTCTGCTCGTTACACTTCCATGCAAACCAGTTCATGAATGATGAACGGAAGAAGCTGGTGTGGAATGCTGTGCCTAGATTGTTCGATGTTTCAAACAAACCACCGAAACTGCGAATGAAGAGGAAACTTCCGCAAAGACGTGATAATGTAAAGGCAGAAGAAATTAAACTGTGTCCTGAAACAAGTATTACGACTGTGGTTGCTGCTACATCAGAGCTAGAAACATTTTTGTCTGGGCATTCGAAAGTAATTCACTATAGAGGCAAATGTATAAAAAAATGTATGGAAAAGAAGTGTTCATTGTAACCGTTATTAATGTTTGAAAGGTTAAATGTTTTCCGTTTCATCTAATGGAAACCACAGTCTAACATATAAACCTATTTATCGGAAACCACTGAGCCGTCTTATTTTACAGACGATTATCGCCCCGCCCCCTCCCACTCCTCCCTCATCTTCGAACCATATGATGACAGACTGTGATAATTACTGAGGATCATTCATAGAATATGACATTTAGACTGTAGTGTAATCGACGTGATATTATCTTAAAATAACATATAATTGAAATAATCTCATAGCAAGATTATATTAGATGAAAGTTTCATAGCCATGTGGGTGTTCTGATAAATAAAAAGCAGGGAAAAAACATTGTTTCGCACCTTTTAACACCGGGAAGACCAATTACATGCTTCTCATGTGCGAAATACTATGTTTACCAGCAAAGTAAGGTGCAATGTCTGAAGAATTTCGTCATAAATATGTTGCTGTTAGCGTCAGTTTATTCATGAGTTTTTACTAAATTTACATTTGTTGATATTTAAGTGTCCCTTAGAAGTTCTATTATAGGCTTGTCTGCACAAAATACTATGTTTGTCTATCACTACAAGCAAGATAAGCTGCAAGCAATTTCTAAAGAATTATTTCGTAACATATTGCACAATTGCAGTCTGTTTCCGATCACAACGACTTTTTGCTCCGTTTACATTTCTTTTACACTCAGTCATGTGTCAAGATACTTAAATACAGCTTGCAATACAAGAATATATGCAATATTTAGCAAAACACACAGAAAAGTAATTACAAGCGGGCATTATTAATGCGTATACGGCGTAAGGGACAGCCGGCTTTACGACCGCTTGGAGCGCTAGTGTCGCTCCAAGTGTCCGGCGGTAACAGCTTTCACAGCAGTGAGTGTCGCGACTGTATATATTAGACTGTGGAGACCACATGGGTATCGGATTTTGGATTTTTTTTTATATTTATGATACGTGAAGTTCAGAACTCAAATAACAATCAGCCAAAACCATTCGACGCAACTCTCAAAACTTCTCGAAAAAGTCGACTTTGAAGTTCTGCAAATAAGCGTAAGTACCAATCATTAATTGAATTGCGGTATCTGTCGGTGTAGCTCTGTTCAGTCGGGTGTCGTGGCTCAGCGTGCCCGGTTTCAGGGTTCAATGCCATCTTTAACAGCGAAATTCAACAATAATGATTGTAATAACATCACAGATCGATCACTTGATGTAATGCGGGAAACATCGATTTTTTTAAAGAGATGTATTAAAAGAAATTTCTTTTTTTAGTGCATTATTTATTTATTTTTATATTTCCTTATTCGTATGCTTATCCTTACAAACAAAGAGCTAAATACATTGTAGCACGCATAGACCAAAGACATGGTCTGTGGCATCACGTTTCGCTGTATGCTATAGTGTCTGAAACGTCATCGTTGGCCTTCAGTCAGAAATTTTTTTATAATTTGACGACTTTCAACCACCATATCTTCCACCCCCTTATAGCTATCGGCATGGAACTGCTATGGTGTACAACGGGAGACTTCGGACAACAATTACACACATACCATTCGCTTGCATTTTCTAGTTTTCGCTGCAGAGCGAAATATTAACAGACACACACGTAGAATTTTATATACACCGATAACTTTCCATCCAAATATACTCCGCCCTTTCATCATTATCAACCCTCAAGCAACTATGCAACCAATTAAATGATTTTCAAAGAGTAAATATAATTTTCAAAGAGTAATTACTGTTCCGCATTTCGCGTTATATTCTTCAAATTACTAAATACCTATCAGATCGCTATAAAACCGTGCCTAAAACCTTCCTCAGGTATAAATTAGTAACTGTACAGATATTTAAGTCTCTGTGTCTTGTTGTTCGGACCTGATAAGCGTACATCGAACAACATTCACATTAATATATACAGATAAATAGCTATCCGATTGCCATAAAACTATGCGTAAAGCCTTTCCCGGGTAGACATTAGTAACTGTAAAAATTTTTAGCTCTTTGTGTCTTTTGGTTCAGACGTGATAAACGTACACCGAAAAGACATTCACATTCATAGATATAGATCAGCCACTGTTGGAACATTACAAAAAGCCTTTAAGTTCAAGATATGCACAGAACCAATATTTATAGTGTGAAAAAATTCAAGACAGATATAAATTTTATTAATTACGAAAGAAGTACCAGGTCTAACAACTTAAATTTCATACTGGGATGACAAAATTTAGATATCATAATCCGCTACAAACTGTAAAAGTCAAGCCGAAATCCACAGATCCTTTGAAAACAAAAACAAAAATAATGGACAAGGGCAGTATTTCCCGCCCCGTGATTGGCTTCCCTCGGCGGTAACAGGCATGCGGCTTATATTCGGATCTAATTGCGGGGCAGCCTACACCGCTAAACTGCACGTGTCCGGCGGATCGAGATGAGGCCCTAATGGGCACAGCCGGGGAACCGCCGCGCTCTGTTACGGCCTGGAATCACAGCCTCTGAAGGATGGGGGCGGGCGCTTGGCGAGGGTGCGGGGGCGGGTGTCGAGGGCGGAACCGACACGCCGAACTTGGTCGTCGGCGTCGGCTCATCTGCATGATGGCCGCAAGCTCAGCCACAGCCGCCAATCCAGCGCTGCGGTCGCCGCTACCAGCGGGGGCTGGTCCTCCCACCGCGGTGCACCGTCCGGGGGAGTCCCGCGGGCTCGCAGTTCGTAGTAATCGATGGTAAGGCATCGACTAAAACAGAGGTGATATCGGGCGTTCCACAGGGTAGTCTTATTGGTCCTCTGCTGTTCCTTATTTACATAAACAATTTGGGGAAAATGTCTGAGCAGCTCTCTTATGTTGTTTGCAGATGACGTCGTCATTT
This sequence comes from Locusta migratoria, assembly GCA_026315105.1. Taxonomy (NCBI): domain Eukaryota; kingdom Metazoa; phylum Arthropoda; class Insecta; order Orthoptera; family Acrididae; genus Locusta; species Locusta migratoria. Next base: position 380,324,963 of record CM048748.1, on the reverse strand, counting down.
ACCGTCTAGTAAAATCATCTGAAGATCAAAACCAACTCCAGAACGATCTGACCGGCCGCGGTGGCCGAGCAGTCTGCGGCGTGCCCGTCACGGCCTGCACGGTCGCTGCGGTCGGGGGTTCAAATCCCTCCTCGGGCATGGATGTTTGTGCCGTCTTTAGTATAAGCTAGTTCATAAGTAGTTTGTAAGTTTAGGGACTGATGACCCTGTAGTTAAATCCCATAAGCTCTACAAACATTTGAACCACAACGATCTAAATAAGATCTCACTTTGGTGTAATAATTGCCAGTTGACTCTAAATAATGAGAAGTGTGAAGTCGTCCACATGAGTACGAAAAGAAATCCGTTAAATTTTGTTTACAAGATAAATTAATCAAAATTGTAGGCCGGAGGCTCCAATAAATACCTAGGAATTAATATTACTTCAGACTTAAACTGGAAAGAACACGTAAATAATATCGTGGGAAAGGCGAACCAAACTTCATGTTATTAGCAGAACCGTTAAAAGAAGCAGAAGATGTACTAAATAAACTGCATACACTACGCTTGTCCGTCCTTTTTTGGAGTATTACTGCTCAGTGTGGGATCCTTATTAGGTGGATTGACGGAGGACATCGAAAGAGTTCAAAGAAGCTCGTTTTTTATTGTCACGATATAGGGGAGACAGCGTTACGGAAATGATACAGGATCTGGGATGGGAACCATTACAACAACGGCGCGGCGTTGGCTACTTACGAAATTTCAATCGCCAGCATTCTCCTCCGAATGCCGAAATATATTGTTGACTCCCACTTACATAGGTAGAAACGATCATCAGAATAAAATACGGGAAATCAGAGCTCAAACGGACAGATTCAAATGCTCAAATGTTTGTAGAGCTTATGGGACTTAAATAGGGGTCATCAGTCCCTAAACCTACAAACGAGTTATGAACTAGCTTATAATAAAGACGGCACAAACATCCATGCCCGAGGCGTAGCAAAGCTGAGTCTCCAGGAAACGTAGCACAGCTGTAGCGTATCAGTCTTAGCGTTTGCCGGGATGCGCAAGTACAAGGTGAATTCATGTTGTAACACTTTCTATTGTTTCCCACACAAACTAATCACACGCAAACTGTGAAATTTCTGTCCGTTTTCGACGTTATCCCCGTGCAGCTGTAAACATTTTTTCCAACGACGCCGCCGTGATTCCATGGCTGCTGCAAATGCTTCTTGGAGTCTGATTCGACCACTGCAAAATGCACTTCCTTTCGGCATTGGAAACCACCATCCGTGTCTCATACACTGGCACAATCGATAAAAAGAAAGTCCCATTCATGTCGACCTCACGAGTCAACATTGCGCAGCCTTTTGGTCATCCGTCAGCATTCGCAATTAAAGAACACTTTTCGGATTTTGAGATCCTCATGTAAGATGTGTGCACAGATCCTACAGAAATGATAACTCCGGAAGCGATCTGTTTCACAGTCTTTCGGCGATCCTAAAAACAATGTTCTCCATTCGCTAGATCATTTCGTCGCATTAGCTAGTGCAGTTAACAGGGAAAATTATTCCCTGTCATTGTATGTGATTGAATTTACATCGAGCATTCAAAGGTCGTTGCCAGCATCAGCACACTATGCCACCGAGATCGTGAGTACAATTTTACCAATAGACTGCTATGGAGAGAGGGGTGGAGGAGGAGATAATTAACTCTTGTCTACTTACTCTACTGGCAACTAACTTTTCATGTACCTATGAAAGTACTTGTCGAATTACATCAGTGTACGAGACATAGTCTAGCAGATATAACGTAAAAAGCGTTGCGATACAGGGGCAAGTAGTTTTCCTTAACATGGAGTGCAAAATATCCCAAATTGTTTCTAATCTAGTGTTTGATAATAAGCGCACTTAATCACTTTCAGAAGTATTAAAACATAATTTCAAACCTTTCTTTTATGACTTGGCAAATCTCGTTTTGTAAAGGCATTTATAAAACAAGAAATGGCTTACATTGCTGCCGAATATTATCAAATCTCGACCAGAATTGCACGAATACTTTTCTCTATCGTTCTTCAGATTAGCGCAAAACAGACCGTTATGGTGGAAGGACAAGTTATTTTTGTAAATTTTATCTTTGAACTGGTTGAAATAGATCAGCCCGACCAGTTACATATGAGGGTTTATTTTTGCATTTCACATAAGTTTCTATAGACATTAAAGCTGTCTTCCTCAGAGAAACCCTATAGATTTTTACAGTAGTGACTAAAGTACTTTTATTTACCTTTAAATGATAATAAAAAAATAAAAAGTTATTGTACTTACTGGGAATTTCTATTTCACATATTATCTGGTCTTGTATCAGAAAAGATGACTAGTTGGCAGTAATATTTTTGATTTTCGAAACACGATCCAATGGACTATATTACTACAATGTTAAATAATGTGTCACACATTATTTAACGTTGTAGTAATACATACACACACACACACACACACACACACATATATATATATATATATATATATATATATATATATATATATATATATATATATATATATACAAAAGAACTGTAATCAGCAGTATTGGGAAATTTTTTCGGTCATTCTGAAGAAGACAGTATCAATGTGTGTCGAAATATAGGTCAAATGGACCAAATGAACAGTCACAGGAACAGCTGGTTTGGTTGATTAATTGCAACCTGTGCAAAAGACCGAACAAGAGTGCTGTACCACAGCTAGGTTTAAAGTAACAAAAAAAGCATCATTTTAAAGGAGTGAAACAATTTCGTTCTAGCGATTCTCATTTTGATTTAAGCGATATATACGATTTTCTATTTAAACCTCTAATTGGTGAAAAAAATTGTAAGTATAAAATCAAATAAGAATTGTTGTAAAATAATTTCGTATATGCAATATAAATTTATGTGTGATAATTAACCAATTACATGGCATGAGATATGTACTTACTCAACATGTGATTTGAGCTATTTGGAAAATATGGTACAATTCTCCTTATTTAGCAACTACAAATGTTGTTCACCATAAATTTTCGTGCTACATAATAATTGCTATAAGGTTTCTGATATAGTCTACAGCTGATTTTTATAGTAGTAATGTGGTTTTTACAGACCTTTCAAGCAGAATGAACGGGCTGCAGCTTCAGACAGTTGCATGCACATCCTGGTGATAGAGCGGGATACTGTTGCTAGCTAACAGATCTGACGCTGCGACAACGCGTAACTCACCTGCAACACAAGGAGAATAGACTCAGTCAATCTAAAGAAAAAGTTAGCAACAAAGATGGTATTTATACAGCTGTCAACAAAAATATTGAGTAATTTGGAAGAAGCGTTTTACTTCGCATTGACGGCCCACTGCCGATAGTGGCTTACTATCGATAATGGCCCGCTATCAATATGTTTCGAATACGCGAGTATCTGAACGGTATCGAAGCTGTTTTGAGATACACTCTTAGGTTCTTCCCTAAGCACATCCTTAAAAATCATTCATAGAAAATAATGAAGTACTTCTGTCAATCGAAATAGATGTTTAAATTGCAGCTTGTGGAAAGAGCTTTACCGTTTCTATGCTTGTTTTCTCACAAGAATTTAATCTGTACTCGTAAGTTTCTGTCTAACCACGTCCTTTAAAATCATGACATATTCGAAGTAAAGTAAAGAACTGCTGTCAATCAGATATATGTCTACAGTCTAGATTGTCAAAAGTATTTTACTCCTGCGTAATATGAGATATTTGTAGGAAAAGACGAAGTATTTTGGACAAGCTAGACCGTAGACGTCTATTGCAACTGACAGCAGTACATTACTATTTTCTACGATAATGTCATCATTTTAAAGAAGGTGGTTAGGCAGGAACCTAAGAGTGCAGCTGAGATTCGTACGAGTAAACAAGCTACAATACAATTCGGATGCTCCCGTCTACGATACATATTGATAGCAGGCCTTTATCGATAGTAAGCTACTATCGACAGTAGGCCGTCAATGCTATGTGCAACGCTTCTCCAAAATTACCAAATATTGTGATATTTAAGCAGGTATATAATACTGAATGTTGGTTATAGGATAAGTAATTGTGAAAAATACGAGGAAATGAACAGGTAAATTACGTGTCAGGGTTTCGTTGTGAAATTTATTATAAGCTTCTCGCATTGAATTACAAGCTTAATTTCGAGTTTCTGTAAAAGAATGCCAGTCTTTAGGATTTTGTGTCTCTTTAAATTTCGCATGCTTTTTTCTTTCCTAAACTGTTTTGTGTACCACGGTGAGACAGACACCTATTTTGTTAATTTGCTGGGTATAAATCTTTCAATAATTGTCGATAATATTTCTTTGAACGTAAGCCTCATCTGATCTGCACTAACATTGTTAGATTCTAAAGTCTGGAGATTCTCACTCAGGAGAGCGTTAAACGAATTTTTATCTGATTTTTTTGAATAGATATAGTTTTCGTTTATTTTTGGTTGTTGTTATTATGGTCTTCAGTCCGGAGACTGGTTTGATGCAGCTCTCCACCCTACTCTATCCTAAGCAAGCCTTTTCATCTCCTCATAAGAACGGCAACCCACATCCATTTGAATCTGCTTACTATATGCGTCTCTTTGTCTGCCTTTGCGCTTTTATCCCACACACTTCTCTCCAATGCTAAATTTACGATTCCTCAATGTCTAAGAATGTTTTCTACCAACCGATCCCTTCTTTTACTCAAGGTATGCAAAAAATTCCTTTTCTCACCAATTCTGTTCAGTACCTCTTCATTAGTTATGCGATCTACCCACCTAATCTTCAGCATTCTTCTGTAGCACCACATTTCAGAATCCTCTATTCTCTTCCTGCCCGCACTGTTTATCGTCCAAGTTTCACTCCCGTACAAGGGAACACTCCACACAAATGCCTTCAGATAGACTTCCTTACACTAAAATTAATATTCTATGTTACCGAATTTCTCTTTTTCAAAAATGCTTTTCTTTACATTGCCATTCTGCATTTTATACCCTCTGTCCTCATCTACCATCTTCATTGTTTCGTTACCTAATCTAATTTCTTCAGAATCGCCTGATTTTCTAAGACCGCATTCCATTATCTTTGTTTCGCTCTTGTTAATGTTCATTTTATACGCTCTCTTCAACACACTGCTCTTCCAGGTCATATGCTGTCTCAGACAGAATCAATGTCATCAGCAAAACGCAACGTTTTTATTTCTCCACCCTGAACTTTAATCCATATTCCAAATTTTTCCTTGCTTTCCTTCACCGCCTGCTCAATGTCCAAATTGAATAACATCGGAGAAAGGCTACAACCCTGTCTTACTGCCTTCCCAACTAATGCTTCCCTTCCATGCCCTTCGAGTCTAATAACTGCGGTCTGGCTTTTGTACAAGTTGTAAATAACTCTCCTTTCCCTGTATTTTACCCCTGATGACTTCAGAATTTGAAAGAGTGTATTCCAATCAATACTGTCAAAAGCTTTCTCCAAATCTACAAAAGCTAAAAATGTAGTTCTGCCTTTTCTTAATCTAGCTTCTAAGATATGTCGTTAAGTGAGTATTGGCTCCCGGGTTCCTAAGTTTTTACTGTATCCAAACTGATCTTCTCCAAGGTCAGCTTCTACGTTTTTCCATTCTCCTGTAGATATTTCGTGTTAAAATTTTGCAAACATAACTTATCAAACTGATGGTTCTGTAATTTTCACACCTGTCTGCGCCTGATTTCTTTGCAATGGGGATTATTACAGTTCTCTTAAAGTCTGAGGATACTTCGCCTGTCTCATACATCTTACGCACCAGGTGAAATAGTTTTGTCATGGCTGGCTCTCCCAGAGATTTTAGTAGCTCTGAGGGAATGTCATCTACTCCCGGGGCCTTGTTCCGACAATAGACACATCAATGTCTGAGGCAGAATTCGAATCTCCGAAGCGGGAGGCCGCGCGATCCGTAACGTGGTGCTCCAGAGAGCTTGGCTACTTCCGCGCGGCCGTATTTCTTGGAGAAAATATTTTAATAGATTTTTTTTTTATAAAATATATTACCGCTACACCTTCAAGTGCTGCAGTTGAAAGTCTTTTTCCTACGGGGCAAAGATATTTTGACTCCCAAACATACATCAACAGTCAGACGAGAAGTTTAATATGTCAGTTTCTCTTAAAGGCAATATGTACCTTCTGTAAATGGTATTCAGTTAAGTTGCATACTGTGAGTCTCCCGTAAATTTTATTTTATTGTTCAATTATTATTATTAGAGACTAAGATTTATAAATTACTAGGCCGGCCGCGGTGGCCAAGCGGTCTGCGGCACGCCAGTCACAGTCTGCACGGCCGCTACCGTCGGGGGTTCGAATCCCCCCTTGGGCATGGATGTTTGTGTCGTCTTTAGTATAACGTAGTTCATGAGTAGTTTGTAACTTTAGGGACTGATGACCCCGCAGTTAAGTCCCTTAAGATTAACAAACATTTGAACATTTTATATTACTAGGACACTATGTCCTGGCGGTCGGCCGCGAGCATAAAGAAATGACAAAATCTTCAATGTGTACAAGAATTCTAATCAACTCACACTTTTCCGCCAAAGCGAACAGTTTTGCAACTTTACAACATGGTATGTGATTAGTTCTCATTACATTACCTCGCAGCCGAGTGTCAGGATAGAGTCTCCTTGTAAAACTAGCTTTCAATTATACCCAAAGTCCTACTTAAAGTTGTCCAACCAAAACATTTTTTTTATATCAGATAGGGTAATACGTTTTATTCAATTGCTCACTTCAGTAATACAACAACCGCAAATATATAAATTTGGAGACTGTAGGCGAGTTTTCGCGGATGCACAGTACTTTTACGAGTTAACGATTAACATTAACTTCCGTTAAATTATCCGTTAAGTAACGCTTTAACGTTTAACGAAGTTAACTTTTTTAGTAACGGATTAATGATTAACAAAGCAAAATTTTTGATCAACGGTGCCCAGCTCTGACAAGGAAAGTACTTGGGATCGAACAAACACATATACACCAAAATCGTATGAGAGATAATGTAAAGATCCCTTATTGCACTAGTGATACTCCCGCATCTGCATAACTCTGCAGTCGTCCGTTAGAGGCCTCTGCGTGTGCCATGCGCCATTGCACTTTGACCTGTCGGTTCGCCAGTAGGGACGGTGCAGTGTGCCTCCGAAGTTGTGTTTTGTGATGTTATTTGTGTGGTGAAGCGTCAGATGGGGCGGCGATTGCTAATCAATCCTGCTAATGTATTGCGATTAGTTGAGATGAAGTTACGAAGAACCCTTTTTCGTTCACGAAGAAGGGTATTAGTGTAGATGAATCATTTGCATGCTTTCTCGCATCTGTTATGGTAGAGAAATATGAGCATAAGTTCGATACTGTTGTTACAAACTCATAATAATGATAATAGGGATGATAATGACGAACAACTCATTGCAAGCGGTAGTGCTACGGTAAGGGCGGGTAGAGGCGATGCAAGCAGTGGCAGTGAACACCAACAGTCTTTCGGGAAGAAAGTTAAAGTTGCTACTATCATCACGGCTTTTGATGACAATTCGCTAGAGAACAAGTTCAAATGTTTGTAAATCTATCGGACCAAACTGCGTGGTCATCAGTCCGTAGCTTACAAACCACTTAAACCTAGGTAAACTAACATAAGGACAACACACACCCACACCTCGAACCTCCACGGCGAGCAACCGCGCGCTCCGCAGCGAGCCGCTTGGCTACTCCACCGTGGCTAGAGAACAAGTACGATGATCATTACATAAGTTATAGTTAAGATATTTGCATTACGTTTGGCGGTTACAATTACATCTACAGTGCTACCTAGAGCATGGTTGCAGAGCTTTGAAGAAAAACGACACCCACCAGCACATTGAGGTGTACGTAGAGATCCTGTAACGAAACGTTCATACAGATATATTTCTTCGGGCCCATGTACTTTCCTTGTGAGTGTAACTTACTGCGGCATGGTTTAGGCGAGTGTGGACGAGGGTGCGGATGAAGGAGGCTACTTGATTATAACCAGCAGAGTGTGGGGCCACCTGCAGAGCCTGCTGACTCATACTTTATTTAACAGAGGAATTCAGGTCGCTGCAGGACCGCGTTTCGTCGCCCGCGATGACCCTCGGCTAATTCGGGTCACGCTCGCAGCCCTCTGCTTGAATGATGCAGCAGCGAGCAGCGTAACTTGGCAGTCGGGCCGCAGCTTACCCCTGGTTCGCAGCCCGCGATCGGAACTCTACTTCCGGTAGCTGCGGTGTGCTGCGGAGACTCGCAATTTTCGGTTCGGCAGCTGCGCCCTTGAGGAGCAGTAAACAGTGGGTCAGAGGGGTGGGGAGGGAGGGAGGAGGAGAAGGGGAGGTTCTGCGAGGAGGGGAGACAAAAAGGCGAGTGGAAGGCCACGGCCCGGCGGCGTCCATTATTAACGCGCGGCCGGCGTCAATATTTAACAGCAACGCAACGTAACGCAGTGCGGCCGCGGCGCCCTGCAACCGGCCCACACGCGGACGCGGGCGGCGGCCCGGGGCGGCACTTGCGGGTGGGCGGCACTGTGCACCTGTCTGGCAACGCCTACTGGAGGCAGCGTCTCACAACAGACCCCGTGACGTCACTCCGAGTAGGCCGCTACGAGGCAGCGATATCTAGCATTTGAAGTTTATCGTTGAAGGAAGGGCAGACACCACACCGATATAAACAGTATTTACACGCGACGACGGCGATGGCCACTATTACTTCACCGCAGATGCGATCATACGTTCGACCTCGCACGGGAATCCGTAATAGCGAGTGTAAGAGGGCATGAACGATAGGGGCGCTACAGCCACAGCGTGCGACTTGTGGGAATCATACGGACGGGAGGCGATCACGGTTAGCCAAGTGGTTAAGGTGACCGCTGGCCCGAAGCGGGAAACCTGGGTCCGATTCTCGGCCCGGCTGACATTTTCACTTGTTGCCATTCTTTCATTTCAATGCCCTAATGCAGCCACTGTCAATCCTTCCTTTGCTAATCCTTCTTCCTTCCCTTCCTTTAACAATAATTTGCAAAATGGCTGCGAAGCAGGAGTGGTGTCTGTTCTTTCGGTCATGACCGAAAGAACAGACACCACACCAATATAATATATACTCTAGCAGCCAGTCAGTTAAGCCGTCGGCACACGAAGCGTGTATCTGAACGAGTGTGGTCAACGTGCCGAGTTTCTGACGTTACAACTTACGAGCCCGTGGCCTACGAGAAAGACAGGCCCCAGTGCAGTCGTCATGCCACGTAAGCAAAGTAGTTCCGAGCCGGAACGATCGCTAGCTCAGTGACTGCCCGCTATGAGGCAGTGAGGTGCGCCCCAGCGGCCGGCCAGTCGGCTAGCGATCTCGCCGGCTCGGAACTACCTTGCTTACGTGGCATGATATGTGCGCTGATGTCTGTCTTTCTCGCCAGCCACGACTCGCTGTGATGTGTGACGTCGTGTCGTCAGCACAGGGAGCGGATCTCTGGACGTGACGAGTCAGGCACGGAGCTGATCGCCAGGAAACAATGTCCAAATGTTTGTAAGGCTTAAGGGACTTAACTTCACGGTCATCACTCCCTAAACTTACAAACTACTTACCAACTACCTTATACTAAGGACGGCACAAACATCCATGCCCAAGGGGGGATTCGAACCCCCGACGGCGAACGGCCGCGCGCACCGCGACACGGCGCTCCAGCATGCGCGGCTAATCCGCCGCGGCAACGCCAGGATCGGCGCGACTTGTGCACAAGTGGCGTGTATGCCTTGACGTGCTCCACTAAAGCCCTGCATCTACACTGGAGGCCCAAGTAAGTGATATACCTGCCTAATATCTTGTAGTCTCATCCCCTCCCTCCCGAACTCGCAGAAGTGCCGCAACGACGTGACACGGACTCCACTAACGTCTGATGTAGTGCTACAAGGAACTGACACCACACATACTGCAGGACTGTCCATAAATCAGTAATCCTACAGTGGAGATCTCCTTTCAACAGCACGTTCCAAGGCATCCCAGATATACTCAGTAATGTTCATGTGCGGGGAGTGTGGTGTCTGTCGGACGTATTTAAACTCAAAACAGTGTTCCAAGAGTCAGGGGCAAGGAATGGGGGCTATGAGGGCTATAGCCCCTCTTCCCAAGGCGTATAATATTACACTAGATAAAACAGTGGTTGCAGAATACTAACAAGAATTAACTACAGAAGAATGGTAAAACTTGTGGAATCCGACCTCGGGGAAGATCAGTTTGGATTTAGGAGAAATGTAGGAACAGGGAAGGCAATACTTACATTACGACTTATCTTAGAATGTAGGCTAAGGAAAGGCAAACCTATGTCTTTAGCATTAGTAGGTTTGGAGAAAGCTTTCGAAAATTTCGGCTGGAATACACTCTTTCAAATTCTGAAGGTAGCAAGGGTAAAACATAGGGAGCAAAGAGTTATATTCAACCTATACAAAAACCAGACAACGGTTATTAGAGTCGAAGGACAAGAAAGGGACGCAGTGGTTGGGAAGGGAGTAAGATAGGGTTGTAGCCTTTCTCCAATGTTGTACAATCTGTACATTGAGCAAGCAGTGAAGGAATGCAAGGAGAAATTTGGAGAGGGAATTAAAATTCAGGGAAAAGAAAGAAAAAGTTTGCGGTTTGCCGATGACATACTGATTCTGTCAGAGACCGCAAAGGATCTGGAAGAGCAATTGAATGGAATGGACACTGTCTTGAAAGCAACATACAAGATGAACATTAACAAGAGTAGAACGAGAGTAATTCACTGTAATGTCAGAAAATCAGGCGGTGCTGAAGGAATTACATTAGGTAATGAACAGTAAAAGTAATAGATGAGTTTGGTTATTTGGGTAGCAAGAAACGTCTGATGGCTTAAGTAAAGAAGATATAAAATGCAGAATGGCTATAGGAAGAAAAACATTTCTAAAGATGCGAAACTTGCTAACATCCAATATTAATTTAAATGTTAGGAAGTCCTTTCTTAAAGCATTTGTCTGGAGTGTAGCATTGTACGGGAGTGAAACGTGTACGATAAGGAGTTCAGACAAAAAGCTGATAGAAGCTTTTGAAATGTGGTGCCACAAAAATGTTCAAATGTTTGTAAATCTATCGGACCAAACTGCGTAGTCATCAGTCCGTAGCTTACAAACTACTTAAACCTAGGTAAACTAACCTAAGGACAACACACACACCCATGCCCCTGGGAGGACTCGAAGCTCCACGGTGAGCTGTGGTGCCACAGAAGAATGATGAAAATTAGGTGGGTAGATCACGTAACTAATGAGGAGATGCTTAACCGAATTTGGAGAAAAGGAGATACTGGCATATCTTGACTAAGAGAAGGGATAGATTGGCAGGACACATTCTGAGACATCAAGGAATTATCAACTTAGCATTCGAAGGAAGTGTGTGGGGTCTAAATCATAGAGGGAGACCAAGAGACGAATGCAGTAAGCAGATTCAAAACGATGTAGGTTGCCGAACTTATTCTCAGATGAAGAGACTTGCACAGGACAGGGTAGCGTGGAGAGCTGCATCGTACCAGTCTGCGGACTGAAGACCACAACAACAACAGATAAAATAGCTTCAGAACTCAATGAATGTACGAGTAGGAATTGGAAAATAAGTTTCCGTTGTCGACTGTGCTCAGATTTGCGTATGAAAGGGAAAAATAGAATGAGATAGTAAAGATAAGACATATCTTTATTTTTCTACATAATTTCCAAGTACAATGATACATTTGTCATACCGCTTTAGAAGCTTCAAAAAAAAACTTCCAGAACAAAAATAAATAAATAAATGTGGGCGTTGCATACGGAAGAAGCGTTGAACGGCCTGTTTGACGTCAGCATTGCTCCTTTCGTCGAGAGTCTTCTTCAAAGCTGAAAAAAGATGCAAGTCAGGGACGTGTGGCAGATGGTGTAGGCGCCCCCAATCAAGAGTTTGAATATGGTTTTGCGTTGCCGTCAGCACGTGTAGTCTCGCATTGTCATCCAACTGCAGAACATCAGATGTGAGAAGGCCAGGCCGCACCATTGATGGTTGCATCTTCCAAAACGTCCAGCAACAAAACTCCTTGGGCGTCTCAGAAAACGGTGAATAGCACTTTACCTGTAATCGGAGTGCTTTTGCACTTGTTTCGAACAGGTGACGGACCATGTTTCCACTACGTTCAACGCTTCTTTCGTATACAACGCCCAGATTTTTTCGTGGATGGCTTTGTGAATCTTATAAAGCTGGTTGACAAATGTCTCAATGTACTTGGAAATTATATACAAAAGTAAAGGCATGTCTTATCTTTAATGTCTCAATCTATTTTTTTTTTCGTTTCTTACATAACTCTGCCCACAGTCAACATGGGAAACTAATTTTCTAACTTCCCCTCGTATTACCACACCAGATTCAATTTTTTTTAATAATAATGTAGCAATATAAGTTGCAATGTATTTCAAACACATCGGATATATACTAATGTATTACTTAAAATAATCCAGAAAGATAAACATGACTCAACATCACTTAAATTGCTGATCCTAGACAAAAATTGCCTTTAGACTACAATTTTGTATTACAGAACCCCTTGTTACATTATAGTGTCAATACTTCCTTTAGTGACGGCGCCCACCAAGCAAGGCGACCCGCAGGTTGAAAAACACTACTGTAGTGGATCGGTTATGCCTACGTGACAAAATGGGGAGACCGCGATACACTTTGCAAATGTACCTTGTGAGATTAGGGCCACATCATTGGCGTTTGGATCTTTCCGTTTAGGTAGTTCATCTTCAAATGTTTGTAAACCTATTGGTCCAAACTGCTATGGTCATGAGACCCTAGACTCATAAACTATTTAAACTAACTTACAATAAAGATAACACACATACACACACACACACACACACACACACACAAATGCTCGAGGGAAGACTAGAACCTCCAGCGGAAATGGCTACCGGGTCCATAGCATGACGCCCCTTAAGCCCTGCAGCCATTCCGCTCGGCGGGTAGTTAAATTACAGGCGTTTTAAGAGTACTTTCCTGATGGAACCCGCACGTTAATATTTCGTCGTATCAAGTTGGAATAACCACATTGTGTATTTCCATGATGCCGATATTTGAACTCCAATCTGCCGTCACTTGCGGCTGAAGTATTCCATGTCGTGAATTTGGGGCCGTTCACCTTTCGTTCTGCAGCAGTGGCGCAGCATTAAGGAGATCAGTCGGGGCTAGTTCTGGCGCGGGCGGGCAGCTGCTTGTTCTGGAAGGCGCTATTATTACCTCGACGTGCCGCGCAGCGATTTGTCGCGGCCTGGTCGATGGCTGGCCGGCCAGCACGCTGCCGCACCGCCTGTCGATGTCGGGTCAGCTGGCGAGTTCAAGGCCGAGGTCTGCGGCTGCCTGCTGACGCCCCAGCGTCAAAGTGATCCTGGGCCTGCCGGCGTCCACCATGCTTGGACAAGGTACGGATGGGCGGATGATAAAAATAGTTTAAGTGCCTCCCTCGTTACTTATTATTTCTGCTACTTACCGAGCAAGGTAGCGCATCGGTAACGTACTGGACTCGCATTCGGTAGGACGGTGGTTCAAATCCACCTCTGGCCATCCAGATTTAGATTTTCCGTGATTTCCGTAAATCACTCCAGGCAAATGCCGGGATGGTTCTTTTCAAAGGGCAAAGCCGATTTCCTTCCTCATCCATACCCAAAACTCTGAGCGTAATCTCCGTCTCTAATGACTACGCTGTCGACGGGACGTTAAACCCTAAGCCCCCTTCCTTCCTTATTATGCTACTTCTCCAGTGTTACCGCACATTACGAGTTTTCGTATCCTAACATAGGGAAGAGGAAAAAGGGATTGTAGGTCAATCGGCAAGTCTCGTGCTGAAAGGCGTGACTGCAGAAAGACAAATCAGTGCTGTCAGGGATTACTGTATCAGCACCGCACCTACGGCAGATGCAGATTTCGGGACTAGATAGCATACTTGTACAGGAGACTTAGGAAACTCACAAGTAATGAGAAATCTGTTTACTGAATCTCATTTACTGTGACTACAATGAGGCTGATCATTAAGGAACCAAAGGACACATCTGTTATCACAACAGAAGTAAGAGGCAAAATATCCTGGGGAAGAGCCCAATAAAAATAGCATTCATAGCAGCATTACACGAAGAGCCACACTCCCAGCGAGAAACAGACTTTTGTGGAGCACACCCGAGGCTACTGATCCGACGCCAGATACAAACAATTGGGAGTTTTAAAGGCTAGTGCTGGTGGACTATTTTCCACTTACCAGTGTCTAACAATGTTGCATTAGTCACCGAAACTTTTGAATCAATCTAAATAATGGCTTGCCACCTCCCCGAGGCACGTTTCAACTCTGTCCCCTCTGAAATACCCTGGGTGGGACGTGATTGGCTTTTACACTATCAACTCTGTACTTGGTGCAACATTGTTTAGCTCAAAAGAAACCATCACGGTGCTCTGCATTGTAGTCAACAACAACAGTAGAAATAATGTTTGACGTAATTTGGTCACGCCCTTATGGCTCTACAGTGTGGGGAGCTGATAACTAGCAGTTTTCTTATTTCCTCTCTTCGTCTACTTTCTTGATCCCACTGACGTTGCTATTCTCAGAAACTGATATCACCTTTACCACGTATATTAACCCTTTAATGCACAGTGTTGCTGATGAGCTACATACCTTATTTTTTCCATTATCTCTCAAACTGATCAACATTTTACCACAAATGCATTTGTAGCTGGTTGTATACATAGTGTTACGTATGCTAGTGGCTTGTCCTAGAAATTATTAATTGCTGAGTGCTACTGAATCAGTCCAACAGTTACCTGCATTGAGTTACTCCTAACATGTGCGTTTGTTTATTTAAGTATTCCTCCTTTGCCATGTAAAAGTAGTCAATCACATATTACTGTTGCATTATGAGTTACTTTCTGGAAATATGAGAGGCATAATAGCGACGTTTACTTGATCGGATCCATCATGGAAGCACTGTATAGTTGACCACCTATGAACGTTTGTTTTTTATTTTATTTTATTTTATTTTTGCTAGTAGTGCATAATAATTTTAAAGATTTTAAAAAAATATTTTTCTCAGTATTCATTAATCGTGGTAGGTTTTATAGCTTCAAATAAAAAGTCATGAATTAAAGGGTTAAGACGTGTCTGCAGGCAAATAGTACTGTTCTCAGCGTCTAGACGCTATATTAGTTACCTGTCTATTCTCCGAATTGGAAACATAAAACTACTTAAAACTAGCTCCTACTAAAGGCAACACAAACATCCATGCCCGATGAAGGATTCGAACCTCCGACGGGGAACGATCAAAACGTTCAAACGTTTGTATAGCTTATGGGACTTAACTACGGGGTCATCAGTCCCTAAACTTACAAACTACTTATGAACTAGCTAACCCACAAATATCCATGCCCGAGGGGTTATTCGAACCCCCGACCGTAATGGCCGTGCAGACCGTGACTACAGCGCCTCAGTCCCCTCGGCCACCGCGGCCGGCATGGGGAACGGCCTCGCACATCGGAGCATAACGCCTCATTGCGCTCCGCCACTCCTCCGCGACGGAATCTCTACTCTGGGACCGTGGCCGAGGTTGTCTGCCGTTCCCAAGGCTATTTCTTTACTATTTACTTCCCGCAATCTACATGCGACTAGTTTAGCAGGCTATCTGCCATGGCCTCTAGTTCCCCAGCTCGGAGTGCGCCCTTTTGGCTACACAGAGCCTCTTAAAGTCGACTGTTATAGTCAATAAATGACAGATGAACTGAATTTGGAAGTAACGCAACTGAATTCGCAGTTCCTTTCACCGCCCGGCTAAAGTACATCAACGAAGTGTTTTAATATTGCTGCCTGTCTATTTTTAAAGCCTAAAAATTACGAAAAACGAAAAAGGGGAATAATTTTGAATCGCAATAGATGGGGAAGAGATCGTAATTAATTTTGACAAAGCGAATGACGTGAAAGAAGGAATTTACCAGAACAAAGGCGCGAAGTATTTCAACAGACAGCATATTAAAAAATTGTTTCGTTGCCTTTCTCGTCGCGTTATTCTGTATTTTTGATGGTAGAATAAATCACCGTAGGGAATGATTTGGACGTATAATTGGTAATTTGAACGTGTGGAGCCAACCGTGTGAAAAAGTATTGAAGTTACAAAAAAGGTAATGGAAACTTAAATACTGAAAATCGGACTTTGTGGAACGTTTAAGAGAGATTACAGGTTCTATCGCAGGAAATATTTGGTACATTTTGAATGGAATTTGAAGGCAAATTGCTACACAATGTATACCATCTAAACACAATGGCGTCCAAATCATTGAGTATTGCGATTTGTCATTATCTGGAAACAAACTACAATGAGAATTAACATTTCAAACTTTCAAGTGATTGGAGGTTCATTAAATAAGAAAATGACACATCTCACACTTATTTCTTTATGTAACTAAGGCGAGGTGGTGCAGACCTTGTTAATAGTACTAGAAACGAAAGCAGGAAGACCACTAAAGTTGAACAACGTTCTCCTTCTAGAAGCCTGCGTAATAAAAGAGGATCGAAATTCGGAGCAGTGGTAGCGTTTAGAAAGGGACCTTTGCTAATCTGTGATAAGAGCAATTATCTTTGAATGTTCCTTCGTATTGTTATAGTGTCTCGCCGATACTGAAATAATATTAACTACAGTAGAAACTTGAGGTGTAATCAATAGTTACTACACTACCTTTAGCTGCCTATAGCGGTAATTATACATGTTGGCCAACTGTTTAATAATGAATAGGATGGGAAACACAGTTACCAGTAGAACGTAACAATAATAATAAATATTTGTTTACTGATTCCATTTAGCTGTGTGTAATTATTATGAAGTATGTTCAGATAAATCTGTTAAACACAAATGCATCCGACCATGTGCTTACTGGATGAATGATTAAGTTTTGCAGACCGGTGCTGATAAACTCTAATCTTCCGCTGTCAGGAGCATCAAAATCATCACATGTAAATTTAAACGTCGATTTATATTGTTGAATATTGTTACACTGAACTGGTTAGGATGAGGGCGAGAAGGTTGATACTAGCGTCGCGTCTGTAGGGAACAATATCGATGTTGTCAACTAAAATCGCTCACAAAAACTTTTTTTTGTTCTACTGACGAAAGAGGTTTATATTAAAAGGTTGAACAAGGCACGTTGCACTAGATGAAATGGTTTCTACCTTTATGGGTTTATCTGGAATCAAGAACATATTTTTAAGATGGAGTGAAAATGAATTAGCCGCGCGGGAGTAGCCGAGCGGCCTGGAGCGCCACGTTGCGGATCGCGCGGCCTCCCGCGTCGGAGGTTCGAATCCTCCCTCGGGCATGGATGTGTTTGTTGTCCATAGGTTAGTTTAACTTAGTTTAAGTAGTTTGTAAGACTAGGGACTGATAACCAACGTAGTTTGGTCCCATAGTATTACAAACATTTGAACATTTGATTTGAAAATGAATTAATAAGCAAAAACAGTTTGTTCCAACATTAGAAAAAATAGCAACAATTATCTCGCCATAGTTCAAGAGTACGTCTGTCCACTTTGCCTGATTTTTTAGTCATTACGTATACGTTCGGATGACTGTGCGTGTTCTTTCGAGAACGGGGTCCAAATGTACCATTTCGTCCACGTTTGCGGAAGTCCCTGGAGAACGTCTAGTCCTTATTTGGAGGTAATTTTACAAAATTCTGTCGTAGGATCGAGATTTGAACCCGTATCTCCTGCTTACTACGTACTTGCTATAACCACGGAAGCCACATCGTGGTTTCTGTTTATTTGTAGTTGCATGTGACGCTTTTGATCAGGGCCAGCCACAATACTGGCTCACGGACCTTCCCTCCTCGTCTGGTCACACACATTCCCCACCGCGACTCTGTGCTGTCTGACACCCAAGCTTCCACATATCAGACAGTCAGAGCGGTACAAAACCTTGAATATCGGCAGAGTATAAACCAAAGCGTCGATATAATTCGTGAAATGTGGTGCCGTCCAGGAGAACGTGCGTAAATGGGTAGTAATAAATAACACCTCTCCTACAGGGTATAGGATAATCATATCTGTGAGAACGCTTCATGTGGGGAAGTCGAGAGAGCATGCGTTTTTCAATGACCCTCGGTTCAAGCTCTAGTTCTGCGAACATATTTCTGTATTTTGTTTGTAACCAGAGTGTCATATGAAGTGACGAGCTTATGGAATGGGTACTAAAATATGTGAGTGGCTCAAAGACTACTTAAGTAATAGAATCCAGTACGTTGTACTCGATGGCTACTGTTCATTAGAGACTAGGGTATCGTCAAGAGTGCCCCAGGGCAGTGTGAGAGGGCCGCTATTGTTTTCTATCTATATAAATGATCTGACTAACAGAGAGAGATGCAATCTGCGGCTGTGTGCTGATGATGCGGTGTTTTACAGGAAGGTGTCGTCATTGAATAACTGTAGTAGGATGCAGGATGAGTTGGACCAAATTTTTAGGAGATGTGAGGAATGGCAACTTGCGCCAAATGTGACGCAGATGAGTAGTAGAAACCCTTCCGTAATATTCGAATACAGCATCAGTTGTGTGCTGCTTGATAGTCGCACCAATTAAATACCTAGGCGTAACGCTGCACAGCGATATGAAATGAAACGAGCATATAAGGACAGTCGTCGCGAATGGTCGACTTCGGTTTATTGGGAGAATTTTGGAAAGGCGTGATTCGTTTGTAAAGGACACCGCATGTAAAACGCTTGTGCGACCCTGTCTTCAGTGTTGCTCAAACGTTTGGGATCCCCACCAGATCAGTTTAGAGGAGGACATAGAGGCAGTTGAGAGCCGGGCGG
Organism: Locusta migratoria; assembly: GCA_026315105.1. Classification (NCBI taxonomy): domain Eukaryota; kingdom Metazoa; phylum Arthropoda; class Insecta; order Orthoptera; family Acrididae; genus Locusta; species Locusta migratoria. The sequence goes on along the minus strand of CM048748.1, from coordinate 380,306,082 downwards.
CTAGGTTTGTACCTGGTAGATTAGATCAATGCGTGAGTGTTACTGAAATACTTTGAGAACTCAAATGGAAGTCGCTGTAGAGAAGGCGACGTTCTTTTTGAGAAACATTGTTGAATAGATTCAAAGGGTCGGAATACAAGCATTCGTTTTTCCATCGTTCTATATTGGAGGGGAACAGGAAAGCCTATAACTAGCAGTGGTACTGAGTACCCTTCGCCACGCACCTTTGGGTGTATTGCAGAGTATGCATGTTGATGTAGATGTTATATGGGATAACACGTTTCCGACATGTAACAGCAATTTGTTATCGGCAGTTTGCTTCCATTCTGCAATCTACAGGTTGGGTGCTCAAATACGGGATTCGTCAAATGCTTAAATGTGACTGGTGCACGAAAGTAATTTGCTTCACACACATTTCATTGTACACAACAATTGAACGACACTATGTGTCTGTGGTGGTGCTTGTGTTCATGCCTGAACTTCATTATTTTCATTATTAATAGTATTATAGTATTATTACTTTAATTATGCACATTATTTCTATTGTTATTGTTATCACTATTAATACTGATGCATTTGTGATGCAATTTTTTCTTTATTTTTGTGTTCCAATTGTGTTCGTTCATTCTGTGAACTATGAGTAAACTCTAGACGTTTGGTACTTTCGAATAAACGACGCAAAGCAAAGTGCCGATACGATACTGTTATACAATCCGAATAGTTCTTTTACATGTTACCAACACTTAGTCCCATATAACAATTGCCGACGTTGTGCAGTAAAAGAAAGCGCTAGGAACAGGGCTTCAGCCCGGGACCCTCGGTATGACACACTAACGCTCTATGAACTTGCCTACAGCAGGTCGACATGAAGGGCTTCCAACGTTATGCTTTTCCTGCACTCCGCAGATCACGTGTTACTTGTTGTTAAAGTTTAAGCACATTCTCCTGGACGACAGCACATAGCACTAATTATATCATAGTTTTGGTTGATACTCTATCGATATACAACCTTTGGTAGCGATCTGACTGTCTGAAATCTGGACGTTTGGGTGTGACCGAGAACGTTTCTGGAGTAAAATTGCAAACTCGCAGTTTAGATGGCAGAAGCAGCGCGCACGTTACAAGACACTGCCTTGAATTCGATTAGATATCGTAAAATGCCGTATTAGGATAATCAGCAGTTGAAGATACAGATCGTAAGGAGCGATATTATACCGTTGCTATATAACTGGTGGCGTTGGTATATAACGATGTTAAGATGCCGCGCGGGAGTAACCGAGTGGTCTGGAGCGCCAAGATGCGAATCGCGCAGACTCTCGAGTCGGAGGTTCGAATCCTCCCTCAGGCACGGATGTTTGTGTTGTCTTTAGTATAAGTTAGTTCATAAGTAGTTTGTCAGTTTAGGGACAGATGACCCCGCAGTTAAGCCTCGTAAGCTTTACAAACATTTGACCAGTTGTAAACGTGGACCTTCCGCGACAGCGACTCCTCTGCTGCTATGGGGCCCAATGACAACACAAATTAGTAAGATACCTCCTCCACAGCTATAGATAGTTCTGTGGCTCCATCTCCGCCCAATCTGACGATGCGCTAACAGCGCGAAACGCGTAATTGGAGAATAAAAAAAAATTGCAACAGAGACTGAGAAGTATTTTATTATTCAACACTGTTGCTGCACCAGCCGCCACCACCACCATCACGGAATGGAACTAAATGGCTATTTATTAGTTTATTTGCTATTCTTCTCTCGATATAATGAGTTTCTTTAGATTTCTTTGCATTTGGGAACATATCAGGGGAGACAGGTTCCTGGAATTGCAGTACTTTTAATTTTAATATTATTTTTCTGGATATGTCTACTGTTTTGTTGGTGCGACCTGTGATTTGATGGAACCGCATAAAGGTGAAATACAGCGGTGGATACACAGGGCAAGGGAAAGCTTTGCTTCATAAATAATGAAGTCTTTAAATTATTAAAAAAAATTCCATCGCAATTAAAAGAGTTAGGGATATTTCCGCATCTGACTTTAACTATTTCACAAACACGACAAGAATGAGAGATTTTAATGCAACGAGAAACAAAGACTGAGAGTGCGAGCAGCTATTCGGCGGAAATATTTATACTACTATTTGCAACAAAAGATGACTTTGAATTGCGGTGTTGAGACGCGGTTATTCTGTGACTTTACTATTCCGAAACTTCAAAGATACTCTAATTTTACTGGAATTTTTGAAGAAAATGTGAAAATTCTGCCTCTTACAAAATTATTAAGACTGAAATTGACTGAAAATGGCTAGTTTATGCGATGATTGCGATGTATTGTCACAAGCTGTATCAAACCAGTCTCACAACCGAAGACCACAACCACAAAAATTTGTAGATTGGTGCAAGAAAATTATGATCGCATTCGGAAGATAATGTTGGTGAAAGAAATTTTTCAAATAAATCTCGCCGCGACGAATACCTCCATGTTTTAATGATTTCAATCCCAATTCGGTCATAATTCCCGTGAATATCTCTCCCCTACATCGCCATAATACAAGCTTCAGTCCCAAATAGTGTGGTTCCCACAGTGCGCAGCAATACTCCAAAATAGGAGACCAAAATGTAGTGTAGACAGTTTCTCTAGTAGAAGTCTTGCATATTCTAAGTGTTTTGCGAGTGCAACGTAGTCTTTCGTTATCCTTTCCTACAGTATTTTTATCTGTTCTTTCGAATTAACCCTTTCAGCCCTGATTTTTTTGTTTTTCACACAAAAAATTTGAAACTTAGTATTCTTCATTATACTGAATTTATGTAAATTGAAATGTACAAAAAATATTTGACATTTAGTTAGAAATTGTGGTGTGTGTTATAATTAGCAAACCAGGTTTTAAATGTAGTAAATCGTTACCATAGGCACTTTTTCTGTATTGTCATAGCTTTCTATCACTCTTTACTCTGTATTTATGATCAAAAATATTGCCATTGGAAAGTACATATACGTCTGTATACGATAGAAACCATGTGCTTACCAGGGGCAGTTACATGTCTGACCACCATCTTGACTTCTAAAAAAATGTTCAAATGTTTGTTAAGCTTATGGGACTTAACTACGGGGTCATCAGTCCCTAAACTTACAAACTACTTATCAACTACCTTATATTAAGGACGGCACAAATATCCATACCCGAGGGGGGATTCGAACCCCCGACCGTAGTGGCCGTGCAGACCGTGACTGGAGCGCCTCAGTCCCCTCTGCCACCGCGGCCGGCGACTTCTACCAGGGTAGTGTGTAGCTACTACACACTATATGATAGTGGCTGTTACACTCAGACTGTCAAATGGAAATGATGTTATATTTAAAACACTATAACTCAAGTGTTTAACACTATTTCATGAAGAAATAAGGATGTGAAAAAGTGATGAATTTTATTTAGTACGTCAAGGCTGAAAGGGTTAAAGTAATTTTAATTCCTAGGTATTTAGTTGAATTCACGGCCTATATATTTGAATAACTTATCGTGTAAACGAAGTTTAACTGATTTCTTTTAGTGCTCATATGCATGGTTTCACACTTATTATTTGGGGTCAATTGCCAATTTTCACCATGCAGATATCTTATGTAAAAGTGTTGAAAAGAAAACACTCTGATGCTACGATGCACAGCTGTGAACTGCAGGGCAGCTGGTCTGACATACCAAAGATATTCCGTATGCAAGTAAACTGTCAACGGTGACCTAAGATAATACCGTTTTTTGCCACCATTGCGAACAAAAACAGTAAAATTAGAAAAAAAAAAAAAAAAAAAAAAAAAAAAAAAACATTCTGGCCGATACGAAATCGCCACCCGTGGCGGATCACTATGTACTCTGCTTCTCTAAGTGCGGAGGTGAATTGGTGTAGTGTACTGTCGCATCTGCCTATCATGCTCCTCTGGTAACGCTCAGGAAGCTTAGTGAAACAATGCTTCTTTATCTCCTTTTCCGAGAATGGATGATTTAGGACTCTGTTTTTCTTGACTAATGAATCGAGATTCTAAAAACCCGCAGACTCCATATCACGATGCATGACAATCTCATTTTTAATTCGTTCTTGCATTTGTGAGGGCCAGTAAGTTGCAAGGAACGTCTTTCTAAATTGTTCATAGGGCAAGTCGCCGCCACAGAGCGCATGTGCTTCGCCACGCTTCCTTGCATACGACCGCAAATAAACTCGAACTTGAATTGCAATGGCCACTCCGGCGGGAGTATCCTATCGAATTGTGCGATGAACAATTTTGGGTGAAAAACTTTGTTGGATTCTATAAAGACTGGGAAATTTTGCATAGGTAGGAAATGATTAAGACCGAATGGTTTGAATACAGTCGCTCCACAACCGTATTGCATGTGTTCTTCATTCCTTATGATCTGTCGATTAGTGCCCTCTGGAGCATACCTCCATGAATCAGATGATTCGTGGAGGTGGGAGTCTGTCCTTCGGAGACGACAACAATTATCTTCGGTTTCAGGTCGTTCGTGACCACTATGGGAATTTTTCCCCAAGTGTTTGACCTTTGTCTTACTGGCGACTTGTGACGGGATACATAAGTTCTTTCGTCATGTCTCGGTTGTGTTCATGTACCACTAACGCGTGGTACACTATGAGCAATTCCTTCCACGCTTCCCGTCCGTGTCGTAGTCGCCGACAGTGTCGTAATCTTTTCCAATACGTCGCGAGTTTCCTTTATGTCGCAAATTAATTCTTTCTGCTGTGAGGAAATGCTAGCTAGCGCCTTTTTGAGTTCAGATATTTCTGAATGCTGATTAGATACCTCCGAAATCGCTTTCGAATTCTCAGTGATTTTCTCTTTAGTCTGTTTAAGGATTTCTTTTCCTTGCTCGCGCAATGTGTCAACAACCTTTTTAACGTTTGCGATTATCAGTTCGTTATTTTACCTCCATTTTCTTGGCCAAATCGGCCGTCTTTCTTGCACCAGCTGCTTCGTAACGAGCAATTATGGCGTCTTTCTTTGCCTTGAGTGCGATGTTCTTTGCTTCAATCGCTGACTTTCCGATTGAAACAAGCGCCTGTCAGGTTACTGATAACTCCTTTTTAAGCTCACCAACATGAGCATCAATAACCCACTCTAATATCTCCGCACTAATTTTTGCCTCATTATTTCTTTCCTGCTTGCCATGTACTAGATACTTCATTAAGTCCCCTAGCTGAATATCGTCATAAATACCAGCTAGAGTGGACGACCTAGACACCGTTGACTTCTTACCTTGGACCTCAATATATGAAATGTCTCATCACTGTGAGCGTACACTTTGTTCTTACTGTATCCGTGGGAATTTTAAACTCACTTTCATTAGAATTATTTATTGAGCCTTGTGTGTTTTGTATTTCCCTAGGTGTTTTTCGTGAAACTTAACTGAGATCGCGTTTCTTACAACATTCACGACGACTAGAGCTGTCGGAATTTTCAGAGTGGTCCCCCGTGTCAAACACTGTGGCACTATTGATCAAAACACCTGTATTTATTAATAGTTTAGCCCTACTCCTAGTAATCATAAAATACACGAAAAAAAAAATAGAAATCCATACCAGGCATACAAAAACTTTGCCTGAGTATCCGCAGTTCAAACACATCACATTAGCGATGATAAAACCAAATTCGTACGCGAATGTCCGTTAAACACGTACATAAAATTTTCCCACAAAAAAAAAAAAAAAAAAAAAAAAAAAAAAAACATCGCCGTCAATGCCAACGCCATAAAATGACGCTGTTGTGAGGTACAGAAACCACAATATATGAAAGCTGCAAAGGACAATTGATGACGCGTTGCACACTTAAATTTTTCTTAGAAATTAACTAAAGCTAAGGGGTTTGGCCTGATTACTAAGGATAACACACACGATGGCATAACAGGGTATCCTAACGGCCGAAAATGCTTGGCAGGGACGCCAAACTGTAATCTGTGATTCTATGTGTGTACGTTCAAAGTGAGGTAGCACCTTTTAATATTCCCCATTTATATATTATTTTCATTTTATTTTTATAACAATTTAAATGAATATAAATTAATAAATCTGGGCCACCACCATTTTTCATAAAACATTGAAATCAGAAATTGTTTATGATACAGCCTTCATGTTTATGATGCGATAATAGGTATCTTTAAAAACAAATAAAATATCAATTCCTACTCTGAGCATGTTATGAGCTGTACCATCAGATAATATTTTTATTAATAATTGGTACAAAATAAGTGACAAGGGATCTTTTAAAGAAAGAAGATCTGCTCAAAAACTAATTTAATTCAACCAAAAATCGAACGTAACTCATAACAAATCCAATAAATATTTTTACAGCTCCAGAATTTATAAACAGATGACATTCCCTACCATACTAAGATGACAATAGTATACAAAGCAAAGATTAGTTTTATATGGATTTTACAATTTTCGTAAGATAAAAAAAGAGGTCTGAGTCAAGGGATCAGGAAATTCAACAAACAGGATATTAACAGATTAGCTACACAGAAATCTGAAGTTACCTATAGAAATTAAGATCCACTGAATGAAAAAAAAAAAAAGAACAGAAAAAAAACTAAATAAAATAATACTTTACGAAAAATTATCGTCAGCGGAATTACACAAGTCCTGGTGATGGTGCTTGCAGTACTTTACCCAATCCAAAGTACAGGTGATGTGACCTTAGCAGACTCGGCAGCAACAAGCGACGGCAACAGGTGAGCTGGAAAATAATCTCGACTGTATTCTCACTGCGATCTGTTAGACAGAATCGGCATATAACTCAACTAAGAATCAAGAGACCCCATCTTCTTTCTCACTGGTACTTCCCACGGCACGTGCCCCAGCGGCCACGCCCTCGCACCTTAGGCGCACTAATCTGCAAGAATGGCTCATTGCGTACCCAATGGGATGGCGTAGCGCTGTTGACAAATTAACTCGCTGTCTCCCTACAAAATTATGGCGAATCAGAATGCGTATTTCGAGGCCGCCAAGAGACTCCACCCACGCCAGCGATGTTCCCACAGAATTTACCGTCGCCAAAGTGATTGCCCTCTACAAATTGTTAGGGCGCTCCCGCTCCTGGTCCCCTGATCAAAACGTTGCGCCATTTATGGCCTCTGGAGTCTGGAGCCTTCCTCCCGCTGCCACAGACGGATGGAAAGCGTTCAGAACGTTCCAACATTCATTACACAAAAACATTTCCTGTTCTGCTGCCTTCGGAGAACTTCTACACGTAACAGCCAGCACATTCGTCAGCATAAATGACCTGGCGACCAGAGGACTCTGCTATTGTCGTTTATCGGACAATTTTCTCTCATGCGGAAATTTTCTCTCAAAAGCTGCGCCGGGCTGACGTCCATCTGATACCGTCTACCAGGCATTGTGTAGTACATCCCGCACGTTCCCGGAAAAAATTTCACAGGTGAAAAGCCACCTGCACCTGGCCGACCTCACAGCACTTCCCTGAGCTAGAGGCTGCAGCTGTCACCCAACGGGACATTGGCCGGGTCCGCCTCCTATTTTCGGGAAACTGCCTTCTGAGAATTGCGGCCGAGGGTGGACTTTAATTCGGGTTAGGCTACGGACTTAAAAAAAAAAAAAATCTGCCTCCCGATAGGACCGTGAATATTCAAGGGAATATCAAATATTGTTAAAGGATTTTTTCATTGAGAAAGTTTTGAGTTCAATAACTTTAAAATTGAATTGTGAAGAATATTCCGAATATTAGCTTCATCAAAGATATTGAACTGTTATTCTATGATATGTACTGTCGAGAACTGTGTATTAAAAAAAAAAACCGTGTGACTTGGACATTGTATGTTACAATTGCGTTTCTAAGGTGAAATATAGGTAAAATGGTGATTAAAATTTGTCTCGACCACGTCTATTCGTAGTTAGCACCAGTCCTTAATTATTGAAATTTGAGGAACATTTCAAAAGTAATGTCTTTGACTTGTCTCTGAAATAAGGTGAATGAATGTTATTAGACGAGGTAATATCCAGTAAAGATATTTAAAGTCAAACAAATCAGTAATAAGATTTTTAAATGCAAAGACAAAAAAAGTTTATGTGACGTGCTTCTTGGAAAGGAACTGCAGGGAAAGAAAAGATATTATTCTAAAAGGACTTGGTAATTTAAATAAGCCCCTGAGAAATTAAAAGCTCATGTTTAAACAGTAAGGAAAATATTCAAGAAACTGTGTTAGGCTCTGGAAGGTTTAATCCAGAGGTATTAGTAAACTGAATATATGAATAATCATTAGGTGTACCAACTTAAATACTCAACTTATCCCTCAAATAAAATTTTACGAACCTTTTGAAACCTAGCATTGAAGACGACGAAAGCTTACACGCTGACGTCGCCTCTATCATTCAGAAGCAATACATACAATCCAAAATTTACTACCAACCAAATATAGCACGTCACAAGCTATCCACCCTACTCTATCCTCTACATCTCCTCATAAGAACAGCACCCTACATCTATTTGAATCTGCTTACTGTGTTCATCATTTGGTCTCCCCATGCGATTTTTACCCCACACCCTCCCCTCCAATGCTAAATGCACAATTCCTCGATGTCTAAAAATATGTCATACCAATCGATTCCTTCTTTTAGTCAAAGTATGTCACAAATTCCTTTTCTACTCAATTCTGTTCAGTACCTCCTCATTAGTTACGCTATCCACCCAACTACTATTCAGCATTTCTCTGTAGCACCACATTTCATAAGCTTCTATCCTCTTCCTGCCCGCACTGTTTATCGTCCATGTTTCACTCCTGTACAAAGCAACACTCCACAGCAATGCCTCTATAAAGGACTTTCTTACGCTTAAATAAATATTTGATGTCAACAAATTTCTCTTTTTCAAAAACGCTTTTTCCCCATTGCCATTCTGCATTTTATAACCTCTGTACTGCGACCATCATATGTTATTTTACTGCCTAAGTAACAAAACTCATCTACCCCCTTTATTGTTTCGGTACCTTCAGCATCGACCGTTTTCTTAGACTGCACTTCATTACCCTTGTTTTGCTCTTGTTAATGTTCATCTTATATGCATGTTTCAACACACTGTCTTATCCGTTTAATTGCTCATCCAGGTCTTTTGCTGTCTCTGACAGAATTACAATGTCATCGGCAAAAAGCAATGTTTTTATTTTTTTAGCCCGGACATTAATTCCTTCTCCAAATTTCTCCTTGCTTTCCTCTATAGCCTGCTCAGTGTAAAAATTGAACAACATTGGAGAAAGGCTACAACCCTATCTTACTCCCTCCCCAACCTCTGCATCCCTTTCATATCCTTCAACTCTGATAACTGCTGCCTGATTTTTGTGCTAGTTGTAAATAACCCCCCGTTCCCTATATTTTACTCCTGTTGACTTCAGAACTTGAAAGAGTATGTTCCAATTAATATTGTAAAAAGCTTTTTCCAACTCCACAAAAGCTAGAAATGTAGGTTTGCCTTTCCTTAATCTATCCTCTAAGATAAGCCGTAAAGTGAAGATTGCCTACCGTGTTCCTATACCAGCTGTTCCATCCTTCTGTAAATAATTCGTGTTAAAATTATGCAACCATGACTTATTAAACTAACGGTTCTGTAATGTTCACTCCTGTCTACTCCTACTCTCTTTGGAATAAGTATTATTACATTTTTCTTAATGTCTGAGGATATTTCCCCTGTGTCATACATCTTACGCACCAGGTGAAATAGTTTTGTCGTGGTTGGCTCTTCCAGAGACTTCAGTAGTTCTGGTGGGAATGTCATCTACTCCAGGGGCCTTGTTTCGACATAAATCTTTAAGTGCTTTGCCAGATTCTTCTCTCAGTATATCTCTTATTTCCTCCTTATCTACTTCCTCTTCCCCTTTCTACAATATTGTCTCTAAGTTCATTACCTTTGTAGAGCCCCTCTATATATTCTTTTCACCGTTCAACTTTCCCTTCTAAGCTGAGAACTGGTTTTCCATCTGAGTTCTTTATATTCATACAGCTGCTTTTCTTGTCTCCAAATGTCTATTTTATTTTCTTGTTGGCGGTATCTATTTCCCCCAATTTAAATATTCTTCTACTGACTTGCATTTGCCTTCTAGGCACTCGTGCTTAGCTATTTTGCGCTTCCTTTCAATCTCTTATATTAGTTGTCTGTACTTCATTTTGCCTGTTTCATTTACTGTATTTTTATATTCTCTCCTTTGATCAATTACATTTAGTATTTCCTGTGATATCTAAGGATTTTTTTGTTAAACTTGCCTTTCTAACTATTGTATTCTCAGCTGCCTTCACTATTTCATCCCTCAATGCCACTCATCCCTCCTCTACCGTTTTATTCCTCAGTTTTTGTCAATTGTTGCATAAAGCTCCCTCTGAAATTCTCAGTAACTTGAGGTTCCTTCAATTTATCGAGGTCCCACCTCCTCATTTTCCTACCTTTCTGCAGTGTTTTCAATTTCAACCTACAGTTCACGGCCAATAATACATGGTCAGAATCTATATCTGCCTCTGGGTATGTCTTACAGTTTAAAATCTGGTTCCGAAATCTATGTGTTACCATTATAACATCTATCTGGTACGTCCCGGTGTCTCCTTGTCTCTTCCAAGTATACAACCTACTTTCAAGATTCATAAGCCAACTGTTTGTTATGATTAAATTATGTTCAGTGCAAAATTCTATCAGGCCTAGTCGATATTCACCTACTATTTTTCTTTCCCTTCGTTTTCCTACTACCGAATTCCAGTCTCCCAGCACAATTAAGTTTTCCTCTCCCTTAATTGTCTGAATAGTTTCCTTTACCTCCTCATACATTTCTTCGGTCTCTTCACCATCGGCAGAGCTAGTTGGCATATAAACCTTTACTATTGTGGTCGGTCTTGGCTTGGTGTCTATCTTGAATACAATAATGCGATCACTGAGCTGCTCATAGTAGTTTACCCTCGTTTCTATTTTCTTTTTCATTATCAGACCTACTCCTGTAATACCTCCAACTGATTTTTATGTATATCTCTGTACTTACCTGACGAGAAATTCTATTCCTCTTTCTACCGAACTTCACTAATCTCCACTACATCTAACTTCAACCCATACATTTATCTTTTTAAATTTTCTAACCTCCCTACCCGATTAAGGGACCTAACAATCCACGCTCCGATCCGTAGAATGCCAGTGTTGTCTTTCCTGATAGTCAAATCCTCCTGAGTAGTCATCCCCGGAGATCCGAATGGGGGACTATTTTACCTCCGGAATATCTTACCCCAAATGATGCCTTCATCATATATTCATACATTCAGCCATCTACATACAGAGACATAATTCTCATAATAAAATAATAATAAGAGCATTTGATCGGAAAGGGAAGATGATAAAAGCGACTCGATGAACTTTGTGACTTTCACTTCGGTGTGAATTGTTGAGTGTTTATGTAGACGTAGATGAGATGTGTTTCTGATGACACAGTATTTATGCCTAGTGTACCTTACTGATGACGCTGCCTGATAGAAGATAATGTTTCCAGTGTACCTTATTCTCTGAATTACATATCTGGTGAATCGTCACATTTGAATACATGAGTCATTGTTTTTCATTACTTGAAAATGGCGTAATGTAGTCCCTAAACATGTCTTGAAACAAAAACATTTATATACCTGACAATTGGTTGTAACCTCTTACCTCTGGTTATAACTACCAATCACTCCAAACACGATAAAATCGCTTCTGAAGGGAATGTAAGGGCACAACCGATGGTGGGACTTTTATTTGAGCGTGTGTGTACCTACGAATGAGACACCCTTCACGATATCGGGCTTTGGACAGATTATTTAGTAAACGGGGAGAAATATTGTCTACAAGAATTAATCAATTCACTTAATTTTATTTATACTGTCGCCAGCCCGTTTAGGCGATAAAAAGTTAATACTGTTTTCCACAACTTGATTCCAATCTGTTGTAAATATTACTTTAAAACAACTAGGTACAAATGAGCAGAAAGCGTTAAGTTTATATAAAAAATAAATAAAATTAAAAAGGAAAGAAAAAAAAACAGTATGATCTCTATGGAAAACAGTATTTAGGACAAGGATTTTCATATGTCTTGTTTAATACTTAAATATAGCCATGAATATGAAAGAAGCATTTGCACTTTATCAAACAAGAAATAATGTGTGGATATAGGTGCCTCTAGTTCAGTCACTTCTGGATTTCACACACAAACTACACAAAATTATCAACCACAAACTCATATTGAACAACCTTTTGATTAAGCATTGTTAAATAATTTATGCGCTTGCCCGCGAAAGGCAAAGGTCCCAGGTTCGAGTCCAGGATCCGGCACACAATTTTAATCTGCCAGGAAGTTTCAATTTTATGGGAATTTTTCTGATAGATTTTATAAATATGCAATGGTGTAGTACACTTTTCGCGGTATTTATTAATTTTGATCCACATCAACTACATTTGCAGACTCTTTAACTTTGTTTATCTTCTTTTTTTTTAATAAATACTATTGTTATGAATGTGACATTTATAAAATTGGAGAGAAAATTTACTGATTTGAAGCAATCGATCATAGCTTGCGATTACCAACTGAGGAATACTGACACTTTAAATTATTTACTGTTATTTTAATTATTATTATGTTGCCCACTTTAGGTTATGGTAGTTACACTAAAAGTGGGCCTTTGCGATCGTCTTTTGACAGCTCGAAATTTAAATGAAAATAACGGCTTAACTATTCATCTGACACGAAAATTGAATAACCGAATTTGTAGAGGAGAAAATTCTCTACAACTTTGCTCTCTTTTTTTCATATCTTGTAGTGTTTCAAAGATATTTGCAAAAATAACGGCGATTTTGGGATGTCTGTCTGTCCGTAACGTGTTTCCTGTTTTTAAGACGAATCGTTCAACTGATCAGCACCTAATTTTACAGACATGATTGTAGGCCGCCAGAGATCAGAACCTCCCTTTTTCAAATTTTTCGGACAAAAAAATTCGGTAGTAATACCAAAAAAAGCCGTTTGTAATATAATTGTAATTGCAAACGAACCATTCACCTGACACGAAAATTGAATAACCTAATTGGTAGAGGCGAAAATTCTCTACAACTTACCTCCCTTATGTTTCTTTCATATCTCCTATCGTTTGAGACATATTTGCAAAAATAACGGAGACTTCACTCCCTCCATTGAATGATAGGAAACCAGTCCAGAACTCTCTCTGGCATACGCCATCTTGCGTTGCGTATTTGATGATTTTCTTATTGTAACTTACACGTTGTCATTTCAAAGCAATGGCGCACTGAAGAATTAACAAAAACACATCGTACGATAAATGATAATCTAGTATCTACAAATGCCATATTAGCCTCAGTTAACAACGGCCATCAATAGTATCAGATTAAAGACCACATCTTCTGATTGATAGCCACAGCGATGTGAGAAAGGCGTTAGGCTATGACGCTGAAGGTCGGTGGTTCGGAACCCGCCACTTCCTAATTTTTTTTCCTAAAACGATTTCAGACACTCTTGTTACTTAATATTAATCAGATTACTATTTTGGTCCAAAATGTTTGCGAAAACGTATAAAACTACAAATCTAAAGTGGGCCGTAAAACACGTCAGTGCGATTTTTTAAATTGTAAGTCACTAAATTTGATAAATGACGTTCAATCTTTGAGTAGTAAGGAAACAAAATGCAACCGTCTCTCACTACTTTTCAATTATCAGCTACAAAAATTTAACTAAGCACTTAAAATTATGAATTAGCTCGATAAGAAAGTAATTTAACTTTTCATCTGTTCTCATCTAGGACAAAAATGTTCAAATGTTTAAGTTTAATGGACTTAACTGCGTGGTCTTCAGTTCCTAAACTTACGAACTACTTATGAACTAACTTATACTAAAGACGGCACAAACATCCATGCTCGAGGGTGGATTCGAACCCCCGACGGGGAGCGGCCTCACTCATCAGAGCATAGCGCGTCAGTGCGCTCGACCACTCCGCCGCGGCCATCTAGGACACTCGGTTATTTATACTCTAGAATAGGTGCCTGACAAGTTAACTGATAGGGATAAACAAGAGTTATCACAAATTTTTAGTTCAATTGACTGATTATTTAAACAAGTTACTACATCTGTCTGATCTATTCGCGCTACAATTATTCTAAAAGTACATAATCTTGTCAAGTATTCCGTGCTGTGGAAGAGCAACTAGAGGCGAATCGATGTCAGTCATAGCTCTTGCTGTGTGACACAGTATTCTCTTCTTGGCGATGAATAAATTTACATTTTGCCCATTACTCACTGCCACGATAGAACAGACACTCTAAGCATCCGAGCCCAATTTTTGAAAACTCTTAATACAATTTCAAACATCCGCTTTTATGCCTCGCTCATGTCTCGCCACACACGTGATCACTCGCTGACTGTCTATACGAGACACTCTCGTTAAGCCAAACTTTGCATATCCCTGCTTCTTTCCTTGATTGATTGATTGATTTTTCCAGGGAAGCCAAAACAGTCTTGGTCCAACCCGCCACTGCTCGCACCGAAACTAAGTTTATTGTGCGGTATCGCTCCCTGTATATCTAGTAAAGCCAACCAATGCCCTTGAACAGTGCAAGGAGTCCCTTTACCAGTTCTTTATTAGACACAATTTCTTCGGGTCTGGTTGTCCCAAATATTATGTGCCTTTTATTCTCCAATGCAATGCTTTCGAAGATTAGATGTGATGCAGTTTCATCACCGTCATCACATATGCTACATTTAGGGTCCTCTTCTGTTATTCCCATTGTACGTAGGTATTTTTTGAAATTCCCATGGCCTGTCAGCAATCCAACTATGAGTCTAATCTCTCTCCTGTTCAGACCCAGGATTGCAGAGCTTCTTTTAAAACATGGCTTTGGCATCATTACCTTGCCATGTTTTTGTTGATGGACTTTGGTCCAATATTCTACGTGCTGTCTTCTGAGCCAGTTACGTAGCTCCAATTTGATCATTGCCTTGGTGATTGTCAGGACAGGTTCCGGTCCAATAAATGGAGTCTCTGCCCCCATCCTGGCTAATCTGTCGGCATGTACGTTGCCACTGATCCCCGAGTGGCCAGGGACCCACAATAGGTTTACTCTATTACTTTCCCCTAGCTCCACCAGATCCCTGTGACATTCTGCAACAATTTTAGACCTTGTTGCAGGAGCTTCCAGTGATCTCAGGGCTGCCTGCCTGTCTGAATAGATATAGATGCTACGATCTTTGTAGCAGCTACGCAAATTCTCCTCCACACACGCCCTGATGGCAGTGATTTCGGCCTAGAATACTGAGGCCAGTTTTCCTAGAGAGATGACGACCTCCAGTCTTGGCTGCACCCCATATATCCTGGCTCCAAAAGCTTGGTCTGATTTTGACCCGTCAGTGAACCAGACAATATCCCTCGTACGGTGTCGAACTATTTTCTCCCACTGCTACCTATAATTGTTATATTGAAAGGTTTGTTGAAGCAGTATGGGGTTTCCTATATTTACCTCACTCAGTATTTTAGTGTGTGATTCTGGATATCCCAAAGAGTTCCAGTTTTTGCCAGATTTGAGTCTGTATGCACCAGCCGCTTTCTCCATCTTGACCCAAAGGTGTAATGGGGACAAATACAACATGGTTTCCATCCCAGCTGTTGGTGTGCTGCTAATTCCGCCTGTTATGGCTAAGCAGGCTAATCTCTGCACCTTGCCCAAGCTCCTTAGCAGCAACCTGCTGTTCTACCTTCTTCCACCACATGACCGCCCCATAGGTGATCCTGGGTCTAATCACTGTGGTGTATATCCAGTGCATACCCTTGGGGCTCAGGCCCGCTTCTTTCCTTACGCGCCAAAACCTGTTGCGTTCCACGTCAGCAACGGGGAAGTACCAATCGTTTTACACCTTATTACATGCCCTGCTATTGAACCAGACTATTTTTTTAATTTATAGCAATAAACATTACTATCAAAATACTGTACAATCGCCACGGCGGAGTGGCCAAGCGCATTGAGCCGCTATGCTCCGATGCACGAGGCCGTTCCCTATCGGGGGTTCAAATCCCCATCGGGCATGAATGTTTGTGTCGTCTTTAGTATAAGATAGTTTATAAGTAGTTTGAAAGTTTAGGGATTGATGGCCCGCAGTTGAGCAATATACACCAAAATGATTTTTAACCCAACAAATAATCTAATTAAGTTAAAAGATAACACACACATCAAATTTCACGAGAATAATTCACGGCGTAAGGTTATTTATAACTTGTACAGAAACCACACAGCTGTTGTCATAGTTGAAGGGCATGAAAGGAATGCAGTGGTTGGGAAGGGAGTAAGATAGGGTTATTCAGTTTGTATATTGAGCAACCTATAAAGGAAAGTAAGGAGAAATTTGAAGAAGGAATTAAAGTTCAGGGTGAAGAATTAAAAACATTGCGTTTTGCCGACGACATAGTAATTCTGTCAGCACCTGGAAGAGCAGTTGAACGGAATGGCTAGTGTGCTGAAAGGTGCAAATAAGATGAACATCAAAAAGAGCAAAACTAGGGCAATTGAGTGCAGTCTAAGAAAATCAGGTGATTCTGAAGGAATTACATTAGGTAACGAAACAATAAAGGTGGTAGCTGAGTTTTGTTACTTGGACATTAAAATAACAAATAATGGTCGCAGTACAGAGGATATAAAATGCAGAATGGCAATGGGTAGAAAAGCGTTCTTGAAAAAGAGAAATTTGTTAACGTAGAATATTGATTTAAGCCTAAGGAAGTTCTTTCTATAGGCATTTGTGTGGAGTCTTGCCTTGTATGTGAGTAAAACATGGACGATAAACAGTGCGGACAGAAAGAGGATAGAGGCTATTGAAATGTCGTGCTGCAGAAGAATGCTGAAGATTAGGTGGGTTGATCGCGTAACTAATGAGGAGGTACTGAACAGAATTGGGGAGGAAAGAAATTTCCGGAATACCTACACTAAAAGAAGGGCTCGATTGATAGGACACATTCTTTGACATCAAGGAATTGTGAATTTAACGTTGGAGGGAAGTCTGTGGGGTAAAAGCCGCAGAGGAAGAGCAAGAGATGGATACAGTAAGCAGATTCAGACAGATGTAGGTTACCGTTCATATGTGGGTTTGTAGAGGCTTGCTCAGGATAAGGTATTGTGGACAGCTGCATCAAACCAGTCTCCGGACTGAAGACCACAACAACACAATTCACGGTTAGTAACTCAAAGTTTTTGTATATTTATTACAGTAAAATAACATTGGTATTAGATATTTCCAAAAATTTGTGGATATATACGTTAATGTTACACGGTGCGTAATTTGCTTCAGTACTTCCAGACACAGTTGTGCGATGTTGTCAAAGCAGACATGAGCAATAGCTTGTCCTCCAATTGTTTGGGAGAGGAATAGGATGTAAATGACTAGTAATGGTACGAGATACCCATCGCTACGCTTCGTATTGCAGCTTGCGCAGAATGTACGTAGTGTAGTCTCGTCTCCTGAGAGTGCCTTGTTTTATCTGATAGGGATCTGTTCGATAGACAGCTTGCTGCTGTCGCGTCATCCGCAGTCCCTCTGCCGATAGCAGCGGTACGTACAGTATCTAGTGTATTCCATTTGCCAGAACTCCGGGCGGTATCGCGAGTTTCTTTTTTAGCGCACAGTGGCACGCGGTCGGAAGAACTCATGTGGGCGTCAGGGCGGTGGGCGGCCGCACGCATTTGTGTGCGGGAGCCGAGCCGCGGCTCACAGGCCGGCCGATAAAAGGGAACACCGCCCCCTGGCTGGTGGGGGGCGGGGGGGGGGGGCAGGGGGCGTCGCCAATCGATGGCCGGCGCGGCGGCCGCAAATTTTCTGCCCCAGCGGGCCACGCGGGTCGGCCAGAGGTCAGCGCCTGTCGCTCTGCCCTGCTGTGTCCTCGCCGACAGAAGAGACTCTCATTTAGCCGCTACCGCGTTCACTGCTCGCGACTTCACTGTGCGGGGCGCACTTCCCATCGGATCAACTGACGATGTTCCTTTCGGGCAGAACTGCGCACGTGAGCTGCCCCTACATCACCTCGATACGAGGACTCACAACAGCCCACGCCACGTCAATGGTTGGTTGGTTTGGCTGGTTTTAGGGGGACTAGACTACCATGGCCATCAGTACCCCATTTCATAGCTAGGCGACATGCAGAAAAGCTTAATCGTCGATAAATGTGCCTGAGCTGCATTTAAAATGGTGCAGAATGAAAGAACTAATTTTCAATCAAATATTGACAAAGTCACGAAGAGACGATACAGAGGACGCCCAGACACACGGTTACAGATATGAGATAAAAATGGGATAAAACAACAGAGCCAAGGAATGTGGTTGACCGACCATGAGGATAAAAGGGGAAAAGCCAGCCACATAGCTTACGCGAGAAAAGTTTTAGTCGAAAGACGCGTCTGGTGGAACATAGATAATGAACTAAAAGACCAACCAGAAAACTCATAGCAACTGATAAATTCCCCCTGCACGAAGAAATCGTAAAACAGAATTAGTCGCAGAGGCATCGTTACCGAGCACCAAAGGGAGTGTGTCAGGAAGGTTAAAAGAACGCCGTAGTGGATCTAAAATGGTACACTCTAGTAGGAAATGGACCACTGTCAATAGAGCACCACATTGGCGCACGGGCGGGTCCTCTGGATGTAGGTTACTACGCGTCAGACGGGTGTGGCCAATGTGGAGACGACGGAGAGCCACGGAGTCCCTATGGGACCCCAGCTGCGAGGACTTCCAGACAGATGTTGTGTCATTGATCGTTCTCAACTTATTGGGCACATCCAGAGCAGACCATTTGACGTTCCACAGTTCTCTTATTTTATTGCGAAACAGTGGGCGGAAGTCTGGTTCTGGGAGGCCAATCGCCAGAGGGCGGCGAGTGGTAGCCTGTTTGAATAGATGATCAACGCTCTCGTTACCTGGAATGCCGACATGGCCTGGGGTCCAAATGAACGACACCGAGTGACCAGAGTCATCCAGAGCCCGTATCGACTCCTGGATGGCCCTGACCAATGTATGATGAACATGTCACACCAACCAAACCTAGACCGCAAGTTGACTGGCTTGTCGCTGGTGCGCAGTCCACTGTCTCGTATCGGCCAGTCAGCTGTCGTTCGCGGCCTGGTCCGAGGCCAACGAAAAAGACGGGAATGGGCACTCCGCCAGGTGTTTTAAACCAGTGTGGTCGCGGAGTTGACTGGCTGGCCGCTGAGGCACGGCCCACTGTCTTCTAGCGGCCAACCAGTTAACCCGCCAGAACTCGCGCCTTTAAAAGTTACACGCTCGCTGACGCGTAGAGCATTTTGCTCACACACAACCAGCAGCCTGTAATTTAGCTCATGTTTATAAATTACGATTGTTTTTGATACTTTTATAATGAAACACTCTTAATATTCTATAAAATATTTGCAGTACAAAACAAGAATGACGTCTATGTCATTTATAATAATCATAGGACAAATGAAATCGCATCTTCTAAGGAACATAAAGAATTGAAAAACAAACCAACAATTACATGTTGGTTAAATTTTGTGCCTAATCACCATATGTTTGGTCTTTGGAGATATCACACAGTATTGCAGTGTGTTCATTACCAAATAACTTTTGACAATGTACAGAATGGCAATAAATGCTTTCACTTCTATAATATCGGTCTCGTTACAAACCCTATCCCTTGAAAATCGATGCTTGATTTTTCTAATATGAATACTCGTATACGTAACTCTTTCATTTAGCATTTCATAGCTAATAAAAAGAGGAAAACAATCCACAATATCTTTGGCATCTTTTGCCAGAGTTTTTACCCCCTGTCTACCAATAACGATATTGTACGCTCTTGTCCTCACATTGGATTGACCTGGATTGTAACTCCACTTTGTTTGCTTGTCATTGCCAAAGTAAAATAATTGACCTCTTGATTAGTTTGACGAAATGTCATCTTCACTTTCTTCTGATGATTGTTCGTTTCGTTACACTGATCGCTGTGTTCACTGTCCAAATCACTTTCTATATTATAACCTCGAGCAGATTCATCTTCAATATCTTCTAGGTCATCTTCTTCACTACGGTCGGGGGTTCGAATCCTCCCTCGGGCATGGATATTTGTGCCGTCCTTAGTTGTAAGTAGTTCATAAGTAGTTTGTAAGCTTAGGGACTGATGACCCCGTAGTTAAGTCCCTTAAGCTTAACAAACATTTGAACATCTTCTTCAAGCCATGACATAATTTGTGCTTCTGGTATATCCATCTAGAAAAATTAAAAATAGTGTTAGTTTACGAATTTCACAATACTTATCAATCGTAAATAAAAAATAACGCAATAAACTAAGAGCAGTAACCGTAAAGCGACATTCTAAAGATTTTGTGTAGCGAAACATACACTTACGTCGATACTCGCGCGATGAGCTAAATGCTGCACGGCGACGACTTGTTCAACCAACTGACCTCTGCCAGTGAAACACACACACACTGACACAGCAACAACAGCGTGCACCGGTCGGGGGAAGTGTAAAACTCGGCTATTGAGTGAGTGAGAGCCCTGCAAGTATTGTCGAGAAAATGCCGATTGTTTTAAAATTACTGTGAGCAAAATGCTCATAGCGCGAGCTGTCGCGGGTTAACTCCGCGGTTGCGTTGGCTCGGAACTACTCTTCTCATTTCCCCTGGCTGAGTACCCAGGCCAGTCTTTCTCGGTGGTCGGTGTGACGTGGCGCTGGCTGTTGTGAGGCTTTGTATGTAGGTGGTGTTGACTACCCGGTACTGCAGGCATGAGTGTCGGCCGTGGAGGCACGATGCGCGCGCAGTCATATTCTCTTCCTCGAGAATGTGACTGAAGGCGGCAATAATACACGATCGACATGTGACGTTATATTTTGTAATTACGGTACACTGAATAGTAATTATTACAACATTGAAATCGTCGCATTTGAGGAATTCGCGTCTTAATGATAGGTCTGATAGTAAGAGTATTTAAAAACGGCAAACTCTGGAATGTTTTAGGGGACATCAAAACAAATATTTTTCCCTAATGTCATTTTTTCCTATGAGGAGTATTTAAACCGGTAGAAGAAGATATCTCTGCCGGCAAATTAATTAAGCCAACAAACACTTTTCCATTTTTTTATTACTAGGAGACAATACATTCACATAACCCAATTTCAATTACAGTACATTTTCAAACATTCCCCCATTGACACGTAAACAAAGGTTACACCGTCGGATCATGTTCTGTCTGACACGGGCAAAAACCCCAGGAGTATCCTGAATTGTTCCTGCTGATGCTACTATCCGGGCAACCAGATCCTCTTCTGATGCAACAGGAGTTGCGTAAACAAGGTTGTGCATCTCTCCCCACACAAAAAAGTCCAGAGGGGACATATCTGGGGATCGAACAGGCCATGGTACGGGACCACCTCTGCCAATCCACGTTTCTGGGAACCGTCGCGACGGTCCAGGAATCGACGCACACGACGAATGAAATGTGTCGGTGTCCCGTCATGTTGGAACCACATGCCTTGTCTGGTAGGGAGCGGGACGTCTTCCAGCAATTATGGCAATGCTCTGGCGAGAAACCTGTAGTAGTGCCTGCCATTTAATACGTCCTCCACCGGTTTAAATACTCCTTATAGGAAACAATGACATCAGGGAAAAATATTTGTTTTGGTGTCCCCTCCAAACTCCCAGAGTTTGCCAGTTTAAATAGTTTGCACCCTGTATAAAAGTGTGAACGTCAACCGCTAGGTTACTACACATGAAAACACTATCTTACATATTTATTATAATGTTCTCAAAATAATGTCAGAATCCTGAAAATTGGCACTTTTAAAGATGGTATCTCAGGTTTTTACAACTAGTAAATTAATCATAGTTAAGATTTTTTAAATTAATTCTACATATACACCTGTATAAATACTCCACTGTAGTTGGCATCGGATAGGAAGGCGCTTTCGCGCATATAGGCGCAGTAATAGGAGAAGCGTGGAGGGGTGGAGCTACAAATGTTCAAATGTTTGTAGAGCTTGTGGGACTTAACTAGGGGATTATCAGTCCCTAAACTTACAAACTACTTATGAACTAACTACGACTAAGGACGGCACAAATATCCATGACCAAGGGGGGATTCAAATGTTCAAATGTTTGTTAAGCTTATGGGACTTAACTACGGGGTCATCAGTCCCTAAACTTACAAACTACTTATGAACTACTTACAAACTAGGACGGCACAAATATCCATGCCCGAGGGGGGATTCGAACCCCCGACCGTAGTGGCCGTGCTGACCGTGACTGGAGCGCCTCAGTCACCTCGGCCACCGCAAGAGGGGATTCGAACCCCCGATCGTAGTGGGCGTGCAGACCGTGACTGAAGCGCCGCAGTCCTCTCGGCCACCGCGGCCGGCGGGTGGAGCTACGACCGAGCGGCAACAGTGGTGTCTGCCATAGAAACATTACGTAACTAGCGACCAGCTACGCGCCTAGAAAACGAATATTACTGGCTGTCAGTGCGGTAATGGAGGGGGATGCGCAGAAGGGCGGAAAACTGGGCCGCCTTCCTGCTTGACATGCACTGTAATCACATTTAAGTGCGTGGCGGAGGGTTCACAGAACCGTTTTCATGATATTTCTCTACCGTTTCCATTCTCTAATTGATCGCGGGAAAAAGGAACACCTAAATCTCTCCGTTTTCGATATGATTAATCTTTTTTCATTATGACGATCATGTTTCCCTATGTAGGTGGGTGCTAACAAAATATGTTCGCATTCGAAAGAGAAAGTTTGTGAAATAAATTCCGCAAACAGATCTCGCCACAGCGAATAATGCCTTTATTTTAATGATTCTCGCCTCAACCCGTTCATCATTTCCGTGACACTCTCCCCACTATATCGCGATAATACAGAACGAGCTGTCCTTCTCTGTACTTCCTCGAAATCGTCCGTCAGTGTCACCTGATGAGGATCCCACATTGCACAGCAATACTCCAAAACAGAACGCACAAGTGTGGTGTAGGCAGTTTCTTTAGTATAACTGTTGCATCATTTGTTCTATCAATGGAACACAGCCGTCCCTATTTCATTTCCTATGTGTTGCTTCCAATTTAAGTAGCTCGTAGTTGTTATTCCTAGGTATTTAGTAGAATTGACGGCCTGTAAATATGACTGATTTATGGTGTAAATGAAGTTTGACCAAAAACGAACAATGACGTAGTTACAACCCTGTAACGCACAGACTTTCGAGGGCACACAATACAGGTCCGCAACGGCTGTACCATAAGAAAGAAATCAGAGTAAAATAAAATTAAATGTGTTATTCCGACCACGGATTCGAGTTCACAGTAAAATTACAAACTTCCCGACCGGTCTGTTATTGGTATCGTGAACTTAATTAAAAAGTAGCAAAATTAAAACAATTAATTTAGGACGTTTTATTAATTTTCACCAACCAAGGAGCATCACAGAATGATTGCGTACTTAGGGGACAATCGAATAGAAGGGACTGAGTAATTTCTACATTACCCGTTTGGTTAATCTAGAAATTGCTCAAAATGGAGAATTTCCAGTAGCCGTTAAGTTTAAAAGCGACCGGAAGCGACGCCGTGGCGGAGGCATACTAGCTTTGTCCTGCGCTCCAAACATGTGACACAGTGCCGCCCGCAAGGGCTAAGCTTCGCCAACGGTTTCTCTCCCCTACCTGTAAGGTTGCCTACAGGGACTACTTTAGAACAGCGGAAGCACACCGCGGTGCCGTGCCCGGCTAACAGCCACGCACCGCCATTCGTTAGCAGAACTTCCAAGTATCCAACTCGCGGACAGTCTAGGGCGGAAGTTACCGCCGTATTAGGAAAGTGTGACTTTGAGGACCGTCCGCGACTGTTACAATGATGGGCGAGTGGAAGCATTCCGTATATTTACCATTCAGTTTATAGTGAGGTAAGCTTGGCCGTTTGGCACCTGCTCTGATTATAGTATTACGACTTCATGGCTAGCAACGTTCTCTCTGCTTCAACCACTCTCCGCTCGCTCTAGGGACTGTAAATGTGTCTGTTTTAAAGTGTGTTTAATTATTAACTATTAAGTAATTCCTTGTCCTACAGAAAGGTGGTTTCGTGGCAAAATAATCTGATTTGTGAAATAATATTAAACATGCAACAGGGCTCACATTCGTCATATCTTTACGAATACAGATTGCACCACAATTCGCCGGCCGCGGTGGCCGAGGGGACTGAGGCGCTTCAGTCACGGTCTGCACGGCCACTACGGTCGGGGGTTCGAATCCCCCCTCGGGCATGGATATTTGTGCCGTCCTAGTTCGTAAGTAGTTCATAAGTAGTTTGTAAGTTTAGGGACTGATGGCCCCGTAGTTGGGTCCCATAAGCTTTACAAACATTTGAACATTTTTTTTGCACCACAATTCTGCCTATTTGTTCTGTAACTTTCCTACTGTTCTATTTTCAATTAATGAATCTTTAATAAGGCGACATAACACCTGACAAGAGAAGAAGTCTGACGCCTTTACGGTCCAAGGATCATGAGATCAGCAGGTGAGTGTCACTTCTTGTCTGAGAGGAAAGGTGATAGGCAGCAACCCTTCTTGCTCCAATCTTCTTTCGAAAAACTTCACCAGTTACAACCCGAAATATCCACGACAGAGAGAGAGAGAGAGACACTAATTATGACATGAAATACAGTGCAGTTATGGACACCACGTGCCTATTTTATGGACGCACTACTGGAAGAACGTCTCCCCTGATTGATCATTTCCCGATTTCAGTCTGTTGTCAATAACCGTACATCGTCGGTACGTTTCTTCTACCTGTCTGTCAGTAAATTTGGCATCAGACAGCCAGTGACGGTGGCCGGTATTATGGACGGTAAATTAATCTCCGCAGGCCGACACGGCTGAATCAAGATGGCGTTAGCCGGCGGACGCGATGAACTACTGGCGCAGTTGCAGCTGCCGACGCGGCCGGTGCCGTGCCCCATTATCCGCTGCTCCGCCTGGCGTAATAACAATAATTGAGGCAGTCTGCAAGCCGGCCTAAATAAATCATACGTACACTCATCCCCTCGGATTACGCGTTTTCAATTTGGGATAATTAAACGTTATTAATTAAAGCGATGGCTCTCGCTGTTTGTCATTCGGGCGCAAGTGATACGAAGGGAAAAAGCCACCCGTTGGCGAACTCACAAAACACCCGGCCGAGTGGAAAAGCCGGCAATTTTAGAAGGTCTGGCGGGCTGAATCCGAGTGTCGGGATCCAGTGCCGAATATCAGATTTCGTCTCGCAGTGGCGGCGCTTTTGACGCATCTGTCAATAAAAACTACCTGTCGGTCGGAACCATGGAAGACTGAGAAAGAGGAAATGGGAAGACGTCTATAACCCTTCATTTCCAACCGACCGTTAAAAGCAGAAAATTATTTTGGACCCTTGACAGTAATCAAACTTTCTCAGTTTTACGATAAATCTGAAGCATAGAATTAAAATTTGTGATGCGACCAGGAATCGAACCCGGATCTCCATGCTTACTAAACAGATGTTTTACTACCTTTTTTTCCCCTATGGTTAGTTCTGTTCATTGCGGACGCTGATCGTGTTTGTTCGTTTGTGTTCGTTGTGTTCTTGGCTCAGCTTTTTCTTTATTGCAGAGGGCGTTGTGCCCTCTGACCGGGCGCGCTGAGCCACGGCGCCCGGCACCACTAGACCACCACATCACTAGCGATTTAGGTGCCTCGGAATAGTCTAAGCACGATTTCCCTCACGTCAGAAACTTTAATTCAGCTTCTGTGTTCCATTGCCACTACTGCCAAGGCTCTCCATGCAGCGTAATAGCACCTCGGCAATGTACATATTGGAACATTCCTGTTTAAGGTGCTATAAATATCAATGTAAATACAAATATCTAATCCCCGAGACGGATTTTCGTCTCGAATATGTCAGAGACATTAATGATAAATGTGAAGCACTGTATTAAAATTTGTGATGCGACCGGGAAACAAACCCAGACCTCCATGCTTACTAGGCAGGTTCTTAAGGTGCCTCGGAAAAGACGTCAGGGAAATCGTGCTTAGACTATTCCGAGGAGCATTAATCGCTAGTGATGCGGTGGTCTAGCGGTAAGACGTCTGCCTAGTAAGCATGGAGGTCTGGGTTTGTTTCCCGGTCGCATCACAAATTTTAATTCCATGCTTCAGATTTATCATTAATGTCTTTGACATATTCGAGACGAAAATCCATCTCAGGGATTGTATATTTGTATTTACATTGATATTTCTCGGGTTTATTAGCCAAATTGTAGTTTCGCGTGGGTACATTGTATAAAATTCTGAATAAGAGTAGTAGGCGAGAAGATCACTGGACATGATTACTGATGAGCGTTCATTTTTGTTTCTTGTTCGATGTAAAAATGAATTACGCTCATTGTAAGTCTAGTTTGCTTTGTCTGGCCAGTGTCGTCCTTTCCTTTTGTATAATCTGTGTCATTAGCTGACATTCAAGAAGACTGAACAGTCAGTAATCATCAAATTTGAAAATAGGATGTTTTCAATTTTGAATACAACTTCTGGCAGTGAAGTCCTGCAACATTAACGTAGATGAACTATGAACTACAATTAACCTTACTTTCCTTCAAAAATGTTTGTTCAAATGTCTATAAATCTATCGGACCAAACTGCGTGGTCATCAGTCCGTAACTTACAACTACTTAAACTAAGATGAACTAAGCTAAGGACAACACAAACACCCATGCCCCAGGGAGGACTCGAGCGGCGAGCAACCGCGCGCTTTACCCGCAGCGAGGCGACTTAGACCGCTCGTCTACTCCACTGCGGCTACTTTCCTTCGAAATAGTCATCTTCGATAATTATACAGAGATTAGCTCTGCGATCCATGTCTTCTAAACATTGCACGAAGTCTTCCTTAGGGATGCTATTCAAAAGCCTAGTCATGTTTCGTTGATGTTAGGAATACCGTCAAATATCTTTCGTTTCAAAGAGAGTATGAGTCGACGAAATAGGAGGAAGTCTCGAGAATTGAAACCCGGTGAGAATGGTGGATTTTCAAGTTACACCAACTCCTTTTTTGCCAGGAACTCGTTGACGACATTGTCTGTGTGTGGTAGATCGTTGTCGTGCAACTTGAAGATCCACTATACAGTATACTCACCCGAGATCAATCCTCCAGACTTGTTCCTATTCCCTCGACTCAAACTCGCTTCGAAAGGAACGAGATCTGATGATATTCCTGACATACAACGAAACGTGAGGCGGCTTTTGAACACCATCCCAAGGGAAGGCTTAGTGCAAAGTTTTCTGGACATATATGTCAGAGGGCAGCGGTGTAGTGTTACGGGAGGAACAGTGAGATAATTGTATTTTATAACTCATGTACGTTAATGTTACAGGACTATTCACCGAACTTTATTGGCAAAGGTTGTACTTTGCGCAGTTATGAATTGTGCACGATTAAGTAAGCTATCTGGAAATAAATACGCGAACGTGTATTGTAATTTGCGGAAGAAAATAAAGTTAATGCGGAATTACAGTAACTTGACATATTACCACATTTATCGATACATAAATAACCAAGTCATAATTTCATCTTAACAGTGGTGGAATTACTACCGAAAATGCATTTCAATTATAACTGAAGAGAAAGTGTGGTGGTGTGTAGCGCTATTACCTTTGGAGGATAGTGTTGGTGTATTACCATTGGGAAAGACTTTGTTGAACAATTATTGCTACATTACATGTTTTGAAGAATGGAATACCGATATTGTAGAACCATGTGTACCAGAATTCAGTCCATTTATAAGATTTTAAGACTATAATTACAGTTGTCTACGCAGTATAATTCAAAGAAATAACAGTGTTTGAAGTTACGCGAATTGACGCTTAGAAACATATAAACATGATTCATGTTACTTGAATATTATATCGGATTTTATGGAGAACATTATACTAAATCCATTCGCTACTCTTCAAATCAAATGTTCAAATGTTTGTAGAGCTTGTGGGACTTAACTACGGGGTCATCAGTCCCTAAACTTACAAACTGCTTATGAACTAGCTATTACTAAGGACGGAACAAATATCCATGCCCGACGGAGGATTCGAACCCCCGACCGTAGTGGTCGTACAGACCGTGACTGGCGCACCGCAGTCCGCTTGGCCACCGCGGCCGGCTCGCTACTATTAATTCCATAAACTATTGAAATGACGAGAGTATAGCTAATAAAAATTTAGTGTTTACGGCCATCGGGAATATTTTTTGCTGTGTTACCCGTCATCGTCGCCCTTTTACCGGTCAGAAGTAAAACTAGTCAGTCTGCGGTGAAGTACCAGTAGGCTATAATTTGTGCGTAGTGCTGGGAGGGGCGTGGAAGGTCACAAAATTGAAGTCAATATCCGCCATCTTAGTTGACCCAAAACATTAGTAGACTATAGTTTCCGATTGATTTTGGTTCTCAATTTATTACGCGTGTACATAAAACCTGTTTTAAGTTTTAAATATTACAATGCTTCTATAAGTATCATATAATCACAAAGGCAGCTTCGAAATATTTCTTGGCTCAAATGCGTATTTAATCCAGTGAAGCGACATATTTAGCTCCTTTACTCCTTCAATATTTAGCTGGCAAATTCGAAGGCTGGGTACGATATTTCTTGTCATGCAGCTCCTGCAGGAGCCATTATCTGACATGCTCGCTTCCATGTGCGTGAGGCCAAGAGATCCTCTGTAGAAGATAAGTCTGGCGCCAGCTATCGCTCATTTAGCATTACCCAGGGTGCACGTGTGGAGTTCTACCACGGACGCGAGCTAGATTAGACCCTGCTGCTCGTTTCAGATCCAACTGGAGCTGTACAGACCAGGTTCTAAGTCTAACCACTTCTACTGAAGCAGGTTTTCAAAAAAAAAAAAAAAAAAAAAAAAAAAAAAAAAAAAAAAAAAAAAAAAAAAAAAAAAGACTGTGGTAGCTTTCATAGATCTAATAGCTGCCTATGGCAGGAAGGATACAGGGTAATGACATAAGGAAAAAGAGGAAACTGAATAATGGACTGCCTCAAGGATCAGTGTTAGCACCGATGCTCTTTAATCTCTACATCTCTGACCTGCCTGAAACCATTTCAAGGAAGTTCAGCTGTACAGATGATATGGCTCTAGCTATCCAAAGCAAGCAGTTTGGAGAAACAGAACATCCTCACAACTGACCTAGACAAAATGCATAAGTATTTCACCGAATGGAGTGTAATACCAAATCTTACCAAGACTAAGGTCAGCTGTGTTCATTTGAAGAACAGAATGGACAGATATGAGTTGAAGGTCCGTATGAGTAACAGTCAACTGCGATATCAGTCACATCTAATGTACCTGGGGGTTACTCTAGATAGGACCTTATTCTTCAAAAGACTCTTGGAAAATGTATCCAATAAAATAAGCTCACGGAACAACCTTATTCAGAGGTTCTGTAGCACTAACTGGGGAGCATCAGCAGACACACTAAGTACTTCTGCACTTGAATTAGTGTAGTCTGCATCCAAGTACTGTGCACCAATATGGTTAAACAGCAAGCATGGAAAGAAGGTGGACACAAAGCTCAAAGTTGCTTTGAGAACCATAACTGAATGCATAAAGACTACCCCACTATATTGGTTTCCAACACTTAGTCATATAGCTCTGCCCTCCATCTACATGTACATGGGATACTCTGCAAATCAGAGGGTTCAACGAATCACCTTATACTATTTACCTCTCATTCAATTCTCGAATAGCGTGCGGAAAGGAAGAACGCCTGAATCTCTCCGTTCGAGCTCTGATTTCTCGTATTTTATTCTAATGATCATATCATCATTTCTACCTATGTAAGTGGGAGTCAACAATATATTTTCGCATTCGGAGGAGAATGTTGGCGATTGGGGTTTCGTAAGTAGCCCACGCCGCAGCGATAAGCGCCGTTGTTGCAATGTTTCCCAACCCGGATCCTGTATCATTTCCATAAAGCTGTCTCCCCTGTATCATGACAATATAACGAGCTACCCTTCTTTGGACTCTTTCGATATCCTCCGTCAAACCCACATGTTAAGGATCCCACAATGGGCAGCAATACTCCAAAAAAGGACGGACAAGCGTAGTGTATGCTGTTTCTTTACTAGTTCTGTTGCATATTTTAAGGGTTCTGTCAATGAAACGCAGTCTCTTGTTAGCCTTTCACGACGTTATCTACGTGTTCTTTCCAGTTTAAGTCTGAAGTAATATTAATTCCCAGGTATTTCGTGGAGTTTACGACCTTCACTTTTGATTGATTTATCTTGTAAACAAAGTTTAACGGATTTCTTATCGTACTCATGTGGACGACTTCACACTTCTTATTATTTTAAGTCAATGCGAAGTTTTACACCATAGTGATATCTTATTCAGATAGTTCTGCAGTTGGTTTTGATCTTTAGATGATTTTACTAGACGGTAAATGACGGCGTCATCTGCAAACAACTTTAGAGAGGTACTTAGATTTTCACTCAAATCGTTTATGTAAATAAGGAACAGCAGAGGACCAATAACACTACCCTGTGGAACGCCCGATATGCTCTCTGTTTTAGTCGATGCTTTACCATCGATTACTGGAAACTGTGTCCTCTCTGACAGGAAATCCCCTATCCAACGACGAGAGGTAGCTCTGATGAAAGAATATACAAAAATAATGAATAATCCCCTATTCCTATCCATGAAGACCTCCCAGCTTTGGAAAGAACACGACTCCGCTCTAGAAACCACCCCCCCCCCCCTCTAAGACTGGCCCAGCAACTGTCAGCTGTCAACTTCAGCATTGTTAATTATATGGCACGACAGCTGGACTGATAGTGCCTCCCCTGACAACCGTGAACTGATCTGACCATCAGAGAAACCTAAGGGCTTTGAACTTCCACAACAGATATGGAAAACCCTAAACACAATCAGAACAGGACATGAACTATGTGCACACAACCTACGCAAGTGGGGAAAGCTTCCCAACCATATCTGTGACTGTGGGACACCAAATCAAACGATACAGCACATCGCCGATGACTGTGAGTTAAGAGCCTAACAGTGTAGTCGAGCTGACTTCTTCAACGCCACACCGCCTTGCCTCGAATCTTCACTTATGTATTTTATAGTATATTTTAACATATAATTTCATAATGTAAAGATGTAAACCATGTGTGTAGCGCCATACGCTAAATAAAAAAGTAAATGGGTTCTTTAATGTAACTATATCTGAAATGAAAAGGATTTAGCTCCTAGTACTTTGATTGTTTACACTAAGGATGTTCAATCTTTCCGATTACCTGGGTCACAGTAGAAGGCGAGGATTGTTGGGCTTCCACAATACTTAGCAGATAAAGAAAATACGTTTATGTTCACAAATGCAATTTAGAATTTATTGATTTATGAATCTTTATCGTAAAAAGCAAGATGAAATTATTTAGATACATGAGATACCTTTGTTGTAGTTGTGGTTTTCATTCAGTAGACTAGTTAGATGCAGATCTCAACACTACTTTATCCTGAATAAGCCCCTGCATGTACTCATAAAAACGTCAACTTACATCAGTTTTTATCTGCTGACTATATTCAACTCTTGGTCTCCCGCTGCGATTTTTACCCCAATACAAAATTCAAGATTCTTTGATGTCTGAAGCTATATCGTAAGAATCGATTCCTTCTTTTAGGCAATTCTTTTCAGAACTTCCTGATAAGTTACGCGATCTAATCAAGGAATCTTGAGCATTCGCCTGTAGCACAACATTCCTTGTTTGCAATATCAATAGTCCAAGTTTCACTCCTGTACCAGGCAACACTGCAAACAAATGCTTTCAGAAATCACATCCTTACATTTAATTTAATAATCGATGTTAAATATCTCTATTTCAAAAACGCGATCCTTCCCGTTGCCATTCTGCACTTTATTTCCTCTCTACTGCGACTATCATATGTTATTTTACTGCCCAAGTAACAAAACTCATCTACCACCTTTATTGCTTTGTTACCTAATCTAATTCCTTCTGCATCACCTGATTTTCGGAGACTTTAAGAATTTTATAGATAAAAAATTACAAATAATAGATAGTGCTGTGCTGTGGTGGCACATTTTCACGGCATACCATTCATTTGCTTAGGTAGAAAAGGGGCATAGTGTTTTGTTTTGTTTTTGTGAAGGCTCATTACAGAGATATACATGTTCAAATGTGGTTCTTATTTGTAGCAATGCATACGGTATCACAATTGTGTTATAACAGAATTCCGTAACTGTTACATAACAAATATCAGTAAACATAGCAATCCACATGAGATTCCTATCTTCTACCAACTTGTACCGATCAGAAGTACGCTGAAGTAGGCCTTTATCGCAATTTTATATAAATAACACAGAATTGTATTTCCATGACTTAATTTTATTGCGTTGTTGTTGTGGTCTTCAGTCCGGAGTGTGGTTTGATGCAGCTCTCCACAATACCATATTCTGAGCAAGCCTC
Organism: Locusta migratoria; assembly: GCA_026315105.1. Taxonomy (NCBI): domain Eukaryota; kingdom Metazoa; phylum Arthropoda; class Insecta; order Orthoptera; family Acrididae; genus Locusta; species Locusta migratoria. The sequence goes on along the minus strand of CM048748.1, from coordinate 380,273,547 downwards.
TTCAACTCCACATAAGAACGACAACCTACATCTGCCTGAATCTGCTTACTGTATCCATCTCCTGGTCTTCCTCTGCGGTTTTTACCCCACACACTTCCCTCCAACGCTAAATTCACCATTCCTTGATGTCTAAGAATGTGTCCTACCAACGATTCCTTCTTTTAGTCAAGATATGCCAGAAATTGCTTTTCTTCCCAATTCTGTTCAGTACCTCCTCATTAGTTATGCGATCCACCGACCTAATCTTCAGCATTCTTCTTCAGCACCACATTCCAAAATCCTCTATCCTCTCCTATCCGCAATGCTTATCGTCCATGTTTCACTCCCATACAAAGCAACACTCCACACAAATGCCTTCAGAAAGGACAACCTTATGCTTAAATCAATATTCGATGTTAACAAATTTTTCTTTTTCAAAAACGATTTTCTTCCCATTGTCATTCTGCATTTTATATCCTCTGTACTGCGGCCATCATTTGTTATTTTACTGCCGAAGTAACAAAACTGATCCACCTCCTTTATTGTTTCGTTACCTAATTTAATTCCTTCAGCATCAGATGATTTTCTTAGACTGATCTCCATTACCCTAGTTTTGGTCTTGGTAATATTCATCTTATATGCACCTTTCAGCACACTGTCCATTCCGTTCAATTTCTCTTCCGGGTCTTTTGCTATTTCTGACAGAATTACTACATCGTCAGCAAAACGCAATGTTTTTAATTCATCATCCTGAACCTTAATTCCTTCTCCAAATTTCTCCTTGCTCGTCTTTATAGCTTGCTCAATGTACAAATTGAATAACATTGGAGAAAGGCTACAACCCTGTTTTACTCCCTTCCCAACCACTGCATCCCTTTCATACCCTACAACTCTGACAACCGCTGCCTGGTTTTTGTAAAAGTTGTAAATAATCCCATATTTTACTCCTGCTTGCTTCAGAACTTGAAAGAGTTTATTCCAATCAACATTGTCAAAAGCGTTCTCAAAATCTACAAAAGCTAGATATGTAGGTTTGCCTTTTCTTAATCTATCTTATAGGAGAAGCCGTAAAGTCAGTATTGCCTCCCGTATTCTTACAGTTCTCCTGAACCTAAACTGATCTTCCCTGCGTTCGGCTTTTACCAGCTTTTCCACCCTTCTGTAAATAATTCGTGTTAATATTTTGCAACTATGACTTAGTAAACTGATGGTTCTGCAGTTTTCACACCTGTCTGCGCCTGCTTTCTTTGGAATGGGGATTATTACATTTTTCTTAAAGTTTGAGGGTACTCCGCCTGGCTCATACATCGTACACACCAGGTGAAACAGTTTTGTCATGGCTGGTTCTCCCAAAGACTTCAGTAGCTCTGAGGGAATATCATCTACTGCAGGGGCCTTGTTTCGACTTAGGTCTTTCATTGCTCTGTCAAATTCATCTCTCAGTATAGTATCTCCTACTACTTCTACTTCCTCTCCCCTTTCTAAAATATTGCCGCAAAGTTCATTTCCTTCGTAAAGCCTCTCTATAATACTCTTTCCACCTTTCAGCTTCCCATCTTTGTATAGTTCTCTAAATTTCTAGTTTCGCAGTTGCAACTGAAGTCGCAACTGAATGTCGCATTATCATTTTTGACAAGTCGGTCGGAATACACAATAGGCATGAACGGATCAGCCAGGATGCGTATGTACGTTTCCTGCGAACCCACATGGATAATGGAGTCATGAGGTTGTCTCCATACTAGTACCCTTCCATCCGTTCGATACAATAGGACACGAGACTCGTCAGACTAAGCAATATGTTGCCTTTTATCAACAGTCCAATGTCGGTGTTGACGGGCCAAGGCGAGGCGTAATGATCTGTGTCGTTCAGTCAGCAGGGATACACGAGTGGGCCTTTGATTCATAAACCCCGTATCAACGAGGTTTCTTTGAATGGTTCGTACGCTGACACATGTTGATGGCCCAGCATTGAAATCAGCAGCAATTTGCTGAAGGACTGCACTTGTGTCGCGCTGAACGATTATCTCCAGTCGTCGTTGGTGCAGTTCCTGCAGGATCTGTTTCCGCAGCGATGTCGAAGATTTTAAGTTCTACCGGATTGCCGATTTTCACGGTACACTCGCGAAATGATCGTACGACAAGATCCCAACATCATGGCTACCTCGTAGATGCTGTTACCATTTCTCGTATGCCGTTCAAACTCACTGCAGCAGCAGTAACTTATCTAACGCTTCCGCTAGACACCTTTTCTAATATACAGAGCGGTCCATCGACGAGCCCAGGCCAAATATCTCACGAACAAAGCATCAAACTAAAAAACTACAAAGAACAAAACTTTTGTAACTTGAAGGGACAAAACAGATGACGCTACCCTTGGCCCGCTACATGGCGCTGCCATAGATCAAACGGATATCATTTATTACATATTCGTCTAGTACGTAAATAAATATGAATGTTTCATTTGCAACACTTTTGTCGCTTTGTGATAGATAACGCTGTAATATTCACAAACATATTGCGCACTAATTTAGACGAACAGCGGGTAACAGGTTTTTTTTTTTTTTTTTTTTTTTTTTTTTTTGAAACACAGAACGTAGGTACGTTTGAACTTTATTTCGGTTGTTCCAATATGATACATGTACTTTTTGTGAAATTACCATACATTATGAGATCGCATATTGTTACTGCGTGATTATAATTTCCTCAGGACTTCAATAAAAGCTCAAAATGATGTCTTTCAACTTCAATACATTTGGCAATACGTGTAACGAAATTCCTCTCAACAGCGAGCATGTTTTCAGTCGTTGTCAGTGAATCACAGTAGCAAATATTCTTCAATTTTCCCGATAGAAAGAAATCCGAGGATGCAAGATCCGTTGAAGGTGCGGGCCATGGTATGGTGCTTGTACGACCAATCCACCTGTCATTAAATATTCCATTTAAGACCGCTTCAACTGCACGTGAGCCTTGTGCCGGACATCCATTGTATGAAAGTACATAGCCATTCTCTCATGCAGTGGAAATGACTTTCTTGGCCGGGAGATCCCTGACGGGATTGTTCGGTCGCCTGAGTGCAAGTCTCTCTATTTGACGCCGCGTGGGCTACTTACGTGCCAATGATGATGATGAGGACAACACACAACACCCAGTCCCCTGCCGAGAATCGAATCCGGGTCTCCTGCGTAGTAGTCAGCGACGCTGCCACTGAGCTACGGAGGCAGACAGTGAAACATCTTGTAGTAAAATCGGTAGAACGTTACGTAAGAAATGAGCATACATTGCACCATTTAGATTGCCATCGACAAAATAGGGGCCAATTATCCTTCCTCCCATAATGCCGCACCATACATCAACTCCCCAAGGTCGCTGATGTTCCACTTGTCGCAGCCGTCGTCGATTTTCTGTTGCCCAATAGTGTATATTATGCCGGTTTACGTTACCTCTGTTTGTGAATGACGCTTCGTCATTTAACAGAATGCGTGAGAAAATTCTGTAATAGTCCCACAATTTATTTTGTGCCAGTAGAAAAACTGTACACGACGTTGAAAGTCTTCGCCATGCAAATCCTAGTTGCATAGAAATATGGTACGGGTGAAATTTATGTTGATGTGGAATTTTCAACACCGACGTTTTTGAGATTCCCCATTCTCGCTCAGTTTGTCTGCTACTGTTGTGCGGATTAGCCGCAACTGCAGCTAAAACACTTACTTGTGCATCATCATTCGTTGCAGGTCGTGGTTGACGTTTCACTTGTGGCTGAACACTTCCTGTCGGCCGCGGTGGCCGAGGGGACTGCGGCGCGCCAGTCACGGGCTGCATGGCCGCTACGGTCAGGGATTCGAATCCCCCCCCTCGGGCATGGATATTTGTGTCGTATTTAGTATAAGCTAGTTCATAAGTAATTTGTAAGTTTTGGAACTGATGACCCCGCAGTTAAGTCCCTTAAGCTTCACAAACATTTGAACACTTCTTGTGTCTTTAAATAACGAAACTATCCGACCAAAAGTCGGGACACACAGATAATGTCTTCCAGGGTAACGATCAACATACATAGCACAGGCCATTTTGATTACTATAGCCATGCATAAATACCATATCGACCTTTTCTACAATTGGTAAATAGTCCATTTTAACTGAAGTAATGTATTACGAAGCAAGTAACGTCGGCACTGGCGAAATGTTAGGCGATACCACGTAGCCGCGGTGGAGTAGCCGAGCGGTCTAAAGCGTCTCGCTGCGGAGCGCGCGGTTGCTCGCCGTCGGAGGGTCGAGTCCTCCCTGGAGCGTGTGTGTGTGTGTGTGTGTGTGTGTGTGTGTGTGTGTGTGTGTGTGTGTGTGTGTGTGTGTGTGGTCCTTAAGTTAGATTACCTTAGTTTAAGTAGTTTGTAAGCTACGGATACATTTGTGACTATTACAGCGACATCTGTCACAAAGCGAAAAACGTGTTGCGAATAAAACATCCATATTTATTTACGTACTGGACAAATGTGTTATAAACATTTGGGTACTTATTTTAAAAAAATGTAGATGATATCTGTTTGACCTATGGCAGCGCCATCTAGCGGGCCAGCCATAGCACCATCTGTTTTTCCCCTTCAACCTAGAAAAGTCTTGTTGTGTGTTATTTTTTCGATTGATACTTATTTAGTGAGATATTTGGCCCGGTCACTATCGATGGAACACCCTGTATAGGCGTTGTCGACCACAGGGCTTTCCTCCGCCGGCCGCGGTGGCCGAGGGGACTGAGGCGTTCCAGTCACGGTCTGCACGGCCACTACGGTCGGGGGTTCGAATCCCCGCTCGGGCATGGATATTTGTGCCGTTCTTAGTATTAGCTAGTTCATAAGTAGTTTGTAAGTTTAGGGACTGATGAACCCGTAGTTAAGTCCCATACGCTATACAAACATTAAAGTGGAAACGAAGGCGGCGTCCCCTGGTGCCACCCAGCTCGCCTTCCTCGGGGAGGCGGCCATTCACACAGGGGGCGTGGCTCTGCTCTGCGATGGCGCTGCCCAGGCAGCCCGTCTAAATTTGTCTCCTGCCGCAGATATGTGGGTGTTGCGCGACGCGCTACGGCCGGTCGATGGGGCAGTGTCGATGCCGCAGTCTCTCTGGGTTCCGTCGCGACAAGGATTCCGAAACGTGGACACGTAGACCGGCTTGCAAAACACGCAAATCAACACCCACCAACGCCTTGCTCGTGGAAGCGTCTGAAATGCCGTTAACTATACGTCGACAGATGCTGTCCGATATTTTCCTCCTCAGCCGAGCGTCAATATGTGATAGTGCCTCTCTCAAAACGGTACACCAATTTTGGAACATAACAGAAATGCATCACAGAAGAGGCATGACCCGAGTTCCTTTACTGGTTCGCAGCTACGAGAAATGGAGACATCTCTTCCCACTAATCATACAGGACACCAAACTTCCTTGTTTCCGTTATTCTTATCATCTGTTTTTCAACCCAGTCCCGGTGACACATTTGCCATCAGACTACACAACGGGGACCAACATCACTATCGACGTGGAACAGTTTCTTCTCCGCAACTGGCCACAGCATTCTCACATCTATACTGACGGCTCTAAAACTGAAGCAGGGGTGGGATACGCCTTCTTTTGCCCCTCTAACGGCACCTACCAAATGTTTGCGCTTCCGCCTGCGTCATCTATTTACACGGCAGAGTTACTAGCCATCAGGGAGGCCATTTATTACGGCGCACGAACATTTAACTCTATATTGATCCTCACGGACTCTCAAAGCGTGCTGAAAAAATTACAACATCCGACGTTTGACAAACGAACGAATAGATATATATTGGACGTCTTGGAGGCCATAACAAATGCACAGTCAGTGGGCATAGACATCCACTTACTTTGGATTAAAGGACATCGAGGTATACCCCATAACGAAACAGTAGACCGCCTTGCCAAGAGAAGTATTACGGAAGGACAACAACACCCCACGCCGATTCCATATACAGACTTACGAACGACGATTCGGAAAGCTGCCTATCGCACTTGGGACCACGAATGGCACCTCTCTCATGTGTTTAAGGGAGAACACCTGGCAGCTATACAACCAAATGTCTCCTCACGACCGTGGTTTTCATCGATGACGCTTAGTAGACGTCATGCAACGTCTATCATTCGGATGAGACTGGGGCATGGATGTTACCCTGCCCACCTACACCGTTTGAAAATCATCGCTTCTCGGCATTGCGACAAAGATGTAACGGCAGTGGCGGATCTCAACCACATCATACTGGCATGCACCAAGTACACGGCCGCACAAAGTGTATTCTACCGAACGCTGGTCGCGAGGGGTTACCCCCTCCCCACAAGTGTCACTGTCCTCCTTCATGGATTCGACAAGCTTAAGTACACTTTACTGAAGGACTACCTCAAAGTCACTGGCATACAGCTCTAATTTTAGAGCTAGTGTGTTTACCTTGAACATGCACAGCGGGAAACTGCATAAGTGATTTTATATTATATTTTGACTTTTATTTGTCTTTGCACCTCTCATTTGGTCCTATGCTTTCTGCACTTTTATTGTATTACAAATATCTGTCGTACTGTTAAATATGTATTGTTTAATGTCTTTACATGTTATTTCTCTACTTTTATTCTAAGGCTATATGATGTGAAATACTTATTAATATTGTGCTGTACATTGTAAGAATCTCAATTCTATTGTAATGTTGTCAATGTAATAACCGCTGGCTGTATGGTCACTGTCACCAAAAGCCATAATAAAGAATTATATAAAAAAAAAAAAAAAAAACAAAAAAAAAAACAAAAAAAAAAAAACACGCAAACGTGTGGGGCATGGCGACGCAGGGAGTGTCACGTACCGCATCGGCACTTTCCGAAAGTACTCCCTATGGCGAGACGTTTCTTGTTGCATTGTGATGTGCCTCTGTTGCTTCCATCTGGTGGTGTGCTACTTTTCCAACATTACAAGATCTTCGGAAAGGACTGCATTTCTTTTTTTTCCTTTTTTTGCGGGAAAGGGGAGATAGAGGTGGGGAATGACTATTAAGGTCATAAGCGTCGATGTCGGAACTTATTATAGGGAAGAACTAAGCCGGTGCAAAGCCGAAAGAGACACAATAGAGTCGGTATAAGTCAGAAAAGGTACACGTAATGTAAACGCCATCCCTAAAAACCATTGCAAACTTTACAATTTTAGCTGTCCTGACCGCACACTTTATAGTCATTAACACTACATTGGTAGGGAAAAACAGTATCTAATTTAAAGGGGACGGAAGATGTGTTTAAAATCAATTCTCCGCTGTGAAAGGCACAACTTCTATTTTCAGCTATTGTAAATGCTGACCACGCGGAGTGGACGCGTCCTCTAAGGCGTAATGCTAGGGACTAGGCAACCGTTTCAGCTGCAGGTTCGAGTCCTCTCTCGAGCAAAGGTGCGTCTTTTGTCATAAGTATAAGTTAGTTTAAGCCGTTTGTAAGTCTAGGTAATGATAACCTTAACAGTTTGCCTCAATAGGTTTAAAAACATATGATTTTTTGTAGTGGCTGAGTATGAATGCAGTCGTATTCGGTTCGACCCTGACACTACATGGAACGATATTTCTTTAACAGAGGTGTACAAAGCCCAATTCGTTTATGTTGTTCGGCCATTACGGCTGTATTTGGTCAGCATATGAAGATCCTGTAAAGTCAGTATATTTATTTCCTTAATATATTACGTATAACATATAAATTTGTAAATTTTGCGATTTTTCACACTAACGGTTCGCAATTACGAAATTTATATAAATTAATGTAAGACATATATTATAATACTAGCTTATATACCCGTGCTTCGCAACGGTTGTTAAAGAAGAGCCTGTGCGTATCACAGCTTTTTAGGGTTCCGGACCTCAGTCAGTTTTAAACATAAATGAAACGTGCAGGTTCAAATGTTTGTATAGATTATGGGACTTAACTACGGGGTCATCAGTCCCTAAACTTACAAACTACTTATGAACTAGTTAACACTAAGGACGGCACAAATATCCATGCCCGGGGGGGGGGGATTCGAACCCCCGACCGTAGTGGCCGTGCAGACCGTGACTGGAGCGCCTCATTCCCCTCGGCCACCGCGGCCGACACACGTGCAGGAAGAAGCAAAGAAATGTCGTTCAGTATGTAGTACATAAAGTAAAATCAGTAACACTGTGTTCAATGTTTGTTGGTTTTCTTAGCGATAAGATTGCGTCGCTTAATACTGTCACAGATGTACGGTTCCTTGCTGTACTACGCCGTACTTAATACGCAGCAGCGACGTCCATTACATCTTTGGTGCACTAAAGCGCCTCTCTAGTCTCAATTTACTCGCCAAACCCCAGAAAGCTCATGTAGTACTTTTGGAGATAGACGCCGATGGCTTTTAGACAAATGTTTAAATTAAATCTTTATTTTTTCTGACCCGATTTTGTTGAAATAAAGCGTGTATCCAACCGCACGATATGCTCAAGTTACGGCTGAAAATCCTATGGAAATTCGTCAAGTAGTTTTGGATATCAAAAAATATTTAAATGTTTGTAAATCTATCGGACCAAACTGCGTGGTCTTCTGTCCGTAGTTTACAAACTACTTAAACTAAGGTAACTAACATCAGGACAACACATACGCACACCCATGCCCCAGGGAGGACTCGAACCTCCGACGGCGAGCAACCGCGCGCTCCGCAGTGAGGCGCCTTAGACCGCTCGGCTACTCCACCGCGGCAGTTTTGGATAAAAACGTGTTCAAAGAGCATACAGACATGGCGGTCGTAGATACAAAACATTAAATTACGATAGATCTGTTTTTCCGTGATCCTAGTTTTATGAAACGAAGTTGTATCACTTAAGTCAGTAAAGTTGTTTAGGAGATTAGAGATTTGTAAGAGCTGCTTCGCAACGGATATCAAAGAAAGGATACCATCACTTGTTGTAGAGAACCACACCATAGTTATGAGTATGGAAAAAAAGGCAGCATTGCCTTGTATTAGTTCCGTTTTCCAGGCGTTTCTAAATAGAAAGGAGTCAATATTTAATAAATACGCAGGGAAATCAGAAAGGAAACTACATGAATTCGATTTTCCTCACAAAGAATTCTTATTAAATGAAAACATCAATAGACACGAAGGAACGTCGTCACTTCCAAAAATGCAAATTATGCCCCTCGAAAGATGCAGTTCTTTTCTTTACATAACATTGCAAAGCATACGGGATACAGCCAGGAAAAAAATGTTTCCTACCTGGGTTAAATTTTACTTGTAATGGCAGCGGTTTAGTTTGCTATCGTTGGCAACGAACTACTCGCTTCAGGAGGATGATTAATTTACTTAACGGAACAGCAAAAATTATTTATTTTATGGTGAAAATAAAAAAGTATTCCCCTCATTCTACGAGACTGACTTTTGAATAAGCATTCAACGGCCGTTGCCAACATCATGACTCAACGCCGCTGCCGTAAGTAAAATTGTACACCTTCTTCTTGTGCATTGCACCATAGTTTTGAGAATGAAAAAAAAAGCAGCAGCGCCATAGTTAGTTATTTGGTGCACTATGTATCTTACATCGTCTCACTATATCCTTTCCTGTACTATGGCGTTTTCGAGGCATTACCAATCAGAACGCACTCAAGATGCAATGAGGATACGCCAAAATCGGAAAGGTAACTACATAAATTCGATTTACCTTACAAAGAATTCTTATGTAAATTAGAACATCGATAGACCTGAAGGAATGTCGTTATGTTTTTAATTCAAATGTTCCCTGTCAAAAGAAGCAAAGAAATGTCATTAAGCTGTGAATATACAAAGTGTAATCAGCAACTCGCTATTCAATGTTAGTTTGTATTTGCAGCTCTTAACTCAAAATACTTCTGTTACTGAGGGAATACGCACAACACTATCATGTATTGTTTCTTTGCAGCACTAGAAAACCAACAGCACCTTTGGTGGTTCGTTGCAGTTCTAAGGCATAACCATCGAAAAGAAATAATAATAATAATAATAATAATAATACCAATAATAATAGTAATAAAATACAGCAGCGCTAACTATTAGTTCTTTGATGCACTACATAACCAACAGGGCCTCTATTTGTTCTGTACTATACTACACCCTTTTCTAGGCATTCATTAACAGAATTGACTCGAGATGTAATAGGTACGCACAGAAATCAAAAAGGAAACTACATAAATTCGTGTTTCCTTGCAAAGAATTCTTAGGAAAATAAAACATAGACGTGAAGAAACATTGTTATATTTTAAATTCAAATGAAATCCGTGGAAAGAAGCATTATTTTTCTTTGCAAGGCATTGCGGGATACAGCTAGTAAAATTTTTTTTTTTTTTGGTGCCATACGTGGGTTAAATTTTACTTGCTGTGGCAGCTCTTTTATGTTAACGTTGGCATCGAGATATTCGCTTTAGGGGGATAATTAATTTTTCTGATCGGAACAACATTAATTATTTATTTCATTATCAACACAAAGAATTATTCTCCTCATGGTACGTGACTGATTTTTCAAAAAGAATTCAACGACCGTTGGCAACATCATTACACTACACCGCTGCCATATGGAAAATCGTAGCCCTCGTTTCAATGTATTACAACTCAGTTATGAAAAAAAAAAAAAAAACAGCACCGCCATCTATTATTTATTTGGTGTGTATACTATGTAAGTCCACCCCCATGAACCGCAGACATTGCCGAGGTGGGGTGGCTTGCGTACCTCAACGATGCAGATAGCCGTACCGTAGGTGCAACCACAGCGGAGGGGTATCTGTGGTTCAGTAGTTACAGGTGCAACAGTCTGGATGATTGACTGAGCTGGCCTTGTAACATCAGCTAATGTGGCTTTGCCATGCAGTTACTGCGAACAGCTAAAAGCAAGGGGAAACTACAGCCGTTACTTTCCCCGAGGACATGCAGCTCTACTGTATGAAAATATGATGATGGCATACTCTCGGGTAAAATATTCCTGAGGTAAAATAGTCCCCCATTCAGATCTCCGGGCGGGGACTACTCAGGAGGATGTTGTCATCAGGAAAGACAATACTGGCGTTCTACGGATCGGAGCGTGGATTGCTAGATCCATTAATCGGGTAGGAAAATTAGAAAATTTAAAAAGGGAAATGGATAGGTTGAAGTTAGATATAGTGGGGATTAGTGAAAATCGGTGGCAGGATGTACATGATTTCTGGTCAGGTGAGTACAGGATTATAAACACAAAATCAGTTGGGGGTATCACAGGAGTAGGTCTGATAATGAATAAGAAAATAGGAATGCGGGTAAACTACTATGAGCAGCACAGTGATCACATTATCGTTGTCAAGATAGATACGAAGCCAATACCGACAACAGTAGTACAGGTTTATATGCCAACTAGCTCTGCCGATGATGAGGAGATCGAAGAAATATATGAGGAGCTAAAGGAAATTATTCAGACAGTTAAGGGAGAGGAAAACTTAATTGGACTGGAATTCGGTAGTAGACAAGGAAGGGAAGGGAGGATAGTAGGTGAATATGGACTGGGCAGAAGGAATGAAAGAGGAATCACAAAAGAAGGTTGTATATGTGGAAGAGACCAGGAGACACCGGAAGGTATCAGATAGATTTTATAATGGTAAAACGTAGATTCCGGAACCAGGTGATAAACTGTAGGACATACCCAGGGGCAGATGTAGACTCTGACCATAACTTGTTAGTCATGAACTGTAGGCTGAAACTGAAAAAACTGCAGAAAGTTAGGAAAATAAGGAGATGGGACTTAGACAAATTGAAGGAACGTAAAGTTGTGGAGAAATTCAGAGGGAGATTTTGGCATCAATTGACAGAAACAGGAGGTAATAAAACAGTAGGAGAGGAATGGGTAGCATTGAGAGATGAAATAGTGAAGGCACCAGAGGACAAAATAGGTAGAAAGACAAGACCTACAAAAAATCCTTGGATATCACAGGAAATACTAAATTTAATTGATGAAAGGAGAAAATATAAAAATGCAGTAAATGAAACAGGCAAAACCGAGTACAGACGACTAAGAAATGAGATTGACAGGAAGTGCAAAATGGCTAAGCAGGAGTGGCTAGAAGCCAAATGCAAATCTCTAGAAGAATGTATAAGAAGGGGAAAAGTAGATACCGCCTATAGGAAAATAAAAGAGACATTTGGGGACAAGAAAAGCTACTCTACGAATATCAAGAACTCAGATTGGAAACCAGTTCTCAGCAAAGAAGGGAAAGCTGAAAGGTGGAAAGACTACATAGAGCAGCTCTACAAAGGAAATGAACTTAGAGACGATGTTGTAGCAAGGGAAGAGGAAGTAGATCAAGATGCAATAGGAGATACTATACTGAGAGATGAATTTGACAGAGCCTTGAAAGACCTAGGTCGGAACAAGGCCCCAGGAGTAGATGACATACCCTCAGAGCTACTAAAATCTCAGGGAAGGCCAGCCATGACAAAACTATTTGAACTGGTGTGTAGGATGTATGAGACAGGCGAAATACCTTCAGACTTTAAGAAAAATGTAATAATCCCCATTCCAAAGAAATCAGGCGCATGCAAGTGTGAAAATTACAGAACCATCAGTTTGATAAGTCATGGTTGCAAAATTTTAACACGAATTATCTACAGGAGAATGAAAAAGCTGGTAGATGATGACCTCGGGGAAGATCAGTTTGGATTCAGGAGGAACGTAGGAACCCGGGAGGCACTACTCACTTTACATCTTATCTTAGAAGATAGATTAAGGAAAGGCAAACCTACATTTTTAGCTTTTGTAGATTTGGAGAAAGCTTTTGACAATGTTGCCTGGAATACACTCTTTCAAATTCTGAAGTCAGCGGGGGTAAGATACAGGGAAAGGAGAGTTATTTACAACTTGTACAAAAGCCAGACCGCAGTTATTAGACTCGAAGGGCATGAAAGGGAAGCATCAGTTGGGAAGGGAGTAAGACAGGGTTGTAGTCTTTCTCCGATGCTATTCAATTTGTACATCGAGCAGGCCGTGAAGGAGAGCAAGGAAAAATTTGGAATAGGGATTAAAGTTCAGGGGGAAGAAATAAAAACATTGCGTTTTGCTGATGACATTGTAATTCTGTCAGAGACAGCAAACGACTTGGAAGAGCAGTTGAATGGAATGGGCAGTGTTTGAAGAGAGCGTATAAAATTAACATTAACAAGAGCAAAACAAAAATAATGGATTGCGGTCTTAGAAAATCAGGTGATGCTGAAGGAATTAGATTAGGTAACGAAACAATAAAGATGGTAGATGAGTTTTGTTACTTGGGTAGTAAAATAACATGCGATGGTCGCAGTACAGAGGACATAAAATGCATAATGGAAATGGTAAGAAAAGCATTTTTGAAAAAAGAGAAATTTGCTACCATCGAATATTAATTTAAGTGTAAGGAAGTCTTTTCTGAAGGCATTTGTTTGGAGTGTTGCTTTGTACGGCAGTGAAACATGGATGATAAGCAGTGCGGACAGGAAGAGAATAGAGGCTTTTGAAATGTGGTGCTACAGAAGAATGCTGAAGATTAGGTGGGTAGATCGCATAACTAATGAAGAGGTACTGAACAGAATTGGTGAGAAAAGTAATTTTTTGCACACCCTGACTAAAAGAAGGGATCGCTTGGTAGGACACATTCTTAGACATCGGGGAATTGTAAATTGAGCATTGGAGGGAAGTGTGTGGGGTGAAAATCGCAGAGGGAGACCAAGAGACGCGTACAGTAAGCAGATTCAAGTGGATGTGGGTTGTCGTTTTTATGAGGAGATGAAAAGGCTTGTTCGGGATAGAGTAGGGTGGAGAGCTGCATCAAAGCAGTCTCCGGACTGAAGACCATAACAACAAAAGTAAGTAACAGCGCCTCTATCGGATCATTGCTATACTACGCTGCAATTAAAGCCTAGTATACACCAGAAACTACAAATTACGATATATTTTCTTCCCATGATCCGATTTTGATAAAATGAAGCTTATATATTGCCCCAAGGTAATCTAAGTTGGCCGCGGCGGATTAGCCGACCATACTGGAGCGCCGTGTTGTGATGCGTGCGGCAGTACGTCGTCGGGGGTTCGAATCCCCCCTCGGGCATGGATGTTTGTGCTGTCTTTAGTATAAGGTAGTTGATAAGTAGTTTGTAAGTTTAGGGACTGGTGACCCCGTAGTAAAGTCCCATAAGCTCTACAAACATTTGAACATTTGAATGTCAGTTGACCTGTTCAACCTCATGAATGTTCGTATAGTACTCTTGGAGATTTGGTGCACTACACCAAACTTATAAGCATAGTAAACACATAAAATTTCATATTGCCGGCCGCGGTGGCTGTTGGGACTTAGGCGCTCCAGTCACGGTCTGCACGGCCACTACGGTCGGGGGTTCGAATCCCCCCTCGGGCATGGATATTTATTTGTGCCGTCCTTAGTATTAGTTAGTTCATAAGTAGTTTATAAGTTTAGGGACTGATGACCCCGTAGTTAAGTCCCTTAAGCTTAATATCTAAAAAAAAAAATCATATTAGAAATCATTCCTTACTCCTATCCGATTTTTATTAACTGAAGCCTGTGTTACTCTTCAAAGTATTCTTAATTTACCTGAGGGAACACATGAACGTTCTTGTAGTACTTTTGGAGATTTTCCTCAGCGAATGGAAATACTCTATGGCTGTTAAACAAATGTTTAAATTATGATATCTTTATTTTCTCTGATCCGATTTTAATTATTGATGCCTTTATGTAACCGCACGATAAGCTCAAGTTACGTGTGGAAATCCTATGAAAATTCGTTTAGTGGTTTTGGAGATAAACGTGTTCAAAGAGACAGACATGACGGTCGTAGATAAAAAAAATCGAATTTCGATATTCTTTATTTCCATGATCCAATTTTTATGAAACGAAGTCTACGTATGGACAGAGTAACGCCCAAGTTACCTGTGAAAACCCTATGCAAAGTCGTGAAGTAGTTACGGAGACAAGAGGTTTTTAATAGTTGAACAAACAGACACGACTATTATTGAAAACACTTAAAATACTATGTATTTTTTCCCATGAGCCGATTTTGATAAAATTATGCCTATATGTCGACCCAAACTTTTCTTAGATTTCCTGTGAAAACAGCATGAAGATTCGTCCAGCAGTTTTGAAGATTGAAGTAAACAGCGACAGGCCTACATTTACAAAAATGTTGAAGTGTTTGTCAAGCTTAAGGGACTTAACTGCGGGATCATCAGTCCCTAAATTTACAAACTACTTATGAATTGCCTTATACTAAAGACGACACAAACAGCCATGCCCGAGGGGCGATTCGAATCCCCCCTCCCCCAACAGGGAACGGCCTCACGCATCGTAGCATAGCGCCTCAATGCGCTCGGCCGCTCCGCCGCGGCCCTACGTTCACAGATTTTTTATTAGTATAGATTAGGCTCATACAAACATGGGCCTACTCCAGTAGAACGGTGCTTCAAAATTTCATTGGATTCCGTCAAGAATATTCGGAGATTTGTGGTTAGTGACATCTACATTTACACAGTAAATGATCCTTTGTCCAAAATATTATTTCTTCAACAATTCTTCACAAATTGCTTTGAAATTTTGACATAATTCTGCCCTCGATTTTACACATCGGTTTTTTTTTTATTCATTGCGTGCGTTCAGTCACATTTCGTAGAACATAGCAATAAAACCATTTTAAGATATGTGGTAAAGTTGAAAATTCAAAGAGTAGATAGTATTTTCACAGAGTAATTACTGTTTCGTATTTATCGTTATATGAGTTCATAATCTGACAAATTATACAATCCTCTTAAAAGAGGTTTTTATCCATTTTTTGCGCCAGTAATATACCCACAACAGGGAGAAAATATTTAATTGATGTAACATGTGATCAATGTTATAATTGAAGATAAAAATGACATTGGCCTAATTGACACATTTCCGTAAATATCGTTTATACGATTGTAACAAATTTGAAACATTTGACCTTCATAACAAGAAGAACGGCACTGTCTACAAAGTACTTCATAATGTGGATGGCAGAGGGTATTTTACAACAGACTTCCGATTTACAGTTTTATTCCGATCTTGTTTAAATGTTTCACACTGAACTTCAACACAAGGAAAACATCATTGTCTACATAAGAATCGGAAAGGTGCATGGTGAAGTGTTACCTACTCCAGACTTTGGTACAGTTTGACCGATTACTTTCCTTTCTAAAAAAAATATTTTTCAATTTTTGCAGCTTTATCCATGGTAGAACAGCTTGTAGGTATCTTGAAACATAACTTCAGGTTCGCGGACTTTTTTTTCCCGCCCCAAAATACCTATCCCGTCCGTAAACATTGCAGGGGAATCCATGTGTTGGAATGCAGCACACGCTCTCCAATAACAACTACATATCTCTCAAAACCTCATCGACAGCCAGGAAAATATCTTTCCTGGTTGTTATACTTGCCGCGGCGGAGTGGTCGAGCTCACTGAGGCGCTATGCTCCGATGCGCAAGGTCGTTTCCCGTCGGGGGTTCGAATCCTCCCTCGGACATTGATGTTTGTGCTGTCTTTAGCATAAGCTCATTAATAAGTAGTTAGTAAGTTTAGGAAGTGATGACCCCGCAGTTAAGTCCCATAAACTTAACAAACATTTGGACATTTTGAAAAAAGTCCAACAGTTCCTCTAAGCGTGAAATATTTTTTGATTCCTGAAAAGTTTATATATAAAGTGAGAACATCCTTTTTGGTGTGATTTACAAGCTATCTTACACACTATGTCACTTAAATGTATAATTTTGTTATATATGTCACTGCAAGAGATTTCTTTTGTAGTACGTATGTAATAATTTCTTTGAACAGCTCAGTTGGGCGTTTTGTATTTCTGGCGCTGCCACGCCAGTAACAGTCATAGTAGTAAAGAGTCGTTGAGGAGACGTTGAAGAGAAAACACCTGTGAAGGTATTCTCTTCTTGTTATCTGCTTGCTTGCTGTAAATTTTTATTTAGTATGTTAGTAGCAGGATTTTTTTGGCATTTGCGCCCTTTTATCGTGAAGATATTGGTCATAAAATTCAGAGCTTTTTTTCTGTGAAATTGGTAAATCAACCACACCAACAGTTTTGTGATGATTGTAGACTTTTTATTGTAATAGAATTCAATTACAATTTAAAAAAAAGATCACAACTTTTAGAAACAATTACCGAATGAACTTTGTGTCACAGAGGAACATCAACTGTCAACAAATACCTTGACTTTGGCCCCGTGTCTTTTGGCACTTACCTCGTGGTTAAAGCCTCTTTCGAAAGTGACCCATCTGACAGCAGAAACGCAGCGCTTTATTTAAATTAACATGCATTATAAAAAAAATAAACAAATAAATAAAAGGGAAATTTTGACGCTTGTGAATGATCTTATTAAGCATTATCTGCTCTGACATTTTAGCACATGACACAACCCAATAACACTGACTCATAAAATAAATAAAAAAGGTGGGGAAAAACAAAGGTTTTTAACTACGTGAAAATTAAATAAAGATGACAACGGAGACTGGTTTTGACTAAACCTTATTACAATAAAGAGTTTACAATCGTCATAAAATTGTTGATGAGGTTGATTTACCAATTTCACAGAAACAAACTTTAAATTTCACGACCAACAGCTTCACGATAAAAGGGCATTAAATTACAAAACGTTCCTGCTACTAATATGCTAAAGACGAAATATGTGCCAACTGTGCCGATAACTAGAAAAGAATACCTTCGAAAGTCTCCACTCAACAACTAAATCTCTACTACTATGACTGTTACTTGCGCCGCAGCGCCTGATATACTCAAAGATATTATGACATCTTTATCCCTAGAAGAATACTTTGTTAATAGGTGGTGCGTTTAAAAACAGGACACTTCACGCGACAGACTAATTTTTACTTAAATTACTCTGAGGTCTTGTTTCACATTCCTTTTGAAATAGAACATCTTCAAGTAGCGTTCCGAATGAGTAGGAGGATGCTGTCAGTACCACAACACCTGAGAACTACGCTGAGCCCATGAAACGCTTACCGACTTCTTGTGGTTCGAGGCTCGCGAGAAAAGACTACTACAGAACCGGTGTATCAGGCTCTAGTAAACAAAGAGAAAAAGTCTTCCTTCTAATATTTACAATGATTTACGTCTGTGAAAGCCGGATGTTTATCGCATTCTATGCGAATGCAGCACGTCGCACGTGAGGCTCAATGTCAGACCAGTGGAGAAGCATAAACCAAAAGTAACATACACGACTAAAACAAGAAAAGCAAACCAGCTGTCGTCGAGGACTGCCTCAGCTGTAATCATAAATTGAAATACGTCAGTCACACCAGTCATGGCGAAAGCATGAAGTTTCTGACAAGGCGTAGTCAGGATTTTTGTAGAAATAAACATGTCACGAAACGTAATAACGAAGTACAGAGCTCCACTCTGACAGGGCATGAGACGTGGATTCCTTATGACAATCCGGAATCCAGAGAAAAATCCAAACAATGGATGCACACACATTCCCCACACAGACCAAAAAGGTTGAAATGAATGTTCAGTAACAGGGAGGCTATAAAACTTCCTGTCAGATTAAAATTGTAGGAACCGGGACTCGAACCTGAGACCTTTACCTTTCGCGGCCAAGCGCTTTACCACTGAGCTGTTCCGACACAGCTCACGGCCCGTCCTCACAACTTTACTTCGGACAGTACCTCGGCTCCTACTTTCCAAATTTCACAGAAGTTTACCTGCGGAACTTGTAGGACTAACAATATTCTTTCTTCCAAGTTGTCATGATAGGAAAAGGCAAGCGATCGAAGCTTCCTAACGCCGTGCTGTTGCATGGACTGAAACTTTTCCGTCTCAAGAAAATTTACTATATTAGAACTGAAAATATTTTCAAATATTCTACCACAAACTGATGTTAATGATATAGATCTAATTATGTGCATCCGTTCTTTTGTCTTTCTTATACACAGGACTTTACCTGCGCCTTTTTTGCAGCCAGGGTTCGATTGACAAACAAGTTTGATGGATTGCGGCCTATAGTTTCGTTGTTATGGGCTGTAGAGTATAGGTTTGAAGAAAGAAAATAAATAAATGACTAAAAATCCCCCTACTCCAAAAGAAATGTTAAGCAGAAAAATTTCGTTGGTACATGTACGCGCTTGTTTGACAAACAAGTGATTGGAAAAGAGCAAATTTGACAAATGCATTTGATAGAGTTCGGTTTATCGTAGCATTGTAATGGGCCGTCGATTAGAGGACTGGAGGAAGAAAATCAATAAATAAGAAACCACCCACTTAAAAAGTATTTTTCAAACGGGAAACGACGTGGCACGTCAACGGATTTGTTTGACAAACCAGTGGAGGGAAAAGGGCAAATTTGATGAGTGCGGCCTATCGTAGCGTTGTTATGGGCTGTGGATTCGACGGCTGATGGAAGAAAATAAATAAAAAACCTCATACTTAAAAAGTAATGTTAAACCGAAATATTTCATTGTTACGAGTACGGGCTTGTTTGACAAACCAGTGGCGGGAAAAGAGTAAATTTGACAAACAAGTTGACGGAGTATGGTTTGCCATAGCGTTGTATGGGCTGTTAGACATATGAAGGAAGAAAATAAAGAAATAAAAAGTTCCTACCTCAAAAGTAACGTTAAAGCAAAGGAGAAGGAAAAAAAAAAACCGTTTGTAGTTGTATGGCTTGTTCGCCAAAGCAGTGCTAGGTAAAGAGCAAATTTCCCAAACAAGTTTGAAGGAATGCGGCATACGGCAGCGTTCTTATGGCTGTGTATTAGTGGATTGAAGAAAGAAACCAAATAAAAAAACCTCCTACTTCGAAAACAGTTGCGCTGGTGCTACACACCGTCAGGTAGCTTGCGGAGTATGGTTGTAGATGACTGGGTGAGCACTTCTTCGAGTACCGGATCTTAATAGTGGGGCCCACCCTCCAGTTTGCCACCTCCCCCTTTATATATATTTTCGTTAAATATCTTTCTTTATTTAACACTTTTTTCCAGGCTTAAAGCTGAGTAATTTGTTTCTAAACGACACTGAACGTTGTTCATTTTCTTTAATAATAAACATTAAAAACATTTGAAAATGCTCATGAACACTATAATACACAGTAAGCAACTGATTATACTGTTAAGTGATTGTAATAAAATGAGTCTCTTACGATAAAGAGAGAATCTACCTTCGACTAACTTTACGCACCCCCTACCCCCTACTAACTTTACGCACGCAAAATTTTGTTAAGCTTATGGGACTTAACTACGGGGTCATCAGTCCCTAAACTTACAAACTACTTATGAACTACCTTATACTAAGGACGGCACAAATATCCATGCCCGAGGGGGGATTCGAACCCCCGACCGTAGTGGCCGTGCAGACCGTGACTGGAGCGCCTCAGTCCCATCGGCCACCGCGGCCGGCCAAATCTTTTCAAACAGTTAAATATTTATATACATGTGGTGTCTGTTCCGAAAGAACAGACGTCACTTCTGATCGTGCAGTTGTTATTATTTCATATTCACAGAATATATGACATCAACTGCGATTTTGCAAAGCTTCAAATGTGTACCCAGCCGGGATTCGATCCCTAGTCTCTTGCTTTCTAGGCAGCTGCGCTGACCACTACACCACTGGAGACACAGTGATCACTGCACCTGCAAGGACTACCTAAGAACGTCTCCCGTCAGACACAAATTCCCAATTTACCCTGGCCACAGTACTCAGACGCGTAGTTTTGAAACTAATTTCCGTAAGAGTAAGGGCCCCAAACCCTCCCACCGCTCCCCACTAAAGAAAGGATCATTGCCCGTCTCCGGCATATTATATACTGTATATTCATGTGGCGTCTGTTTCGAAGGACCAGACGTCACTTCTGATTCTGCAATTGTTATTCTTTCATATTCACAGTATATAAGACGTCAACTGCGATTGGGCATTTTCAGCTTTGCCCTATCGCAGTTGATGTCATATATTCTGTGAATATGAAAGTTAAATATTTGTTACAATGAAGAGTATAAGTGTAATTTATGCTCAAAATCGAGATACATTTGCAGAAACGTCCTAAGATATGTGACAAATAAATATACAAAAGTCATTGTTGTTCCCGTATCTGTTAAAAAGAAGATTGGGTTTTTAAAAAATGCTCGCAGCTGGTCTCTAAAACCTCGAATCACCACCTTCGAAGACGCAATGTGATGCCGCTAAGCACACGGTTATTCTTGCTAGGTAGGGAGTAGTGACTTCATTATTGTTCGTGATAGTGCTTTCTGAAGGCTTTTAGAATTGATTCGTATATAATTTGTGGTTGTTTGATATTTTACCAAATATGACGTGTTTTGATGAATCTTCAATCCGCCAAAAACAAATATGAAGTGCGGATATTGCCTTAATGGAGCATTTGCGCATGTGCAAGGCGAGGTGTGCAGTAGCTCCATTGTCCTTGATTCTAGATCATTCGTGCGTAACCGCCAGAGCTCGAGTAGCCCGGAGCTGGCGTCTCCACCATCTCCAACGCCAGTGCTAAAAGCGGCGTTTCCCCTCGCCCCTCCCTGCCGCGGGAGCGACCACTTGCTGTCTCCAGGGGGTTCAGAAGAGAATTTGAACCTCAGCCGCATAAAAATGTTCAAATGTTTGCTTATGGGACTTAACTACGGGGTCATCAGTCCCTAAACTTACAAACTACTTATGAACTACTTACGAACTAGGACGGCACAAATATCCATGCCCGAGGGGGGATTCGGACCCCCGACCGTAGTGGCCGTGCAGACCGTGACTGGAGCGCCTCAATCCCCTCGGCCAGTCAGCCGCATGTGAGGCTGAGGTTCTGTCTTGCGACTTAAAACGTTTGTCAAGCGATAACATTGCTTTGCATATGCATATAAAATGATCTGATAGAAGAATGAAACGAAGAATGGTAGTTTATAAAGACTCTTTATTTACTTTTTTTCGCGACGAGCTTTATTCCGGGGGTTCACTAAACCAGTGAACACATTGAACGCCACTGCTTCGAAAGTAATGTTAAACCAAAAAACTTCGCTGGTTCGTGTACGGGCTTGTTTGACAAACCAGTGGTGAGTAAAGAACAAATCTGCCAAACATGTTTGTCGGAGTACTGGCCTACTGGAGAGTGGCATGTGGTGCGGACGAGGGTGGGGAAACAGGTGGCGCTGGTCGTCGGCGCCCTGGCCAGCTCTGGCGGTCGATGTCTGGCTTAATGTTTGATGCGCGGCGCGGCGGTAATCACCCGCGGCTGATGCAAGGCCACGCCATGCCACGCCGGCATGCCGCGCTGCCTTCCGCCTGAGGCAGGATCGCGGCCGGCTAATTTCACAACACCCCGCTGTAGGTTTATTCTGCAATGCGAAGAATTTGCAGTTAGCCACACGCAGCGGCGCATCGCGTTTCATTGTTATGGGAGTGTTTTAGCTGACACAGTTTACACTCGTTACAGTGTGGGGGATCCAGTTACCTAGAATTTTTAGTATACACTGCACTATTACAGGGGCCTTCGATAAGTACGTACTTACTTTACGCTATCGGGCCTAATGGACCGCGCGATGCTTTGAGAGGTTGCCTCCACTTGAGCCTGTTTTCAGCTCCTTCCTGGCATTCTTCCAGCGGTCCCACTCTCTCAAGGATCTTTGGTTACGCAGTCACTCCATCGAGTTCCAGGTCTTCCCACGGGCTTTCTGCCGGTTCCATTGGTACTGAGTACAATGTTCAGCAATCGGTTGTCCCGAATTCAAGAAACATGCCCTGCCAAGTGGAGTCGGGTCTTCATTATAGCCACGATATTCGGCTCTTTCTAAATATCATACTACTATGTATTGTGCGCATCCTTCATTTTTCACTCTCATTATCGTATGTTGTTATTGTTGTGGTCTTCAATCCGGAGACTGGTTTGATGAAGCTATCCACACTACTCTATCCTGAGCAAGCCTCTTCAACTCCACATAAGAACGGCAACCTACATCTGTCTGAATCTGCTTACTGTATCCATCTCTTGGTCATCCTCTGAGATTTTTACCCACCACTTTCACAATGAGTTTTGTTACTTGGGCAATAAAATAACAAATTATGGTCGTAGTACAGAGCATATAAAATGCAGAATGGCAATGGGTAGAAAATAGTTCTTGAAAAAGAGAAATTTCTTAACATCTAATATTGATTTAAGCCCAAGGAAGTCCTTTCTGAAGGCATTTGTGCGGAGTGTTGCCTTGTATGGAAGTGAAACATGGACGATAAAGAGTGCGGGCAAGAGGAGGATAGAGGCATTTGAAATGTGGTGCAACAGAAGAATGCTGAAGATTAGGTGGATGGATCGCATAAATAATGACGAGTTACTGAACAGAATTGCGGAGAAAAGGAATTTCTGAGATACTTTGACTAAAAGAAGGGATCAATTGGTAGGACACAATCATGGGCATCATTATTGTAAACTGGTCAAAAAGTCTTCCGAGGGACCTTTTTTTCAAATATCATCAGTCTGTTCAGATCTTGATTGGTAATACCGGCTATAGGAGTAGATGTTTATTTTGAAATGTATTGACAAATTAATAAGGCAAAAACATCTATTCTTAAAAAATGAGACTTTTTCTACTTCTCAACATAATCTGCAACCAAGTAAACATCTTATAATTAAAAAAATCTACGAAAACTAAAGTCAGTCGGCCAGACCAAACTACCGGGCGGATTTCCTTCATTTTTGTTTTAAACGAAAGGTATTCATCCACAGAGTTGTCGTCAAGTATCAGAAATTACATACCTCTCGCCTTCTTTTTCTATGCTCAAACGCGATTTCTGTATATTTCTTATGAGGATGTACTTGCTGTAAGCTACAGTCAGTCGGTCAGGCCGTTCCATCCGACTGATTTCCTTCAGTTTTGCTTTAAACGAAACGTATGCATTCGCAGATTTGTCAAAAAATGTTCAAATGTTTGTAGAGTCTATGGGACTTAACTACGGGGTCATCAGTCGCTAAACTTACAAACTACTTATGAACTACTTACAACTAAGGACGGCACAAATATCCATGCCCGAGGGGGGATTCGAACCCCCGACCGTAGTGGCCGAGCGGACCGTGACTGAAGCGCCTCAATCCCCTCGGCCACCGCGGCCGGCGCAGATTTGTCATCAAATATCAGAATTACCTTATGTCTCTCCATCCTTTATTTTTATTCAAACGCAGTATCCTCCTGTCGTTGCATTGAATATTTTAATGGGTTTGTTGCACCATATCTTCGGTTCTAATTAAGGTACGCAGATCTTTTTGACCTAACAACACTCAGCGGATCTAGCTCTTTCATTTTCGCTTTTAAAAACTAGCATTGATTGATTCCGAAGAAAACTATGCGTGAACATTCAACTTCTATTTTTCCCATCTTTTTTGGTCATTCCAGTAACGGTGCGAAGTATTCACATGGGTTCTCTAGTGTTATATTAAAAGCACAATCTTGTGTATTTTTTACAAGTTTATTTATATTTTGTTAGCCGCTTTTATGCATACAAGGACATTGTGAGATTTTAATCGTTTTGTCGAAGAAGTTACAATATTTTGTTACAGACTTGGAGCCACATGGAAACTGATTTAAATGCAGCTTTGCGACTTTGAATCCTAGTAGCAATGATGACGTAGCTTAATTTGTAGCTGTTATTCACGTAGGCACGACACTGAATAAAATAGCATACAAGGCTAATGGTCATAAAAAAGTTTTACAGCTGCATTTTTAATAACAATGAAACAACTGTGCCAAATTGTTT
Organism: Locusta migratoria; assembly: GCA_026315105.1. Lineage (NCBI taxonomy): Eukaryota > Metazoa > Arthropoda > Insecta > Orthoptera > Acrididae > Locusta > Locusta migratoria. The sequence continues at coordinate 380,248,786 of CM048748.1, read as the reverse complement.
TTCGTTTTGATTAGCAGAGATAGGAAGGTGAAAATTTGATCAGGGAGTGTCATCTAATAGGCGCAGAAAACTACATTCGCGAACCCGCGAGTGTTCACTCTGCTAGCCCGCAAGCACTGCCAACAGCGAGTTCAGTTCCCCTCCATCTGTACGCTAACTGCTCGGTTGCTGAAGTGAACATCTTCACTTCCCGTTACTACGGCAATCTACATCCTCTTGAATCTGCTTACTGTATTCGTCCCTCAGTCTCCCTCTACGAGTTTTACCCCACACACTTGCTTCTAATGACAGGTTGACGATTACTTGATGTCTCAGAATGTGTCCCACCAACCTATCCCTTCTCTTAGCCAGGTCATGGCAGAAACTCCTTTTATCACCAACTAGCTGAAAACCCGGCGTTGCCCGGGTATTTGTCTATTTATTCCTGCCATTTTTCTGGTATATATTCATTTGTACAAGGGCAGTATGTCTGTAAAATCTCTTGAGAATACAATTGGTAGTAAATAAGTAATAGATTAAAACTTGGTGCGTGATAGGGCGGTTTTCCATGAACGTTTCTGTTTATGTGCTCATATCTCATGAACTACGTGTCGTACTGTGATACAATTTAGAGGTTACACCCAACTACATGCGTGTATACTGCATGTAAAATTTCCTGCTGCTATAATTTGTAGTGTAGAAATTATAAATTGTAATGTCATACCGAATGACATAGTTTTATTGTATGACAGCAGAACGTTACTGTTTATGTGCTCATATCCCATTAACTACCCTTCGTAATGTGATACAAGTGAGAGGGTACATTCAACTATATATGTGTATACTGTCTGTAAAATTTCCTGTCGTTACAATTTGTAGTGTTCAAATTATAAATTGTAACGTTATACCGAGAGCCGTAGTTTTACTCCATAAACAGCGGAAAAGTAGAAAGCGAGAAACTTTTTTTCCTTTCATCATTTTACTATGGTTGCCAGCGAGGAAAAGTTTAATAAAGGTTTGAAATTATGTTTAAAGTTTGTTTCAAGTCGCTAAGTACTGTCATTGTCATACAGTAAATTTCGAAATTCTCGCCCCATTATATGGCATTTTTTGCGATTTCTATTGGTTATGACGTAATATCTTTTGAACCATGTGCCGTATGTAATTCTTAACCATGCAGCGTTGCCTCACGCTAAAGAATGTGTGTACCAAATTTGGTTGAAATCGGTACAATGGTTTAGGAGAAAATGAGCAGCATTGTCGCAATATGTAGCAGTTTTTCGCGCATCTCATTGTTTATGACGTCATATCTCGTGAACTGTATATCGTATGTGATTCTTACACCTACGGTGACCGTACTCATGGATTGAAGCTTACGTGCACAAAATTTCATAAAGATAGGAACAAAACTGTAAATTTGTATGCAACATGTAAAAACATACGGACACACTGCTTTATATATTAGATTCTGTTGAGCACCTCCTCATTAGTCACGTGATCTAACCATCTAATCTTCATCATTCGTCTGTAGCATCACATTTCAAAAACTTCTGTCATCTTTTTGTCTGAACTCCTTACCGTCCACGTTTCACTCCCATACAATGCTACACTCCAGACAAGTGCTTTCAGAAAGGACTTTCTAAAATTTACTATAGCACCCGCCTGTTTTATTTATTTATTTTTTTTTTACTTCTGAAGAAGGCAGGGTATCTCATAATTTGGTACAGATTAAACGAGATTCAAAGTTATCAGAAGCTATCAGTGTCACTAAAGGTTTTAGACAAGGTTGCAGTATGTCACCTATCTTATTGAATTTAAATGTAGAAGTGGCTCTTCAAAATTGGAAGAACAGCTTCAGAGAAATGGAAATCACAGTCAACAATGTACAGATATGTTCATTAAGTTTTGCTGACGATCAAGCCATTCATTATAGCACAAGATGATTATGACCTTGAGTTCATGATACGATTATATCACGAATACAACAAATAGGCGCTACAAATGTGTCTAACAAAAACAGAGTGTCTGATAGTGAATAGTGATGCAAAATTTGAAGTAAACATCAATGACGAAGCAGTTATGAGACAGGTAGAGAACTTTAAACATCTCGGGGCACATATTGATAAAACTGGATTGGGCCACACAGGAGTAAAATACAGAATACAGCAAAGCGTAAATGTGTTAAGATGTATGCATTCTTTTTGGTGGGATAAGAATATTTCCAACAAAAATAAGAAAAGAGTAGGCACGATAAACGTTGAATCAATGCTATGCTATGGATCAGAACTATGGATATTAAATGCGGATCTCAAAAGAAGACTAATAGCTGTGGAAATGGACTATTTGCGTAGGATTGCCACAATATCAAGAATCGAATGAAAAACTAATGATGAAGTAAGAGCTAGAATGAAGGCAAATGAAACAGTGATAGAATTGAAAGAAAATCACTGAAATGGTACGGACATGTGATGAAAATGCCAGATCATCGGTGGCCAAAGAAGGTTTATGAATGGAAACCACCCGGCAGACATAAGCGCGGAAGACCACGACGTTCTTGGACAGACCAGATGACTGGAGTAATGGAACATCGCGGCATCGACAAGGAAGATGCGCTGGATAAAGAGGCTTGTCGGAAGATACAGGAATACAAGATGTTGTTATTAATTGATTAATCCTGTAATAATAATGATAATTAGGGAGGGTACCATAGCCGGAAACTTCGTCAATTTAATAGTGCATTCTGTTTGTTCATTTCATATGAAGTGCCTATTTTAATAAAACTTTTTCATGTAATAAATATATATACACAAGTAAAGTATTATTCATTATGCCATGGTTTCCATAGCGAAAGTCCGCCTTTGTCATACTCTTCTTACGTGGCAGTTCGTGGTTAGCAAAAGCCATGTACTGTTACAAGTAAACACTTCAAATATAAAAAATTCTAATTTACGATCTGCCGCACGGACACCATTAGTCGTTGCGAACTCGACAGCTCTTAAACGTTGCTGTAAAGCTACCACTCTGATCATCAGTACTCATTTTCATATGTTTCTCACAATCTGTATTCCACACTAATTGTGGGAAAACGCAAGCCTAGCGTTACAAAATTGAGAGCGAGGGGTAGGGGTAGCCAGCTATTGTTATCGCTTTATCACAAAAATACGGTTGCCCCAAGAGCCAGAGACATGCAGTGTTGCCGAATTTCGCGTAAATTAATGCTGGCGAATTTCACGTAACTAGAAAATTCACAAATGATAAACTCGAACGTCAGCTGTTGATCGTGTATTCCAGGAAGTCCTCGGCGTTGTTCGGGAGTAAGAGAGATCGCGAGCTGCACTTTACATGGTGCTCTCACGGCGGCATAAGTGGTCGCAGCGCACGTAGGCAGCTAAGCGGATATCTATTTCTGCGCACGTGACCTGGCGGAGGAAAGTAGTTCTCCGCGAGACCGTCGTCCGTCGGTGCTTGTCGCGCTATCTGTCTGCTCCGGAACTGCTGCCGCTCACAGTTGTAGGGTTGGCGCCTGGTTGTCCTGCCCGTGTCACGCTACCCTGTCTGAAGTGTTGTCGGCTTATTAGGCGTACTGCAGGTACGTGACAAGTGGGGGATTCTTTCCAGGTGTAAGGGATGGAGCAGTTACAGAAGATCAGCTAGCTTTGTTTCTGCTTCATTTCTACATCTACATCTACATGGGATACTCTGCAAATCACATTTAAGTGCCTGTCAGAGGGTTCATCGAACAACCGTTATACTATTTATCTCCCATTCCATTCTCGAATAGTGCGCGGGAAGAAAGAACACCTGAATTTCTCCGTTCGAGCTCTGATTTCTCGTATTTTATGCTGATGATCTTTTCTATCTATGTAAGTGGGAGTCAACAATATATTTTCGCATTCGAAGGGGAATGTTGGTGATTGAAGTTTCGTAAGTACCCCACGTCGCAGCGATAAGCGCCGTTGTACTAATGATTCCCATCCCACATCCTGTATCATTTCCGTAACGCTGTCTCCCATGTATCGTGACAATACAAAACGAGCTGCCCTTCTTTGAACTATGTCCTCCGTCAAACCCACCTGATAAGGATCCCACACTGGGCAACAATACTCGAAAAACGTACGGATAAGCGTAGTGTATGCAGTCTCTTTGATAGTTCTGTTGAATCTTTTAAGGGTCCTGCCTATATAACGCCTTTCCCATGACATTATGTACGTGTTCTTTCCAGTTTAAGTCTGAAGTAATAGTAATTCCTAGGTATTTTGTGGCGTCTACGGCCTTCACTACTGATTGATTAATCTTGTAAACAAAATTTTCTTTTCGTACTCATGTGGACGACTTCACACTTCTCATTACTTAGAGTCAATTGCCAATTTTTACACCATACTGATATCTTATTCAGATCGTTCTGTAGTTGGTTTTGATTTTCAGATGATTTTACTAGACGGTAAATTTCGACGTCATCTGCAAACAACCTAAGAGAGCTACTTAGATTTTCCCCTAAATCGTTCATGTAAATAAGGAACAGCAGAGGACCAATAACACTACCCTGTGGAACGCTCGATATCACCTCTGTTTCAGTCGATACCTTACGATCGATTACCACGAACTGTGTCCTCTCTGACAAGAACTCCCCTATACAATCGCAAATTTGGGGCGATATACCATAACCACGCAATTTGATTAAAAGCCGTTTGTGAGGTACGGTGTCAAAAGCTTTCTGCAAATCAAGAAATACGGAATCGATTTGCGAACCCTTGTCGATAGCACCCATCACTTCGTGTGAATAACGAGCTAGTTGTGTTTCGCATGAACGGTATTTTCTAAATCCGTGTTGACCTTGGGTCAATAGATCGTTCTGTTCGAGATAATTCATAATCTTTGAATACAGGATATATTCCAAAACCCTGCTGCAAATTGACGTCAATTTAGTAAGCATGAAAGGAAAACGGAGAATATCAGTCAACTCCAGTGGCAGTCGTTGCAAGAGAGGCGTTGGGTTTTATAGTATGGACTACTGTCAAAGTTTCGAAGCCGTTCGTTTTCGGAGACTCGTCCCTTATATGCGTGCCTAGGCGAGGCGTAAATCTTTGTGTCGTGCAGATAGCAAGTGCACACGATTGGGCCTACAGCTCCGAAAATCAGACCGATGGTGTTTACTTGAATGGTTCGCAAGCTGACACTTGTTGATGGCCAACAATTGAAATCCTCAGCCACTTCCAGAAGGGTTGCTCTTCTGTTATTTTACACGATTCTCTTCAGGTGTCGTTGGTCCAGTTCTTGCAGGATTTTTTTCCGCCTACAGCGATGTCTGTGATTTGATGTTTTACCGTATTCCCTATATTCACGGTGCACTCATGAAATGGTCGTACGGAAAACTCCCCACCTCATCGCTATCTCGGAGTGCTGTGTCCCAACTCAAAACTTAGTTAAATCGTGATAAAGTGCCACTCAGACAGTGCCATGAGTACATTCACCAGAGCGTGCACAATGTCGACGCTAATACCGAGTATACCCTCCTTTTGCTGCAATGAAAGCTGCAATTTTCCCACACAGACTATCGTAGAGGTTCCGAATGCAGTCTTGCGGAATGGCCTGCCGTGCAGTCTCCACCTGGTGTCTCAGTTGGGCCACATTTCATGTCGGTCATGCAGACCGCGCCATGATAGCGTTTCATCCGATCAGTTGGGAACAGATCTGGGGATCGTGCTGGCCGGGTAGTTAATGTACACCTTGAAGAGCACATTGAGTGCTACTGGATAGATGTGGACGTGTATTGTCGTGTTGGAAAAGCATATCGCCTTGTTGGTGCATGAATAGTAGCAAGACGGGTTGATTGAAGGTTTCACTCTACCATGCACTGTTCAGTATTCCCTCCACGACACTAGAGGAGAACAGCCAGGGTAGGACATGGCTCTCCACACCATGCTGCACGCACATGGGTGTCGTTAGGGCGTCTTCCATTCACGCCCCAATATCTTTCAGCCCAATTCCAGTGGTGTCACGAGAGGCTTTTATTGATAAACGAATGGATTCGTGACGTATTCAGTAATAAGAATCGCTTCTTCCTCGGTGCCGATGATGGTCGCACGCGTATGTGAAACCTTGCAGGGGAGCGCGAAAATCTGGAGTGTATACATCAGAGGCATACAGGGCCCGACATCCGGCATTATGGTGTGGGTAGCCATATCCTACACTGGCCGTTCTTGTCTCGTGATTGCAGAAGGAAAATTGAACAGTGCACGGTAATTGGAAACCATCATTCTACCCGTCTTGCTACCGTTTAGACAACAACAAGGCGATAAGCTTTTCCAGGAGGACACTGTACGTTCACAAGTACCCCGAACCACCAAAAATGCTCTTCAAAGTATACATCAACTACCCTGGCCAGCACGATCTCTAGATCTTTCCCCAAATGAGCATGTTTGGGACCGGATGAACTGTCATCTTTGCGAGGTCTGTACGACCGCCACGAAATCTGGCCCAACTGAGGCACCAGATGGAAATTTCACAGAAGGCCATTCTGAAAGATGAGAAAACGACACCTCTACAATCCTATACATGGGAGAAGTGCAGCTTACATAGCTGAAAAAAGAGTGTATACACGATACTAGCGCTGACATTTCGCACTTTCTGGTGACTGTACTCACGTAAGTATGGCTCTTTCTCTGTTATAGTGTGTTGTAGACATACTTAAGAATGTGTCAATAAAATTTCTCTATGCTGGCTCGACGAATTCATGGTGTTCTTTTTTCATTTTCCAGTACTGTAGTTTAATGGTTATAATTTTTTTTTACAATAAATATTGTTTCTGTATCGGTACACGTTTGTTTTATGTAACCAGACGGAACTTACTTCTCGGATATACCTCGTTTTCCGTAGCTGCGGTACAGTCTCCGAGTCAGAAACTTCTAATTCAGGTTAATTCGTAGTTTCCTGTGGGTACATACGAGTGTGGATTTGGACGCTGCGCAGAATTCCGCTGCTTCAGATAATGAGCGGAAAGCACAGAACGACGTGACAAACAAGCGAGACTTTTCTGTCTCTCTCTCTTTCTCTTCCTTCTCTCCCAGAAGCACACGGGTTGTTGCCAGGAGGATGCGAGGCAGAGATCGGGCCGACACGTGAGCTTAATTGTGGCATGTGCGGCAGCCGAGGCGCGCTTGTTAGACTCCTCCCTCCCCCCTCCACCCACTTTCCCGGGCTGCGCAGTGCAGACTACCCCGTCCCTCCCCACCCACTCAGCGCTATCTGTTAGCTGGGCGGTCTCGCCCTCGCTCTCGCTGCCTGGTGAAAGCCATTTGTCCGGGTGGGCGTCTGCACCGACGGTGGCCCCGTAGCACTGCAACACCTGCTCCACCCCCTCCACCCCCTCCTCCCTAGAGTGGGGGCAGACACAGGGCTCTGCTAAGCACGTCCTGCGAGCCTCTCGGCTTCTGCAAGCTAATGCCTAGTTTACACGACGATCGAAAGTTCACAAGAAAGATAACTGCCTGCTGCAGCGCTCCAAGCGTACTGACTCGGTACTAACGTCATGCGATCATACAGGCTTGGTTGCGTTAATACGATAAACTTCCGTCTACACGCCTGATTACAACTAACAGCAGCGCCTGTGCGAAAATACGGGCTTATTACTGTTTGTATATGTGGAATATTCACGTTTGTGTGTATGTCATAGCTGATAATATACAACTTTAGAAGCTTACACTGTCGGCGGTTGCAGGAGCAGTGGCAATGTTTGTTAGAACACTACAGTGAAAAAGAAATAGAAGTTGGATGTGACCTTGGTTGAGAGGAAGAGACGAAGAATGTGATGTGTACTGCATCATGCAAGGACAAAAATACGGCGATGAGAGAGAGAGAGAGAGAGAGAGAGAGAATTTCGCCACCTGAATGTACGAAATACTTTTTATACTAGAGTTACATTTTGAGCTTTGTTAAAGTTATGCGACAGTTACTTCCTGTAATTGTTATAATTGTTATAACATTGCGGTTTCTGACGACAAACACATCTTTCGAAAGCCTAGCCTTTACACAAAGAATTTCTGTACCGACTGTTACAAATGTTGCTGTTGAAGTCTGAACAGCAATTTAAATTTCCTATCCATAATGGGACCTCAGTCAACTAAATTTTGCTTTGCTTTTATCATCACACTTTCCAGATTATATACAACTGACTTTATGACATGCTAAAAATTATAGAATTTTAAAAATATGAAGTTAATCAACAAGACGTATTCAAAATCCACATTTAAATCTACACTTTCCTAATATTTACTGCATAAATAACAGTCATTGTACCTTCTTACAATAGAGAGGATTTTGTGCAGCGACCCTGTATACCTCAATCGGAAGCGCAATTCCTGCTCTGTTTCGCTCCAATGATGCAAGACGTATCACTGCAACAAAGCTAGCAATTTCGGTAAGGACGCGGTTATTTCCACACATAAACATGTGAACCACAACGAATTCACTTCTGTGCATGCGCACCCACTTCGCTACTAGCAAATTTAGAACCTGTCCCAAAGCGTACTAGCTAGTACGAAACGCCGTCCGCGCTCACGAAATGCTAGTAGTTCCGCGTTTACGTCGGTAGATGGCGTGCAACGTGATCTGTTCATTACTAGCGCGATCATCGTGTAAACTAGGCTTCAGTGCCTCAGCTGCGGTCTCGGACGTAGCACTAGTCACCGCACCACACCGTCTCGTGTCCAAAACTTCCGTAAAATTGTATAACCCGAGCCGACCGATAAGCCATCATCCTCAGCAACTTTTCTTACGGTAATTGGACGATTTTCGAAAACAAATATCTTCACTCCTTTGAAATTACAGACCTATATCATTAACATCAAATTGCTGTAGAATTCTTGAAAATTTTCTCACTTGCCATACAGTACATTTCCTTGAGACGAAAGAACTTCTGTCCATGCATCAGCCGCGCGGGAGTAGCGGAGCGATCTGGAGGGCCACATTGCGGATCGTGAGGCCTCCCGCGTCGGAGGTTCGAATCCTCCCTCGGGCATGGATGTGTGTGTTGTCATAAGGTTAGTTTAACTTGGTTTATGTAATCATACAATGTAGGCTTTCACGGCCGGCGTCAATTTCACTTAAAATTTCCGGGCTGGTAGGCCGTGGTCGACGGATAAAACTCTCTAACGTTTCGTCTTCAGCTGCGGAAGACATCTTCGGAGGCTAAGTGGCAACTGCGATGGGGCCTCGAGGGAGGGCCGAATATATAGGTTGTGTAGGGAGCGCCACAGTATATCACGTGACGTCGGCTAAGCAACTATCTCTGGTAATGCCAACCTTATTACTAGAGGAAGAGCGATTGTTAACGTACTTGTGCAACGTTGAATGTCAAATCTTGTCTAATTTAACACCTTCCTCCTTTCTATTGAAATTATTACGATGTTTGTAAATTTCAATGGCTTCTCTGTGTGTACGAGTATAATAGTGAGAAGTTTTTGATAAAACACTGGTCTCGTTAAATTTAATTTGATGGTCGCCCCCTTGGTAAACATGCTCCGCTACGGCCGATTTCTGTGTATGTTCCAGGTGGCAGTTTCTCTTGTGTTCACTTAAACGAGTGTTGACACTTCTTTCGTAGTTTCGATATACAGTTGTCCACAGCTGCAAGGAATTTTGTACACACCCGGTGTATCCAAAGGGTGTCGTGCATCTCTTACAGATCTTAAATGTTCTTTAATTTTCCTGGTTGGTCTGAAAATAGTTTCAACCCCATATTTGACCAGCACTAATAAAGGGAAGGAACACTTTCTCTCTGGATGGTCGAGGTTCCTTATTGTTTTTAGTTGATATAATTAGAATGGAAACGACCAGACTTTTGCGTAAATATAAGCCACAACCTATATATGCGGCGCTCCCTCGAGGCCCCATTGCAGTTGCCACTTAGCCTCCAAAGATGTCTTCCGCAGCTGAAGACGAAACGTTAGGGAAGATTTTGATCCGTCGACCAGGGCCTACCAGCCCGGGAATTTTAAGTGAAATTAGTTTATGTAGTTTGTAAGTCTAGCGACCTATGACCAAAGTAGTTTGATCCCATAGAATTACAAACATTTGAACATTTTTTCAATGATCATCACGGATTTAGGAAGCATAGATCGTGCGAAACCCAGCTAGCCCTTTTCTCTCATGACAGCTTGCGTGCTATGGATTGAAGAGCAACAGGCAGGCAGCCTAAGGCGTTTGACACGGTACCGCACTACAGAATCCTAAGAGAAGCACTGCTGAATAAATTTAGTGGGCCGGGATTTGAAGCGGACTACAGAACCATTCTATTGCCGCCAACCACAAGGACCAAGATCAGAAGGATTAGGGCTCGTACGGGTGCATACAAGCATTCGTTTATCCCTCATTCTATGTGGCAGCGGAACAAGAAGCCAAGTAACTCCCCTTGTTCTCAAGGTTGGACGCCGACAGACTTATCTCTGCTCGCCTCCTTAATTTAGGCCTGAAAAGCTTACGCTTCGCGACATTTGCGGAGATCCAAAAACGCGTGACGTAAGTCGTTCGAGCGATTCCACAAGAAGCGTTTGCTGACAGTTTCCAACAACTGTATAACCGATGTCAGAAGTGTAATGTAGCCACTGACGACTACTCTAAAGCCAGTAAAGGTATATTTTTTTTTTTTGTAACTCCTGATTCCTATATTTCCTGAGACCATGCACCGATCGTTCCAGATGCACCTTGTATTTTAATATTATACTGTTGTCTAGGCCTGACGGCGGCGGATGGCTCAAGTTCCATGAGGCCTACACAACAGAGAGGTTCTCGGAAGAAGGACGTAGTGACTGCTAGACGGCATTGAAGACACAGCCGTTTTGTAAAAGCTGCATTTATTAGTTACACGAAAAACAATTGTTAAACCTAATACATAATTTTTAAGTGATCTCGTCTCGAAGTCTTGAGGCACTTGCCATTGTCAAATCTACCTAACAGGCCGAAGTCACGTACTACTTAGTTCCGAGATTGAACTGTCATTTGCTAGCTACAGCTGCTGCAGGAACAGGAGAAATACTATGGATCCCTATCAGATGATGCGATAGCTGTAGCTGCTAACTATTCTGCCAAGTAAAGAGTTCTTCGTGGAGACTACACTGTCCTCGCGAGCTGTTAGAACTGAGGGGCAGAGTGCAGTGCGGCGTGTCCGATCTGGACACACGATGGCGCTACAGTCGTGTTCCTGCGATGGCTAAACTATCTAGCCGCGGTCCACTATGTGTAGTAACGTGTTATTATACTACATCTACATCGAATTTTTGACAAACCTACACTACTTTCAAATGAAACACTGCTTATTGACATTGTTGTTGTTGTTGTTGTCGTTGTTTTTGTTGCCTTCAGTCCAGAGACTGGTTTGATTCAGTTCTCCACAATACCCTATCCTGAGAAAGCCTCTTCAACTTCACATAAGAACGGCAACCTACATCTGCTTACTGTATCCGTCTCTTGGTCTTTCTCTGCGGTTTTTATCCCACACACTTCCCTCCAACGCTAAATTCACAATTCCTGTGTCCTACTAATCGATCCCTTCTTTTAGTCAAGGTATACCAGAAATTCTTTTTCAAGAACGCATTCCTACCCAATGCTTTCCTCATTATCACATCCTCCTGAGTAGTCCCCGCCCGGAGATCCGAATGGGGGTCTATTTTACCTCCGGAATATTTTACCCGAGAGGATGCCATCATCATATGTTCATACAGTAGAACTGCATGTACCCGGGAAAAGTAACGGCTGTAGTTTCCCCTTGCTTTCAGCCTTTTGCAGTAACTGTGTGGCATAGCCACATTAGCTGATGTTAGAAGACCAGCTCAGTTAATCATCGAGACTGTTGCCACTGTAACTACTGAAAGAAGGTTTAATATACAGGGTGAATAATAATAATAATAATAATAATAATAATAATAATAATAATAAAGACCGACAACGCTTCCTTAGTATGTTGTGCGAGACCGTCGTGCATCCCTCGGCACTTCGGCATAAGGTTAACCCCTAAGCTTCCTACCTTCCTTCCTTTTCTTCCGTATAACGAATGACGGACGCTTTGAAGAATACCGGTTGTTAGCATTTTCCCTCGCACACAATCTTTTAGCGCCTGCACATCGTTGATTGCTGTTGCGTATACCACGTCCTTCAAGTGACTTCATAACTAAAAGTCTAGGGGCTTAGGTCTGGGTAACGAGCAAGCCAAAGTGTGAGACTTCCCAGTCCAACATAGCAGTCATCAAATGCCTGTGTCAGTTGCTCGCGTACCTCGTGACGAAAGTGTGCTGGTGCGCGATAATCCGTGAACATCTGTAATCGTTGTTCACATGGATAACTGAAAGTCCAGAATATGCGCTCCATTTAACCTCTGTGGTAGTACGTGTGGCGCTGTCCATGCCGCGGCGGAGTGGCCGAGCGCATTCAGGTGCTAAGCTACGATGCGCGAGGCCGTTCCCCGTCGGGGTTCGAATCCCCCCCTCGGGCATGGATGTTTGTGCCGTCTTTATTATAAGCTATTTTATAAGTAGTTTGTAAGTTTAGGAACTGATGACCCCTTAGACAAGTCCCATAAGCTCTACAAACAGTTGAACAATTGAGTTGCGCTGTCCATCTATTACAAAGTACGCCGTCCAGTAAGTCGATTCAGCATACAAATCTTCCTACCTAATGCAAATGAAAAGACTGTGATAATATCCGCTACAAAGCGACGCAAAGTGTTTTCTATAAACAAGTGTTTATCAAAGAAAGTATGAGTTTTTGAACTCATGTTTTTTTTTTTTTTTTAACTCAATTCCCTTATTTTGATGAGTACTACAACCTCGCGAAATATTGCACTCTATTTTTAAAACCCTATCTAAGCAGACGTGTTTTTGAAAATTCGTGTTCGAGAATATTGGACGCCTTTCTGGAACAGAGGGTGGAACTGAAATTCCTTTTAATTAAATTATAATTATATTGTGTCACGGACAATGCTGCAAGATGGTTCAAATCATACGTCGATAACAGTAAACAGAGGATGTCAGTCAAAGGGAAAAATGAATTAAGCCATCAGTCATCTACAGCTTGGAAAGAAATTACATGAAGTGTCTGACAGTGATCCATTTTGGGGCCATTCTTTTTCCTTTAATCATCCCTGATGAGTTACACTGCCAGAAACAGAGTTTGTTTTGTTTGCATGTGATGCAAGTATTGCAATGAACATCATGTCCAGCATATTTCTAAAAATGTCTGGTAATGATATTTTCAATAACATCAATAAATGGTTTAAAGCCAATTCATTGGCATTAAACTTTGAAAAGACTCACTACTTGCAGTTCAGAACATTTAAGAGGTTTCCAGCCTGCATAAAGAATGAAGAAGAGGAGATAGAAGCGATTACAGTGTTAAATTCCTGAAATTACAACTTGATGATAAAATCAGTTTGGATGAGCACACTACACAACATTTATTGATAAATCTGTTCTTGAAATGAAGTGTTAACAAACGTAGCCGATATAAAAATAAACAAGCTTGAATACTTTGTTTACTTTCATTCCATGTCATTTGGTATAATATTTTGAGGTAACGCTTAAAGTCAAGCAGACGTTTTCAGAGTCCAAAAGCGAGAAATACGTATTATTTGTGGAGTAAATTCACAGAAATCCTGTAGAAATCTCATAAAATAATAGGCTATAGTAACTTCTGCCTCTCAGCATATTTATCCTTAATGAAGGTTTTTATAAATAATAAACACCTATGCCAAAAACAGGTCAGGTCATACATGAAATACTAACAAAAACTATCTACAAGTACTCCAAAGCACTTACTTTAGTTCAAAAAGGGGTCCACTACTTAGGAACACACATTTTCAATAACTTTCTTGCAACCATAAATTGAGTTACAAATAAAGATCAGTTTACGAGGAGCCTTAAAGACATTCTTCTACTCCATTGGCGATTTTTGAATGCAATCAAATTATATATGTAGCTATATTAATAGTGTTATTATATTAGATTTTTTAAAAAAATTAAAAAAATTATACAGGGTGATTATTAATGACTATTGGGGTTTTAACGCTTCATGATATTTATTATACTTACAATTATAAATGATATGTCAAATGTAAGAGCAAGTCACACAGTTTTACCAGGAACCTTGTAAATTTTTAATGTGAGCACCATTTGTCACACGGCACGCATCAAGTCTGTAGCCTAGTCATTCCCAAAAGTTGATAAGTGTGTCTTCAGTGATTGTAACAACAGCTGCTTCAATCAGGTTTCCTAATTCAGCGAGGTCAGCTGGTAGCGATGGCCCGTACATACGATCCTTGACGAAGCCCCAAAGGAAAAATTCGCATGGCATTAGGTTGGGTGAACGTGGAGGCCATGCAAGGCAAGCACTGTCACTGGGCCTCTTGCGGCCTATCCAACGGTTGGGAGCACTGAAGTTCAACCAATCGAGTACTTCGCTATGCCAGTGAGGTGGCGCACAATCTTGCTGGAAAATGAAGTTTTCTCAAATCAAATGTTCAAATGTTTGTAAAGCCTATGGGACTCAACTACGGGGCTATCATTCCCTAAACTTACAAACTACTTATGAACTACTTACGAACTAGGACGGCACAAATATTCATGCCCGAGGGGGATTCGAACCCCCGACCGTAGTGGCCGTGCTGAAGTTCTCTGGCTCATCTTGTTCCAACTGAGGAACGAGCCATTGCTCTAGTCTATCGAGGTAAGAAGTGTCAGTTACAGTAGATTCAACAACAAAGAAAGGCCCATAAACTCTCCGCTGGGATACGGCACAAAAAGCAGTCACTTTAGGGGATTCTCGGAGCATCTGTGGTCTGCCGGCTTTAGAGCCTGTAATAACTATAAACGGCAAGGAGGTAGTTGTACGCATTTTCTTAAATCTTTCCAAAGAGTCGACATAGGAACTTTTTATTCACGATTAGCCTTCCTGACTGATTTCTTTGGTCTACGAGTGAACGACTCTCTCACTTACTCAACAGTCTCTTCACTGACTCTTGGTCATCCCATGCTTTTCCCTTTACAAGGCAGCCTGTATCTTGAAACTGATGGTACCATCTACGAATATTAGTATCACTTGGAGGATCACAACCGAACTTCAGCCGAAATGCACGTTGTACAGTAACAACAGATTCCGTCTTTTCAAACTGCAAAATACAAAACGCTTTCCTTTCACTAGTCGCCATCTTTGCTTCTACTGCAGTCTAGCGGACGGCGGCGGAAACACTGCACGCAGCGCTTGGGGGGAAGTGCTGCCAAAAATGAGTTGTTCTTCAATTTGACATATGTATATCTATAAATGTGAATGTCTGTTCGGTGTACGCTTATCACGTCTGAACTATAAGATATAAAGAGTTAAAAATTTGTACAGTTACTAATGTCTACCCGGGGAAGGCTTTAGGCACGGTTTTATGGCGATCGGATAGCTATATATATATATATATATATATATATATATATATATATATATATATATATATATATATATATTAATGTGAATGTCTGTTCGGTGTACGCTTATCACGTCCGAACAACAAGACACAGAGACTTAAATATTTGTACAGTTACTAATTTATCCCCGAGGAAGGTTTTAGGCACGGTTTTATAGCGATCTGATAGATATTTAGTAATTTGAAGAATTAAACGTGACATGCGGAACAATAATTACTCTTTGAAAATTACATTTACTCTTTGAAAATGGTTTTATTGGTTGAATTGTTGCTTGAGGGTTGGTAATGATAAAAGGGTGGAGTATATTGGGATGGAAAGCTAAAATTCTACGTTTGTGTGTGTTAATATTTCGCTCTGCAGCGAAAACTACAGAACGCAAACGAATAGTCTGTGTGTAATTGCTGTCCGACGTCTCCCGTTATACACAATATCAGTTCCATACCGACAACTATAAGGGGGTGGAAGATATGGTGGTTGAAAGTCGTCAAATTATAAATAAATTCGGACTGAAGGCCAGCGATGACGTTTGCGACTCTATAGGTAGGAGGTTACATACAGCGAAACGTGATGCCACAGACAATATCTTTGGTCTATACGTGCTACATTGTCTTCAGGTTTTGCTCTGTAAGGATAAGCATAGGAATAAGGAAATAGAAGAATAAATAAATAAAGCACTTAAAAAGAAATTTCTCTTAATATTTCTCTTTAAAAATCGATTTGACGTTTCGCGCATTACATCAAGTGATGGATCTGTGATATTATTATAATCATTATTGTTGAATGGCATTTCATCTTCAAAACCAGTCTCATAACTCGCTACTGAAAGATAGCTTATCTATCATAATCAACTAACACGCGAGCGGAGCCGCGGGATTAAGCTCGTCATTTATAATTTTAAGTTCAGTGTAACAAATATTATAAAGCTTTAAGACCCTGGCATTCATCTATAAACACCGTGTGTATTGATATGTTCCACATCGAAGAGGATCTCCTCAATATGGATCTATGGGACTAACAAGTAATGACATCTAATGTAATCTTCATGCAGTAGAAGAGGAGTCTGATGCGTCGGAGAGTGTCGATGAAAAAAGGGCAGCAGACAGTGGAAGTCGTGGCGGAGCCTGCGGGCCCCGTGTCCACAGTGTGGCTCGTCACCTTGTGTGCGTCAGCTCCCCAGCGTGCCGGCAGAGTGCAGGGCGGTCGCAGCGTGCGGTCAGGAGACGCTTTGACGTGGCCGGCCTGTGTGCAGCGCTCCGCCGCAGGGAGCGGCCTCCACGCACTCTACGTCACATCCGCCAGCAACACACCCGCCCCCATCCTCGACATGTGCTGCAAGATGACTCAATTCTTAAGCTTTTACCTGAATAAATAGCATAATTCAGGAGTAATACTAATTACGGGGTTCATTCAATAATTAAAGACAAATTGAAACTTTCTGACAGATTAAAATTGTGTGTCGGAACCGGGACTCGAACCTCGGACCTTTGCCCAGGTCCCAGGTTCGAGTCCCGGTTCCGTCACACAATTTTAATCTGCCAGGAAGTTTCATATCGCGCACACTCCGCTACAGAGTGAAAGTTTCATTCTGGAAACATCCCTTAGGCTGTGGCTAAGCCATGTTTCCACCATATCCTTTCTTCCAGGAGTGCTAGTCTTGCATTTTTCGCAGGAGAGCTTCTGAGAAGTTTGGAAAGTAGGAGGCGAGGTACTGGCGGAAGTACAGTGTGTAAACTGTTAGAGGGCAGAGTTGCGAAGGGGGAGCGGGGACCCCGCCTCACAGCACGACAGCCGCGGGGAGACAAGCCACGCATACGTCTTGCAGTGCTGACACACAAGCTATGCGGCATGCTTCCGCGAAAGTACAGGTAGCGCACATCGCTTTAAATGTTGATTGTAAATGAAACAAAGCAGCATACTCACGAGAATGGTTGATAACGAAACCAACTACAGGAATCACTCACTTAAGTTACGTGTTACACAAAACGGAACACTCAGAACACTGTTAAGCAATCAATAAGAAAGTAGACGTTTATTGTTGCCTCCACAGCACTTTCAGTCGTAATGTTGGCTGCAGCCTCGAAACAAAGACTGCCGGCCGACGCCGCCCGACGTCTACCGACTTGTATCGAGTCAGGGCTAGGGAGTGCTCTGCCATCGAACAGTTAACAAACTGTAAAGTTCTGAGGCGGCATCGCGAGTCGTGTCGGGATAGCTCAGTCGGTAGAGCACTTGTCCGCGAAAGGCAAAGGTCTCAGGTTCGAGTCCCTGTTACGGCACACAATTTTAATCTGCCAGGCAGTTTCATATCAGCGCACACTCCGCTGCAGAGTGAAAGTTCATTCTGAAAGACAAATTGGTCTGGAGAAGAAACAGTTTGTTTTTACAATATAATCCCCCTTGAACGTTTATTTACTTGTTCCAGCGGAAAACGAGTTTTTTTATTCCGGCTGCAAGGACCTCTGAAACAATATCCCACTAACTTCTTCACGTCCTCGTTGTCCTGAAACCTCTTTCGGTGCAACGCCTCCTTCTGTGCACCGAACAAATGGAAATCTCTAGGTGCTAAATCGGGTCTGTACCTAGGATGAGACAGTACTTCCCAGCCCATTTTGTCGACGGTTTCACGAGTTAGTTCAGCAATATGAGGACGTGCGTAGTCTTGCTGGAGAATCACACCATCGTCTGAGATCCATGACGTTTGTATCTCATGGCTAGCTTCACCTTGTTTAAAAGCAAATCCGAGTAGTATTGGATATTCATTGTACGCTGCTCTTCGAGAAAATGACAAAAAAAACTTGATCTTCCTCGTCCGGAATCACCGTCAACATGACCTTTTCTTCTGATGCTTGGGTTTGAATTATTTCTTGATAGGTGAGTTGGCGTGGTTTCACTCCATGGTTTGTCTTTTTGGTTCTGGCTCATAGTAGAGCACCCAACTTTCATCAGTCCCTGAACTTACAAGCTACTTATGAATTATTTTTTACCAAAGACAACACAAACATCCATGCCCGGGGGAGGATTCGAACCTCCGACACGGGAAGCCGCGCGATCCACAACGTGGCGCTCCACACCTCTCGGCTACTCCCGCGCGACCATGTACAATAAAACGTGTGCACCCCTTATCTTGTAACTATACGTTTCATTTCACACAGTCCAATAACTGTCACCCAGTATGTTCTCTTCGAGAAGCTTGGTGATACATACTTCAAGCCACCGTAAGGTAGACGTTAGCTTGCAATAAACTTTTACACAGTGTTACCAATCACAATGTGGTAGATATGTCTTTTTTTTCATAGTCAGGAGCAAGAGAAGATGTTTTGAAAAGAGGCCGACGAGGAGATGGGCGGAGAGATGGAGGTGAGGAGCATGTTGATGGTTAAATGAGGGAAGAAACGTTGAACTAATGACCGGAACAGATGAAGTGAGAGGGAGAAGAGTCGGTAAAAATAGGGAAGGAGAAGAAGGACTCGGGGTAATGATATATTGTAATAAATCATACAGGAAATGTTATTGTGAATTACATGAACAATAGTTTTTATGAGGAAGAGAGAGAAGGAGGAGTTGGAGGAAAAGGGACAGGTGGGGGAGGTGTGGAAAAGGTAGGTAGAGGGAGGAGATTGCAAGAGAGAACAGGGGGAGGGGAGAGAGGAGATAAACTGATAGAGGACGGAGGAGGAAATTGACAAAGAGATTACTTGGACAGAAAGGAGGGTAGGACACAAACAGGGAGAGGGGAAGGAGCGATGAAAAGAGAGAGAGGGGGGTAATAGTAGAGCAGAGAGAGAGATGAGAGGAGAGTGACAAAGGAAGGGTGGTAGAGCAACTGAAGATTCAAAAATGTTCTAATGTTTGCAAAACTAAGGGACTTAACTACGGTGGTTAACAGTTCCCAGGCTTACAAACTAACAAATTAACTTATGCTAAGGACAACACAAACATCCATGCCCGATGGAGGACTGGACCCTCCGATGGCGACTGACCGCGCGCGCCGCAGCAGGGCTCCTTAGTGCGCACGGCTATTCTGCCGCGGCTGACTGAAGATTAGTTACAGTGTTTATAGCCTATGCTATTAAGATAAGATATCTGCTCAGATTGTCTCCTAAAGAGTTCATGTAGATTGTCAACGGCATAGGATCTATAACGCTTCCATGCGATGTTCTATAACACTTGCCTTTTACCTACACGCAGGCTTTCATCATATATTTGTTCCTCTCTTGGAACGACACAATGTTCGTGCTTAAAACAAAAATATCAAGAGAGAACAGGGAGAGGGAGAGAGAGATAGACAGAGAGGACTGCCCATATAATCTGATTGACGCTAACCACTTTTCGGGTAAGGCTGTTGAAGTAGTAGTGATGAAGCATTCATGTTACCGATTCATTGAAGTTTTCCATTATAAGCGTGATGCTGTACTCCAATTCTGGAGGTATCAACTATTATTAAGGACTAAAGAGGATTCTTCAGTTACAAAGTATTAAGTTTATCTTCAGTAGCGAAGCAAGAGGGGTAAGCTATGGGGCTGCAGCCCTCCGACGACTAACCTTGCTTCTTCTTAAAATGAGACATGAGTGAGAAATAAAGGAGTCTTCTTAATCTACTGTTTTACGAAATTCGATATTTCCACAACCCCTTTTTTCTTTCTTTTAGAATTCAAGTGGGGTACGGAGGAGATTCTCAGCCGCCCACCTCCTCCTCTCCCAGACCAGAATACTGGCTTCGCCGCTGATTAACTGTTAACGCCAAGTGTGTAGTACATTCGAATTAAAGCAAAAGTAGAAATTAAACAAAGCTAATTATGTAATTAATTTTGTTCTGAAATTATTCCTCGGTATTAAACCCAAAACACTATAAAATAAACGAAAAAAGTTTAGTGGGCCGTTGCTGGAATTTAGAGAATGGAATATGGAGTTATAATCATGACGCACGTATTGGTGTGAAAGTGTTCTAAACAAACTGTAAAAGCATACCTCCGTGTAATTGACTGTGTGGAAGCCTTTGAAATTGTGAATCGCAGTAAATTAAATTTAAAATTATTAAAGGAATAAATGCGGGTATGAGGTGCGAGTATGAGGCAGAATTTTTTGCACACAATTGCGATGTCTTCTTTTTTCAAACTGTGGAGGGCAGTGGGACAGCACTCTGGACTCGTAATCGGGAGGACGAGGGTTCTAACACCGCCCATCTCTCCTATCACACAACGGCTATGAAGATCTCGGTTTTTAGTGGATTTGGATTCCTCGAATCATTTCGGCCAAACGCCGGGACGATTTCTATGTAAAGGACATGGCTCATTTCCGATGTAATCATTGAAAGAAACTGAAAATATGCCCTTGTCTCTAATCATCGTGTTGTTGCCAGAACTTATCTTTTTTAATTTCTTCCCTTATTTTCAAAGTTTCATTTCGATGTGTTTAAATTTTGGGAAGTTGAAGCGAATTTAGTGAAAGTGCGAGTAACTTAATGGAATAAATACCAGTGGAATTGATTTAATTGGATGATCTGATAAAACACTACTCGCTGTGTAACTATTTCGCGTCGATAATATTGAGAGTTCTGTGAAGATTCAGTGTCGGAAATAAAAATTAGTACATCCTCTTAGAGTTTTGAAATTATCTCAAGAGAAAATGGTCCAACAGTGCATATCGATTACATTTACAGACCGATAGCCGAAGCAGTACTGAGGTTTTTTATTTATTTCATCGTGTTAGAAACGTATGTACTTTAGGAGTTACATACAACAAGAAAACAAGTCAGTAAAATATAAAACAAAGAAAAAATCCAAACATTGGTGCCCTAAACATTATTCTTTCTGAACATAATTATAGCTAACAAGAATTTAATTAAATGTGTCGTGACCAGTATATAGCACATGCCTCCATGGTACTGTCAATCACATTTTGGGAAGAGCATCTATTTGGACACAGTTTGCATTCCAGAAGAGGAATCATCGCCTGTCCTTCGCCACATTTACATATGGCCGAGTCGCAGGAAAATCCCCATCTTCTCATGTTGGTCTTCGTACCTCCAACTCCTTTTTCTTTTGTTCTGCCTACAACGGTGGTAGAACAGGTAAATATAAAATTCTAAAATATATTTTAATGACAGTGTGATATTTGCTTCAAAAATTGATAAGCCAGACACTGTATTTCAAGACGTATATACTAATGAAAAGGGAGGTTTAACGAGCCTGTGAACATCGTTGTCATGATAAACGAATCACTAGATGTGGTTTTCTTTAAGGATAGGGAAGGAAATAAGCATTGTCCTTTGAATGGAACCATACCGACATTTGTCCAGAGTAGGGAAATCACGGAAAAACCCAATGTGGATGGTCGAAGTAGGGTTTGAACCGCTGTCCATTCGGATGCGGGTCCAGTGTGTTACTACTGCTCGTCCTAACGCGATACAAATGCAAACTGTTTACCTTATACTTCTACCAGAGCTCAAATACACTCGTATTACTATGATTTTCTGCCTATCTTATTATCAGTTTACAAATTCAGTAGGCCATATGACTGACCTATTGATGATGACTAGACTTGCGATCGGGAGCGCTTACTTTAGTTTGCGGCTCTGCCGCGAACTAGTTCGCTCTTTCAGTTCATCCGCTCCCAATGACAGCTGGGCGTCGTCGTCTGCATGTGCAGGTGGAGGGAGAAGTTCCCCCACCTAGCTGCTTCATGCGCTTGCTGCTTGAGCCGCTAACGATATCACGCAAACCAAAAGAATCAGTTTGTGGATAATTTCTCGCGTTTAAGTTTAGAGTTATCTCTATATTTTGGCATTATGGAATTTATTAGTCAGATATTGCAGAGTGCAGAACACATCAAAACAGAAGTTTTGTAGCACTGAACTATGTAATCGAGCAGGCAGACGCTCACCTCGAAATGACTCATCAGCAGAAGGCACACACGTGATTTTTTAATGCTGCTACGCACCCTCTCGCTATTGCCCGTCGGTCTTCGGAAAAGAATCCAACTAACTAAGAAGCGAGATTCGTTTGGCATAATAGTTCGCGACCGATCACTCATATTTTAGTTCGAGACCAGTAGCTATCTTTTTTGTTCGTCAGCTCTTTTTAGTTCGCCCGCTCTTTTTAGTTCGTCCGTTCGTTTTAGTTCGTCCGTTCGTTTTAGTTAGTCCGTTCGTTTTAGTTCGCCCGCTCTTTTAGTTCGTCCGCTCGTTTTAGTTCGTCCGCTCGTTTTAGTTCGTCCGCTCGTTTTAGTTCGTCCGCTCGTTTTAGTTCGTCCGCTCGTTTTAGTTCGTCCGCTCGTTTTAGTTCGTCCGCTCGTTTTAGTTCGTCCTTCGTCCGCTCTTTTTAGCTTTTGCTACCGCTACTAAAAGAGCTCTTTCTTTTTTATGACAGCTTTTTTTATATAATGAATCAGTGTTGCCCAAGCGTGTGCTATTACCCGTATTTTTGGGCAACTTCACATCAAATACTTAGGCAAATAAACCAGTTATTTACACGAATGGGTGATACAATGGTATTCAACTAATTTGCATACAGAGTACTCGTAGTACTTTATTTTTAAAATGGATTTCTTGTGGCAGTGAATTATGAAACTACAGCTGAGCTGCATCTCAGTTCGAAATGAAGGTAACTGGCAGAAGAGAAACACGCGATTCTGCGCGCTCTCGCGTCCTCTCGCTGTTCCCCGTCAGTCTTCGGGAAAGGAGCGGACGAACTAAGAGGCGAGGTATCTGCGAACTAGTTCACGTAGTTCGCCTGTGGGGGCGCTCTTCCGAACTAGTTCCTTCGCGAACTACACAAGACTAATGATGACATCATGCAGATGGAATCTGCTTGAATCTGAGAGCCCTTATCTTGGATCGTATCGAGTTAACAAATGAGTTCGATTGCAAACTGATGTCAGATTTGTCGTCGTCTGATGAAGCTCTAGTGGAGCGTATGACAACGTTTTAAGAGCGAGGAATGAATGTGTGGCTGGATCCAAACGCCAGTAATAAAAGAAGTGTAAAAAAGAAACCACGAAGGGGTGGCGCTGCGCCGAGACGGCTAGCACTTGCTGGAGACGGCGGCGGGCGCCGCTGTAATTCTTTGTGTGGCCTGGGCTGCGTGACGTCATCGTGACGTGACTTGGCGCGGGTCTGCATTGCGGCTGCGACGGGCCCCTGGCGGGCTGGCTACCCGCGATGCGGGCTCTGGCCCGCTCAGCCTTCAGCGGCGCGGACTGGACGCAGACGGCACAGTGGCAGCTTTCTGCCATGACCAGTGTTGCCAGATGGCAGAGAGAGAAAATACCTACAGTCACACCAAAATGTACCTACGTTTTCCCTACTTTCTCCCTACCACCTCATTCCCTACGTCAGGGTCATAGCCAGGATTTGGGTCTGGAAGGGGCTGAATCCAGGAGTCCGGCCAGCAGACGTTAACCACTTGATTAAAGTGACATGTTGCAATTTTGAAAAACTTTAAAATAAATATTTGGCATCATGCTTCACTTGCTAGATATGTTTTTCTAGTGCCTGATCGTTACTGATAGAGTCAAGTGTAGATTATGCCGCAAATTCCAAGTGCTCTGTAACAAGATTACTAATTTATCGATCGGTCAAGGGTATATGAAGGACCTGGCAACCATAGAGAGGAACAGCATTAATTAGTTTCCCCAAATATGCCGCTAATTCCGAGTGCACTGTTACACGAAGATAACTGATTTATTGACTGCACAAGGATAAATCCAGACACTATCAAACATAGAGTAGGAACAGTAGTAATTATTTAGTTCACAGTTAGCAGAAAAAAGGAAGTCCGTCACTCTACATGATTCGATTTTCAAAGAGTAATGCTGTGTTGACAACGAATATCTAGAGTTTTGTTCATTATAACGTTGGCTGTGGCAAATGTTTTAGCGTTTTCTTGTCAGCATCTTCTCATTTACAAGTACTTACTAGTATATCGTCCTGTCGTAAATAAATAAGTCTAGTCAAGATAATAAAACGCGTTTCGTTCATGGAAACAATGAATTGTGCTGACATTTTCTAACACTATTTCCAAACTGACTCTTCATTCCACTGTAATTTGCATCAATTTTAATGTGTCTGAAACTAGATTTTCAAATTAATATTGTTTACTATGAAAAGACAACAACTACGCAGTCTAAAATATCACTGGCTACTTCAAACTTTGCCACAATTGGTTGGATTCATTCCCGCGTGCTAACAACTGTTCTGTTGCCAACATTACCCACTAGGTCAGTGTCGGCGATTGTACCTATGCCTTGGGGACTTTGGAATGAAAATTCCGTACATGATTTTAATGCTTAAAAGTACCTACGTGTAGGGAAAATTCCCTACGTCTGGCAACAATGGCCATGACTGAACAATGGAGTAGAAAACTATGGTCTTAACAACAAATGCCGATGAACGGTTCAGTTTTAATTGAGGGGAGGGGTGGATTTTAGCCTCTCCTCACCACCTTCACTTGTAGTAGTTTCCCATCACATTCTCTCAATCTATGTAAACAAATTGGACCCAACTACTATGGTCATCAGTCCCTAGACTTACAAACTAATTAACTGTCAAGTGGGCGCGCCTCCTGATTCTTTGTGAGTTCACGCACCGCGAGACTTGCCCTATTTTCTTGGGTATCTTTTTTAGGGAACCCAGAGGGTATAAACTAAAATAAAACAACTTTTCATTTTTTCCCAAATTGTTTGTATAGCTTATGGGGCTTAACTACGGGGTCATCAGTCCCTAAACTTACAAACTACTTATGAACTAGCTAATACGAAGGACGGCACAAATATCCATGTCCGAGGGGAGATTAGAACCTCCGACCGTAGTGGCTGTGCAGACCGTAACTGGAGCGCCTCAGTCCCCTCGGCCACCGCGGCCGGCTCATTGTTTTTAACTATTTATTTTAGGTGCAAATAATTAAAATATCAGTCAATATTATTTAGAAAATATGTTTATACTCATTTTCAATCTGAACCAATTTCCATCAGCTGATCATTACGAACACAGCGGAAAGACAACATTGTGACGAGAATGCTTCTCGCAAGCATCGTTTCCACAATTCTTGCACGATTTGTTACTCCTGACATACTTGTCTGGTCCACATATGTGACAGATTCCAGGGTAAGAAACATTGCCCCGAAAGAGTTCGAATTTCTTCTACTGTAGTGTCTTTACAATTATGAACTTGAGAATAGTTGGTATCGCTGTGTCCCTTACCAGTCGGTTTGCATGATTGAGTAATCTAAAATGTTTCAATTTCTTTCCCGATACAATTTTTGCAGCACCTGTCTTAACATCAAGCGGAACAGTTTCCTTACTGTCATCTCTAACCAGCGACAGTTCAGAATCAGTGTTAATATTACTAAAATTTTCCGGGCCATTATGCCGTGGTCTTATGGATTTATTACTAAGCCCAACGTTTCGTCCTCAACTGCGGAGGACATTTTCAAGGGGGATCGTGGCACTTTTGTATGTCCGATACACAAAATCCGTTTACGAGGGCTCGCACGCAGAGGTGTGACGTCAGATGTTTTGCATATGCGCGCGCATTTCGTCGTTGCCGATTGCCGTCGTCAGTTCTTAATATCGTCCCATGGTGGAAGACAGTTACATTTCGTCTTCAACACCGGCATCCGGATTTCATTTAGTTTCACGCCATCCTTCATCCTATTGAAACAAGCCAATAATTCAATAGGATGGAGGAGGGCGTAAAACTAAAGGAAACCTAGATTCCGGTGTTGAAGAAGAAATGTAAAATTTTTCCACCATGGGACGATATTAACAACGGACAACGGCAAACCGCAACGACGAACTGCGTGCGCATATGCAAAACATCTGACGTCACACGTCTGCGCGCGACCTCTCGTAAACGGATTTTGGCTGCAGTCAGTAGCAAGCCAGGGTGTGCATCGGACATACAAAAGTCCCACGAACACCCTTGAAAGTGTTCTCCGCAGTTTGGGACGAAAACTTGGGTTTGAATAATAAATCCATAAGACCATGGCATAAATGCCTGGAAAATTTTAGTAATACTGACCTTTCCGGCCGTGAAAGTTTACATTTTTCAGAATCAGTGTTGTAGTCGTCAGTTTCAATTGCTTCATCTTCCATATGAAAATGTTCAAATGTTTGTTAGGCTTAAGGGACTGAACTGCGGGGTTATCAGTCCCTAAACTTAGAAACTACTTATGAACTACCTTATACTAAAGACGACACAAACATCCATGCCCACAGGGGGATTCGAACCCCAGACCGTAGCGGCCGTGCAGACTATGACTGGCGCGCCGCAGACCGCTCGGTCACTGCGGCCGGATTCCATGTGAATATCATCAAGAATCATAAAATGTCAACAAACCTTCTAAAACGTCCGCTAGTATCGGTAGGATCAATTCAGGAACTCTGACAGTATCACTATCGCTAGAAATAAATAGACGCATGAACAACTAACAAACACCACAAATAAGAATAAATACTGAAAACATCTGTAGAAAATCGTATGTAAAAACAATTGAACATATACGCATAAAGTAAGGTGAATGGCGGTAAACACATAGCAGAGTCGGGGTAGAGTAGCCGAGCGGTCTAAGGTGCCTCGCCGCGGAGCGCGCGTTTGCTCGCCGTCGG
The DNA here is from genome assembly GCA_026315105.1 of Locusta migratoria. Classification (NCBI taxonomy): domain Eukaryota; kingdom Metazoa; phylum Arthropoda; class Insecta; order Orthoptera; family Acrididae; genus Locusta; species Locusta migratoria. The sequence continues at coordinate 380,221,744 of CM048748.1, read as the reverse complement.
AGGTTCGAGTCCTCCCTAGGGCATGTGTGTGTGTGTGTGTGTGTGTTGTCCTTAGGTTGGTTTACCTTAGTTTAAGTAGTTTGTAAGCTGCGGACTGGTTCGATAGATTTACAAACATCTGAACACATCGCAGAGGCAGATCGCAAGTTAAAATAACATATTGCAATAAACAATGGACAGTTATGGTTTCAAACCAGGCGAAACACCCTCAACCGGCGATGAAGATGGTATACTAGATTCCATGAAAGTCACCCACTAGTACCAGCGTGTGGACACTCAGTATACTGAAAGATGCGATGTGAATGCTGCGGCACGCCCACTGGTGGATTAAACTGACTTTTTAAGTACTAAACACACAGACACACACACACACGCACACACACACGCACACACACAGCTGTGACTCGAATCCGGCTCTACATCTACATCCATACTCCGCAAGCCACCTGACGGTGTGTGGCGGAGGGTACCCTGAGTACCACAATCAGTTCTCCCTCCTATTCCAGCCACGTATTGTTCGTCGAAAGAAAGATTGTCGGTATGCCTCTGTGTGGCCTCTAATCTCTCTTATTTTATCCTCATGATCTCTTTGCGAGATATACGTAGGAGGGAGCAATATACTGCTAGGATCCTCAGTGAAGGTATGTTTTTGAAACTTCGACAAAAGCTCGTACCGAGCTACAGAGCGTCTGTCTTGCTGTTTATCAATCATCTCCGTAACGCTTTCACGATTACTAAATGATTCTGTAACGAAGCGCACTGCTCTCCATTGGATCTTCTCTATCTCCTCTATCACCCCCACCTGGTACGGATCCCATACCGGTGAGCAGTATTCAAGCAGTGGGCGAACAAGTGTACTGTAACCTACTTCCTTTGTTTTAGAACTGCATATCCTTAGGATTCTTCCAGCATATGCTTTACCGACGATTAATTTTATATGGTCGTTCCATTTTAAATCACTCCTAATGCATACTCCCAGATAATTTATGGAATCAACTGCTTCCAGTTGCTCACCTGCTATAGTGTAGCTAAATGATAAATTATCTTTCTTTATATGTATTAGTAGCACATTACATCTATCTGCATTGCCATTCCCTGCACCATGCGTCAATAGGATGCAGATCCTCCTGCATTTCAATACAATTTTCCATTGTTACAACCTCTCTATATACTACAGCATCATCCGCGAAAAGCCTCAGTGAATTTCCGATGTTATCCACAAGGTAATTTATATACAGGGTGTTCCAAAGAGGTACGGCCAAACATTCAGGAAACATTCCTCACACAACAAAATATGTTATGTAGAAATGTGTCCGGAAACGCTTAATTTCCATGTTAGAGCTCATTTTATTACTTCATTAGTGAGGATACATGCATCCAATCTCCATCGAATGGAATCCCTGATGCGCTGATGCAGCCCTGGAGAATGGCGTCCACAATACGAGCACGAAGAGTCTCTACATTTGGTACCGGGGTTCCGTAGACAAGAGCTCAATGTTCAATTGTTTGTAGAGCTTATGGGACTTAACTACGGGGTCATCAGTCCCTAAACTTACAAACTACTTATGAACTAGCTACAACTAAGGACGACACCAATATACATGCCCGAGGGGGGATTCGAACCCTCGACCGTAGTGGCCGTGCAGACCGTGACTGAAGCGCCGCAGTCCCCTCGGCCACCGCAGCCGGCAGACAAGAGATTTCAATTGTCCCCATAAATGAAAGTCAAGAGGGTTGAGGTCAGGAGAGCGTGGAGGCCATGGAATTGGTCCGCCTCTACCAATCCATCTGTCACCGAATCTGTTATTGAGAAACGTACGAAACACGTCGAATGACATGTGCAGGAGCTCCATCGTGCATGAACCACATGTTATGTCTCACTTCTAAAGACCCATGGTTTAGCAGCACAGGTAGAGTATCCCGTATGAAATCATGATAACGTGCTCCAGTGATCATAGGTGGAAGAACATGAGGCCCAATCAAGACATCACCAACAATTCGTGCCAAACGTTCCCAGAAAATCTGTGTTGATGACGTAAATCGAGGAAGTACAGTACATACTAACGAAACAATTGGGTATTTTGACAATTGTTTGCACGAATTATTTCAATTTACATTTGAAGAGAAATACTAAACTGAGCTCTAACATGGAAATTAAGCGTTTTCGGACGCATGTCCTCATAACATATTTTCTTTCTTTGTTTGTGAGGAATGTTTTCTGAAAGTTTGGCCGTACCAATTTGTAACACCCTGTATATTGTAAATAGCAACGGTCTCACGAAACTCCCCTGTGGCATACCTGACAACACTCTTACACACACACACACACACACACACACACACACAAGTACACGTAAGAATGCCAGAGGGAGGACTCTAATTTCCGGCATGACAGTAGCATGACGCCATAGACCACGCGGCCATTCTGCGCGGTCTCATGACATGCATTGTTAATGTAAAACAACTGCCAACGATTTTACTATAGTAACGGCGAACGATATTACTACTAATAATAATACATGTTAAAAATGTTACGGGTTACATTTGGGTTGTAAAACTCTCGATTTTTTCTGTCAAACTAATAAGATGCATGCTGTGAAATTACTGTCACTTTCGAAGTAATATCCATGCGACTGTAAACATTTTCCACGACGATGAAGCCATGATTCGAAAGCCACTGCGAACGCTTCTTTAGATGTCTGCTTTGACGGCTGGAAAATCGCTGGTGCAATTGCAGCACGGCTAGTGAATATGCTACCACGAAGAGCGTCTTTCATCGCTGAAAAAAGCCAAAGGTCACTGGAGCCAGGTCAGGTGATTAGGGAGCATGACAGAGCACTGCAAAGTTATTGTCACGAAAAAACTACAGCGTAGCTTTTGCCGGATAATTACTTCACTTTACGTGTTCGAGTCACTAGCTACACTGCGTTATTCCCAATAATTAGCCACACGAATAGCTTTGTCATTTCCTCCAGTAAGGTCTGTTACTGTGCAGGTTTTACCTATTTTTGTGCACTTCATTAGACGTTGATAATCCTGTACTACCCCGCGCTCACAGGAGTCGCTCTTTTATAGCCCCACTTCCTTGTCGGTAAAGACAGGTGATTCCCAGCAGCCAGCTGTTCTCTAGGCTTTATTAGAGACTGATGTACCCTTTTTCGTCATCAATTCCGTCGTCGTGTTTCAGGCGGCTCGTCTAAAGATTTGGTAACTAGCATTAAATTTCACCGGGACTTGATTCTCCTGTACTGTGATTGGTAACCGTATAGCGGGTGCCTATTACCATCACGCTGTTTCATTCTTTCGGACTCAGCTGTGATTCGCCTTGTGAGGCGGCCAAAGTGTGGGGAGGTCACGGTACAGTTTCGCCTCGACCTATCCATCTTTGGTCGTATCTGCGCGTGAGATCCTGTCTCGCAGCAGCAGCAAAATTCGTTGGAGCTCCATCTAACTAACTAGGATATTCTTTACGATAAAGTCAATGAAATGTGAACTAAATGCGATTTAAATCGCAGTACAGAAGTTTAAATTACAAATTGTGTTCAAGAAATGGGAAAGGATGTAAGTGCCACAAAGTAAAATTTCCAGTATTCAAATAAATGTGTCTTAGATATTGGATGATTGTACTGGAAAACGCTGTAAATGCCTTAGTAAGTGTTTGAAGGTATAAAATAAAATGTTGGAAGGTCTTTTGAAGCAAACTTTTTTGTCTTCAGTTTATTCCGCTTCTTCTTTCATTTTTAAGTATAAGCTGTTTTTCTTCACTGCTTATGTTTGTGCACTAGTACTGAGATGAGTAGCTTGCCTATTCTGCTGGCGGTTATTTTGCATGTATTCCTTTCCCACGACTGTTAATGTACGTCTGGATCTTTTCTGTTGCTTAACGGCTTTTATGTACAGTCACCTTCATCCCAACATGCTTTCCCATTTTCTGGTTGGTACACTAAATACACAGCCAAAGGTCACTCCACAACACACACGTGAAACGACCGAAATCACCTCTGTGCCATGTACTGTCACCAACTAAAGTAACTGTGTAGCATAGGCAAGGATAAAAAATAAGGAACGGAAGGTACCTTGTACAGAAACCAGGTAGCAGTTATACGTTTAGAAGAACATGAAATCGTATCTTTGGTCGGGAAGGGAGTAAGACTGGGTTGTAGCCTCTCCCCAATGTTATTCAGTCTGTATATTAAGCAAGCTATGATGCAAAGCAGTGAGAAATTTGGAGAGTGAATTAAAGTTTAGAGTGGAGAAATTAAAACTTCGCGGTTTCCCTATGACATTATAATTCTGTCAGAGACAGCAGAGGATGTGGAAGAGCAATTGAACGGAATTGTCAGTGCCTTTAAACGTTATAAGATGAACGTTTATAAGAAAACATCAAGGGTAATGGTTTGTGGGATAAGAAAATCATACCATGAGGATGTTAGGTTACGAAACGGGACGATATAAGTAATTCATGGGTTTTGTTATTTGTGTAGTAAAATAACCAGCGATCGTAGCAGTACTGATGATATAAAATGCAGAATGCCAATGGAAAGAAAAGCGTTTCTGAAAAAGAGAAGACTATTACCATCGAACCTTAATGTAAATATTAGGAAACTATTTGTGCGGAGTGGTGCCTAGCACTAGAGTGAAACATGGACGATAAATAGTGCAGTCAAGAAAAGGATAGAAGCTTTCGGAATGTGGTGCTATACACGAATGCTGAAGATTAGGTGGGTAGAGGGCGTAACTAATGAAGAGGTATTGAACAGAATTGGGAAGAAAAGGAATTTTTGCCATACCTTGACTAAAAGAAGAGATTGATTGGTAGGGCACATTCTTAGACACCACGGAATCGTAAATTTAGCATTGGAGGGAAGTGTGTGGGTTAAAAATAGCAGAGGGAGACCAAGAGACGAATATAGTAAGCAGATTCACATAGATGTGGGTTGCCGTTATTACGAGGAGATGAAGATTCTTGCTCAGGATAGAATAGTTCAGAGAGCAGCATCAAACCGGTCCCCGTACTGAAGACCATAACAGTAGTATTACAGGTTAATTCATGGACAGACATACGACTTTTCTTACAAGATGTTCTATGCGATTTTGTAACAAACTACATTTTAGAGATTTTTCTTTCGCTACTCCTGTAAGAATAACCTTTCACAAGATACATTATATTAGGATGTGCTAGACTACGACAGATAATTTTCGAGTGAGAATACGTGAAAAAGCATCATGTCTTGCACACTGATACACTATCGCCCATAAATTTCAATACATCCAATAATTGGTATCTAGTTCTCCGTGGATAAGATCTAATACCGTGGATACCGTTGAGGAAGCGACAACAATTGTCCCCATGTTATGATTTTTGTTTGTGGTCATCGAGTTACTGCAGTATCCAACAATATTGTGTTCATAAACGTTATTTGGCTATCTGAAACGTTTGTTTACCTATTTGCCGAGGGATGCCGCATTTCTTGCAGCTGTGTTGTTCCCTGTAGTAATTTGTTGCCCGCAGCAAACGTCAAGCACTGCTACGATACATAACATTTGGTTCCTGTATGTCAGTTTCTTCGTGACAGTTGAAGTGTAGACATCGCTAGTATGCCTCCAAGATTGTAGATATCCATCGAAAAGGTGTTGCAGTTGTAGCACTTAGCCAAGCAGGTTTATCTATTGGCCAAATTGCGAAGCAATGTAGTGTGTCTATAAGGGGAGTGCAATACACCCTTCGTCGCCAGAAGACAACAGGTACCAATACGGACATACCACGTTCAGGAAGACCTAGTAAAACCATTAAAAGTGATGATAAATATATCAGAATTACCAGTAAAAGAAATAGATTCAAAATAGCGCCCCAAATTCGTGCCGAATTGATAGAAATGAACGCGATAACAATATCTGTTGCAACAGTAAAAAGGAGACTAACTGAAGCCGGCTTGAAAGGTTGTGTCACAAGAATTCTAAGGCCCACAAATAAATAGAACAGACTTGAATGGGCTAGAAAACATCCTAGTTGGTCATCGGAAGAGTGGGCAAAGATGTTATTCACCGGCGAATCGAAGTTGGAGATTTTTGGAACCAGAAGGAGAACATTTGTTCGCCGATTTGTAAGGGAAAGGGTAGCCCAGCAGTGTCTTCTACCTACAGTTAAACACGGTGGAGGTTCTGTTATGGTTTGGGGATGTTTTGTCGGAGATAGAGTTGGCGACATTGTGAAAATAGAAGGATGTATTTACTAGAAGCAGTACCATTGCATACTTCAAAATCATGCAATACCAAGTGGATTGCGCTTAATAGGGAAAGAGTTCACCTTACAACAGGGTAATGACCCAAAACATCGGTCGGCATACTGTAGGAACTACATTACATCAGAGGAAAAATCGAAAGTACTGAAAGATATGGTATGGCCGTCCCAGGGCCACGACTGTTATTCCATTGAATTGGTGTGGGATGAAGTGGACACACATATCAGGGAAGTTAATATATCCAGAAAGGACACATCTCTGGAATATTGTTAAAGATGTGTGTAATAATATAGATTCACGATGCCTACAAAAACTGATTGGCCGCAGGCATCGAGTTTGTGAGGCAGTCATTAAATCCAAAAAAGGATACTTTGATGGAAGTAAAATGATTGTGATTGTATTATATATGAGTAAGTTAAATAATTATATTTTGTGAGAAATAACGTTTGATTTATATAGTAAATTAATAAATTAATAAAAGAAGAATGTGATCCCCCTTGATACTCAAAACAGGTCAGGACACTGTTGCAAAAGCAACGGAACAGGCATGCTAAATTTAAACGAAAACAATATCCCCAGGATTGGCGATTCTACTCAGAAGCTGGAAATTTAGCGAGGATTTCAATGCGATATGTCTACAATACATTTCACAACGAAACTCTTTCCTCCCTAGGGCATGGGTGTGTGTGTGTTTGTCCTTAGGTTAGTTTACCTAGGTTTAAGTAGTTTGTAAGCTGCGGACTGATGACCACGCAGTTTGGTCCGATAGATTTACAAACATTTGAAACTCTTTCTCGAAATTTGACTGAAAACCCTAAGAGATTTTGCTCATATGTTAATATACAAGGGGCAAAACACAAACAATACCCCCACTACGTGATAGTAATGGCGATCTTGCCGATGATAGCGCTACTAAAGCTTATAGAAACTCATTTACCAAAGAAGACGAAACCAATATTTCAGATTTCGAATTACAAACAGAAGACAGAATGAGTAACGTTTAAGTAGATATCCTCGGAGTAGTGAAGAAACTTAAATCACTTAACAAGAACAAGTCTTTTGGTCCGGACTGTAAACCCATGATTATGTTGAAGAGATAGCTCCTTACTTAACAGTCATATACAACCGCTCTCTCAAAGAAGGATCTGTACCAAAGGATTGGAAAGTTGCACAGGTCACACCTATCTTCAAGAAAGGCAGTAGGAGTAACCCACTAAAATGCAGGCCTATTTCATTGACGTCAATTTGCAGCAGGGTTTTGGAAAAATCTCAAACTGAATGATCTATTGACCCAAGGTCAACACGGATTTAGAAAATATCGTTCATGCGAAACACAACTAGCTCTTTACTCACACGAAGTGATGAGTGCTATCGACAAGGGTTATCAAATTGATTCCGTATTTCTTGATTTCCAAAATGCTTTTGACACCATACCTCAGAAACGGCTTTTAATCAAATTGTGTGGTTATGATATATCGCCCCAAATTTGCGAATGGATAGGGGATTTCCATTCAGAGAGGACACAGTTTGTCGATGTAAAGGCATCGACTAAAACAGAGGTAATATAGGGCGTTCCACAGGGTACTGTCATTGATCCTCTGCTGTTCCTTATTTACATAAACGATTTGGGAGAAAATCTAATTAGCTCTCTTAGGTTGTTTGCAGATGACGCCGTCATTTACCGTCTACTAAAATCATCTGGAGATCAAACCCAACTGTAGAACAATCTGAATAAGATATCAGTATGGTGTAAAAATTAGCAATTGACTCTAAATAATGCGAAGTGTGAAGTCGCCCACATGAGTACCAAAAGAAATCCGTTAAATTTTGTTTACAAGAAAAATCAATCAAACGTAAAGGCCGTTAACTCCAGAAAATATCTAGGAATTACTATTACTTCAGACTTAAACTGGAAAGAACACGTAGATAATGTATTGGGAAAGGCGAACCAGTGACTGCGTTTTATTGGCAGAACTCTTCAAAGATGTAACAGAACTACTAAAGAGACTGCATACACTACGCTTGTCCGTCCTTTTTTGGAGTATTGCTGCCCAGTGTGGGATCCTTATCAGGTGGGTTTGACGGAGGACATCAAAAGAGTTCAAAGAAGGGCAGCTCATTTCGTATTGTCACGATACAGGGGAGATAGTGTTACGAAAATGATACAGGTTCTGGGATGGGAATCATTACAACAACGGCGCTTATCGCTGCGGTGTGGAATACTTACGAAATTCCAATCGCCAACATTCTCCTCCGAATGCGAAAATATATTGTTGACTCCCACTTACACAGGTAGAAATGATCATCAGAATAAAATGCGAGAAATCAGAGCTTGAACGGAGAGATCCAGTCGTTCTTTCTTCCCGCGCGCTATTCGAGAATGGAATGGAAGGTAAATAGTATGAAGGCGGTTCAAAGAACCCTCTGCCAGGCACTTAAATGTGATATGCAGAGTATCCCATGTAGATGTAGAAATACCAGGGTGTATTGAAATTAATGAGCGTTAGTGTATTTCAAGTATATGATTTGGGTGAACATTATGAGTAAGAACAAGGGAGGAGTAGAAAGGAAAGCCCTACCGACATAGACGTATTGTACAACTAACGTGTCAGCCACGTCGTGGGGAGGCTGCTTGAAGACAAACGTGACTGCGGAAAGTGAGGGGAGGGCCTGCGACTTCAGAGCTCTGACGCGTTTCCTGAAGAAGGGTACTACCTTTGAAACGTTCGCGGAGTAGCTAATTAATGGCGAGCATAATTAGTTTCCAGTAAAGTTGGGGTAATTAAAGGGAGACTAATGAAGTGAGAGTTAAATACCTTCACAACACCTCACCTTGTTAAAATGACGTGCTCCGGTAGATCGCTGTAAAAGGCTGACCTCACTTGGAAAGAGTAAACAACAAAGGCACGTCTCGCAAGATTATTCTTCCTAAACTGTTTTAAGTTGGAAATGAGTTCATAATAAATTATACTACTAACACCAATATCAATTATAACAGTCGAAGAAGAAAGAGCTCGTGAAAACTTGAGAGCAGTCTCGAACAATACCCTCAACAATCACGGACTCATCAAGAATATAATTTAATGCAAATACTTTATAAATATATATTTATCCAAAAAAAGGGAAAACGAAAAATTCTTTTACTGCAGTTTTTATTTTCCATTACCAATATAATAAAACTGCAAACAAATGTCAAACACCAGCGAATCGGGTTATTATCGGCTTGTTTGTTCAAAATAGAAAATAAAAAACATAAACAATAGGAAACAGGTAAAAGTTATCGGTTTTGCCATTAGAATTCTCTTTCTGCGTGAAAGAGGTTACACACTGACTGAAATAGAAATACTAGCTGTGAAGTGGGCACTAGAATGGTTGAATTATTTTCTTTATCGCAAACATGTCAAAATCTATTACGACTGCCAAGGAGTTCATTTTCTGTTTTATGCAGACGATTACATTCCTTGGCCACGGTATTGCAAAATAACGTCATTGGGATCGTTCAGGAGAAAGGCTGAGACAATGTTGCAGCCAATGGCCTTTCACGGCTTCCACAAGGCAGGTCCAGTGCGAGTGAATAATCGTCAGAATTTAGAAAGATTTTAATGGTCATAATTATTTGACAATGTGTAAAAATATGTTCACCTTACAAAATAATGATACAAAGTGGATGAAAATAAAAGAGTTTTGTTTTACATGATAAATCACAATCATTCTGTGATAGACTACGATTTATTTTAGACATATAACAACGTCAGTAATTGAATGTGGTTTTTGCCTATCGCGTTTAGTTGCGCATTTTCCGTGAATAAAATTTCGAAGCTAGTGGTCGTTCGATGCAATTGGGAAACCACAGCTGACAATGAATAGCAACGTCCACTGGTTTGTAATAAATGTACACAAAATATTGTAATTACTTATGTGTACGGAATATTTTGTGTTACTAATATCAAATTTGTTGAAATGCTGCACAGAAATTCAAATGTCTGTTAAGCTTAAGGGACTTAACTGAGGGGCCATGAGTCCCTAAACTTACAAACTACTTGTTAACTACCTCATACGAAGGACGACAGAAACATCCAAGCCCGAGGGGAATTCGGATCCCCAATGGGGAACGACCTCGCGCATCGCAGCATAGCACCTCAATGCGCTCGGCCTCTCCGTCGCGGCTGAAATGCTACAGTAAAAGTACTATTAACTCGCATCCGAAAATAGCAAAATGAAGTACATCAGATTTTACTCACGTGATACGCTTAGCATCATTATTTTGTAAATCTGACTGTCTTTGTAACATTCACAACAATATGGTAACGTGCAAGCAACAGACATGCTAAAGCGTGCCGGAAAGTTTGAGCATACAAAAAGGTTAGACGTTTGGTGGAATTACTTGTGAAAGTGACTGTGCTCACAGCATTTATAACAATGTAACGATGTGCGAGACAAAGACTCGTCAAACACATATTACACTGTACTACAGTTAAACTGACAATAGCATTGTTTATGAAAGAGATTGAATGTGCAGATATAGAAATTGCGTAAGAGAGGATTAGAGGATTAGAATAAAACGACAGATTTATTATCAAGGTTGAAACATGTGATGAAGTGCATGATAGTAATTGAAAACCGTTAGTCTGTACTTTTATGTATTCGAGCTACCCAGTACAAGTCTTTAAGATTAGATTCTAAGATACTTTTGCTCACGATGCCATTGTGCTGGGAGCTGCTAACTCCTGACTCAGACGCCGAACAGTTCGTAGTCTGAGGGTTGTGGGGGGGGGGGGGGGGGAGGAGGGACTGAATTCGTAAAAATACAAGGAACGACCCAGCTGTGCCCCTAGATTTCCACCTCGACAGCTATAGGCACGGTTGGCAACCACGTATGCGTCAACAATTTCTAAACTACGAGAACCGGTCAAGTGGTGCTCGTAGTAAATTATCTAACCGATCATGGACAAGACTGTGCGGCACGTATGTGCACAAAAGCTGCTGGCCTCCCTGCTGATTCACATATGGTGTACTCAAAAAAAAAAAAAAAAAAAAAAAAAAAAAAAAAAAAAAAAAAAAAAAAAAAAACCAAGAAGATGACTATAGAACTTTGTTGTATAATACTCGTAATAATTGTAATATCAAATGGATAATTTATGGGTGCATAAAAGAGCAATATGTCCAATTTGTAGACAGACATCAATACCATAATTGTGTTTGAAAGATGGAGATATTTAAGAATGAGATATTTAATTTATGATAGTTGCATGAAACGTCCATGAAAATATTTGATGATACCTGCATCAACTATGTTAGCACATTATGGGATGTTTTCGGCGGGAATTATATTAGTTGACTAACTGAAAACCCGGTGTCGCTTAGGTATTTATTTATTCAAGTTTTAAGCACGTCATAATATCGATTGTTCAAAAGTGGTGGCGTGGTTCGCCTCACATTCTCCCCTCACAAATCGTTCTGAGCTCATATCATTGTCCAGTGATATTATAACAAGTGAGGCTAAAACTGTGAAGGTGCAGTTAATGCCGGAAAAAATAGCAGTTGGACGAATTGTAGGGAAAACATTCATGGATGTTCATTTACATCGAAGTGACAAGGTGCAGACATTAAAACACATGAAAAGCGCTGTCAAGATCAACGATTTCATTGTTACACCTATTAACACCGTGTAGATATTCTTCAGAGTAAGTTGTGTTGCGAAAACTGATGAGAAGCTTCAGAAATGCATAATCATGAACTGACAACTCATTATTTATCCTTGTTTATGATTATTACATGAGATAACCACAAAACCTGATTTTGTATGATATATTAGATAACAGTATATCAAGTGACAAGCATCTCTCACCTCCTCAAGATTCTGCCTCTGTTGTAGATGGTGGATGTTTATTGCGAAGAGTTGTTTGGTCACAAAGTTTGACTTACAAAGAATTATATGGACTGTACGTAAATTATACAAGGAATCATTTTGGTAATAACTGTGTTGTCATTTTTGACGGTTATTCCATGCCTAGCAAAGTGGAGAGCACAGACGACGTCAGTAAAATGTTAGTGACTTGACATCCACTTTACAGAAAATACGATGTGCACAGTTTGCCAAGAAAAATACATGAATAATTTTTGAAATAAGGAATGATTTATTAAGAAGTCATCTGGAATTTGATAATATTTAGACGCAGCAATCACAGATTGTTGGAACAGCACTGGAGATGGCAAATGAGAAGGCAACTATGGTGGTTGGTACAGATGTCGATTTACTCGTCCTTCTAATTGCACTTGCTCCTGGTAACGTACTTTACTTTCAGAAGTCGTCTGTGGGAAAATGCCCTTCACGGACTTATCATATTACATCCCTCCAAAAGCACTTGGAGATTTATGTCAAGGTATGTTATTTTTACATACTGTATCCGTATATGAGATGACATCATCCTTGTTTGGCCAAGGGAAGAAAACAGCATCCGCACTCCTCCAAACACAGCCTAATCTACGGAAAATTACTTCTGTTTTCAATAATGGTAACACAAATACTCAAAAAGTAATCGAAGCAGGATAGCAATTTCTGTTGACATTTTATGGTGCACCTAAAGAAACGAAGTCATTAAATAGTCTTAGATATCAGAGTTTTCTAAAAGCTGTCGCAACACGTCCAATCACCTTTCAGATAGATCTTGCTCGACTTCGTCCAACTTCTGCGGCAGCAAGAGAGCATTCAAAACGTGTTTATCTTCAGGTGCATCAGTGGAGGAGCAAACAGTTGCTACCCACTTCATGGTGTTGGGGCTCTAAAAATAGTTCTCTTCAGCCAATTTTAACTCAAAACCTCCTAGCCCCAACTTCATCTTAAAGTGAACGAAATTGTCGTTGTTGCAGTGTTAGTTACATTTTTTTGTTTTGTGTGGATATTGCAATGGCAGTGGATACAGCAATTCAAATATTCTCGATTTTGATGAGGATATTGATGAACCTTCTGTGCAGGAGTGTGATGAGAAAGATGATTCAGCTGTTTAAGATGTGATTCATATTTTTAATAGCAAATTTATGAAGATATTCAGATACTCATACTGTAACAATTTTATTCGTGTGTGGCACTCCCTATTGGCGTTCAGAGTGCAATCTGTTCATTTCTTGCACATATGTGTTAATTATTGCTGGTCAGAGTCACCCTTATTAGTTGATTCAATGACAAAATAACATTGTTAGTAATGGTTCCTTTTTGACAAAATAATTTACGTCTCACCTTTAACCAGGCTGTAAAGCTTGTAAATATAAACACATAAATGTATACATAAATGAATGAATTCATATTATTCATGTAAATTTGTAATACAAATCAGCGCCTTCTATATTTAGATATACATTATTTATTTTTGTAAAAATAAATGCTGTGATTTTTAAAATGTTTACAGAAGCAGTCGTTTCACTATCTTTTGAGAATATTCACATATGCTTGCAAGTCTTGAACAAGGTTTTAAGAAATATCCCCTTACAATTCTAACTTGCGGTCTGACTAGTTAATAATTACACTTTACAGTAAATAATTTCAGGTAACTCCCTCTTTATTAATGATAGGAAAACATACTACTATTGTTTAAATTCCTGGGAATGTGTAACATAATTTGGAAAATTCATCATTTCGTTGCATAATTATGCAGTTATAAATAGAAAAACTTAAAAAAAAAGCTTGGAGAAATCATTTTTTTCGTTTTTGTTAGTCTAGCTCAAAAGAAATGTTATATATACACATGTAATTTCCTCTGTAATTTGGCACAGAAACGACCTTTTTATGGAAATCCTGTGAGAATATGTAGTCGTTCTACAGTTTCTTAGGCCGCCATATTGATGACGTCATAACCGAGATTCCACAGCCCTGATTTTCGGGGAGTTTTAGTATGTTAACTAGGCCACCAAACTGAGAATTTTTCAAGCGGTTTCATCTCTCCCCTAATTTTTTCCTATTCATGTTCTTTTTTTGCATAATGGTTCTGGAGTAATAGATTTGACACCATTTGACATTACAATACCCTTCTTTTTTAAACCAACGCCATTTCTAATTAGGTTAGCATTTCGTATTACGAACAACAAACCGCAGGATCAAACTCTTGAACGAGTTGGAATCTACTTGGCTGATCCAGTTTTCAGTCGCGGACAATAATTATATGTTGTTATATCCTGGGGCAAAAATTCCAACAGTGATAAAATAGAAATTAAACGTAAGGAAGTATTATAAGAAATAATAACCTATGTACTGTTGAAATCAATAATGAAATATTATGATTTGAAAAATATTAACGTATAATTATTTTCACTTTACTTCGCTGACCGTTAACGGTGCTAAGTATTCGCACAGGTCATTTAGTTGTAATAAAACTAATTTAAGGTAACATACTGAAAAGTTGTGCTTCTGTAACTTTCATGTGAAAACTCTTAAAGGTTTTCAAATAAAACAAACTTAAAAAACGGAGACATCTTCATAGTGCATGTTACATGCTTCTAACACAATGCTAATTTTTCAACACACACACACCCTGCACGCGGGAGCATTTCCCCATCGAGATGTGTTTATTTCAGTTTTCGAGATCATGTGTATCTGTGGATGTATCTGGAAGTACAGTAATGTTCTGTATTCAGTCAATATTTGCGATCAGACTAATCTAAACTTTGTTATAAATCACAGTTAGATCGTTATGCAGAATTATTGTTTAATGAGAAACATAACCATTATTCTCTCGCAGCTAAAACCTTTCTAAAGCAAATTATAAAGGGTGCTCAATGCATATACAAATTCTAGGTATATGTACAATACAAATTCCTCCATTTCTGGATTCGATCTTACTTTGAAGTGTAATTTTGGTTCGTCATATTCAAGAAGTTTATAATATATTTTTCTTTTTATATATTTATTTTTTTCTTGGAGGAATGTGTTCATGCGGAACGATACGTACGATTCGCTCTGGTCAGAGGGGGCCCGAATGGACTGCGCAGTCCGAGGGAGAAATTCGTCGTACTGCGCATGACGTCACCGCTGAAGCACTTGGCGGCAGTTGTAGCGTTAGCCCTGCAGTAGTTTGTTGTTTAGTGTGTATTAGCGGGAAAGTTTTGTTTCGTTTATGCGTGTTTCACGACAAGAAATTCGATGCCTCTAATTGAGTTTAATATGTTAATGATTCGTTTGACAAATTCTCGCAGAATCGTTGACAAAGAGACATTAGCAAATGCTTATGGAACAAACGAGCAGCTCCAAAAAATAATTCTCAACAAAATGTATTTTTGCTGAGAAACAATGCAGATTCGAAACCGAAGGCAACTGTTTCTATTTCACAAAGGACTCTTTAATGTCAATTTTTTATTTGGCCTTCCGTCTGATCTTTTGTCACTAGGCGAGGCTGAACCAGGACTGTCTTGAAAATTTGTTTTGTTTTTACAGATTAGAGGTCTTGGCCATTTCTATTAGCATCCTCTCCCAAAGAAGTAAAACATTGGCTGCGTTTGTTGCATTCTGTGAAAGAATGCCCAAACATTCCAGTGTGTAATACTTTATCTGTGAGATAGGAAGAAGACTCACAACAATTTCTGTCATCTAGTCTGCTGTGTGGAATTATGCCGGATATGTCTGAAGCAACGGCCATGGAAGATGGGGAAGCAGAGAGACATGACGTATGTTTTAGTTGTGAGGCCGAGGCTGCTGCACCGTCTGCTGTGACAGACGTTGAATGGGCAGCTGAAGGATTCAGATACCTGGCAGGCTACATTGCACGCCGTGCTGCGAAATGTGTCACCTCACTGGAGGTGTCGTCTAATGAACTACTTTGTCCTCTTCCAAAACACATCGCAGAATATGGGTGGATAGAATTTCTATCACGAGGAGGTTTGTCAGTGCTGTCTGGCGAGTGGATGCGACAGATCTCAGAGTTTGAGCTGCTGTTGAACGAGATTAAAGGAAGTGACATACTTTCAAAAGAAAAAAAATTCTAAGAGATTAGCCAACGTAATTTCGCAGAAATATCCTCACGTGGCGCCGGTGGTCATGAAAATATTCTTACTAACCCAAATTTTCATTCGATTTCGCTACCTCAACATGAAGCTGGAGAAAGATAAACTAGCGGCATCACAGGGGCGAAAATCACGCCAGTGCCCTTCTTCGGCTATCGGAAAGATTTAACGAGGTATGTGACTACAATAAGCAAAGCGTAAACGGTTAACTTCCGTGTGTTTAGTGGTGTTCCATGTGACGCCGTTGTGCCGCTTCGTCCCCCTCGCTAGCAGTTCTGCTTCGCCACTGACGTCATTTCAACGGCCAATAGCAGGTCGTTTCGTTTCGGGCCCAACCTTTTATAGAATAACCTTGAGTTATGGAAATAATCTTAAATTCCTTCAATTCTGGTTTCGATGCCTAGTTGCAGTGTAACTCTTCTTCGTCACGTTTCAAGAAGTTCACACTATTTTTTTTTTCTCGGACTGTCTTCTTGCGGAACAATTCGTACGATCTGTTCTGGTCAGCGATGGCACTATTCTTAAAGACTGCCATAAAGTTCTAAATCTCACTAATAGAGAGCAGAACATGTCTGTAAATGTCACCTGTAATATCGTGCTCTTTCAGAAAACACCTATACACAAATAAACATAAAAAAAAACAAAACGAAAATAGTAAAAAGATTTAATACGTGGCGTTATTTTTTCGTTAAATAGCATTTTTAAAACAAATGCAACTATGTAAGGGTGTGAACTCAAAAAGAGAATACAAGCTCTATAATTGTCAAAGTTGCTTCACAGTTTGATTTCTTGACTTCAGTCGTGTGGATTGGAAGTTGTCTATTCCCTATGTTTCGTTTCTGTCGGTAGTAAATGGATCACGATCTGTGTTCCGTGCTTCCTTTGTTCGCCCGCGTTCCCCTCTTGACTTTTTTCTTGCGTTCGTAATCATTCGCCATGAATCGTTGAAACTTCGAATCGACACGAGACAGAAATTCGCAGCCATTCTCACAGTTCCTTCGATCGACGATTCGATTCTTACGCTTCTTTCTTTATATTCGTTCAAATGAACGATTCGTTCACTAATCGCCGTAACTCTATGTGGAAGAATTCCTCAAATTAGAAAGTCTATTCCAGCTCGCTGTTTCTTATGGACGTACATAGTTACATTACACAGTATAATAGAGAGCCCTCTAGCGGCAGAAGTTTGCAACTTACGTCAGCGGAACTCTAAGGTTGACCGAGTAGTACGGACGATATATAACGCGTCAATTAGAAGTGCTGACGGTAGAGATAACGCCCTTCCTCTCACACTGGACTTCGGAGATGGACTGTTGGGAAACTATGCAATATCGTCCTTGAAACCAGAATCTTTAACTGTGTGATTTTTACACATCTCACGATCTGAAGAAAGACCCGTGAGGTCGTCGGTTTCGGTTAGACGAAGAGGTGCGTGAGTGTGTTCGGCTGTGGATCAGTCTGCGGCCGACTGCGTTCTGCGAAAAAATAACTCATCGTCTCGTCTCATGCGGATAGTTGGCGGTCATAACTTTGGTACTGAACCATTGCGTGGTCACGTTATGGCAGGTGTTCGATTGTCGTTTGACTGCTCCCATAGTTAAGGATTAGAAACCCGTTACTCTTCCGCGTCTACTTCAGTTGAGATAATGTAGCGTTCATTTTGTTTTCCTACATACGTTTCGTAACTTTAACAGGTAGACACGTAATTTTTATAGCAGCACATTGTTGTGAGTCAGTCTGTCTGAATTTCATAACCTCCATTTCAAAAAAATGTTCAAATGTTTGTTAAGCTTAAGGGACTTAACTACGGGGCCATCAGTCCCTAAACATACATACTACTTACGAACTAGGACGTCACAAATATCCATGCCCGAGGGGGGATTCGAACCCCCGACCATAGTGGCCGTGCAGACCGAGACTGGAGTGCCTCAGTCTCCTCGGCCACCGCGGCCGGCCTATAAGTAGATTGTAAGCCTAGGTACTGATAAGAAGAGGAGTTAAGTCTCATAGATTTACAAAAATTTTTATTCGACGTTCCTGCTCAAAGTCCTGACGAGCAGTTGAGATGGTTGACCGCCAGAGACTTCGATCTCCTGCAATGGTGAACTAGTTAGTCGATCGTTGGTTTTTCAAAGTCTTTAGATTTTTCTTATACTGATCCTTATAGCTTTTGAGAGGGGCACCTCGTGGCCTTGTATCTGTGCTCACTACACTTGTACGGCATTTGACGTAGAAGTCGGTCATTTCTCATCCGCTGGATATGTCCAACCGATCTCAGTAGGTACCCAATGATGAGAGCTTCTATTCGGTTGACTTTTGCTTCCTCAAGAACTATAATATTTGGTATAAAGTTACCCCATTTCATATTCACGATATATCTTAGTTTCTGCTGGTTTTAGAGTTCAAGTTTTTTTTAGATCGCAGCAATTTTACAACCAGGTTTCGCAGCAATAGAGACGGTAGAAATGACAACAGCTTTATAAACTGAAAGTAGGTAGCTGTTGGCTGAAGATAATTGTTTGTGCATTTTTCTGTGATATATTGGTGAATCTGGATATGTATTTGCCTTCCGGCATTATTTTGATGTAAAATTCATCATACGCTTCGATAACTAAGCAATATCGTCCTTCAAACCAGAATCTTTAACTGTGGGATTTTCACAAATCTCACTATCTGAAGAAAGACCCGTGAGGTCGTCGGTTTCGGTTAGACGAAGAGGTGCGTGAGTGTGTTCGGCTGTGGATCAGTCTGCGGCCGCCTGCGTTCTGCGGAAAAATAACTCATCGTCTCGTTTCATGCGGATAGTTGGCGGTCATAACTTTGGTACTGAACCATTGCGTGGTCACGTTATGGCAGGTGTTCCATTGTCGTTTGACTGCTCCCATAGTTAAGGATTAGAAACCCGTTACATTTCCGCGTCTACTTCAGTTGAGATAATGTAGCGTACAATTTTTTCCCCTACATACGTTACCCTAGACACGTAATTTTTATAGCAGCACATTGTTGTCAGTCAGTCTGTCTCAATTTCATAACCTCCATTTCTCTAGAATGGGTAGCGATGTCAAGGTGAACTTAATGTTACACACATCGGTGCAAAAATTCTAAGTTTGTAATGCTTCGCAATTGCTAATATGTATGTACTCTTGTTTAGAATGTCAAATGTGTAAAATTTGATCGCAATCGTACGGATGATATTGATATCCCAAAGAAAAGAGCTCTTTCAGTTTTCCACAAATTTTCCTATTTTCTGACCAACTATTCCAAACTTTTACTTCACTCAAACATTCATCCCGCTTTGGACATCGAATCTGCAAAATTTTATCGCAATCAAGTAGATGGTTTTGATATTTCATAGAAAAATCTCTTTCTATTTTTTCTGAATTTTCCAATATTCCGGGAAACTTATCCAAATTTTTATTTTATAAGAACGTTACTCTTGCTTTGAACGTCATTTATGCAAAATTTTATTGCAATCAGACGAATGATATTGATATCCATTTGAAAAAAGCTCTTTCAGTTTCTCGCGAATTTTCAAATTTTCCGGGTAACTTCCCGAAATTTTTAGTTCATAAGAACGTTCATCTTTCATTGAACGTCAAATGATCAAAATTTTATCGCTATCGGATGAACGGTTCTCAAATTATAGTGTTAAGTAGATTTAGAAACACATTGAAAAAGACTGCTTTTTTAACTGTCTTTTTTTTTTTTTTTTTTTTTTTACTCAAATTTTTCCAACACCATAATGAACAAAACAAAAACAGAATTACCAATCTCCGTCGTGCGAATAGTCAGTTACAGTGCTGAATTCAATCAAAAACACATTGAAAAACGCACTTACAGATTTTCTCAAATTTCCATTGTCCAAAAATTTATTTCATACAAACCTTGTCCTGTTCAGCCGTACTCAAATGGTGCTCTTACAACCAGGTAGCAAATGATTTATATTCATAGAAAAAATCACTTTTGGTTTTTCCAAAATTTTCCTACTTTCTGGGCGACTTTTCAAATTTTTAGTTGATGTGAACCCTCCTCTTGATATGAACAAAATTTTATAGTAATTGGACTAGCTTATGAACTAGCTACAACTAAGGACGGCACAAATATCCATGCCCGAAGGGGGATTCGAACCCCCGACCGTAGTGGCTGTGCAGACCGTGACTGAAGCGCCGCAGTCCCCTCGGCCACGGCGGCCGGCAAACAGTTATTACAGCTACATCAATTGTTAACTCATGGAAGTAATTTGTGTACGAAATTTGGTTGACATGGGAACAGTGAACTAGAAGCAGACGTCGCATGATGCAGCACTTTTCCGCGCATTTCAATTTTTATTACGTCATATCCCTTGAACGATTTGTCGTACAGTCATTTATTGGTGTCTATGACCATCACGAAAGTGCAAGCAATATGGCGACAAAGTTTCATCACAATCGGTTGAATGGTACGGCCACGCGTAAAATACGAACACACAAACATTTATTATTATATATTAGATGTCCGCAGGTTACAACAGATGCAGGTGCACGTAAGTGAAACATTTTAAGAATTTTGTTAAAGATTACAGTAGACCGTGTCGTCAACAATTTGTCCATAAATGAAATCATGATCGCTCGATTCATGGTCGAGCTATAAAGTTGATCAAATTCATGTCTGAACGTTAAACGATCCAGCTAAATATAAAAAATGACACTTTTGAATAAAATTCAACCATTGCAACTGGGTCCTAAGAGAAGTAACAGAAAATTTTAAAGTGTAAATGCATCATAATTAAATTCAGTTACAGATATAAAATCGTGTGGATAAAATTTGTTGTGTAGTCCCATTGTTGTAGAATTTAATGTTATTATTTTTATATAAAAAAAAAAACATTTCAAAAAATTAAAAATTATAAAGATTAGGAAATAAAGAAAGAGTATAGAATGGAAAGTCATCTACGGGTGTGTCCAACAAGTTCCAAATATATGTATTTTTGGTTATTGCAAACGTTTTCTGAAAATGGACCCTAGATGATTTACGGTGTCACAATAATTCCAGTTCCTCCAATAGTTCAAAAACTCTGCTCTGTTCAGCACGCTGTATCAGTCTGACATGGATTTTTAAAAAATCATCAACGGTCGCAGTTGCCCATTCATCAAAATATGGACTCAAGAATGTAGTAAGTCTTACTGGAGAGAGGAAGAGCTCTTTTTATATAAATGCAATCACTTTTTCGAGAATGATTAGTTAATGAATTTTGGAAGAAATAACGATGAGTTGACGTTACATATATTTTAAAGAAGAATAGATTAAGGTATCGTAGTTACATTTTTTTCTTGTACTAGGGACTAGTATTTCGTAGTGTATGCCATTCTTGGTTTTCGTAATTACAGGCACACACATCACGGCACCTGATCGTGATTGGAAATAGGGAATGATTAGATAAATCCTGAAATGTTAATTATCTAGTGGAAGAAGTTCTAATGGAAAAAGTATTACAATATGACAACTATGAAGTGTTTGCATGTAAATGACGTTTTGGTGATGAATAAGAATTCTTCAAAAACACAGTTTGAAACTCAATGCTACATCGTGTCTGGTTAAATCTTGTTTTACTCTCCCTTCTCATTATTCAATGAACAGATTTTTTAAACTAATTAATTAATTTATTTTTTAGGTGAATGAACAATTTATTTTGCCTGTTGCTTTAGAGTGAATTGCAGTTCAACATCACTCGACAGTAGATATCTTATTTAAAGCTTCAGTATTTAATACGCATTACAATTTGTCGTATCTTGATTACCGTTAATTCGAAGAAGCAGTATTTTTGTCTGTGACATTAACAGATCTTTTTTTTCCCAAATCAGCAATTGTCCTTATCTTCACGTATAATGGACACGCATGAGTACACACATAGATAACCATGCCAATCGTAATAATATCCGGTTGCATACTACGTGTATTTCATGTGCAGTTGTAATTACTCTCACAGAATAATCCATATGCTGAGTATTGTGGTGGTGTCAACACAGCCGATGAGCTGTGATAGTCACGGGGAATTTATATGTTACGTAAGTTCGTGCACGAATGAAATTTTGATTGTTTTCCTAGAACGATCCTCGTGGTACGTACATATTTCGCCACTGACTTTCATCTACTCATGTGATCTCCACACTAAATGAGCCCCGCTAGCTCTTAAAAACTTTGATTCTACACAGTGCGTGTGATCGTTGCTGTCGCTTTTTACAAATTTGAACGGGAGTGCTTTGTGAATGGGAACTGCAGATACACCCTCTACTTCCTGCTGCCCTTATCTCTGTTCCCTCTCTCCTTTCCTCCCCTTCTACCTCTCTCCCTGTCCATCTACTTTCCCGCCTCTCCCTGTTCATCTCCTCCATCCTCCCCTATACCCCCTCTACATCAATTTGATCCCCCTGCTCTCTCTCCTCTTCAACCCTGCCTAATCTAGAACCTTATTTACTGTCAAGTTCAAAATTTTACATCTACGAATGATCTTGACCGAATACTTTGAAATTTTGTTACAATGTTGCATTTTAATACGCACTTGTTCGATTGTTCAATAGGTGTATAAAATCCGTCCTCCATTCGAATGAAACCTTGTATCAACACTTGAAAGCAATCGGTCAAGAACTTTCGGTAATCAATGATTTTGCACAAACGAACGCTTACAATTTCATCAATATAGATCCAGTGTTGTGCACTTTTGTCGTCTGACGTCTCAGTGTCTCCTACAAAAATGAGGCAAGCTTTCCTGAGCACTCTTCCCGCTAAAACAAATGTGGCTTAAGCATGTGCACCTGAGCATATTCACTAGAAAGAATAGTCAATCGTACGACATGATAATCAGTGTAAAACATGCAGACACAGTTCTTGCCACCACAGCAATGTATTTTTATACCCATCGGACTAAACACGCGATCGGAACATTTTTCTTTCCACTCAGACTCCATATGGAAATAGAAAAACAAAACTGCCAGTATCAGCTGAAACATCAGACGTGATACGCTTGACAACACATCTTTGGTTGACGCCCATTCGATTGGAGTCGGTTATTTTCTTCTTCATGTCATAATAACACAGCCAATACTCACTTCGACGTGGTTCACCCCTTGGAATAGCGAGATGAATGGGTTCCTTACCTGTAACAAAAGAAATTGTGCAGTAAATATCACAGTTTCTATAACACAAATATGTAGGCAACGAAAAAAAAAATGTCGACCAGAGATGTTCATAATTGCTTATCATATCAAAGAACAGCAGTTGAGAAACAGGTGCAAACAAATTAAGTGTTACGGTTCAAAGTTAAGCACAGCATGTAATGGGAGTGGACAAAATAATTTGAACACCACGCAGTATTCTACATCTTATTGCAAAGTGGCACGACTGGGTACGTTTTGACACTGAGATGGTACAACTGACTTTCGAAGTATTGGATGTTAGCTTGCTGTGAAAATGTTCAAATGTTTGTAGAGCTTATGGGACTTAACTAAGAGGTCATCTGTCCCTAAAATTACAAATTACTTATGAACTAGCTAATACTAAGGACGGCACAAATATCCATGCCCGAGGGGGGATTCGAACTCCCGAACGAAGTGTCCGTGCAGACCGTGACTTGCGCGCCGCACTCAGCTCGGCCACCGCGGCCGGCAGCTTGTTGTGTATTGTACATTTTGTTATTTGACAGTCAGTACAAATGATCGGTGAAATCTCTCAGACTGCCAAAGATAGTAACCCGATGGTGCGCAGTTAGTGGAAACATCTGGCACGAAAACGTCTGCACTTTTTGACTGTTCACCAGCGACAGTAATAGAAGAGGGAGAGGGGTTGAAGGAGGATGATGATGAGGAGGAGAAACAGGTAGACAAATTTATGGGTGGGAGTGCATTGACAGAATTTAGAAAAGATTGCTTTTATGAAATAAAACGGACTAAAAATGTAGTCAATCCACTGGATATCCGATAAATAGATATTTTCTGAGAAAATGTTCTTCTTTTCTAACTTCTCTTTTATTCCACTTGCAACAGGAACACAAAGCAAGTTATATATTGACCTGATTGATACATTATCACGGTGAGTCTATGTTCGCAGATATTCCTTTACCTTCCTGTTTATTTCATTTCAGCCTGAGCCACATTGACGTTCGTTATAAAATTCAGCTCCCAATTAGGTCCGGCACGCAGGCCCTACGAGTCAAGAAGGTTCGTTGTAGCATGCCTTTGCTGCATAGTGAAATATCTGTTACGTTAACTACGTATTTTTCGTAATTTTCAGCAATCCTTCGTATAAATTCGAAGCAGTACGGCCTTCAAGTCGTCGAAACTTTGGCGTCCATAGAAAGGACTGTTAAGCCTTCGGATAGCCAGTGTAATGCCATTACCGAGCGAGTCTGCCGTTCAGCGCACGACACAGTTGCGACCATTGCCACATCCGTAAAAGTGAATGACCCGAACTTGCCAGTGTCCGCGAGCCGCGGCGTACGATGACACTCCGAATAAAACTCGTGCAGTGCTGCCAACTCGGGCCGTTCTTTACGTTTTCCGTGCAGGGCAGCAGTCCGACTACCTTTCCCCGACTCGAGAGTCCTCTGGAACTTTATCATTAATGGTTTTTCTCCGTTATTTGTTTTTAAGGCCGTGAGGAACTTGGCGGGGCGTAAGTTTAAAACTTGGGAGGACGCGTAAACGTCAGCTTCAGGAGGCAGCGGCACTCTCCTCGAGGGTCTGACTGTCGGCAAGGTTAGCCGACAACACTCGTAGACTCGCGAGACAGTGTCTGGTAGCGAAACGCCGAGACTGAAGCACTGTTTCGAGGAGACGATTTTGCAGACGCGTTGAAGAATTATGAATATTACAGTCGAAGAGTACAATATCCGAAAGAAATGGTCACTGATATTGTATCAACAACTGTAAGCGCATAATAGCAGTAAGTAGTCATTTTAAGGCTATTCACAAGTCTGTCAATATAATACAGTCACTAAGCCCCAGAGTATGACCAGGTGAAATTTTGGTTACCAGATTTACACATTACCCCCCACAAAGTGTGTTGTATTACAATATGGAGAGAAGTGATTAATATCTTCTAGATTCACGAAACAACTTAATTCGTTTATCAGCTAAGCGAACATTTTTCGGTAAGACAATAAGATAAAAAAAAATGTTGACAGACCGGCCGCAGTGGCCGAGTGCTCTGCGGCGTGTCAGTCACAAAAAAATGTTCAAATGTTTGTAAAGTCTATGGGACTTAACTATGGGGTCATCAATTCCTAAACTTACAAACTACTTATGAACTACTTACAAACTAGGACGGCACAAATATCCATGCCCCAGGGGGGATTCGAACCCCCGACCGTGGTGGCCGTGAAGACCGTGACTGGAGCGCCTTAGTCTCCTCGGCCACCGCGGCCGGCCTGTCAGTCACAGTCTGCACGGCCGTTGCGGTCGGGGGTTCGATCCCCCCCCCCCTAGGGCATGGATGTTTGTGCCGTCTTTAGTATAAGCTAGTTTGTAGGTTTAGGGATTGATGACTCCGTAGTTAAGTCCCATAAGCTCTACAAACGTTTGAACATTTTTGTTTATAGGTCGCTGAGGTTTTAATTATTGGAAATTCTTCATTATTAGTTCCGGTCTTGGCCAATCACCAGATAACCTGTTTAAATATACGAGGTATGTCCACAAAGTAAGTTCCGTTTGGTTACATAAAACAAACGTGTACAGATACAGACAAATATTTTATTGTACAAAAATCTACAACTGTTGAAGTACTTTCCCACATAGCTTCCGAAATTTTGTAGGCACTTGTCATAGCTTTGCACAAGTTTTTGTATGCCTTCTTCATAGAAGGTTGCTGCCTGTGTATTCAACCATGTGGCAACATGTTCTTTCCGCTCGTCATCATCGTTGAAGTGTTCTGCACCAAGGACAGATTTTAGGTGTACGAATAGATAAAAATCACTAGGAAAGAGGACCTGTCTGTACGGAGGATGTTGGAACACATCCCAGTGAAACTCCAGTAAGAGTTGTTTGGCCACGGTGGTCAGTACTTCAACGACGACTACGAGCTGAAAGAACATGTTACCAGATGGTTGAATACACAGGCGACAACCTATTAAGGTGGCATACAATAACTTGTGCCACGCTATGACAAGTGCCTACAAAATTTCGGAAGCTATGTAGAAAGGTAGTTTAACAGTTGTAGATTTTTGTACAATAAATATTTTTCTTTGTATCCATAAACGTTTGTTTTATATAAGCAAACGGAACTTAATTTTAGACTTACCTCGTACAATCATAAGCACAAGGGTTCTGCATAGTGAATCATAAAATAATTCTAACTCGAAATACTGAAACATTTTGACCAATTCGGGGGGTTGAAATAAATTTAACGACAAGGTTGAAAAATTTTGCTGGACCGGGATTTCAACCCGGATTTCCGCTTCGAACTAGCGGTCGCCTTAACCAATTAGGCTATCCAGGCAGCACGCTTCCCTTCCAACCCAAATTCTCAACTTCTAGTTCCCTCCCATTGATCCTCTTGCTCGCAACCAATACTGGATTCCTCGCAAGGGATCGAGCGTTTGAATGCGGCCGCTTTGAAAGTGTCGTTGCTGTTGTAGGCATATTTACAATTATTGATATGTTGTCTGCTCTTTTCGGATATGTTAAAAAATAACAGACACCATATCAGTAATCATAAAATAACACACAAAAACCACTTTACATCGTTTACAATATGAAATACTAACAAATAAGTGAC
Organism: Locusta migratoria; assembly: GCA_026315105.1. NCBI lineage: Eukaryota > Metazoa > Arthropoda > Insecta > Orthoptera > Acrididae > Locusta > Locusta migratoria. Next base: position 380,194,766 of record CM048748.1, on the reverse strand, counting down.
GTGTATCCTAAGGTGGCTTCTACGTAAGTATGAAAATCAAAATTCCTTTTGCGAAGAAATTTGAAGCTACCAGGTGGTGCGCGAAACAAGTCGCTTTTAACAGTGAACAAGTGAACAATTTTTTTTTTTTTTTTTTTAATATGGTTATAGATGACGGTCCTTTTTCTTTTTTTTTTTTTTTCTTTTTTAATATAAAAATAAGTTTTCTTTAACGGGAATCTCGGCCATATAGTGTGTTTAAGGTACTAGTAAGTCTTGTAACTCCTTATTTTATTGTACAACATAGGTGAAGTTCCCGTTATTTTATGAAAACTTATTTTTATTAAAAAATGTCTACTATCATAGTGCTTTCAAAATTTGTATCTGTGGACTGTTAGAAGCGCTTTGCTACGGGCGATGTCTCATGAACTTCAAATTTACTGCCGGCCGCAGTGGCCGAGGGGATTGTGGCGCGTCAGTCACGGTCTGCACGGCCACTACGGTCGGGGGTTCGAATCCCCCGTCGGGCATGGATATTTGTGTCGTCCTTAGTGTTAGTTAGTTCATAAGTAGTTTGTAAGTTTAGGGACTAATGACCCTGTAGTGAAGTCCCATAAGCTGTACAAACATTTGAACATTTGATATTTTTTTCAAATTTACTTCGCCACGGTAATTTTGATTTTCATAGTTATATAGCTGCCACTCGCGTCTCTGATGTTTTAGCAACAGGGAAGGGCCGGCCGCGGTGGCCGAGGAGATTGAGGCGCTCCACTCACGGTCTTCACGGCCATTACGGTCGGGGGTTCGAATCCCCCCTCGGGCATGGATATTTGTGCCGTCCTTAGTCTTAGTTAGTTCATAAGTAGTTTGTAAGCTTAGGGACTGATGACACTGTAGTTAAGTCCCATAAGCTATACAAACATTTGAACATTTAAACAACAGGGGAGGACGGGCTGCGCCGGTGTGACGTCAGCATAGGCTGCTCTACCAACACCGTCTAGACACAAGGCCTCACAACAAGTCCGTCTCATGTCACACCGATAGGCAGCCATGGCAAGCTCAATGGATCGCGCTACGATGCAGTTGGCTCTACAGAACCAGTATACGGAGAGAGTGGCCAACCGGCCAATATCCACCATGTTTTTACCAGACCGCGCGAGGGACGTGCATCTAGATAGCGAACCTGGCCGAAGTGCAGCCATTTAACGATTGAAATAAGGCCATAGCACATCTTCTAGCTTACTAATCAGTAAATGGTTAAAGAAATACCAGACATCTATGTTCATACATGTCTAATAAATTAGTAAGCAAATTAGAGTTTTAATGACTGTCGAATGTCTAAACCGTATTTTAAGATGTTTTGGTATTTTCGAAAGTCGTCGTTTGAACAATAACAAAGAGAGTTCTTTCATGTTACGTATCTGAAAGAAAATAATGCTATTCAGAATTTTTTGTCTGCATATCCATCGCTGAAATTAGTACAATATTATCGCTTTCCGCCCCGATATAAGGTATTTTAAGTATACTGCCGATCTTATAGCATTTTCCTACACTGGGAAATACCAAAAACGTCATTCTGTAGTACGTTTAGGGACACAACAGCAGAAACAGACTCAAAATAAGTAACTGAACATCTTCAAGGAGTCAACAGTTCCTCTTCACCCCGGCTCCATTTTCATTATTTTCATGTAACATCCCTTAATCAATCATAGGATTGTGAATAGCCAATAATACACACACCAAGGGGTATGTGCCGTAGCCTTGTTAAAACATACCTTGAAGCACGAACCAGAACTGTAAATTAACAAAAAGCTAGAAAATGCCGTCTAAAGAAGTTAGCACTAACTGGATACAAACTCGCGACCTGTACATTATGCATGCAGTACGGAACGATTACACTACGCGGAAATTCTATTACTGAATTTCATCAGTGCGTTTCTTGCTTTCGGCGGGAGAAGCCGAAAATAACAGCAAGACTAATTCGTTGGTTTCCATAAGTAGCCTTTACAGTTCCCGCATCTTCAGTTCACTTTCACCACACTGTTCCCGATTTCTTCATTCCTTGCGAACACAAGCATCTTTACTTCAGTTTTTACAGTCAACAGAGGAACAAAGAAGCATTTCTCTTGACTGTTCTTAATGGTTATGTAATGCACATTATTAATTACACCCAGTAAATCACTTCAAACTAACATACAATATTATAAATTGTAGCGGAGTTCCAAGGTTATCGTCAAAGACCAACCAATAACATGTTAATTTACGTAAATAGAAACGACAAAAGACGTACAAAAGTGAAGCACTGCCTATAGTAATACAACATGTACCTAATTGTACAGAGAAATCGCTGTCAAAAGCTTTTAAGTCATACCACAGTACAGAATCTCACACTATAGCTATTCACACACATGTAAAGCCTGCCAAATCTGGTAAAAACATGGCGTCCTGGGCTGTCAGCCAAACAGAAACGGTATCACGCATGGCCAATCTCTCCCTATACAGGCTCTCTAGTGAGCTGTGCCCCAGCGACCAGCCATTGAGCTTCCGATGCAGCCTATCGGTGTGACGTGGCACGGGCTTGTTGTGAAGCGTTGTATCTACGTAGTGTTGGCTCTGCCTGCTCGGAAGGAGAGTTGACCGTGTGACGTCACGCGCTCTGTACTGCTGCCGCGGAGAAACAGAACGCAGCGTGCCGAGTGCAGCAATTCAAGAAAGACAGAGGACAGATCTGGCGTGAAGAATACAGTCAGGTCTACGATGTTCTTACTTTAGAACATACTGTTTTTATTAAATAATGGATATAAATGACAGACAATTGTATGTCGTCTCCATACCATGAGAATACTATAATGTAGGTGTAATTCATTGTGAGGATAGCACTGTTATAAAGTAACGAGAATGAAACACAATACAATTTTTTCTACAATTTAGAGCAAAGCATTACAGTACAGTTAAGTAGACGAAAATACCTACTTAATTACACCTTACAGCTTTGCTCGAAACTGTAGAGAAAATTGAATTGTGTTCCAGTCTCTTCCATTTCGTTTCTCTTTGGGTAGTTTTTCAGTGTTAGGATGCACCTACTGAGATATTTTTCACCGAAGACTGCATCTTACGTTGTGATGTGACAAAGTGTATCGGTATTGGTGCTTTGCTAATTTCATAATACAACAGAATTGTTCACACGCAAACGTCGAACCGAACATAGACGATATCCGTGAAGCAAGGACATACAACCGCGGAAATCTGTTTTGAAGAACATTCTTAGAAAAACCCGACACGCCTTCATTGTCTTTATATTTGTCCTTCAATAAATCGTCACGCTGTAAATTTAACAGTTTCATCTGAAATCTGGGTGTAACATTAACATTCACTGAAAACCGTGTTGCAAAGAGCTGAAACAAAGCAGATAGTATTTCAAAAATGTTCAAATGTTTGTTAAGCTTAAGGGACTTAACTACGGGGTCATCAGTTCCTAAACTTACAAAACTACTTATGAAATACCTACAACTAAGGACGGCACAAATATCCATGCCCGAGGGGGGATTCGAACCCCCGACCGTAGTGGCCGTGCAGACCGTGACTGAAGCGCCTCAGTCCCCTCGGCCACCGCGGCTGGCGCAGACAGTATTTGCACAGTTTGAAATCTGCACCCAAACTGGTTACGAAGGGCTTCCAGAACTTGCATACATTCTTCAGAGAGAGTAAGATAAGGAGCACGCACCTGCGATAGCTTCTGAAGGTGCGCAGTGGTTCCAGTCTGCAGTTGATTCATGCACAGATTCAGTGCCATTTTGAACGCTGTAATTCTGTAGTACACATCTGCTATGAGGAGGCCCTTACTTAAAACGTTTAAGTGGCCTGTTACATCAGCAAGAAATGTCAAATAAAAAATAAAAAAAAAAAAAATAAAAAAAAAATAATTAAAAAAAAAAAAAAAAACAGATTTCTTCTTGAAACTGAGGAACAGTACTGAGTACCACATTCTTCAAAAAAACTTAAAATGTTCTATGTCTCAGGCCTTGTGATCGGAGGAAATTTATGACTTGTACCACCGTATGTATAACATTTCGAATTTTCATATATTTTGCGCACAGATTATCTTCATGAAGTATGCAGTGTACGGCACTGCGTTCTTGTGTTGCACCAGAAACATGTATTATTCTTTCTTTCACCCGTTCTTTAATCTCACATTAACTGCTACCATAGACAGAGCCCCATCGGTTGCGACAGAAACGAGCTTATTCTAACTCAGGCCATCGTTTTCAACAGCTTTTTTAACGCCTTTGAAAATGTCAAATACAGTGCTGGTGTCCTTTAGGGGGATCAAATCTAAAACTTTCTCTTTTATATTCCTTCAGCTTTTCATCGACGCCCCGAATGAAAATAGCTAATTGTGCAGTATCTGATATGTCAATACTGTTAACAACTGATAAAGAATAATGTATAAACTTACGTGCCGTAACACCCATTTCTTCTTGCACATCTACAGCTATGTCCACAATACGTCGCATAACTGTTTTCGGAGACAAACTCACTTTTCCAAAATACCCAGCGAGGTGGCGCAGAGGTAACGCACTGAACTCGCATTCGGGAGGACGGAGGTTCAAATCCACCTCCGGCCATCCAGATTTAGATTTTCCGTGATTTCCCTAAATCAATCCAGGCAAATGACGGCATGGTTCCTTTCAAAGGGCACGGCCGATTTCCTTCTCCATCTTTACCCAAATCTCCGAGCGTTAGCTCAGTCTCAAATGACCAAGCTGTCGACGGGACGTTAAACCCTAAGCTTCCTTCCTTTTCACTTTTCCAAAGTTTTCTACCAAATGTGGACACATTTGTTCAGCGGCCATCACAATCACTCATATCACACAGAATGACGAGCTGGTTTCCTGATCACACGTCATACCGCCTGAAGTTGTCTTCCTCTGTCTTAGCATTTTATATTGTAAACGAAGTAAAATGGTTTATATGTGTTATTATAGTGTCGTTTTATGATTGACTGTGCAGAAGTCTTGTACTAATGATTGTATATTTATACAGGTTATCTGATGATTTAACGGGCCCGAAACCAGTAACAAAGAAAATCCATTTATTAACACCTCAGCGACCTCTCAGCATTGTTTTATCATATAATCTTAATATCTTGTTCCGACGATGCATATATTTACGCACGAGTTATAATCGACATATACTCTAACGCAAATGAAATGTGTTACACCATGAAGCAGCATTCCATTATTTGTAAATATTTATTATTCTGTACGCTAATAGTACATAATATAAAATGTCGAAAAAGGTGTCATGCAGCGCATTCTTTCCACTGGAAAAATTGGTTAGATCTCATGTAACACCAAGTCGGTTATTTTAGTTAAAAACTACAGAAGCACTTATTCAAAAATTTCGTTATTATATCTATTATAGAAATACAGATGTCTAACATTGAATGGTCACTATAAATTTTGTTAGCTGATAGGGTATATTTGTGAATCATCTAACACTTGCACCGCAAATATTGCGAAAACGGAAAGTGCGATTGATGTGCGGTTTTTACAGAATGGGCTGGTAGTCAAGTTTATTGTTAGCAATAAAGAGATTGTAAAAATACCGACATTTTCAAATGTTTGTAGAGCTTATAGGACTTAACTACGGAGTCATCAGACCCTAAAGTTACAAACTACTTATGAACTAACTAATACTAATAACGGCACAAATATCCATGCCCGAGGGGGATTCGAATCCACGACCGTAGTGGCCGTACAGAACGTGACTGGCGCGCCATAGAACGCTCGGCCACTGCGGCCGGCACCTAGAAAGTGTATTTTTATGCAAACATACAATTTTTCAAATGGAACAATTGTTCAATGGATAAATAAGCAGCTCTAGATTAATTTGCGACCGAGGGCCGCTTCGTTATCCATTGACGTTGTAAAGGTCGCTGACAATAGATGCTATGTTTAAAATTATAGGAACAATTGTTGTTTCTATCATGTATTGAAATTTGACACCAGCTGTGTACAAAGAATTTTGAATGACACATGTATCACGTTTAGTTTGGCAGCTGCTATCGCAGCCTCCGCCCCCGAAACTTTGAACGGTTGTAGCTGCCAAACTAAACGTGATAAAAATGTCATTCAAAATTCTTTGTACACAGCTGGTGTCCAAAATTTCAGTGCCTGATAAAACACCCATTGTTCCATTTAAAAGTATGTATGTCTGCATAAAAATACTCCTTTTAAGTAATATTACGATCTGTTTGTTGGCTAAAAATACGAGCCCCTTGATTACCAATCCATTCTGTGAAAACCGCACATCAATCGTACTTTCCGTTTCCGAAATATTTGCTGTGCAAGTGTTAGGTGATTCACCATGTATAAAAATTCGTGACAAAATTGTTGAATAGGTGCTGCCATAGATACGAACAAGAATCAACTTGTTTTTGCACCGATTTCATTAACTTCCTTTCTGCCCTGGGTGACTTGCATTTGTGTGCATCTCATGTATTATTGATGTTATCTGATTTTTTTCTTTGTAAGTAGTCCCTTTTTATCGTTGAGTATCATTTATTATATGTGAGGTACGGATTTTCTTAAAGCCTATTCCCTGACTGTTTTGAAGTTTCTTAGATAACCGTTATGGCAAGTCTGGAGTGTAAGCGCATTTAAGTCGACGATATTATGTGACTGAGGACTAGTGACCACTGATAACACTGACATCGACATTAATTGGATGCGATCCATGTAGATCTGTCACTCTCGTATAAGTGCCGTGTAAGTCTGACCACAAGTGAACTCTGAAGAATCGATGTCATCTGTGCTCTACTTATACCTACCAGTTTAACGTGGAATTCAATCGACGGATCGTTTCTGGCAGCTCCACACATCGTAGGAAGTTGCCTAATTAAAATTAAGACTGAAAAACACAATATGAAAACGTGCCTGGCCAGGAACAGCGTTCGTGATCTACCACATGCAAGCCCAGTACTTTACTACGAAACCATCTCCGCTGCATTGATTTGGCGTTTTTTAAATATGTTTTACCAAAGGAAAAAATATAACCTGTAAACGTTCGGTAAATGGAAGGAAATTTTGGGAGATTTTATTCGTTTCCTTTATTAGAGGCTAAACAGTTACTAAATACAACATTTGACGTTTCTGTGCCTGAATTTTAATGATAGGTTAGTGATGAAAAAATGAATAATTTTCATCTGGCAATATTTCGTAAACTATAACAGATAAAATAGTGTAATTTGGGAATATAGATAATTATCATTATTTACCAAGGTACCTATAAAAGATTCTTTGTCTCTTATTGGCCAACACTTTGACGAGGACATCACAACCTTATTTGAGCACCTACTACGGTCATCCTATTTTCAGTTTAAGGGTAAATTTTGTGAGCAGATTGACGGAGTCGCCATGGAAAGCCCCCTCTCCCCTCTGGTGGCTAACTTCTTTATGGAAGACTTTGAGGACAAAATATTGGACTCTGCAAGTTTCAAACCTACAGTCTTCTGGAGATACGTGGACGACTCGTTTGTAATATGGCCTCACGCAAAGGATGAATTACATCGATTTCTTCACCATTTAAATTCCATCCACGATAGTATTAAATTTACTATGGAAATAGAAAAGGATGGCTGCCTTCCTTTCTTGGACGTCCTCGTTCGCCGTAAAACTGATAGCACACTAGGACACGCTGTATATCGCAAACCGACGCACACAGATCTGTATTTACATGCCAGCAGCTGCCATCATCCTTCACAAACTGCAGGTGATCTTAAAATATTGGTGCACAGGGCACACTATATATCGGATGGCGAGAACTTGGGAAAAGAGCTCACACACCTCAAGGGCATCTTCAAAGCGAATGGATATTCCCAACAACAGATTCGCAGATCAATGTTAACCCGAGAATGCAAATAAATGACCTGGAGGAAGAAGATGGCGTCAGATCGAGAGCGTTCTTTCCCTACGTGGGTGCTCTTTCTTCAAAGATCGGTAGAATTCTCCAAATACATCAAGTTAAAGTAATCTTCCGGCCACCTATGAAGATCGCAGCATTAGTCGGATCTGTGAAAGATGATCTGTTACTTAGAAAGTCTGGTGTGTATCAGATACCATGTGGAAATTGCGAATGTTCACATATAGGACAGACAACCCGCACTGTCCACGAAAGATGGGTCGAACTCGTTTATTACAGCCAGACAAGTCAGCTGTAGCAGAACATTGTTTAGATAAAGGGCATTCAATGAATTACAGTGATGTGAAGATTTTAACACCTATATCTTCATTTTGGGACGCAATTTTTAAAGAAGCAGTAGAAATTAGAATATCTGATAATTTAATAAACAGAGATAATGGTTTTAATTTGGACAAGGCGTGGAATCCTGCACTTAATGTAATAAAATTACACAGATGTCGACAAGGTGTTGTCACCACAGAACACATATCGATAAGAGAATCGAACTCCTGATTCCTTTCGCCACGGGGGGCGCGTTGCCAAGTGTACCTCTTTGCCGCCGACGAGCATCTGAGACCCGCATGCGCAGTGACGCCGCGATGGTGTATATAAGGCCGCGCCTGGCAACTTGTCGGCAGTCGTGGGACTCACTCTGAAGATTGCCGGACGATACGCGGCCGATATATTAGTAGAAGACATAGAATTTGCACGGCTGCACGCCAGAAATTTATTGGATTACTCCTTACGCCGTAAAAAGTTGAAAATGCACATCAGGTTCTACTGGTTTCGTAAAAATTGAGGGTTCTGGCTCTTTCAACAACGAAGTTACAGAGGGGTCGGATAGGCCGTTATTGGGTTCGAGGGAAGGATTGTACGGCGGAGCGTTCGAAGTGGCGGGAACACTACCTTGCACCCGGTCAGCTGACTAACTCCTCGCTCAGGAGGAAGAGGAATGAGGAAAAACTTATCGTCATGGTTTTATTACCCAGTCCATATTAATTTAAAGAAAGAAAGAAAGAGTGGTACATAAATTTGCCGTTAGTCTGCCGTTTAAAGAAATTGCATGGGCAGTGAAACTAACAAACGTTGTCCGTTGAGGGGAGGAAACGTAATGTGCAATATTTAAATAGACTGACTTCATCTACATATTAACACAGCCGGCCGGGTTGGCCGAGGGGACTGAGGCGCTCCAGTCACGGTCTTTACGGCCACTACGGTCGAGGGTTCGAATCCCCCCTCGGGCATGGATATTTGTGCCGTCTTTAGTGTAAGATAGTTGATAAGTAGTTTGTAAGTTTAGGGACTGATGACCCCGTAGTTAAGTCCCATAAGCTTAACAAACATTTTGAACATTAACACATTTACATAACCGAGAGCTGAAAAGACGGTTGAGACTGCAGTAAACGCTTATAGATGTGGTGTCTGTTCTTTGGACATATACTATCCGAAAGGACAGATGCCATACCTATAATCGTAGGTATTGCTCCAACAGGCTTTGTTGGGCATGCACCAACACGCCCGACTGCTTTCGGGAATACAGTAAAACTTGTAGACAAGAAAAAGTAGTCGACACGGAAGGAAGAAAAGAAGCTTAGGGTTTAACGTCCCGTCGACAAATGGTCATTAGAGAAGGATCTCACGCTCGGAATTTTGGGTAGAAATGGGGAAGGAAATCGCCCGTACCCTTAGAAAGAAACCATCCCGGCGTTTGCATGGAGTGATTTAGGGAAATCACGAAAACCATAAATCTGAATGGCCGGAGGTGGATTTGACGCACCGTCCTCCCAAATCCGACTCCGATGCCTTACTACTGCGCCACCTGGCTCGGTAGTTGGCACGGAGCACAAGCGAATTGCGCGAGAAGTTGAGAATTTCGGCAGGAGGGAAAGCGAGTCTGGGTAGGCTATATGGATAGTAGGCGCGGACAGAGAATTAGCCGTTCCCTGTAATAAAAAAGGAATGAGACAGCAACTCAACGAACAACATAAAGCAGTCACGATACCACGTCCACAAAGAACAGGATTACACGAATGAAACAAGCACGAAACATCCGGGTTGCAATCCCGGTCCAGCACAAATTTTCAGCTTCGCTACTGAATTTATTTGAATGCCCTGCCGCGATCCAGAGATTTGAAGACTTACAATTCAAAGTGATGCGTCTGAGTACTTAGGACGGTCACCTTAAAAATTTCAATTCGACGGTATCATGTTGACACATCAATTTTATTGTAAGTTCAATGTAAAAATAGTCATTGGTTACATGATTACATATTTAGCACTAGCTTAAACCCGCGGCTCCGATCGAGTGTTGGTTGATTATGATAGATAAGCTATATTTCAGTAGTGTGATATGAGACTGGTTCTGAAGGATGAAATGAAATACAATACTTTCTTTAGAAACAAACATTTTTAATCAACACTATCAGTAAAGTAAGTAGTGTAGATCAAATCACACGTAAAATGAACGTTTCAAAGAATGCAATCACGAAATTCAACAATAATAATTGTAATAATATCACAGATCGATCACTTGATGTAATGCGCGAAACGTCAAATCGATTTATTTAAAGATATGTATTAAAAGAAATTTCTTTTTTGCTTCTATTTATTTATTCTTATATTTCCTTATACGTCACAGCGAAAGAGCTGAAGACATTGTAGCACGCATAGACCAAAGATATGGTCTGTGGCACCACGTTTCGCTGTATGTAACCTCCTTGCTATAGAGTCGCAAAGGTCATCGCTGGTCTTCAGTCCGAATTTTTTTAATAATTTGACGACTTTCAACCACCATATCTTCCACCCCCTAATGGCTATCGTCACGGAACTGCTATGGTGTCCAACGGGAGACTTCGGACAACAATTACACAGCCAGACCATTCGTTTGCGTTCTGTAGTTTTCGGTGCAGAGCGAAATATTCACACGCACGCACACACACACACACACACACACGCGCGCGTAGAATTTTATATACACCGATAACTTTCCATCCCAATATACTCCACCCTAGCGCCCCAGTTGCTTGCCGGTCGCAGTGGCTCAGCGCGTCCGGTCAGAGGGCTCAACGCTCTCTGTAATAAAAAAGCTGAGCCAATAACATACCGAACAAGAACGAGGAAAAACGATCAGCGTCCGGAAGGAAGAGAATCACCCACACGAGAGGAAAAAAATGTACTGTGGTAGACTGCCAGACTACAAATCCAAAGGTCACGGGTTCAATCCCCGCCAGGTCCTAGGATTTTTATCTGTCACTTTCCACTTCTTTCACCTCTGGCAGTATTGCTCATGTGAAAAATACCGAGTAGCACCGTGGTTAGGAACCCTCGTTAAACGGTATATTCCCCTATAACTGGCTGGGTAAGTCAGTTCCAAGGTCGGAGGAAGGCAACGGCATACCACCTCCAAACAGGACCATGCCTAGTACAGCACTGTGGTGTTCAAACCAATCTTCGGATTGTTGACTGCTTTACCTATTATACTCCACCCTTTTATCATTATCAACCCTGAAGCAACAATGCAACCTATAAACCATTTTCAAATGGTAAATATAATTTTCAAAGAGTAATTATTGTTCCGAATTTCGCGTTATATTCATCAAATTACTAAATATCCACCAGATCGCTATAAAACCGTGCCTAGAACCTTCCTCAGGTATAAATCAGTAAGTGTACCAATATGTAAGTCTCGGCGTCTTGTCGTTTGGACGTGATAATCGTACACCGAACAGACATTCACATTAATATATATAGATAAAATAGTTATTCGTGCCTAAAGCCTACCCCGGGTAGACATTAGTAACTGTACAAATTTTTAGCTCTTTATGTCTTGTGGTTCAGACGTGATAAACGTACAACGAACAGACATTCACATTTATAGGTATAGATTTCGCCTGCGTAAGACTGTCAGATAATTTGAAAGTTCAAATGGAGGACAAGATTTTGAAAAATAAAGCTGGACTGGTCATATACGAAATGAGCAGGATGTTATAATGGCACAAATTCGGAAGAAATACAATATCGAGAACTCAAGTCGAAATCCCGCGGGAGGTATATCTCAAATTAAAATTAATGCTGGCAGGTTATAATGCTTCTAATAAATGACCTAAATGGAAGAAAACCGAAATGAAGAATAAAAACCTCACGTGGGAATCATTTCCGCTAATTTATTTGTGTTCCTTTTTTGTAAAACTTTGTAGTTTATTACGCAATGCTCTCAGGTGCATCTACTGTACTTTGCCCCAACTAACTTCATAACCAAAGGACCCATATGCGTGTTATTTATGTGAGAGGTGTGATAGTAGAGGGTGCTAACTCTGAGGCCGTGTATATTTACGTGCAAAGGTAATATCCCCTCCTGCTGTAAGCGCTTTTATCATACTATCTAGGGTAATTCTTTTTCATGCTTTCCTGCATTTAATTTTTGTTATTTTTTATCGCCTATAAGACTCTTTATTTATCATGTTTAGTACTTCAATTTAGGTCTTGTTTTAGACACAATATATGAAGTCAAAGCAGTCGTCAATCTGAAGATTGCTTTGAACACCACAGCGCTTTACTACGCTTGGTCGTGTTGGAGGTGGTATGGATTCCTCCCAACTCGTCGTATATACTGCCTGATTTAAATGTTCTTTTGCATATTCCTCTCGCATTATTTTAATGTGAGTTTCAAATATTATTTTGTATTTTTTCCGAATTTATGCCATTACAGCACTCCGGTAATTTAGAATAAAGGCATGCTAACTATTTTAAAACGTTTCAATTAAGTCACTTTCTTTACTGAAGTTCTGTCCGGTGCAAAGTTTTCTGTTGATTTCTAGACGAGCTAGATACTTGAAATTTTTAACATGGCTTACAACTTGATGCGAATGTAATAAATCAGTACCCTGCTTGAGCAGTGGGACTTCACGCACGATGGATTTGCTTAGCAGATTGTACCGCAACACTCAGGCGCACATTGTGCGTAATTTACAAATTGTAGGAAGTCTGCGTCACCTTATTCGATATGTCAGTAGATGTCCGTGATGACTAAAGCAATTGCTACCAAGCTGGGTATATTTTTACATATAATTATGAATGTATTGTAGTAAAGGTAAATATATTAACATACAATTAACTACCTCCTCATTAGTTACGTGATCTACCCATCCAATCTTCATTATTCGTCTGTAGCAACACATTTCAAAAGCTATCATATTTTTGTCTGAACTCGTAATTGTCCACGTTTCACTCCCATTCAATGCTACACTCCATACTAATACTTTCAGAAAGAACTTCCTAACATTTAAACTAATATTGGATGTCAACAAATTTCGTTTCTTCAGAAACGCTTTTCTTCCCATAACCATTCTGCATTTTATATCTTCTGTACTTCGGCCATCAGAAGTTATCTTGCTACCTAAATAACAAAACTCATCTCCTACTTTTATTGTTTCATTAACTAATCCAATTCATTTAGCATCGCCTTATTTTATGGCACTACATTTCGTTACATTTGTTTTACTCTTGTTGATGTTCGTCTGCTACCTTCCTTTCAAGACACTGTCCATTCCGTTTGATTGGTCTTCCAGGTTCTTTGCTGTCTCTGACAGAATTACTATGTCGTCAGCAAACTGAAAGGTTTTTATTCCCTCTCCCTGGACTTTAATTCCCTCTCCAAATTTCTCCTTGCATTCCTTCACAGCTTGCTCAATATAAAGATTAGCAATATTGGGAAACAGCTACAACCCTTTCTTACTACCTTCCCAAGCACTGCGACCTTTTCATGACTTTGGACTCTAATAATTGTTGTCTGTTTTTTATGTACAACTTGAATATAACTCTTCGCTCCCTATATTTTATCCCCGTTACCTCCAGAATCTGAAAAGGTGTATTCCAATCTATATTGTCAAAAGCTTTCTCCAGATTCACAAAGGCTAAAAACGAAGGTCTCCCTTTCCTTATAACGAGGCGCGTCCAGAAAGTAAGTTCCGTATCAATTTATCTCCGATTCGGTTTCTGAATGCGAGGAAAGTGAAACCAAGTGAAATTTATCGGCAAATTTGCGATGTTTACGGACCAAATGCGATACTTTTGCATACTAGGTGGAACAATTTGTTTATAACTGGCTCTGCTAACGATGATAACACTTTAGGTGGGACATCATCTACTCCAGCGGCGTTTTTTGTACTCAGATCTTTTAGTGCTCTATCAAATGCTTCTCGCAGTACAGTATCTCCTATTTCATTTTCCTCTGCTTCGTCTTCCACTTCTAGAATACTGCCTTTAAGTTCATTTCCTTTGTAGATGCCTTCTATATATTCCTTCCATGTTTCAGCATTCCCTTCTTTGATTAGTACTGGTTTACCATCTGAGTCCACGATATTCCTAAAGCTGCTTTTCTTGTCTCCAAATGTCTCTTCTATTTTCCTGTAGGTGGTGTCTCTCTTTCTCCTAGTTATACAATCTTCTTCTGTCTTTCATTTCTCCTCACGTCACTCTTGCTTAGCCAGTCTGTATTTCCTGTCAACGTCATTTTTCAGAAGCCGGTCCTCCGTTTTGCCTGCTTCACTTGATGTATTTTTATATTTTCTCCTTTCATCAATTAAGTATTTCGTGTGTTATTCAAGAATTTCTATTAGGCCTTGTCCTTCTGCCTATATGATCCTCTGCAGCCTTCACTGCTCCATCTGTCAGAGCTACCCATTCTGCTTCCACAGTATCACTTTTCCGCGTTTTATACAATACATGCCAAAAACTCCCTCTTAAACTCTCAACCACCTCCGGTTCCTTCAATTTCTTCAGATTCCATCTCCTTAATTTTCTGCCTTTTTGCAGTCTCTTAAGTTTTAATCTACAGTTTATAACCAATAGGTTATGGCCCGAGTCTATATCTGCCTCGTGATATGTCTTACAATTTAAAACCTGGTTTCTAAACATTTACCTTACCATTATAAAGTTAATCTGGTACCTCTCCGTGCAATGTCTCCTGGTGTCATCCAGGTATATAACCTCCTTTCATGATGATTAAACCAAGGGCTTGTGATGACTAAATTGTGCTCTGCACAAAATTCTAAAGGCTACCTCCTCTTTCATTCCTTTTCTCCAGTCCATATTCACCTAATACATTTCCTTCTTTCCCTTTCCTACTACCGAGTTCCCGTCCGCCAATCACAATTAAGTTTTCTTCTCCTTTAACGGGCTGAATAATTTCTTTTACCTCATCGTACATTTCTTCGATCTCCTCATCATTGCCAGAGTTAGTTGACATATAAACTTGTACTACTGTGATCGGTGTTTGCTTCATGTCAATCTTACTACAATAATGCGTTCACTATGCTGTTCATAGTAACTTACCCGCATTATTATTTTCTTATTCAGTATCAGTCCTACACCTGCGTTACCATCAAATGATTTTTATTGATAACCCTGTACTCACCGGACCAAAAATCCTGTTCATCCTGCCACAGGACTTCACTAATCCCCACCGTATCTAACTTTATGCTATCCATTTCCATTTTCAAATTTTCTAACTTACCTATCCCATTAAGGAATAGAACATTCCACGCTCCGATCCGTAGAATGCTTATTTTGTTTTTCTTGATGACGACATCCTCCTGAGAAGGCCCCTCCTGGAGATCCGAATGGGGGACTATTTTACCTCCGGAATACTTTACCCGAGGGGATGCCATCATCATATATTCATGCAGTGGAGCTGCATGTCTTCGGGAAAAGTAACGGCTGTAGTTTTCCCTTGCTTTCAGCCGTTCGCAGTAAAGGTGTGGCAAAGCCACATTAGCTAATGTTACAATGCCAGCTCAATCATCCAGACTACTGCCCCTGTAACTACTGAAAAGGCTGCTGCCCCTCTTCAGGAACCACACATTTGTCTGGCCTCTCCACAGATACCCCTCCGCTTGGTTGCACCTACGGTACGGCTACCTGTAATGCTGAGGCACGCGAGCCACGCCACCTCGGCAACGTCTGTGGTTCATGAGGGTAGTAACTGGAAAAGTAGTGTGCGAAAATTCACCGCAATAGCATCGTTATGGGCTTTCGGTGACGAATACTCACTAGTGTACTCTTGTGGACTACATGACAGAAAGCTACACGCCTCACATGATCCCGTCAACACTGACATTGGACAGTTGATGACTGTAAAGATGTTGCTGCTCTAACGAGTCGTTTTACAATTGTATAGAGCGGATGGACGTGTACGGATATGGAAATAAGCTCATGGTAACAGAATGTTAGCGGGAGAATATTCCTGCTGGTGTAGGCTTTGTACTGGTGTAGGTCATGTGCAGTTGGAGTGATATTGGACCCCTGATACGTGTAGATACGACTTTGGTTAGTGACATGCATGGACGCATCTTGGCTAATAACCTGCAACCATTGATGTCCACTGTGCATTCAGACGGACTTGAGCAGAGTGACTCCAGGAATACTCTTTTGAGTTCAAACACCTCCAATAGTCACTAAACTACCGAGAGGTACGCAAGGATGGGGCCCCTCCACGCCCACACCAACGTGGTGACCATCACAAAAGTTCTACTGTCACCTCCGTAATTAAGTTAGTTTGCTAAGGTGGATCACGGGATGTGGGAACCGCGATGTTATCCGTACGTGTGGGCGCGATCACCCATTAATACGGTGCATCTGGAGATAGAATTGGTCGAAAGGTATACGAAGGGTAAAGGTATGTAAGGGCAGAGGAAAAAAAGTGCCAAGGCAAGAGCCAAGGGAAAAAAACCTCTGCGACAGTGGGGTAGGTATGAAGGGCAGTAGCGGTATGCTATCTGCGACAGATCATGCAAGGGTTGGTAATGTTAGTGATGGGTATTTTCTCAGTACCATTAACTTTGCTAGGTTTGTCATAAAGGATCAGTCCGTTTAGATGCGAGGTTTTGCTGCAGCTGAGCTCCAATGATGCCTCCTGGGTCGGCTGTGGCAGAATACCTGTAACATAGCCAAGTCTGTCAAGGTGGTTAGGCAGTTCGGTCATAGAACTGGCTAAGTGTGCGGGACTGTTTAGGTTTGTTTGTGTTTAGTGCGATGAATATGGTTTCCCTGCCTTGCCTGTAGGTCGGCTGTGTGCTCAGCTGGCATTGCCAGTCAGATTGCTGTTTTGCAGGGGTTTGCCATGTTCATCGTGTTTGTGAGTTGGTGTTCCCTACGGCCGTAGGTGGTTAGTCTCTGAGGAGAAGTGTTTTTGGGCGATTATGTTTCCACCTATGGTTGTGATCGTAGTTCCCCAAGCGTAGGATGAAGGGGTTGTTCGAGTGTCTCGAGTTTCTGTATAGTCGTGTGGCGAGTTTCTTGAATACCACCGAGAGGCGCTCTAGGCGGTATTCATTGTGAAGGTCCACGGTGCGTGTGTATCGTGGAGCGTTGCTAATGATGCGTAGTACCTTGTTCTGTATGAGCTGCAGGCGGCGCAGCCGTGTTGGCGCCGCGTATGCCCAGCACGGAGCACCGTACGTCATCAGAGGTCTAATATGTGTCATGTAGAGGTTCCTCGACACCCGGCTATTCAGTTTGCTTTCCCTGTTGAGCATCGGGTAGAGTTGTTTGAGCCTCGCGTTTGCTCTGTTGGTCATGTGTTGTATGTGGTCCCCCCATATGAGTTTCCGGTCCAGCCAGACACCAAGGTATTTGACCTTCTCACGGAAGCGTATTGGGCGTGTATGTAGAGTAATTGGTCTACAGTGTTGGTGTTTGCGCAAGTGTTTCGGTCTGCGTGTGAACAGAACTGCCTCACACTTGTCGACGTTGACTTTAACACGCCATTTCTCCAACCAAGGTTCGGCAGTTCTGAGTGCTGTCTGTAGGCGTGAGTTAATGTTTGATGGCTTCCAATCTTGCGCCATGATGGCGGTGTCATCTGCGTAGATTGCAGTCATCGTGTTATGTGTGGATGGAAAATCATTAATGTATAGGTTAAACAAGAGGGGCCCCAGGATGCTGCCTTGGGGTACTCCGGCTTGAATACCATGTCGTGTAGACTGTTTGCCCTGCACGTCAGTGTTGAAGCTTCTGTTGGTGAGATATGAGTGTATGAGATGCACGAGTCCGTCGGGAAACGCGGCGTCGTTAAGTTTGCGTATAAGGCCGTTGTGCCAGAGACGATCGAAAGCTTTTTCGATGTCCAGGAACACCGCCCCAGTGGCTTTGTTTTTGTGTAGCCGTCTGTTATGTGTTCAACTACGCGGAGGAGTTGTTGTGTTGTGGAGTGGTGTTTCCTAAATCCGAATTGCTCCGGTCTTAGGGTGTCATTGGTGATGCAGTGCCGAGTGAGACGTTTAAGTATTACCTTCTCAACTATCTTACTGAGCGAGCTTAGCAGACTGATGGGTCGGTAATTTTGTGGGAGGGAGTTGTCTTTCCCTGGCTTCCTGAACATCAGGACCTTGGCCGCCTTCCAGAAGGCAGGGAAGTGTTGGTGTTGCAGGATGGCATTTGTGATGTGTGTCAGGTACTCTACTGCTCTATCCGTGAACTCCTGGAGAACCCGGTTTTGAATGCCATCATGGCCAGGCGCTTTTCTGGCTGTGGTGTGCTTGATGGCCCATGTGATTTCATGTGTGCTAGTACGTCTAATTTCGTTGCGCGGAGGCTGGGCCATGAAGCGTGTGATCGCCTGGTCCGTCTCTAGTGTGAACACTGGGTCGGAAGGAGCCAGGTTCGGTGTGAATGACGCTGCTAGTGTTTGGGCCATTAGCTCAGCTTTCTCTTCCGCTGAGTATGCTGGGCCGTTTGGTCCCTGTAAGGTAGGCGTGTAGAGTTTCTCCCTGGTGAAGTGTCTGGCCAGAGCCCACACTCCAGGACGTGTGGTATCAAGTCCAGCGAGTTTCTGGTCCCATTGTGTCGTTTTGAATGTTGTTATTTTACCCCGTATGATACCCTGTAGCCTGTTGACGTGATGTTTATACACCGGACGCCTGGTACGCTGCCAGTATCTCCTGAGTCGGTTTCTCATTGAGATAAGGCCCAGGATTTCCTGGGGCAGGGCCGCTGAGTGTTGTTGTGTGGCACGTAATGGTATGGATTCGGCTATTGCGTCTTGGACAGCAGTTGTGAGGACTTCAACAGCTTCATCAATTTGTTCTGTTTGTGTAATCTCGTGAGTATCAGGAATACGATTATCAAGCGTTTCCTTGAACAGAGCCCAATTTGCGCGCTTGTAATTTAGTATCCTGCGTGGTTCATTGTACTGCAGTGTTTCTTCCGTGTGAAGTATAACGGGGGTGTGGTTGGAAGGCAGATCGTTTACAACCTCAAGGTTGAGGGTAACTGTTATGCCCTTGATGAGAGCCATGTCTATAACGTCTGGCCTTTGATTCCTTTGGTATGGAATATAAGTCGGTTCAACCGGTGCAAGTGTGATGTAGTTTCTGCCTAGTGAGTGTTCGTACAGTTTTTTGCCGTTGCGATTTTGTCTGATTGAGTTCCAGTCGCGGTGTTTTGCGTTCAGATCTCCAGCGGCGATGACTCGCGGTGCAATGTTGAGTACTGTGCTGATGTCGCGTGTTACAATGTTACCAGGAGCGTTGTAGAGCGACACCAGTGCAGTGTATGCTCCGTTGAACTTGACCCTGACGGCCGTGGCCTCTAATCTTTCAAGTGCAGGGAGCTGGATATTTGTGTGTTCAATGTCTTTGTGTATGATGATTGCTGTTCCGCCTCCTTCTCTGCCGTCCGCTCGGTCGGTACGATAGACGCAGTAGCCAGTAAAGTTTAGTCTGTTGTGAGGTTTGAGTTTAGTCTCGTTCACAAGGGCAATCAGAATCCCCTTTGCCTCAAGGAGCGCGGCAAATTCTGCCCTTTTGTTGGTGATCCCGTCTGCATTCCAGAACAGGATCTGTGATAGTGTTACGTTGTTTATGTGGGGGGGGGGGGGGGGGGGGGCGGGTGTGGCGTGTTATCCATGTATGGGAGTAAACAGGTTTGTGATCGCTGTTTGTATGACAGTCCAGTACTGGCCGGATTCGGCAGTCATGAGCTGCGTGAACAGTGTGGTGACGGCTCCCCAGATCTTCGAAAAGATCTGCTGAGTCGTGTGTTGGGGGAATAGTGCCTGCATCACTGCCTGCAATATTCCTCCCGGTGCTGTTGGGATGTTGGGTATGTCGGCCTGTGTTGGCGAGTTTGCGGCCGTTTGTGCTTGTGTTGGCGTTGTGTTTGGGCTGGCTTGTGTTTCAGCTGTACGTATAGCTTCTGTTGGCGCCTGTGTTTCCGGTGTGGTGAGGGGTTGTGTAACGTGTGTTCTCGTTTCCTTTGTTACGTTTTGTGCCGGAGAGTTGGTGTTCCGTTGTTGCTGATTATTTTGTTGTGGTGTGGTAGTGTTCCCTCTCTGTTTTCTGGGTCCCCTTCTCCTACGCTGGGGTTTTGGTTTCCCTTGTGTAGGTGCGTTTATCTTGTCGTGCGTGTAACAGCTCGACGTGGAGGGGGTAGGTTCCGTGTTGTTTGGGGCGAGTAGCGTTGTTTGCAGTGTTTGGATTGTTTGTTGTGTTGTCTGTGTTGGTTGTTTTTCTGTTGCTGGGGGTGTGTTTTGTGCGTTTGTCGGGCCCTGTGCGTCCGTTGCCCTCCCCTGCCCGCTTGCCATTGCGGCGAATGAAATCCCATTCATCACGGGTCGCGGGGGGGGGGGGGGTCTCGGAGCTGTTTTTGTTTGTACTACTGTATTTTGCTGCTGCGTCTTTCGCATCAGGGCCGCGATGTAGGCGGAGCACCTTCTGTAGGTAGACGCGTGCGCCTGCCCACAGTTAGCGCATTTCCGTGCGTCTGACTGTCGCAGTGTACAGTGTTGGGCTGAGTGGCTGCCTCCGCATTTGCGGCACCGATATGCCAGGCTGCAGCGAGCAGCCGAATGACCAAAGCGTTGGCAGCGTTTACATTGTTGGGGGGCGCGAGGTGGTTCGAAGAGTTCAACCTTGACTCCCATATGAAGGAAATACTTCACCTTCAAGATCTCTCGGGAGTGAGCTGTGTCGGCCAGCTCCACAAGGTAGTTTGGTAGTGGTGCGTGTGTTCGTTGACCTGTCATCCGGCTTGCTCTGAGACAGTCAAAGCCCAGGTCACGAATGTCTTGTTTCAAGGTGTCGCCAGGTGTGTTTGGGTCCACCCCCTTCACAACGTACAGCTGCGTGCGTTCGTCCGCGGTTCTGTACGTTTGGTGTTCTATCTCCTTAGCTTTGAGGAAGCTCAGGAGATTGGTGTAATCTGTTTTGGAATCCACGTACAGTGCAGCGTGTTCCCTCGTGAGTTTCGTGTGGTATGTGGTAGGCTTATGTAAGTCTACGAACTCTTTGTTTAGGCGACTGAGGTCGCCATAGTTTTGAATGATGACTGGTGGGAATCCAGTCCGTGTTGTTGTGACCTGCGTGGCTGTTTGCTGAGTGTTTCCTAGCACAGGTGCGGTTCTGTTGTTCCCTGTGTTTTGTGTGCTAATTGGTAAGGTGGTGGGTGTTGGCAAGAGCGCACGGCGCTTGCCTTTTGAGCCTGTGAGCTCACATGTCTGTGTGGCGAGTGGGAGACTATTGCTCCGTTTGCGTCCGACGACCTGCCACGGGCCGTCCCCATCGTCTGTGTGTTCGTGTTGTTGGTCCTCGTCGATCACAAGTTGACCGATTTCGGGGGAGTCGAGGTTAAATGTGGCATTTGTGTGTGTGTTCGGTGTAGGTGTGCTGTTTTGTGTGCCCGCCATCTCGGCCCTCACCTCGGCAGCGGCTTCGGCCCTTGCTTGCGCAATAGCCTTTGCCATCTGCTCTTGGTGAGCTGCGAGCGAGATTGTGATGGCGAGGGGTGAACTCGGCATCACCGTCCCTTCTGGCGCTTGCGCCTGGCTTCGGGTGCGGTATGGGATTTTGCTGGGCAGACTAGCCATCTTTCCAGCAGAAGGATATTTATTAAGGAAGGGAAAACGACAACTTTTGCTTCTTTGTGATAGGCAAGATGTGTTTAAGAAGAGGGGAGTCCCTACTGTCTATCGGCGCAAGGGAGCGCGGAGAAAAGAGAAAGGCCTACTGTGCGCGGGGTGATCCGACGTGAACGGGCCCCTGGCACAGAAATACCCTACCAAAGAACGGGTGAGTCCCGCTAGGGAATTGTAACCGTGATCACAAGGAGCTACGAGGCGGAGCTCTTTGTCTCGCTATGCGCACTAGGCGACAGCGAGATCGGCGCTCTCCGACGTCGTCCGCTCTTCAGCTTGTTCGCAACCACTCTTTCGAGCTATTGACTGCCAGCCACGGCGAGGTTGTCCGCGAGCGCTGCGTCCGCACAGGTCGGCCGCTCCGCTGCGAATCACCGAGAGGTGAACATTTTTGAGCATATCTTGGATACCTAGCAACGTGCGGTTCGGAAGAGGTCTCCACCCCGTAGCCCTCTTACGGATTGATGGACAGCATTGCAGGATGCATTGTGTCAGTTCCCTGCAGCACTACTGCAGACATTAGTCGAGTCCATGTCAAATCGTGTTGCGGCACTTTGGCATTCTCGCAGGAGGTCTACACGATTTTACGCAGGTGTAGCAGTTTCTTTGACTCTTCACTGTATTAAATATGAAAATAAAACGTTATGAACATGGTCCTAAACCACTCGCGTACACATGCACATAATGCAGAATTCAAATGTCGTCGAAATCGTTACGGTGGTTTACTAGCCAAAACGTGTCACATAGTATTTCATTCCGCATTTAACGATATCGGCGTATCCTAACACAAATAGTGATTTGTTGTGCAGTACGAAGACAGCGCTCCGAGGTAACAGTAAGGTAGACATCTGAATAAAACATTCTTTTTTCTTCTTCTTTCTCTTCAGCCCTTTCCCGCATATGCAGGGTCGGCTTGTTAGTATGGATGTGGCGTGTTAATATTGACGGGGTGGCCGGATGCCTTTCCTGCCGCCACCCCCTGCCCTCCGGGAGGAAATGTGTACCCCAAATGTCTGTGTGTAGTGTTATATCAGTAAAAGTGTAAAGTGTTATGAAATGTTTGCGAATCGTGTAACTGAAGCGGGACTTGGGGACCAGCCCGGTATTCGCCTAGGGGGATGTGAAAAACCGCCTAAAACCACATCCAGGCTGGCCGGCACTCCGACCCCCTTCGTTAATACGCCGGGCGAATTCGAACCGGAGCCGGTACGCCTCCCCGTCTTGGAAAGCGGCGTTAGACCGCTCGGCTAACGGAGCGGGTACATCTGAATAAACCATCACATGAGTGGAAATAGTATCATTTACACCGATTTCTGTTTTTACGATTGGGAGCACTTTGTAGTGACTTACAAATAGGCAATAACTAAAATGTTAAACGATATTTCTCTTTCTATAGTTTCCTAAGGTCCCTGATAGATAAGAAATGGAAAACCTCATTAAACGTTTACTATTCTGTTATATATAAATTTACAGAAAAAAAGAAGAAGAAAACGCTGCTTGTAAACAGAAAAAAAGATCTTTTTCTGAGGGACTTCGGACATGTATCCAAAAAGGTGAAACTTTGTTAGGCTTCCAGTCAAATCTGTGAATATGTAGTGTTGAAGAATTATACGCGATGCAATTATACAACGCACCATATAAGCCACAATTACTGTCTAATTAGGTGTATTCCAAGAGAGTATTCGCCAAATGTTTAAGGAATGGGTGGCAGAATCAGTGCCTGGACAACGACTCGTGTAGGGTACACCGCTTACAAATATGGGTGATTCAGCAGGAATCGACGCCTGGTACCTCAATCAGGGGCGGCGCGAGATATAAGCGAACTACGCGGCTACGAGGGGTGCCGAAACATCAAATGTTTGTAAAACTATGGGACTACACTGCAGCTGTCATCAGTCCATAGACTTACAAATTACTTGAACAAACGTATGGTAAAGACAAAACACACACACACACACACACACACACACACACACACATACACACACACACACGCACGCGCGCGCGCGCGCGCGCGCGCGCAAAAGCACGCACACGCACATGCTGGAGAGAGTACTGGAACTTCCAACCATGATTAACCGCGCACTCCGCAGCAAGGCGAGTTATAGCGCACGACCACTCCGACTAGAAGCCTGCAAGCGCCTTCAAACAGTTCTCAGTGATGGACAAGACTGTGACGTGAATGGAGATGGCCGGCCGCGGTGGCCGAGGGGACTGAGGCGCTCCAGTCACGGTCTGCACGGCCACTACGGTTGGGGGTTCGAATCCCCCCTCGGGCATGGATATTTGTGCCGTCCTAGTTCGTAAGTAGTTCGTAAGTAGTTTGTAAGTTTAGGGACTTATGACCCCATAGTTAAGTCCCATCAGCTTTACAAACATTTGAACATTTTTTTTTGAATGGAGATGATCTGAACGACTGCACATATTTTCACCAGTGCTATCCCTGTAAGTCACCCAGCTGGAGTCTTCTCTTTTATAACAAAACGTAGTTATACGCACTTTTTCCATATGTGTTTCTAGCATTGACGATATTGCTAACATTCGCGGTATCGGCGGCGAAGGACGGTTTTCGAAGTTACAACTTATAAAGACTTACCTGCAATCGACTTTAAGTCAAGAGCACTTGTATTAACTAGCTACTTTTGCCAATGAAAATGATTCTTTTATCAAAACCGTTTTGATTGCAGGGTGTTGTATTACTCTTTAACGACGAGTTTCGCCCCACCATCTCAGCCTGTTCGCTCTAACTATTTCCTCTGCTGTTACATGAATGGGAGAAGCAAGGTTACGTAAGAGAGCGGAGGGTAAGAGGAGTCGATGTAGACCAAGAAGAAAGTGCTTAGATCCAGTGAATAATGATTTTGAAGTAAAAGTCGTAACATGAAACGAGACATCAATGTTGAAAAGGGGATCATAGAGGAATTTCATTAGGGGGACTATGCTCCAGACTGAACGCTGAAAGGCATAAACAGTCTCTAATTACGATGATGGTGATGACGCGTTTCACCCTTTAGCATGACAGCCTCAGATTATCTGCGTGACAGAATTTCCAAATAATTACAAACTGAATTTCAAACGGGGGGTTGCAGTGAACTGTAAATTCTGTCAAGCAGATAATCTGAGGATGCCCTACTAAAGGGTGAAACGCGTCATTGAAGAATAATAAAACACATTGCAACCAAGACGGTTTTTACTGGAAAAATATTTAATTTCACTGGTTGCGCTATACCATGAATTGGAAATCGTTTTATTGCATTTCTAAATTGAAAACCAGGCTAATTTCGTTTTAACAGTCTGTAACAAATCAACAATAATTGTCATTCTATGTATATGTAAATAAATGTTTGGTTTTAAGGTAAGTATGTGTATATCTTTGCCTTTTACTTTTTGGACGCATAACACATATTTGATAAAAACAGTAAAGGTACTCTGATGAGTATAGGGGGCGGTGCCAAATTGTCCTTTGCTTACACTACGAAAACACATAGCGCCGGCTCTGATCTTAGTACCACTTGAGCTATTGATATACAGTATAATCAAATGTTCAAATGTTTGTGTAGCTTATGGGACTTAACTACGGGGTCCTCAGTCCCTAAACTTACAAACTAGCTAATACTAAGGACGGCACAAATATCCATGCCCGAGGGGGGATCGAACCCACGACCGTAGTAGCCGCGCAGACCGTGACTGGAGCGCCTCAGTCCCCTCGGCCACCGCGGCCGGCGCAGTATAATCATTTCATGTCTTCCACACGCACTGTTTGAAATAGAGATGGGAAAAGTAGTTCCGTTTACGAAACTGATCATTTTGGAACAGTTCTTCACACTGAACTGGTTCAGACGAAGTACAGATTTCATTTTATTTTCAGAAAAACTTTCACCCATTATTTCTCCCCCTTACTGGTTAAATCTCGAGAATCTTTGAAATACATATTTTTTAATGACCGATTGAAAACATACACCAATTTTCTTAGTTCTAGAAGCAAAATTACATCAATAGTGACACTTTTTACACCACTTACATGCAGGATTATCCAAAAAGAAAGAACAGATTTCAAACATCTATTTCTCCCAAACTACAAAAGATAGAAACATGATTCCAACATTAATGGAAAGAGAAAAGTTTAAAATTTATTAATAATTGTGGTATGCATTCAATATGAGCACTGTGTGATACACGACAAATGTCAAAACGGTGGCTCATTTTTGCCACACACGAATCAGCTGGTCTCTAGTCATCGAATTCCCAGATTCAACAATTCGATGTCGTAGACCTTCAGAAGTGTCAAGCACTTTTACGTAAATTCATAGATAAAAATCACACGGACTGAGATCTGGAGACCTGGGAGACCACCGGTGATAAAATTGATCTTCTGCTCCTTCTCTTCCAATACAACGTCATGGACTGGTGTTATTCAAGTAACGGTGAACGTGTTGAGAAATGAGGCGGGGCACCATCTTGCATGAAGATAATGGTCTGAATCATCTTCAAGTTTGGTAAGTAAACAATTTCTAAGCATATCTAGATAGGTTATTCCTGTCACAGGTTTCTTCGTGAAGAAGAAATGCCCATAAACTTTGGTTACAGTTATCGCATAGAAGACTTTCATCTCGGGTCAATCTCTTTCATGTTCAATACCTGTCGTAGGATTTTCAGTTGTCCAAATTATAACGTTATGGCGATTAATTTTACCAGAAAGATGGAAAGTGGATTAATGGGAAAAAATTAATCGTTGAATAAAATTGTCTTTTCCATATCGTCTAATATGCTAATACAAAATTCTAAACTTTTGTCGTGGTTGTCAGGATGCAATATGCTTGCAATGACTGCAGATTGTATGGCTTCAGGTGCAAACGTTGTCTCAGAACTCGCCATATTGTTGGTTAAGGAATGTTTAGTTATTTGCTTGTTCGTGATGTAGATTTCTTTCGGCTCTTTTCGTAATGCGTACGAATGCGCTCAACATTCTCGTTCGATGTGCGTGGACATCCCGTGCTTTTCCCATCTTCTACGAATTTTCGATGCCACTCGTAAATCTGCTTACGACGCGGCGGTTGTTTATCAAATTGAGTGCAAAATGCTCGCTGAACCGCAACAATGGACGCTAATTTTGCGAATTGCAGGGCAAAAAATGACTTCTCCTATGGTGTCGCCTCAATTTCACTACAGACAACAAACAACAGCGCTAATGCGGCCGTGATTGGCACTTCTACACGGGCTGTTAAAATTGTAAGCTTTTTTTAATCCATTAACGTTGGAATCATGTTTCTATCTTTTATAGTTTGGAAGAAATAAATGTTTGAAATCTGTTCTTTCTTTTTTAATAAACCTGTATATGAAGATTAATAAAAAATTTCGACACACACGGACACTCCATGTAGGTGAACTAAATGAACTATTTCAGTCTTTCGATACGACTTATATAGTGCTACTCTTAACTAATCAAATGAAATAAGTGAACTATTTCCGTCATCCGATCCGATACATTTTATGAAGTTATAACTAGGACATTTTTAGATCCTGGGGGTGAGGTGTACTTAGTAAATGTTGAAATGTTTGTATAGCTTATGGGACTTAACTACGGGGTCATCAGTCGCTAAACTTAGAAACTACTTATGAACTAGCTAACACTTAGGACGGCACAAATATCCATGCCCGAGGGGGGATTCGAACCTCCGACCGCAGTGGCCGTGCAGACCGTTACTGACGCGTCGCAGTCTCCTCGGCCACTGCGGCCGTCTGTACTTAGTACCAAGGGATATTTCAGCATGCACCATCTAATTTCCAGTATAATAGCAAAGCCAGCAGTAAAAGAACTATAGTTCACCAAAGTGAATCAAAATGAACTATCGTTCCTCTCACAAAATAGTTCAAATGAACTAGGCCATTCACATACTACGCATCCCTAGTATCAGCAATAAATCTTGAGTGACATGGCAAACTATAAGAGGGTGAACTAATTACTATTTCCGGTAGTGTGTATAGCCAGTGACCATGCAAATCGACGCACAGTACGGTTCTTTATACTGTAACGTCCACATCGTGCTGGTGGAATAATCTAAACGTGAAGTTTCGCCGGACCATTAATTGTA
This sequence comes from Locusta migratoria, assembly GCA_026315105.1. Lineage (NCBI taxonomy): Eukaryota > Metazoa > Arthropoda > Insecta > Orthoptera > Acrididae > Locusta > Locusta migratoria. The sequence continues at coordinate 380,166,824 of CM048748.1, read as the reverse complement.
AATAGAAAAAAGTAGCCTAGTTGGTGAACTATTGTGGTGCCGCAGTACTGTAGACGTGTAGTGAAGCATTTGCTGAAAACCGTAGAACGTGCTCGCGCCTTGGCCGGCGCACGCTCGACTCCTGTTGGGCCCGTGGACACGGCATGTGGCGTGTCCGGGCTGCCGCACGCACCTGGGCGTGTGTGGCCCGCGGACTTCCACCCAGTGGGCTGTGGGCAGAACAAAGGCGGCCAGCAGCCGCCCACACTATAAACAGGCGCCGACAAACTTCACCGCCACATCGTGGTACCGCCGAGGCCGTTCCCAGTACCAAGAGATCCAGTGTATGAAGTTCAAAAGAATGTTTGTAAATCTATCGGACCAAACTGCGTGGTCATCAGTCCGTAGCTTACAAACTACTTAAACCTAGGTAAACTAACCTAAGGACAGACACACACACGCACCCATGCCCCAGGGAGGACTCGAACCTCCACGGCGAGCAACCGCGCGCTCCGCAGCGAGACGCTTTAGACCGCTCGGCTACTCCACCGCGGCCGTGTGTATGAAGTCCCGGGTGTTTATTTACCCTACTCTCTCGTAGTCCACCTCCCTTTCTCCCCTCTCTCTGCATCCACCTCTTTTTCTCCCATCTCTCTGTTCGTTCTACTGTTTCCTCTCTCGGCAAAGTTTTCTGCAAGGTACCCTCTGTCATGTAACATACAATCATTTATGTACTCAGTGATCTTCCTCTTGGTTTAAAGGTCATGTGTGCAAAATTTCATAAAGAATGGAGCAAAACTATGCATTTTGTAAAATTCCGTAAGTTAAGTACCCTCTAACATGCACCAAAAGAAATTTTATGAAGATAGTGACATTCCTCTTGTTTTGAATGTAGAGTGTGAAAAATGTCATTAATATCGGAACAAAAGTATAGATTTATGTGCAATAGAAATGCACGGTCACATTGAATAACGCACTTTTTGTTCTCAAATATTCCACTTTTATTTCATACAAACCTTGTTCTTACAATAACAAAAAGAAAAAGGATCTGTGTCATCGGTCGAGCCGTTCTCGAGTTATGGCGCGACCAAGGTATTTAGTGATCCATTATTATGTTGCAAAGTGCCCTCGCCCACGCACCGTATGAAACGTAAGGTAGACGGTGACCTTCCTCTTGTTTTGAAGCTCAAGCGTGCGAAATTTCGTGAAGATCGGAATAAAATGGTAGATTTCGTGAGTATGTAGGAGAAAAATGCTCCGCCATGCACCTACCACAAAATGCTTTCTTAGCTGACGTTTTATACCTATCAACTACATTCCTGCCAAATTTCAGCTTCATAGGTGAAGTAGTTTTCGAGATTTCGTGTTTAGTGAGCGAGTGTCCTTTCGCTTTTAAATAGATAGAGATTAAGAAAACAGATTCCTTAATTTTGGATGCAAGAGAATTAAGGGAGACTTCCAGACAAAAATAAATAGTAACCTGCAAATCTGTGACGCTAACCTTATTTGATAGAAGGTCATGCCTGATGCGACAGTTTTACGGCATCTAGAGCGAACGTGTTGTGTGCGGTAGACTTCTTTTCGTCTCATTTTGTGTGTGTGTGAGGGGGGAGGGACAGTTACAATACGCTTTGTAAACGTCCGAAATAATATGCAAACTTTGTTGCAGGTCTCTAACTACTACCATTTTCCAATAATTGGAGCATACATCTGAGTATTCTCACGCGGTGGCCTCTTATTATTTATGATATTATATTTCCTTAGCTAGGTGTCGTGCTCTTTTGTTTGGGGGTCAGGAACCTGCGTGGGCGTATTGTGAACAGTTCACCAAAGTTTCATTGCAATCGAATGAATGGTTTATGAACACATAGAGGACATACAGACAAACATTCATTGTTTATAATATAGATAATGCTGACAACTGCTGTCCCACAAAATAATTACAAAATTTATTTAGATTTCGACGGCGCTATGGAAGTCATCATCGGAATGTAAAATTACCACGTGAGACTTTTACAGAAGTAAAGGAATGCTCATGTTGTATAAAATGATAAAACAATATCTTAGTTAACGGCTAGCAGTCTGAAAAAATATTAATTTAAAATAGTGTCAAGCCGCTAAGGGGCTTGACACTATTTTAAATCTACAGGATGGAAGACGTCAGAACAGTAAAGAAACTAATGAGTATTATAGCATAGAATAAATGCGTCACAGAAAGACGGAAAGAAATCCAGTGGGATCTATAGTTGTACTACATAATAAATCTCTGGTAAAATACGGACACAGGAAGGCAAAAAATGAGCGTTCTAAGAGGATGAGGAGATTTTGGGAAACAAGGAGAAACACATCACAAGATGAAATTATGAATTCAAGTTCAATCGCTCTCCTAAATGGGAACAATCGTTAAATACATGTATATACATACTGAGGGGTGTGGAGGCTCATGGGATACCAACATGCGCAGATGCAGATGGTCGTTATATTATTGGGTTCACAAGTTAGAACAAAGGGAGAGCATTGGCAGATCTGTAATTTGTACTTCGGTGATTGATTGAAAATGATTACGATCGGCTATCGTTTGTAAATGGATTCATGTTCTGATACATTGATGGAGTTTGTGCCGATGACGCCATGAGAGAATAGGTGAAGTATTGAAGTGAGAACAGAGTGTACGTCTGGAGAGAAAGTAACTCACACGGTGCATATTACCCAGGCCTATTTGTGAAAGAGGGTTCTTAGCTGTAAAGTTTCCCGTAATACGTAATTTCAAATATATTTCGAAACTACTTCTCGTAAATCCCCCTAAAATATACTGAAAGGCAAGAACCGTTTGACACTCACATTTTCGTCTTTGATTTAATGTGGTCTTCAGTCTGCAGAATGGTTTGATGCAGCTCTCCACGCTACCCTGTCGTGTGCAGTTCTATTCATCTGAGAATAAATTCGGCAACCTACATCGTTTTGAATCTGCTTACTGTATTCGTCCCTTCCTCTCCCTCTACGATTTTCATCTCACACACTTACTTCTAATGTTAAGCTGATTATTACATGATGACTCAGAATGTCTCCCACCAATCTATCCCTTCTCTTTGTCAGGATATGCCAGAAACTCCTTTTCTCCCTAATTCAGTTAAGCACCTCCTAATTTTCATCATTCGTCTGTAGCATTACATTTCGAAAGCTTCTATCACATTTTCGTCTGAACTCCTTATCGTCCACGTATCACTACCATACAATGCTACACTCAAGACAAATACTTTCAGAACGGACTTCCTAACATTTAAATTAATATTGGATGTCAGCAAATTTCGCTTCAGAAACTCTTTTCTTCCCATAGCCATTCTGCATTTTATATCTTCTTTACTTCGTCCATCAGAAGTTATCTTGCTACCCAAATAAGTAAACTCATATACTACTTTTACTGTCTCATTGCCTAATCTAATTCCTTCAGCATCTCCTGAATTTCTGACGCTACATTCCATTATCCTTATTTTACTCTTGTTGATGTTCATCTTATACCCTCTTTTCAAGACTCCGTCAATCCCAGTCAATTGCTCTTCCAGATCCTTTGCGGTCTCTGACAGAATTGCTATGTCATCAGCAAACCGCAATGATTTTATTTCTTCTCCCTCTCGAAATTTGTCCTTGCATTCCTTCACTGCTTGCTCACTGTACAACTGCTTGCTCATTGAACAACGTTGGGGAAAGGCTACAACCCTGTCTTACTCCCTTCCCAAACTCTGCTTACCTTTCTTGCCCTTCGACTCTAATAATTGCTGTCTGGTTATTGTACAGATTGAATATAATTCTTCGCTCCCTATATTTTACACCTGCTGCCTTCAGAATTTGAAAGAGTGTATTTCAGTCGACATTCTCAAAAGCTTTCACCAAATCTACACATGCTTGAAACGTAGGTTTTCGACGACTGGCTGCAGGGTCGTGGAGATCCTGCTTATATAGAGGGCATAGAGGGCGCCACCACTCGTCACATGATGTCAACAGTAAAACTATCTCTGTCTGGCGCCATTACTCTCGATCAAAGGTAATCGATTGTCACATCTTTGGTACAAAGTAGACCGCCATATCTTGTCTAACTTTAAGCCTTCTTCTTTCCTGTTAAAATTATTGCTATGTTTAAAAATCTCTATAGCCTCTCTATTCATACGTGTATAATAATGGGATGTCTTGTCTAGCCCGCTTGTCTTACTAAATTTTATTTTGTGGTCACCGTTTTCAAAAACATGTTCCGCTACGGCCGATTTGTCCGTGTGTCCCAGTCGACAGTTCCTCTTTTGTTCCGTTAGGCGAGTATTGATACTTCTTTTCGTTGTTCCAATATAAACCTTCCCACAACTACATGGAATCTTATACACACCCATAGTAGCCAAAGGGTGTCGCGCATCTTCCGTTGATCGTAAGTATTCAATGATTTTTGGTGGGTTTGAATATTGTTTGGACTCTAAACTTGGCCAGTACTTTCCCAATGCGGTCCGTGATATTGTGGATGAATAGGAGAAACACTTTCCCCGCCAAAGGTTGTTGTTGTTGGACGTTAGCAGACATTTGTCTTCTGGGCTGGAGTGTTCGATCTATCTCCTTATCACTGTATCCGTTTTTCTGAAATGAGGTTCGTAAATGATCGAGTTCTTCTTGCAAATAAGCTGGCTCACAGATTTTGTTAGCCCTGTCCACTAATGTTTTAATAACACCTCTCTTCTGCTTGGGATGATGATTCGAACCTTTGTGGAGATACCGTTCGTTGTGCGTATCTTTTCTGTGTACTTGATGACCCAGAGTCCCATCTACACGTTTAATCACTGAAACGTTCAAAAAATTTATCTGTCCATTAATCTCCGTCTCCATGGTAAATTTGTTTTATTTAGACAAAGGCAATATAATTATATCAAAAATTTTATTGGCATTATGTTTGAACTATTTTTGGACATAGTAAAAAAAAGAATTTAGATACTTGTAAATTTCGTGGTATCTAGGCTTGTATTAATGTGTCGAAGTCTTAAGGCACGGGGATATAGTAACTATGTTGCCTAACTACGTCATGAAGCTGTTGATCATCCAGCGTTCGGTCCTGGTTTTGTTGCTAGAGCTTTCCAACTAGTCTCGCGCCTCAAGAAGTTCCTGTCCTCAGGCCATCATTTTCACAAAGACGGAGAGCTTAAGACGAATGCCATACGCTGGTTCCAAGCACTGGTGACGGACTTATCCGACACAGGGAAACAAAAGTTGATCCTACGATATGACAAATGTCTCAATTCTCTTGGTGACTGTCGAAAAATAACTGAAACATTGCTGTCCCTGTTTCCAATAAAATTCTTCAAGTGACTACGTTGTCTTTTTAACAGGGAACCAACTATCTGGGTGCATTTTGTACACACACCTTCCAAAACATTTCAGCACTGTATTTGCACGAATGGCAAAACGTCATTTCTTTGGATGAATCCAGGTTCCGCTTACAGCACCATGATGGTCGCATCCGTGTTTAGCGACATCGCAGTGAATGCGCACTGGAAGCGTGTATCCGTCATCACCATATTGGCGTATCACCAGGCGTGATGGTATGGGGTGTCATTGGTTACACGTCTCGGTCACCTCTTGTTCACATCGACGGCACTTTGAACAGTGGCCGTTACATTTTAGATGTGTTACAACCCGTGGCTCTACCATTCATTCGATCCCTGCGAAACCCTATATTTCAGCAGCATAATGCACTACCGCATGTTGCAAGTCTTGTACGGGCCTTTCTGGATACGGAAAATGTTCGAATGCTGCCCTGGCCAGCACGTTTTCCACATCTCTCACCAATTGAAAACGTCTGGTCAACGTTGGACATCTGTAGCTGTAAAAGCCGTCCAAGCTCTGTTTGACTCAATGCCCAGGCGTATCAAGGAAGTTATTACGGCCAGAGATGGTTGTTCTGGGTACTGATTTCTCCGGATCTATACACCGAATTTGCGTGAAGATATAATCACATGTCAGTTCTAGTATAATATATTTGTCCAATGAATACTTGTTTATCATCTGTATTTCTTCGTGGTGTAGCAATTTTAAGGGCAAGCAGTCACTCCAAAGTCACTCCTGCAGTTCCTACATGATAATTCCCGTTGATCTATTCACAATCTCAAAATTAGAGTCTGTGTCTGCCACCACTGCGTTCCAGGCAACCTCTCTGTACGATGCCTAAAACTGCAGTGTTCGTCTCCGGCCAAAGAATGACCTCTGCGAGATGAGCCAATGATATTTTTACCCTTCTGTATATCTTTGGAACGTAGTAGTAACTACCAACTTAATTGTTTTTGTGCCAAAGACAAACAGACGTGTTTCAAATGCTGTTCTCTATGTCCGTTATTTTATGATGAGGCGAGCTCAGGACGAAATGTCAAGGCATTGCGTGTAGTTTGAAGTGATCCTGAGGCAGTATACGACATCAGAGGCCGGCCTACCAGCAGCAGACGCCGGGACTTGGAGAGTGCGCAGCTTAGCGGCGGCCCCTGCTCGGTGGTGCCTAAACAGATGCTCTGCCGGCTTAACCCGCCACCGACACTGGCTAACGTCCGCTCCGTAATGGCGTCATTTGTTAGGCAAATGCGGGCGAGCTCAATGAGAATAATGCCCACTGCCTCTGAGGAGAGCCAGCGGGGGGCACAACTTGATTCTACAGCACTGGGCGAGGCAAAAGTCTGGGTGCCTCCCAATAAAAGTCTAACGGTGTGGAAAAACGCAATGATGTCTGTAGGCGGAGGCGCAACTTAACAGAAGTCGAAGTGACAGCGGTGGCCATCTCCAAAGCCGCCTTCCTGGTTTGGGTTACGTTTCTCAAAATGTTCAAATGTTTGTATAGCTTATGGGACTTAACTACGGGGTCATCAGTCCCTAAACTTACAAACTACTTATGAACTAGCTAATACTAAGGACGGCACAAATATCCATGCCAGAGGGGGGGATTCGAACCCCCGACCGTAGTGGCCGTGCAGACCGTGACTGGAGTGCCTCACACCCCTCGGCCACCGCGGCCGGCCACGTTTCTCACATGGAAAAGAGGTCATTTGACAAGTCTTCGTCTACATTTACAGATTTACTCTGAAAATCAAATTTAGGTGCTGGGGGAAAATTCATCGAACACCTTTCATTATAAATACAAATAAACAATCCCTGAGACGGACTTTCGTCTCGAATATGTCAAAGACATTAATGATAAATATGAAGCATTGAATTAAAATTTGTGGTGCGACCGGGAATCGAACCATAATCTACATGCTTACTAGGAAGAGGTCTTATCGCTAGACCACAGCATCACTAGCGATTAAGGCGCCTCGGAATAGTCTAAGCACGATTTCCTTCACATCACAAACCTTAATTCAGTTTCTGTGTTCATTAATGTCTTTGACATATTCGAGATGAAAATCCGTCTCAGGTATTCTTTATTTGTATTTACATTGATGTTTATATCACCTTAAACAGGAATAATCCAATATGTCCATTACCAAGGTGCTATGGAGAGCCTTAGCAGTAATGGCAATGTTATATGGAACACAGAAGCTGAATTATGGTTTGTGATGTGAAGGAAATCATGCTTAGACTATTCCGAGGCGCCAGAATTGCTAGTGATGCGGTGGTCTAGCGGTAAGACGTCTGCCTAGTAAGCATGGAGGTCCGGATTCGATTCCCGGTCGCATCACAAATTTTAATTCAATTTCTCATATTTATCATTAATACCTTTCATTATATTTCTCTGAGTTCCATTCTCTTATAGCGTGCGGGTAGAAGGAACTCTTTAATACGAGGGTTAGTCAGTAAGTTGCGAGTTGAGGTAGACACGCCAGTACTGCGCTTACAAGCGTGAAAATCGCATTAACATCACAACGTTCCATGCAGCTAAACACAGAATTATCAGAGCTCTTCCAAACGATCCAACACACCGTAATTCAGCACTTCTGTGCCCACCATGAAATCACTTGGAAATACATACCAACACGTGCAGCTAGATGGGGAGGTTTGAGGAAAAGCATGATTGGCTCTGTAAAGAGCTGCTTGAGGAAGGTGCTTGGTCGCTCTCAAGTTGATGAAGAAAGCCTGAACACCATTTTGATTTCAATAGAAGCCGCAATAAACTCGAGACCCTTCACCCAAGGAGAGAGTGATATGGCGTTGAGACCAGCTCACTTTTTAAATGGTGACAAACTGGCCACTAAAAACCTATCATGAATTTGTAGCACCAATATCTTGGGCTACCTATCCACTGAAGGAAGGCAGATGCAAATGACATCTACTGCAGCCCTGTGACAAACGGAGAGTGCAGTAATAAAATTAATCCCGTAATTTTGACAGCAGATTCGACCCTTACGTGAAATTACGAATCAAATGATATCAGTTGCTGGCTGATCTGCCCAGTACTTTACAAGTATTATAAATTAATTGCCAATTTAATTACATAAAGTGAATTTTCCCCGACAAGTAAGAACCTCCACAGGCTTGGCTGACACCTTGACTCCCTATTGGCGGAGGATTTATAATTTTATCAAGTCCCATTTTTTTTTTTTTTTTTTTTTTAGGTTTGTTTCCATTTTCAGGATGGTGCTCAACGACCACGCAATGATGAACACACCATGATGTATTGAGCAGCATTGGCCGTTAATGTTTTATTTGTAAACAACAGATCGATTTCAATCACATTGAAACCATCTTCAGTGTATCCTTCAAACAAGCATTGTGAATGCACTGAATGTAACTGCAACTGTGTCGATATAAGTTTCGGCAAACATAAAATTGCAGTGTCAAAGGTTGACATAAGCACGCTGCATGTCGTTTGTAAGCATCGCGCTTATTTCTACCTTTGACACTGCAATTTTATGTTTGACGAAACTTATATCGACACAGTTGCAGTTACATTCAGTGCATTCACAATGCTTATTTGAAGGATACACTGAAGATGGTCACTATGTGATTGAAATCGATCTGTTGTTTATAAATAAAACATTAACGGCCAATGCTGCTCAGTACATCTGGTGTGTTCCCATATAATTTATAAGTAAATGAAACAATATGACGTACTCTTGAAAAGGCCCGTTTTGGCCGTTAGTTTAAATTCGCTTCTTCCTCACCAACGGCGGAGAGACACACGCCTACGCGCCGTTTGGCTGAAGAACCGCTATTCCAGGTGTCCCAACCGCCCAGGGAGCCGAAACCTACCCGCACGGGCCGGGGGAAGGGCACAGAAGGCACGTTGTCAGGTTGGCTGCGGAGTCCCTCTTCCTCTCGGCGGAGCGATACAGTGCCCTGGAGTGACGGACATAAAAATGACGGGAGACGCTTCTACCGCCCCAGTCGTGCGTAGTTCTACCCCAGTGCTAGTTGATCGCAGTCGTTATTATCGTCCGCAGGTGCATTGGCTCCATGATGCACAGGAGCGCAGACTAGTAGTACCTAGTGATCATGAATCGCGCTCCGCGCTACGGTTGGGTGTAATAAGCAGTTCGGTAATATTTATCGGTCATGTTTGCGCTGGGACGAGGAAACGCGTTCGCCAATCAACGGGCGATAGTGTACGGAATGTTTCCGATAGGACTGTAGCCGTTGCCCCTGGGTTGTTGCGATCTACGTAATGTTTCTCAGCGCACTCTCTCTCTGCTAGGGTTTGGGCTATTATAGTTAAAATGATTTCACTGTGTAATTGAGTTGCATTGTGTCTTGGTCCTGCAGCGAGACTAGTTATTATTACTTCTATATTTTATTACGAAAGTAACCGTCTTTCATGTGTAACAGGCTAACTGACATTCCTCTTGCTTAAAGAGACAATACAGACAATGATACCAGGTAAACCTGTTTGCTTACTTCGTCTGTAACTACTCCACTGCTGTCCTATTACTAATATCAATAGCAGTGAAACCCTGCTACAAGTGACGGAGTTCGTTGCCAGCCACAGTAAGGCAGCAGCAGAAGTACAGGTGAGGTGTTGATTGCCACTTCTGCAGGGGGAGCAAGTAGGAAGCAGCCATTTACAGCAAACCGAATATTCCCCCAGACAACCAGGTTTACAAACTGAGGATATGGAACCTCGACACGTGTGGAAGGGAGCAGCGGTGGAAGAAGTGCGGCTTGGCAGAGACAACAAGATCAGGTGCATCATTCTGCGACAGCTTGATGGAACGGAGATCAGCTGGTCATCCCTCTGGAGATAGACCAGGGTGGGAAGGATGTTGGGCGTTGAGAATGAACATTTACGCCGTACACTGCCGGTTTTGTAACTTGTGTTGACGGTCCTGCCCTCAACAGGGACTGTTGTAATTTACTTGAGACTGTTTTCATTACTGTAAGATGAAGGTGTGAAAATAAAGCTGTTTGTGTGAAGTTCACTGTGTTGAATCGTCTTAAATACTAGCGTTTAGCAACATAAATCCTGGAGCTTTGAATTTTTGTGGCAGCGTTCGCGTCCTATAAGTAATGCTCTTGAGCTGTAACTTCATTTGGTTACTTAAACTGTTGCAACCCACAAGACGGATGTGTCTTGGTGGTAGAGAAATACCCCTACACAGCGCAGAGTACTGGCGTATCTACCTCAGTTTACGATTTACTTACTTCAAATGTTTGTTAAGCTTAAGGGACTTAACTGCGGGGTCATCAGCCCCTAAGCTTACAAATTACTTACGAACTACCTTATACTAAAGACGACACAAACAACAATGCCAGAGGGGAGGGGGGGGGGGAGATTCGAAACCCCGATCGTAGCTGCCCTGCAGACTGTGACTGCCGCGCCGCAGACCGCTCGGCCACTGCGGCCGGCACTAACTTACTTTCTTGCCTTCGTAGTTCCGGTTTTTTTATCTGATTTCTCTTATTTTATTGTGACGATGATGTGTCCGTATGCAGATAGATGCTAATAAAATATGTTCGCATTCGGAGCAGAAAGTTGGTGGAAGAAATTTCGCAGATAGATCTCGCCATGAACAATAACTCATCCTTTTAATGATTTCCAACTCAACTCGTGCTTCACTTCATTAATATCCTCTTCCCTTTATCGCTATTGTACGGAACGAGGTCTTTTTTGTTCAAATTCTTCTATGCCCTCAGTCAGTTTCACCTGATGAGGATAATACATTGAACAACAATTAACCAAATAGGACGCACATGTGTAGTGCAGGTTGTTACTTTAGTAGAATTGTTGCTTTTACTAAGTGTTCTGCCAATGAAACGCAGTCTTTGATTTGCCTTCTCCGTGATATTTTCTTTATGAGTCCTCATATTTAAGTTGTTCGTAAGTTTCATTCCTGTGTATTTGTCTAAATTTACAGATTTTAGATTTTACTCATCTATCGTGTAAGCGAAGTTTAACTGATTTTCTTTAGCGATCATACGAATGACTTGACACCATTCATTGTTTATAGTCACCTGCCAATTTTCGCACCATGCAGATATCTTTTTCTAAATCTTTTGCAGTTGGTTTTGACTTTCTGATGACTTTACTAAACAATAAATATTAGCATCGTAGCAGAACGGTTTAAGAGAACAGTTCAAATTGTCTATTAAATCGTTCATAAAGACAAGGAAGAGTAGAGGGGACCCAACCACCTTCCTGGAAAACGCCAAGTATGACTTCTGCTTTACAAACCATTTCGAACGGTTCCTTTCTCAGGAATACGCATTTAACATCTGTACGAGCTTCCGGGCGAGATCTTCTCGGCCATTGTCAAGTAGTGGCTGTTTTGTCATTGTTGCCGCCGTCCTTATATAGCTGCGTGGCTTCCTGTGACGTCACTGGTGCTCACCGCATCGCCATATATGGCAATGTTTTGGCCACGTGCCCTCCGCGCCCGCTTCAACCGTCCGATGGCCGGGTCCCAAGCTGTGCTCAGCTGCAAGCCGCCGTCTTTATTAAGAGTTTTTTATAATATAGACCACCTCTTTTATTTTTTTTATATTTTCTTGAAAAATTTCTGTAAGTGACTCAGTTCCTTCTGCAGATGTTCGTTGTCTGATACTACTTCTGCTCGGTGCACCAACGTTCTTAGAACAAATAGTCACCACTTTCAAATGTCAGAGGAGATGGCGGTAGAAAGCCCGTGGATATTAAACCACTTGACGCAAGAATTTATCAACATTTGACATTTGTATTAAGGTATCCTTTGTTATGTAGAAGTTATGACGTATTAATGTCTAGTACGTTAGCCAAGAGGCAGCATTGCAGCGTATGGTCAATATGACAACCATTTCGTTGGACACAAAGTTTTTTTTTAAATTTTTATTTTATTTATTTTTTTATTTTTATTTTTTATTTTATTTTTCCCCGCCATTCCTGCAGCACATTCAGAAGACCTGATGGGTCAACAAATGCACGAGTTTCCTCAATACTCCTATAAAGGTGGACTCCATTGTTGACTTTACCTCATAAACAACTAATTTCAATGGTCTCCACAGGTAAAAGTCAACAGGTGTACGACCACGGGAACGTGGAGCGCATTCATGGAACTCCCCTTCCTCTCCAGTGATCTCCAAAACGTTCATCCAGAAACTGTCTGACGTCAGTAACATAGAGGATCGAGTGCCCCGTTTTTATGTAGGAAGTTTCGGAAACCAACTTGAGGCTTTAACGGTGTTGGACGCACATAATTACATATCATTTTAAGAAACCTCTCCTCTTTCAAGCTTCCATGATTCTTGTCTCCCAAAACGCAAACAAGACCAACAGTGATCCAGATCCCAATCTGCAAACAGAACACGCCGATCAGGATCACAGTCAGAGGGATGACGTAGCAAGTGTCACTTACACGGGTGTCATTCGTGTATGTTGGACAAACGCAATATATTGCTGACAACGGGCGAGTTTTGCGATGTGGATGATGCCAAAATCGTTGATACAACCTTCTCATCGGTGGCTGTTCTTGGACGTCCACTGCGTGCTTTGTCCACCTGTACAACCTGTACAAGAAACTTGTCCAATAACTGGCATACTTTCTCTGTGAAATGTCATTTCTCTCATGATGGCGGGCGTTGAAGTCAGCTACTTTTTCCACCACTCTTTAAGAAAATTTCAATGCGTTCCTGTTGTTAGCTGTATAAGTGTGTCACCTGCAATAATAAACAGAGCTTATCACTTCGTTGCAAGTACACATGTGTATTTGTGAGAAACAGGCCTTTCAAAATTATCTGCTACACAACACATTCCCATGTACAAATCGTGATATACATCCAGGCTGGCGCAGATTTCTATATGGCTGCCGGTGTCGCTATAGCTCCCATGTATGCTCTCCCACATACAGACACCCCTACCGGTGGCTAGTATGTTTACTCCCACTGTTCTACTTTCTTCGAGATGTATCTATAATCTCGCCAAACCCCATAGCCTAAATTGCCATTGTACGAGGATAAAATTATTTAAAGTTATCCTGAATATAGTCATATGATTAAGTGGAAGTCACAGCCATGAACGGAATCAGATTTATAACCACTTATCTTACACGTTTATCAAACTCTGTGAAATTTGATATAATAAACAGTTATTAATTAATAAATCAGTAAATATCGCAGCAAACATTTATTCCAATGATGTCTGGGTTCAGCCTTTAGGTGGCCATCATCAAATCCGTGTGGCTTACAGCGGGTGAAAGAAGAAAAAATTATCATCAATGATACAGATTGTTCTTTTGGAGACACTGATCTTACATCTCAAGGAGGGGGGGGGGTGAAAATTCGAAAAGTTCGTCCTCTTTCTCTCTCAGTATCTTCCCTTCACTCTTTTGACTCCGAAACTGTACGTATGTAGTCCTGTTAGTTCCAGGGAAACACAATGTATGAAGGGCCAACTTGTATTCTGTTACGTCAGAGTAGATCACAAAAATTTCCAAAAAGTTTCCAAAAAATTACCTACCTGGCGTCATCTTGTTGTAGATGTCGCCACGCAGATTCAACACGCAGTCGGAGGTCTGTTGTTCCTGAAGTGAGGCTAAAGTAACGAATTGTGGTGGCTCAATACGATCCGATTCAACTAATAAGCAATACGATTTCTGGAACGCCATTGACTTCGCATTTTAAGTTAATTAAAAATAACGTTTGTTGATCCTAAAAAGCCAGAGAACGACGCAATTAATTTTAAAATAACACTTCCTCATAATCAGTATAACAGTGAGAGTAATATCTACAGATAAAACAATTCGTTAACTGTTTAAGCGTGTGTGCTTGTCATATTCGTATTTACTTTTCGAGCCTCCGTGCTAGACTGCATGGTACTGGCCAACACTGGTTCTCGCTTGCACCACAGTTTGGTGCCAGCTGAACCTTCTAGACATTAAGTAAGTATGTTTCCAGTTTACATTGTGGCTTAGGATATACATTTTAATTATCTAGCTGAAAATTATTATTTTGTTTTAGTTTACTGAATAATAATAAAAATCTGGAGTGAGTGGCCCCATGGACGGAGTGTAACAGCCAATGAGAATGAGCCTCATACATATTAAGCAAATTTGCCACGGGATACTTACCTCATGTACGATCTGTTCTGTTTATCACCCATACAACCTTTTTCGTCGCTATCTTGCTGCTGTGTAGAAACCTAAGCTATTGCGATAATATTATGGATAAAAACCAGTAATACCACAGTCTCTGGGTGGACTCTACGGAATAGACATTCAATTTTCCTGTTCGGTAACTGTGATTGTCCTGATTGGTAATGGCGGTTGTCCTATTCGGTAACTGCGATTATTCTATTCGGTAACTACGGTTATTGAGATTATTCTATTCGGTAACTGCATTTGGAGTGTTCTGTTCACAAACGACGCGGAAAGTTCTTAGGACATGGTACACAGGGCGACAACGAAACCATCCTTTATTCGGGGCGTTGGTTCCCAGGTGTTTTGTAGTGCGGAGAGCGGTGAGCAACAGTTCGATGTTCCTGATAACATTTCATAGTGTTGTCACCTGGACGACTCAACCTTTTTCTATCGACGTCATGGGGAAGTAACTACATTGAAAAGTATTGCACCTGTTCGGATTGTAACCGGACCGCAATTTGTCCTGTGTTGAACAGAGCGAAAACAGTAGGCACCGTTCCAAACAGTTCGATGAACTTTGAACCTGAGCCGTCATCCTGTGGCGTCATAATCGAGGGAGTGGGATGCGACCGCACAATTGAAATATCTCGGGACTTATATTCTGCACATATTCTGAACATGAAGTTGGAATTGTCATGTGATCTGGAGACGCCGCTGTTCGTTAATTCACGCGAACAATCACATCACGTTACGTCGTATTAGGGTTTCTCGGAAGAAAAGTTTTAATATTGTTGTCATCTGCTTACATAGAAAGTTAATGTGTATTCGCCGCGCTCTATTCTGTTGAAGTAGTTGATTTTGTGAGTTCGTAATTTCTTAGTTCTTAGTTTATAATTGTGTCTAATAACGTTACAAAACGTTACAAACGTTAAAAAATGATTTTTTTTCCCGTTGATTGTTGTCCCAGAAGCGAGTTCAGATATCTCAAAATGAAGAGGTTTTAGGTAAACAGAGCCGAGGCTAACTCTTTGTAAGAGCATTCATTAATGAAACATTTTTATTAAATACTTTAAGTGAAAAACTCAGGTCTGATGAAAGAGAAAAATAGAGTTGTTTATGACATTTTTTTGTAGAAGGGAAAATCATAATGGATAAAATAAACAGGCACTGTTTATTCCCTTACAAATATTTGTTTATGTGTTTGTACACAGATCTATTCTTTCGCTAGAAATTTCATGTCAATATTCTGAAATGTGGTTTTCCTTCTCACCACTTTACCACGTACAGTTGATCGAGAGCATACATTACGATCTTCCCTTTGTTCATTAGCAAATTTCAACGTTGTTATTTTCTCAAATCTGAAACTATACTTACAGTTTTATATCACGGATGGCTGTTGATAGCCCCACTTCCATTTGTCGGTACAGGGCTACGGAAACTGACGTGACTACAACGTGGGTACAACTTGACGTGACCATGTCGTGATGTGGCGTGACAAGTGTGAGTTGCCCTTTTGCTTTCTGTAAAGTTCGAAGGTTACGTTGTGTTAGTTCCATCTGTTTATTTATTACATTAGTGGTGAATTACTTTGTTCCTATATGCGCAAACAGAAATATTTTTGTAGCAAGTTTATGTAGCTGACTTATTTAAGATTTTTTTTAATTAGTGAGAAACTGTACATAGAATTCATGAAGTATATACGTATAAAGTGTTAAGGATGAACAAAATTGCGTGCTAGCTTCCAAGAAAGACAAATAAGCTCTAAAAACGAAAAACGTAATGAAGAATCAATTTGTATTATTGCCCATGTGTAGAAAATTCTTACTTACTTTTCGAGACTTTTTCGAAGACACATTCATAAAATGGATATTGTTTTCCTTACTGCCAAACAAGTAAATTTTCAGTGCATGATTTCTTCATAATACTCTTTTCATTTGCATGTCAGCAGCTTTAAAACACATAATAATTTCTTTACCAATAACAACTTGATAGAAAACTGAAAAATGTCGAATGAGTTTAACTAGAGAAAATAAATTTTACATGCAAGAACATATTACTTCTGTTACAATGGCACACTTCATCTGGACAGAATTACGGTTAAATTTTACTTACGGCCTCCACAGCGTAGTTTGCTATTGTTAGCACGAAAAGTTCGCTTGACAAGAATAATTTATTTGCTGTCTGGACATGGGTACATATTAAGGCTAGTTTACACGACGACACTACGTTTCATGAAACTGCGCTACTGACCAGTGCGCATGCGCGGCAGGCGTTCGCGCAACTCGTTGGCGAAACTAAATAGTTTCGGCACGTTCCAACTTTGACGAAACTGATTGCGCGTGTTTTTAGGTTAGGTTATGACCAATACAGAACAAAAAAGACAACATAAAGGGGGGAACGGGAGAAATATTCGGTTTTTGAACATACATGCGTTGCGTAGGTGTTTGCGCGATTTTAACGGCGGTGTTAGTGCTCTTCTGGCAATTATTTGTGAAATTAAATATTGATGTGTAGACGGTTAGTGAATTGCAGACTAAAATACATCCAATTGGAAATACCTGTACAAACGAAGTCTGACAATTGTGGATTTCGGAACACGGTACAAGTACTGCAGAGACGAATATCTACTTGACAAGAAACGTAATGCAATTTGTAATTTCAGTTCTGGTGACAATGCTTCACGCATAACGGTAACTTGTTTCTTTATTGAATTAATAACTCTGTTTAAAAGGAACGTAAACTGCTCTGGTGACATTTTAAGTTGATTAAAGTAACTCCTAGGGTCTCCAATCACAATTTCTTTCAGCAAGGTCGCTGAGCAACAGAGCTGACGTCTTTTTTAATCCATTCACGAACCCAAACACGTTTCTTATTATTTCTATGTTTAGTCTTATACAGCGACTTCACACAGACAAGCAATACATTCGCCACAACTCGTACAGCTACCAAAACTTTCATTTTACGGCGACTACGGCACTCACAAAACAAGGAATCTGAAGTGTATGGTATTGGCACTGTGTCTACAGACATACACGAAACTAGTTGCGCGCAATTCATTTCATGCTACGAGTTTCGCAACCACGTGTCGTCGTGTAGACTCGCCTTTAGACACTGTCTACCACAGACCAGGAACAGCATTATTTATTTCAGGGTCAACTGGAAAAATTAGTCCCTTTCATTCTATATGATTGAGTTTTTCGAAGGACATTCAAAGTTTGTTGCAAACATCAGGAAACTACGCTGCCCAGCCGTAAGTAACATTTTACCCAGAACTACGAGTGAGCATATATACTCGCTTGTGACTGCCAGTTGCTAAGTGAGTGTCATCTTGCAGTCATTCCGGTCATTCATCGGACAATTAGCAAAACTGCACAAATCGCAATTGTTAAAGTTCCAAAAGGATAAGTTGTTAATTCGTAAACTGCTGTTTTAAACTGTGATAAATCACGGCTAAACGTCGCAGCTATCGAAAAGTGGCATTTACTCTTATCAGAAAGTCACTCTTTATTCCATCCCGGCACATCCGTTGTCCCGAGATCACTTGACCGTCAGAGAGGTATATATTAACAATACTAAATCTATTATGTGCATGTCATTGCTCCCTCCAATTTCTAAGTCACAAAACATGCCGATGAAGGGCAATGAGCCTTTCCTCAGTGCCAATGCATTCCCAGGCCCTTAGTCGTACGAGAATCAGTTTACAAAACTACGAGTTTGGGTAATAGTGGGCAGAGTAAAGTTGAGAATTTCTATCTGTGTAAACCTGTGTAATTCGTGCTGATGAGATGATCGCTGTATCGGCAGTTCCTAGAACGCAACTGCATAGAAAGGAGGAAACCCGGGTTTGAATCCCGGCTGTGTAGACATTTTCAGCTTTACCCATTCGCAGTTAAAGTATTTCATTCCGTGAATTTGAATAGATATTTCTGCTCTATGGTTGTAACATGGATTATTAAAACGACAAAATGTGCATTTAAGTTCCTTGGGTTACGGCGTTTCAGCAAATTGACTCTTTAATTGTGGTGTGCAGGACAGTAATGTTGTGATTTGTTAAATTCTTTACTAAGCTCGGAATCGTGCATTACGTACGAACCAGCGATATGTGAATGTTGACACAGGGTACCATTTTTTTGTTTTTCCATTTCCCTGGAATTCTTTTACTTATTACAGAACAAATATACGATGAACCCAAGCAGGAACATCCGATCCATCTCTCACTATAGCTCACATTATACACGATGCTCTTGGAACGTCACATATATGTTGCTGTCCAGCGTCATATGCTGCTCTGTCTGTTCCATAGTGGTTGGTTTCAATGAAAATCACTTCATTGGATGCACGCGTGTCAGTTTCTAACTCTCTACCTACATCAATCAGCAAAAACATTATGAACACCTGCCAACCATCGAAATAAACCATTCCTGGCGATAGCAACGATACTTGACGAGGAATCACTGGTAGTCTGACACATATCCTCTGCTCGTAGTATGCCGCCCGGAATGGCCGCGTGGTCTTAGGCGTCATGCTTCGGACTGGGAGGCCGTTCCCTCCTCAGACTCGAGTCCTTCCTCGGGAATTGGCGTGTGTACTCTCCTTAGTGAAAGTTAATGTAGTTGGTAAGTGTAGCTACTGATCGCCATAGCAGTTTGATCCAATAGATTTACAAACATTTTAACATTGTTGCATGCAGTAGCGGAGGGCGTGCTTGGAAAAGTACGTGACCTATCTGAATTTGACCTGACAGATTGTGACGGCCTGGGGGCTCGGCACGAACATTTCTAAAACTGCACGACAAGGTGTTCAACAAGAGTGTATTCACCAAGAGACGAAACCAAGGCGAAGCGGCATCCAAACATCGATGTCTTGGGTAGCTACCCTCTACACACATGTCTGACGTTTTAGGCAGGGCAGACTGGCGAAACAGCACAGGTGGCGAACTGAGGAGCAAGTACCATCAGAGATAAAGGCTGGACAAACAGCAAGTAGGTCTCTACAAACAGTGCAGCGAACACCCCTAGCAAAAGGATTTCCGCAGCCAACGACCCATGCATATGCCTATACACACCATGACATCAGCAAGTAATTTACGACTCAAGTGGACATTGTAACGTTTGTATACTATATAAGTAACTACGGTTTCATTCTACCACTGAGGAGCAAGTACCATCAGAGATAAAGGCTGGACAAACAGCAAGTAGGTCTCTACAAACAGTGCAGCGAACACCCCTAGCAAAAGGATTTCCGCAGCCAACGACCCATGCATATGCCTATACACACCATGACATCAGCAAGTAATTTACGACTCAAGTGGACATTGTAACGTTTGTATACTATATAAGTAACTACGGTTTCATTCTACCACTGAGGAGCAAGTACCATCAGAGATAAAGGCTGGACAAACAGCAAGTAGGTCTCTACAAACAGTGCAGCGAACACCCCTAGCAAAAGGATTTCCGCAGCCAACGACCCATGCATATGCCTATACACACCATGACATCAGCAAGTAATTTACGACTCAAGTGGACATTGTAACGTTTGTATACTATATAAGTAACTACGGTTTCATTCTACCGATACTCAGCTTTTTAAGATTACGACGTATGGGGGTTCTGCTCGCTGCAACATTATTCTCCTGGGGGGTCGTGGTAGAAATGAATTTTCACTTCTTCTTTAATCTGAATCAAAACTTCTCCACCAAAACATTACAACTTAATCACATAAACGAAACATCAGAACGGTAGAACTTCCATTTCAAAACAAAGAGAGACATGGATTCGAGAGCACTTGACAAACGACTGAAACTCGAACCCCCTCACGCAAGGCGGTGAGGCAAATATATAACATCGGCAATAATGATGTTACATTAAGCATTGTTCATAACAATACAATATACTGATTTACAATTAACAAACATAACAGAAAAACATTTTATGTACACAAGAATAATCACAATATAAAATGAAAACTACGCACACAATAATTTTAGATGGCACACGTATTTTTAAGACGAAATTTCCGATCTTTCTGTTGACAACAAGGCCAAATGTAAAATGTCAATTAATTAGTTAATGAGTCCATCATACATGTTCCTAACATATATTGAGCTATCAGTTATCTTGTCAATTCTGAAGCTAGGTTTAAAATCTCAAGTGAGTCAATATATACAAAGAAACACAATATACAAATTTCGACTTTACAGTAATTAAAACAATTAGCTGATCTACACAACTTGTTTATGAGCCTAACATACATACAATGCTATTAATTTTCATTTCTTTTTGTTTTTTCTTTTTTACAAAAGATTTTACAATTCGTCTGTTTAAGTCTTGAAATAACACACAATGACGCAACTATTGTTTTATAGAACTGTCTGGAAAGAAAATATATGAATATCTTAATTAATGAAATCTATCACTTATTTTACTCGCAGTATCACTGAGACACTGTTATACACTGACTCCTAGACTGGCTATTACGTTTTTAACTTCACACGCAACATATATCACAACTGAACCACACGATTCCGGATCCGAAGCAGACGGTATCGTAGGATGACATTGAGATGAGAGGACCAGGCAGACGGTATCGTACGATAACATTGAGATGAGGGGGCAGCAGTATCGTTACAACATGTGACCATCGTTGAACGGTCTGATGAATCACGATGGCTTCTTCATCATGGGAGGGTGGGAATAAGTCGTATTCCAGGGGAATAGCTGCTACACAACTCTACTGTGGGACGGAGACAAGCCGGCGGTGACTCATTTGTGCTCTGTGAAACATTCACGAGGGTGTCTATTGAAGAACTGGAGCTCGTGCAAGGCACCAAGATGGCCAGGAAGTATCATACACTGCAGACAATGTAAACGCCTTCGTGTCTCTTGTGTTTTGCAATGTCCTTAGCATTTCTTCACCAGGATAACACGCCATGTTACAAGGTGAGTAGTGTTAGGGAATTATTCAAGGAACACAGTGGGTAGTTGAGCCTGATGTGTACCACTCCCTCCTCCCCAAATATAACGTCACAACTCATCTCCGCCCACTTTTCCCGGAATTGGTGGGAATTCATTGACTTGTGTGTGCCGATATGGTGCCGACTCCCGAACAAGACCTCACTGGATTTCGTACCAAGATGTTTTACCGCCGTTATCTGTGCCAAAGGTGAATAGACAACCTATTAGATGGCCATAATCTTCTGGCTAATCAGTGTACATTATTATAGTTCCTTAGGATTTCCAGATGTAATAATTAATCGCAGTGTCTTTTCGGGCCTGCTGCCGGATTTTGAAATCAAGATGAACAATATTTTGGCGATCCAATTGTTCACAATTTTCAGGAGAAACTGTTGCTGCTCAATCCTGCTGACGACTTGGCCTAGGGCAGAAATCGTCCATGTGTGGTGACTGGCGGTTGGCGCATGCGCCATACACCACACACACTTATATAGGACGGCGATTTCTACCCTTGGTGTCCAGCCCGCCTCGGTCTCTGCCTCCCTACCTATTACAAGTCCCTCCAGATCCTTGAGCGCCACGCCATCCACCTCACTTACCGTAGCCGTCTCCCTTCTCCCACACGGATCCTATACGGCCTTATTCCTTTTCCACAACTCCTCAAATTGCAGGAGCATATCCGTACCCTCTACGTTTCCTGCAAAAATAGAATCCCATCACCTTCTGGTTGTCCCCTCCTCTTGAATTCCGTCTCTTCTGCCGCGCCGTTACCGATATATGCCTCCTTCCCTCTTCCTTCACACCCTCCATATCCTTTCCGAGGGTAACTATCATCAGCTTGCATGCCAATGGCGCCCTCCGCCCCGAAATGTATCCCTCCTACCAGCCTTATTCCCTCCCCTCCTTCTCCCTCCCTCGCTTGGCTCTTCCTTCTCTCCCTTCTCACCGGAGTCCTTACGCCCCATCCTTTCCCTCTCCTCCCCCTCCCCTCCCATTCCCACCACTCCATGCTTCCATTCCTCTCCCAGTCCCTTTCGGGGTCACCGTGAAGTGTTTTGGAGTTTGTGATATATCGCCGAGTTTCAAAACTTCAGCGAGCACCGAGCATACACAACAAGCATTGCCATGTGTTTTTATTCTGTGCTCCCCTCTCGTCGACATTCTCGCTATCAGTGTTGACTTCAGTCTGTTTTAGCCACCATGGCAGTTTTAATTCAGACTGAGTGTTTCAATCTGCTTCCTGTATTATTTTATGTCATCTTCATTCACCTTTGTATTTTAATTCTTCTTTTAGTTCTCTGATTTGAATAATTAATTACACTTGTCCACTGTTCCACACTCGGCTGAAGAGCTACTGAGGTTGTTGCCAGCTTGCCCCAATCGGGGGGTTTTAAAGAAGGGAAAAAACACCCCTTGCCCTCAGAATTCAGAGGGATTCAGCAGCAGCAGTTTTCTCCTGAAAATGGCGAACTGGTGGATAACCGAAATATTGAGCCAGCTTCATTTCAAGTCCCGTCGGCAGAGCCAAAGAAAGTACGGAGTGTAATTTATTGTGTGACTTACTGTCTATCCAAGTCGTCACTGTGTGTCACCTAATATAACACCGATCCCTATTTTCTTGTTGTAGCTGTTATATTACCATGGCATAGTTGCAAGAGAGAAGCTAATTGTGTATGCAGTAGTTCTCTACCCATATCTCTCTCAAATGGTAAAAAGAAAGGTCTATCGCAGGCACTTAAAATGAATCTTTCATGGCACTGTACGCACCATTTACAATCTGTGCTGAGCGACAGACTGGCTTGTCCTGTATCACTGCCAATTATAACATATCGATCTACTCCCACAGTGAGCAGTGCACTTCGCTTGGTCAGGCTATTAATGTGGTCGTGATATGTGTCGATTTAACTCGGTTCTGTAGAAACACATCCAGTAAATGAACTCTTGGGAAATGACGCTGAGCAGAGCTAGGGAAATTTATGAGGAAGTATTGTAATTTATGTGGGACACATCTGTGTGGTTGACAAACGGCCCATTCGTGGTATTGCGTTTACCTCCATGCCGAGAGAGCGATGTGACTCACCTAGGCAATGCCGGGTTGAGGACGGGGTGTGGAGGGCCAGCGAAAGCATTCCATATCACCGAACGCGGGCTTTGCGATGGGCGTGCCGCCGATTGCAGCGACTCAACAAAAGGGAGTGTGAAATGCAGTGGCGTAGCTATGTCACCAAGGGCCCCGGGGCAAAAATGACATTGGGGCCCTCTTTAAACCAAAACTGTACACCGATGCAAAACTATTTCATCAGCTCCTTACCGCCCACTGGAAGAAATAATAAGACAAACCTAAATACTGCTAAGTAAATTATGTGTCACACAGAAGATAACTGTAAAAGTTTGTTTGTTTTGTATGCTTTTACGCAAAAATTACTGGATGCATTTGGATGAAATTTTGCCGTGGGACAAAGTTGGACCTGGGCGGGACATGCAGATAAAACGACCCCATGCTCCATACCGATCAGACTTATTTCGTTGACAGCCCTGTCAAAGAAAGAAAATAGGGGAAATATTCGAGTAGGATGGTTTCAGCAAAAGGAAGTTGCCGGATTTTGCATGAAGAAACAGTTTTATTGAGCTGTGCCGCTACCAGGTTGCATGAAGTAATAAGTAAAAAAAGTTGATATCTTCGCTTATTATCACGACACTGGGGTAGACTGCAGCGTTTAGAATGGACAATTCACTATTCTGACAAAGTAACCATATTTTCTCTTCTTCTTGCATGCATTTCAGTGTGCAACTGGTTGCAGAACTTCATTGGGATCTATGATTAAGGAGCACTCCCTTGGGGGAATTCAAGGTACAAACAGTTTAGTTACCATAATAATACCGTTCTGTAATAATACATTGTACAGGCTTCATATTCAAATGTGGTCAGACCGTGTATTATTAAAACACACTGCTCGTAATTCAGCGCCATTCACTGTTATTTCGCAAAGATTGGCAGCCATGGCAACTCCGACTTCAACCGACAACACAAAAATTCAAATCTTTGTTATGCTTAAGGGACTTAACTACGGGGTCATCACTCCCTAAACTTACAAACTACTTATGAACTAACTAAGACTAAGGACGGCACAAATATCCATGCCCGAGGGGGGATTCGAACCCCCGACCGTAGTGTCCGTGCAGATCGTGACTGGAGCGCGTCAGTCCCCTCGGCCACCGCGGCCGGTCCGACAACACACTAACGGTGGCAGGGTCATGTCTTAGCGGACAAGCAATAAACCTTGTTATGTTTATATCTGAGTGGGAATAATATTTGGATTTCACTTCGTGCGTTTGAGATTTTTTGCTCAGGGTTCAAAAAGTTAAATGTTGAAAATCCTTTATTCAACTAAAATATCATATACAGTAGATCGTCGACTGTCCGAAGTAATTGGGGGACGTGGATGTTCGGAAAACCGATTATTCGTATAATCGAACTGTACATTTCTATTTGCCCATAAGAAGTACTGTACAGTAAATATATTTATTCAGTATTTGGAGGTGCTCCATCCTTCACACTGTGCCGAGCGGCACGCCGCTATACTGCGAAGGCGCAGCTGTTGCTGTGAGCTGCTTTGATGCTGCCTCTACTTCTTCTGCAACGCCGACTGAAGTGTGCCGATTGTTGTACACAGCAACTGGCGGCTTGGAAGGTCAGCAGCACCACCGAGCGGCGTCTTGTGAAGGTCCCACCGAATGCTATGTTCCGCCACCCGGTGGCCCAGTGCGGCTACTGTGGGAAACTTGGTTTGAGGGAAGGTGGAGATAATGGAGGGTAGGGAGGGAGAGGAAAAACAAAAAAATCGATAGTGTACTACAACTTTTTTCAAACGTCGCTCAGGGTTGTCGAGGGGGGCCCCTTGAGCTCGGGGGCCCCGGGGCACTGCCCCGCCTAGCCCTATGATAGCTACGCCACTGGTGAAATGATATCCAACGTACGGAGTGCCTCGTCAGCAAGTGGGGAATTTTATATAAGAAATGTATTCGAAATAGCGAATGTGAATCGGTAGCTGCTGTGTGATTTAATGATTAGACAGGAAAGTTTGTGCCAGATCGGAACTAGAATCCGGATTTCCCGTTACCACTACGCTACCCGCACACTCATCCCGGAACGACTAACACTTCCATATGCGACACACTGCCTACGGCCCAGTAGTGATCGTACAGTCTATGATGCAATTCCCGCACAGAGGAGACGTTTTACTATATTTGTCGCAAGTCTTGTCATGCATGTCTGAAGGACATTTTCCGGTATTATATACAGGAAAAGGTAATGAATTAAAATTTGTGCTATGGCCGGGATTAGAACCCGGGACCTCCTGCTTACTAGGCAGGCACTTTAGACCGCTCAGGTAACACAGCGTTACGAAGAAAGCGACTACACGGACTGTCTTCAAGCACATCTCTCTCCACACCATTGCCTCAATGTTCCCAGTGAAATATGTATTAAATTGCCAAGACTGTTCTATATTAGAATAGCACGCTAGCAAAGAACGTGAATGGGAGCAATTCCACCTTGTTCCTCAGGCTGAAGTGATATAGGTGTTTTATGTGCCACCGGTGGCGTAGATGCTTTGGTCAGGAGCTCATGGGAACTTCATTCCGCCACAGGTCGAAGCGATATGGATATGATGTTGACATTTCCTTACTTCTGTCGATAAACGCGGACGCTCCACATGGTATTTAAATAAGCCACGGCACGGCTTTCGTCAAATGTACTAAAGTGTTTCCCTTGTGCGGCAATTGCATCTTAGAATGTACGGTCACCAGTGGGCAGTAGGCAGTGTGTCGCATATGGAAGTATAGGACGGTCTGGGAGCGGGTGCGGGTAGCTTAATGGTTTACGCGACTGCTCGTAGAAAGCGTGAAACCACGAGTTAGACTCCAGGTCCGTCACAAATTTTCATATGCCACCATTAAGTCGTTCAGCTGATGCTGATTCACACTGGCAATTGTGAATACATTTTTTTGACATTCACAGTCAGATATGTTAGAAAGAACAGATATCGCAATGTGACGCTGCAGGTGTTGTAAATACAAAGGTTGGAACTTAAATAATGGCAATTCTTTGTTCACAACCGATAAGAAAGCATTATATGACTGCGCCTGTTACTGTCCTTCAATGTAGTCACCAGCGTTGTTTATAACCCGTTGTCAGCGATGTGGAAGGCGTAATACCGTTAACAGAGCCTGTTCTGTTACCGCTCCGAATGGAGCGATCTACGTCCTGTCGAATCTCCGGAACAGTTCTGAAGTGAATGCCATTAAGTGGTTCCTTCATCATCCGAATCAAATCAAAGTCAAAAGAACTTAAGATTTGCAAAAGAAGCGACAACACTTTCTGCGCAACCCACCCTCATTTTGCACGACAATGAGCGGGCGCATAGAGCGCAAGCTGTGGCTGCTCTGTTCGGTCGATGGGAGTGGGAAGTACTGTACCATCCACCATACTCTCCGAACTTAAGTCCTTGTGACTTTGATTTGACTCCGAAGATGAAGTAACCGCTTCGTTGCATTCGCTTCAGAGATTCGACAGGCAGCAGTCCTCTCCATTCGCAACATCAACAGAACAGGCCCTGCTAATGGCATACTACGCCTTCCACATCGATGGCAATGGGTTCCACATAATGCTGGTGACTACTTTGAAGGACAGTAACATGTGGAAACATGTGACGTGTTTGTATCGGTGGCGAATAAATAGTTACCTCTCTTAAGTTCCAACACTCGTACATATTTTAAAAGGGGATTTTCAGTTGTATCTGCTTGTAGGCGTTCTAATGGGCGAGATGGGAGGATATAAGGAAGTTTGGGTCGGGCGGTTTGCGAGCTAGGGTAGTTGTCTTAAGTTATGTGCCATTGGTGGCTCAGAGGCTTTGCCGCAACTGCCTAGTTATCAGGAACGCATGGGAACTTCATCCCACCGCAGGTTGAAGCGATAGGCATCGTGAACACAAGGTATGAATAGGCGACCGATTGGCAGAACTGTCATTTGTACTCACGTGGATTATGGCTGTACCAAGGGTATTAACCGATCTGTTAGAGCTAGACGCAAGGGGATTTTATTTCGAGAATCTATACGGAATTCAATATACCCAGAACCGCAGTGTCGATACTGTACCGATACAGTCTGCAATTAATGGCTGTGCTTTTCACAGTATAAATCACCACATAGATAACTTCGGAACTTCAGTGAGACTTATTGCGGATGATGGTGTAGTTTATCGAGAAGTCGAAACATTGGGAAAGGCTATCGAAATGCAGGTTGAAGTGTGTCGACACTTGGTGCAGGGAATGACATTTGAGCTTCAGCTTTAAAAAATGTAAACTTCTGCGTTTACGCAGAAGGAAATATATTACATAAATACGCAATAGCAGCACAAAAACTACCAGCAGTTATTCGTATAAAATATCTAAGAATAGTCATAGAGGTCAATCTGAAGTGGAACGACCATACAAAATCAATCGTGCCTAAGGCAAATGCTCGACTGAGATACATTGGAAGAATCTTCAGGAGGTACGAGACTCAAGTTCAGCTAGCGCTTCAGTATTGCTCATCAGTGTGGGATCCGTACCAGGTAGAGTTAATAGAAGACATCAGTGGCGCGCGACCTATGAGCTTACTAGTTCAGCGTACCCCCGGAAAAAGTCATCACGGAGATAAAAAAAAAGTGTGAAACCTGCGACTGATACGTAGAAGAAATCCTGAACATGATGGTGATGATGGTGGATGATGATCGTGTGGCATTTTAGACCCCGGGATGGTTCAAGTCTTAAGGTGACGCCACTTGGGCGACTTGCGCGTCGAAGATCAAAATGTTCAAATGTTTCTATACCTTATGGGACTTAACAACGGGGTCACCAGTCCCTAAATTTACAAACTACTTATGAACTAACTAAGACTAAGGACGGCACAAATATTCATGCCCGAGGGGGGATTCGAACCCCCGACTGTGACTGGAGCGCCTCAGTCCCCTCGGCCACCGCGGCCGGCGTCGAAGATCAGAGAATGATGATGACGATGACACAACAGTCATTCCCAAAAAGGAAAAAAATGCAATCCGCCCGGGAATCGAACACGGGCTATCTGCATAGCAATGTACTCGCTGTCCACTTTTTTAAATTATTGACTAGATGAAAACCCGGTGTTGTGTGAGTATTTATTTATTTATTCCCGCTTTGAGTTAGTACGTCTCCTATCCCTTCTCTCTCTGCCCCTATCCTTTTTTCCCCCAAAACCATGTTCTATTAATCGGAGAATGTATAAGAAATAAGGCTGTCGTGCATAATGTAGAAAATTGTAGCTGCAGTATCCAAACAAAGAAAACACAAATGACATATTAAATTTGTACGATCTAATATTTATTGACTTACATCTTGTACAATTCTACAAATTTTCAGGTACATATTCATTGGTATAAGTCATGTATCTCTGTAAAATCTGTTGCGAATACAATTAGTAGTACAAAAGTAAGAGATTAAAACTTGGTGCGTGATGGGGGCTGTTTCCCGTAAACTTAACTGTTTATGTGCTCATATCTCATGAACTACGTGTCGTACAGGTACATGCTACGTCAATGTTGCTTCACTTGGCCGGGAAAAAGAAGATCCGACACCATAACAGGAGGTATCCAGTGACTGCTGTCACCTCAATCGAAAACCATCATTCATTTTAGAGGTTATCTAGAAACAAATCTGGTTCCATTTGTCTGTTTCCATATACTTGATGTTGAAAATGTTACTTGTTACAGGTTGATTATTACAAAGGATAAAACTGCAGAACAGCAATGATCCACTACTAATAAAGCAATTTATTTATAAAAAATAGAGCCATTCAGGATTCGAACGTAAAGCTTCATAATAAGATGACTGTTGACGTCTAAATATATTTGTCATTATTTAAATATGGATTCTAGTGCATTGTGACGAAATATTTTTGCGATGGTGGTGTTATAAAGTATACAAAAGACGATAGAAATGATCTATTGGCAATAACTAGTGCTAATCAGGATACTACAATCTCTAAACATATCTTCGCAATTGAATTGCTATTTTTTACTTACATCGTAAATCGTGTCCCTTTCTTTGCAGTTTCGTTTGTTACTGCTCACACGATAAAAGTGCTCTCTGTTAAGAACATATTTCACTCAAGTTATATATCAAAACTAATGTTTGTATGTCTGTTCGTATTTTACGCGCTCCCGTTACCTACTGTTCATCCGATTGTCAAAATATTTCGAACTCTTCCGGGAACGTTATATCACTGTACGGCACACATTTCGGGAGATATGACGTCATAAACAGTGAAATGGATGAAAAATTGCTACATTACGAATGACGATTAAATATATTACTTGACTTTGCATTTTGAGTATGATCTGCCTTGGCCGCGGTGGAGTAGCCGAGCGGTCTAAATCGTGTCGCTGCGGAGCGCGCGGTTGCTCGCCGTGGAGGTTCGAGTCCTCCCTGGGGCGTGGGTGTGTGTGTTGTCCTTAGGTTAGTTTACCTAAGTTTAAGTAGTTTGTAACCTACGGACTGATGACCACGCAGTTTGGTCCTATAGAGTTACAAACATTTGAATTTTGAACAATGATCTGCCTTGAACAAACACAATTATTTTAAGTTTTTCTCAAATATGTTTCGCTGGCGTTGCAGCATCATCAGTGGGATTTTTATTTATAGTGTCTGTCAATTAAACAATGAAATGATTATTACTTTTATGTACATGAAGTGTAGTAAGTACAGACGATTGTGAAAACAATATTAATCGCTTCTTGTTTTTGTAGCTACAATAGGCCTACCTTAATACCACATGTCGTTGTAGTTGTGGTATTAATGTCGGCCTAGTGTACCTATAAAAAAAAGAAGCGATTTATATTGTTTTCACAGTTATCTGTACTTGCTACACTTAATGTACGTAAAAGTAATAATCATTACATTGTTTAATTGACATACACTCTACAATAAAATAATCCCACCGACGATGGTGCAGCGAAACGTTTGGGAAAAGCTGAAAACAATTGTGTTTGCTCAAGGCAGATCATACACGAAAGGCAAATTTATTTGTAAGCAAACACGGACATTGAAGTGCTATTCATACCTCAAAAGTATTACTTATTTGTTATTAAGTGTATTCGCAACATATTTTGGAAGCATAATCCATTTACGCCAATGAATGTACTAAAAACCTATTGCACGACTTATAACTTACGACATATGGCGTAATAAAGACAAAGACGCATAAGAAACTGCCTCATCATATTTTTTCGTACTTTATATGCTACTGTACCTTTCGTCCGATTTCATTGAAACTTTGTTACGTTATCATTTTTTACGTAATATTTTGTATAGTGTGTGTTAGAGGAAAATAGAAATAAAATTTTTCACAGATCGAAGGAGCAATGGACTGAGAAGGTGGACGCTGAGTTTAACAGAGAGACGAAGTAGTAATTGGCAAGAGGAGATCAGAGAGAGAAGGAAAGAGAAGTTGGTCAGAGAGAGAGAAAAAGGGAAGAAGAGATGGACTACGTTAAGGCAGAAATAAATTAGTACCCACGCGACTATGGAATTACATCTAATACTGAACAACATTGCGTGAAGCACCACACACAGAACGAAAACTTTTTCGACACATGGGAACATTATTTATGGTTTTTGATTTTTATCTTCTGTTTGTCGTTACTTTTGCTGTGTTAAACCAGTTAATCTCTTCATATACGCTAGTGTTGATGCTTAGACACGCATTTTTATGCACCATCCAAAGACGCATATCCATTACATGCAAATTTTGCTTATTCCTTTTTCCAGTGGTACAGACATCGAGTACGAAACTAGAGACAAAGGCGATTCATGTCAGCGATGCAATTTAGTAAATTGCAAAGACACAACTGTTTCTAGCAGATTCCAAAAAATTGGCTGAGTGCTTCTTCCTGAAAATCGCCACGTGCTATATTAAATCTCACTCCATTCCGACACAAATCTCCATGAAACTGTTGCCTGAGATTTAATTAAACTGTAAGGAAAAGCGAGAACGCCGTGAGGAATTCGTGCCCTTGTGGAACACCTCGTCCATCGGCCCCGACTGCGCGAATGTAGCAGCGCGCCTCAGCTGGAAGTGGGCCGTATTTCATTCTCAGCCTACCGGCGCTCCACCAGGTAGCAGGTAGCCGAGAACAGGGGGGGAAGTGGAGGTGGAGGTGCTTTTGTTGAGGGCGGGTCCGGTCGTAATTTGCTGAGGGGGCACGGCGCGCAGTATTTTTCCGGGCGCTACTGCATACCTCCCCCGCAACTCCACTCCCCCCACCTCCGCCCGTCGCTCTAGGCGGGGCGCTACGGACAGTGTATCAGGCAGCAGTACTTTTCCCGCTGTTCACTGCTGACGCTGCCTCGGCTCTTTATAGGCCTACAACACCGTGCCATAGAGAACATATGTAGGTAGAGAGGCACATAGGAACATTTACAGAGAGAAACACTCTCCCAACCCGTATCCAACCTACGATATTTCTCAACCGGAGCAGCGGAGCACGAACGTGATAGCGGCACCCCGTTCTCGCTTGTCAGTGGGGACGTCTCCTTGTTGGACCTCCCACTTTAGCTTAGTAACACTGTAGTCTGATTAAAAGCACTCGTTAGTTGACAGTACACGAACTGGAGCTGCTTTTCTCCAATCAAGGATTCAACGCCACGCTCGAACCGTCCCCCTTACCAAACTGTCACAACAACTGGTGAATTCAATCTGTTTTCCTTATCTCGCTCTCTTTCTTGATTTGCTTTGTTGCCGACTGAAAGGTCTGCCCTTTTTATTTTGTATTTCATCACTTAATGATGTGTTGTTATGGTCTTCAGTCCGGAGACTAGTTTGATGCAGCTCTCCACCCTACTCTATCCTGAGCAAGCCTTTTCATCTCCTCATAAGAACGGCAACCCACATCCACTTGAATCTGCTTACTATACGCGTCTCTTGGCCTCCCTCTGCGATTTTTACCCCACACACTTCCCTCCAATGCTAAATTTACGATTCCTCGATGTCTAAGAATGTGTCCTACCAAGCGATAACCGTACAAAAAACAAAACACGACGAATGGTTTGCTTTATAGGCAGGGTCCGCCTTGAGCAAACACAAATGTGTTTGCTAAAGGCGGACCTTACCTATAAAGCAAATTTGTTTGTAAGCAAACACGGAGATTGAAGAGCTTTTCAAACTTCAGATGAATACGGTCAATGGTGTTGTCGAAATATGTACTCATGAACAGCACACGCTACTGAATCCTTTCGAACAAGGCGCGATTTAATGTCACATCTAATATATAATGCAGAGTGTCCGTATATTTGTACGTGTTGCATACAAATCTACAGTTTTCTTCCAATCTTTATGAAATTTTGTACACGCAAGCTTCAATCCATAAGGACGGTTGCCGTAAGTGTAAGAATCACATACAACAAAGAGTTCACAAGATATGACATCATAAACAATGAGATGAGCGAAAAACTGCTGCTTTTATAAAGACAATGCTGCTCATTTTCTCCTAAACCACTGGACCGAATTCAACCAAATTTGGTACACACATTCCTTACCGGGAGGTAACAATTGCTGCGGTGTTAAGAATCACATACGACACATGTTTCAGAAGATATGACGTCATAAACAATAGGGATCACAGAAAACTGCCACATAATGCGGTAGGACTTTAAAAATATGCTATATGGGAATGAGAGTACTTATCGTCTTGCAACAAACTTTAAACATAATTTCAAACCTGTATTAAACTTTTTCTCGCTGACAACCATAGCAAAATGATGAAAGGAAAAAAGTTTCTCGCTTACTACTTTTCCGCTGTTTATGGAGTAAAACTACGGCATTCGGTATGACGTTACAATTTGTAATTTGTACACTACAAATTGTAGCCGCAGGAAATTTCACAGACAGAATACACGCATGTCGTTGAATGTATCTTCTAAATTGTATCACAGTACGACACGTAGTTCATTAGATATGAGCACATAAACAGTAACGTTCATGGGAAACCGCCCCTTCTCTCACTAAGTTTTAATCTATTACTTCTCTACTACTAACTGTGTTCTCAAGAGATATTACAGACGTACAGCCCTTATAAAGATCAATATATACCTGAAAAATGGCAGGACTAAAGGAATAAATACCCGGGAAACGCCGGGTTTTCAGCTAGTATACAAATATTATATCACAGATCTTACAATCAGCTTACGTTTATAGAAGCTCTGTGTGATTTATGCGAAAACCTTTTCTACAAAGGCTACAATTCAGTGTTGTTACCGTCTGTGTTTTGTGAACTTCGAGGCGAATAAGAACGTGGCTGCGTAGAGCAGTGTTAATGTCATAGAATATGTGTGGAAGTTCGGGCTTTTACATCCCATTGTGTGCGATTATTTTAAATTCAACGTCGAAATTACTTTGATTTTTGTTTTAATTGGTACGTACGTTTCATAATAGTATTTTCTTTTTTATTAGCTCTTATTTTTGATCCTGTAATTCTTTTTTTATTGGAATCTGCTTGTGTCATTAATACCCAGTAAAGCAGTGCCAAGTTATTCCATGTACTCTTCCCTCCTCCCTCTCTTTTCATCCCCTACTCCCTCCTCTGTTTGTCTTCGTCTACTTACCTCTGACAACACCTCCTCCTCATCCACTCTATCCGCCGAACTATCCCCCTACCTCCGTAATTACCTTCTCTGCTCTCTAGAATTACGTGTAAACGCCAAATTTCATGGTGTTCGGTCAAACAGTGACGAAGTCTCGAGTGAGGTACGCTGCGCCATACACTGTACAAAATCCTTTGTAAACTTTGATGCTTTTTGTTTTATCGCAATTGCATAAACGGTATGGTAGCTAGTAAGATACGAATCTAATTCGATTTGGTGTTCCCATGCAAAATTACCAAATTCGACTTTTCCAGTTGTCAAGTAGTATTGGCAATTAAAATTACTACACCAAGAAGAAATCAAGATGATGAACGGCTATTCATTGGAAAAATGTATTATACTAGAACTGACTTGTGATTACATTTTGCCGGCCGCGGTGGTCGAGGGGACTGAGGCGCTTCAGTCACGGTCTGCACGGTCACTACGGTAGGTGGTTCGAATCCCTCCTCGGGCATGGATATTTCTGCCGTCCTAGTTCGTAAGTAGTTTGTAAGTTTAGGGACTGATGACCACGTAGTTAAGTCCCATAAGCTGTACAAACATTTGAACATTTGATTACATTTTCAAGCAATTTGGGTGTATAGATACTGAGAAATCAGTACCCGGAACAACCACCTCTGTCCGTAATAACGGTCTTGATACGCCTGGGCATTGTGTCAAACAGACCTGGGATGGTGTGTACAGGTACAGATGCCCATGCAGCTTCAACACGATACCACAGTTCATCAAAAGTAGTGACTTGCGTTTTGTGACGAGCCAGTTACTTGGCCACCATTGACTAGACGTTTTCAACTGGTGAGAGAATGTGCTGGCCAGGGCAGCAGTCGAACATTTTCAGTATCCAGAAAGGCCGTACACGACCTGTAACACGCGGTCGTGTATTATCCTGCTGAAATGTAGGGTTTCGCAGGGATCGAATGAAGGGTAGAAATACGGATCGTAACACATCTTAAATGTAACGGCCACTGTTCAATGTGCCAACGATGCGAACAAGAGGTGATCGAGACGTGTAACTAATGTCACCCCATACCACCACACCGTGTGATATGGGTATGGCGATGACGAATACGCGCTTCCCAGGTGCGTTCTTCGCGATGCCGCCGAAAACGGATGCGACCATCATGATGCTGTAAACAGAACCTGGATTCATCCGAAAACATGACGTTTTGCCATTCGTGTGCCGAGGTTCGTCGTTGCGTACACCAACGCTGACGCTCCCGTCTGTGATGCAGCGTCAAGGATAACCGCAGCCATGGTCTCCGAGCTGATAGTCCATGCTGCTACAATCGTCGTCGAACTGTTTGTGCAGATGGCTTTTTTCTTGCAAACGTCCCCATCTGTTGACTCAGGGATCGAGACGAGGCTGCACGACCCGTTACAGCAATGCGAATAAGATGCCTGTCATCTAGACTGCTAGTGATATCAGGCCGTTGGGATCCAGCACGGCGTTCCGTATTGCCCTCCTGAATCCACCGATTCCATATTCTGCTAACAGTCATTGGTTCGCGACCAAAGCGAGCAGCAATGTCGCGATACGATAAACCACAATCGCGAAAGGCTATAACCCGACCTTTATCATAGTCGGAAACGTGATGGTACGCATTTCTCCTCCTTACACGAGGCATCACAACAACGTTTCACCAGGCAACGCTGGTCAACTGCTGTTTTTGTATGATAAATCGTTTGGAAACTTTCCTGATGTCAGCACATTGTAGGTGTCACCACCGGCGCCAACATTGTGTGAATGCTATGAAAAGCTAATAATTTGCATATCCCAGCATCCTCTTCGTGTTGCTTAAATTTCGCGTCTGTAGCACGTTTTCTTCGTGTTATAGCAATTTTAATGGCCAGGAGTTTATTCTAACGCACAGTAGTTGGTGTTTGTTGTTCAAATGTTTGTTAAGCTTAAGGCACTTAACTGCGAAGTCATCAGTCCCTAAACTTACAAACTATTTCTGAACTACCTTACACTAAAGACGACACAAACATCCTTGCCCGAGGGGAGATTCTGATTCTCGACGGGGAATGGCCTCGCGCATCGGAGCATAGCGCCTCAATGCGATTGTCCACTTTGCCGCGGCAGTTGGTATGTATAGAGATTCATAATGAATGCGTGATGCATCTCCTGACGGCTTTTGAGAAACGCGGTGACGGCGATATCCACTGCCTGAAGCATGCCACCACCTCGGCAGTGTCTGATCATGCGCCATCTAATGGAGGTGCTGTACTTCTCTCGTGTCAGTGAAACGTAACGGACGATTCCTTGTCTGTGTCCGTGCTTCTTTCGTCTTCTGCGTCTTTCTCGTTCACGGGGCTAAAAAGGAACTAATTTTAACATTATTAAAGAAAGGCTAATATCTTACATGACTAATAGTTTGGCTTTCCGAAAAATATCGTAATTACAGAACTATCTGTTTAAATGTTCAAATGTTTGTAAATCTATCGGACCAAACCGCGTGGTCATCAGTCCGTAGATTACTAGAAATGTAGGAACACGCGAGGCAATACTCACATTACGACTTATCTTAGAAGATACGCTAAAGAAAGACAAACCTATTTATTTCATCGTTTGTAGATTTGGAGAAACATTTTGACAGTGTCGACTAGAATACACTCTTTTAAATTCTGAAGGAATCAGGGGAAAATATAGGGAGCGAAGAGTTATATTCTACCTATACAAAATCCAGACAGCAGTTATTAGTGTCGAGGGGCAAGAAAGGGAGGCATAGGTTGGGAAGGGTGTAAGATGAGGTAGTCTTTTCCCAATTTTGTTCAGTCTGTACATTGAGCAAACAGTGAAGGAATCCAAGGAGAAATTTGAAGATGGCATTAAAGTTGAGGGAGAAGAAATGAAAACTTTGCTGTTTGCCGATGACATAGTAATTTGGCCAGTCTGCAAAGGACCTGGAAGAGCAATTGAATGGAATGGATAGTTTCTTGAAAGGAAGATATAAGATGAACATTAACAAGAGTATAATGGAATGTGGTGCTGATGGAATTAGATTAGGTAATGAGACAATAAAAGTAGTGGATGAGTTTCTTTATTTGGGTAGCAAGATAACTTCTGATGGTCGAAGTAGAGAAGATATAAAATGCAGAATGGCTATGGGAAGAAAAGCGTTTCTAAGGAAGCGAAACTTGTCAACATCCAATATTGATTTAAATCTTAGGAAATCCTTTCTGAAAGCATTTGTTTGGAGAGTAGCATTCAATGGAAGTGAAAAGACAAAAAGATGATAGGAGCTTTCGAATTGTAGTGCTACAGACGAAGATGAAAATTAGAAGGGTAGATCACGTATCTAATGAGGTTGTGCTTAACCGAATTGGGGAGAAAAGGTGTTTCTAGCATATCCTGAGTAGAGAAGGGATAGATTGGTAGGACACATTCTGAGACATCAAGGAATTGTCAACTTAGAACAAAAGTAGAAGTTTGTGGGATAAAAACCGTAGAGGGAGACCGAGAGACGAATACGGTAAGCAGATTCAAAAGGATGTAGGTTGCCGAACGTATTCTCAGATGAAGAGACTTGCACAGGACAGGATAGTGTGGAGAGCTGCTTCAGACGAGTCTGCGGACGGAAGACAACAACAACAGTATATGCCTGAATATTATTATTAAATGATCGAATCACGTGACCTATAAAAGAAGAAGGCCTAAACGCGCACTAGACTGTTCTTTCAAGTGACCTCTAACAGTGATTTTATTTTAATGAGCGATAAATATAAGCTATGCAATCAAACTATACACCGTTCACCAAAACGAGAGATGGTTTGTAAACACAACGAAGAGCGTGACCAGGGGTGAACAAAAAGCGTTCGCTAGCTCAGTGTCGGCTCATCTGTTTCAGGTGTAAAGTCAATGTGTGTTTCGTTATATAGCAGTGATATTAGAAGCCGAACATACTAAAAAAATTCTTTTTAATAAACTATAAAACGTGAGCTTCTGAAAGTTGCCAAAATATCCATATTCGTTTACACCGAAAAGTACACTCGTCACGTGATGTTAACAGTAAAACTATCTCTGTCTGGCTTCATTACTCTCGATCAAAGGTAATCGATTGTCACATCTTTGGTATAAAGTAGACCGCCATATCTTGTCTAACTTCAAGCCTTCTTCCTTCTGTTAAAATTATTGCGGTGTTTAAAAATCTCTGTAGCCTCTCTATTCATGCGTGCATAATAATGCGATGTCTTAGCTAGCACGCTTGTCTCACTAAATTTTATTTTATGGTCACCGTTTTCAAAAAAATGTTCTGCTACGGCCGATTTGTCCGTATGTCCCAGTCGACAGTTCCTCTTATGTTCCGTTAGGCGAGTATTGATACTTCTTTTAGTTGTTCCAATATAAACCGTTCCATAAAATTTAGTGAGACAAGCGTGCTAGCTAAGACATCGTATTATTATGAACGCATGAATAGAGAGGCTACAGAGATTTTTAAACACCGCAATAATTTTAACAGGAAGGAAGAAGTCTTGAAGTTAGACAAGATATGGCGGTCTACTTTGTACCAAAGATGTGACAATCAATTACCTTTGATCGAGAGTAATGACTCCAGCCAGAGATAGTTTTACTGTTGACATCACGTGACGAGTGGTGGCGCCCTCTATATAAGCAGGATCTCCACGGCCCAGCAGCCAGTCGTCGACTCACCTCAGAAGATGTTGCCCGCAGCCGGCAACGAAACGTCAGGGGAAGAAATTTCTACTGTTCGACCATGGCCTCTCAGCCCGGAAGTTTTAATTACTGAAAACGCCGGCCGTGAAAGCCTACACGTTACTGTCGTCATTATTTATTTTTGGGCCGATTCTAGGAGTGTGTGCCTTTGTACTGATTTGCTACCCGATAAACTGCGGAACGATCAATGGCGGTGGATGGAGTTGTTTTTCAGAACAGTATTATCATTGTCTGTTCTGGACACCATAGTTCCGTTTTACATACACTAATAATTCCGTAACTATTAGCCCTTCGAGATTAATTTTACAGTCAGCATCTAATATCACCGCCATACGACACTCACAACGGCTTTACAACTGAAGCCGATGAGGCGACACTCAGCAAGCGCCCTCGTTTTGTCCACCCCTGGTCACGCGCCTCCGTGCGTTTACAGTCCGTGTCTCGTTTCGGTGAAATGTAGAAATTCGGTGAGTATAGTCTGCGTCCAGTGGCGTACCCAGGACAGTATTCCGTCTTTACACATATTAGGGGGATTGACCCTTTCTACTTGCTTTCCCCTCTTTCTAAGCATGGTCTGAAGGGCTTCGAAGAAAGGAAGGAAGCTTAGGGTTTTACGTCACGTCGACAGCGTGGTCATTAGAGACGGAGCTTCCGCTCAGATTTTTGGGGAAGGATGGGGTAGGAAATCGGCCATGCCCTTTCAATGAAACCATCCCGGCATTTGCCTGGAGTGATTTAGTGAAATCACAGAAAACCTAAATCTGGATGGCCGGAGGTGGATTTGAACCACCACCTTCCGAATGCGAGTCCAGTGTGTTACCACTGCGTCACCTCGCTCGGTGAGGGTTTCGAGGAAGTCGGGGGGGGGGGGGGGGCTGAAAAAAAAACAAAAAAAAACTTGGTGAACTAACCTAAGGACAACACACACACCCATGCCCCAGGGAGGACTCGAAACTCCACGGCGAGCAACAGCGCGCTCCACAGCGAGACGCTTTAGACCGCTCGGCTGCTCCACCGCGGCGGGGGGGGGGGGGGGGGGGAATTGGCAGCCTGACAGCCCCCCCCCCACCTTGGATACGCCACTGTCTGCGTCATTTGAGAAAACACTAAGAACTGAAACCTCGTACGATTCACAAAACATGCACCGTTTCGGAAATTAAAATAAATTGCGCTGGAGTAATATCTGACGTTAAGTAACGGCGCAGACTTCCCCACAACAAAGGCGTGGCCACCTCAGCTCTCCTGTCGTGCCGCATTATTCCATCAGCGGACTACCCGCGTGTTTGAAGTCGCGGCAGGAAATGACCGATTTAGTCGGCGCCGAGGAACGTTTCCTGCGAGCGCTTAGCGCCAGTGCGCTGCAGTTTCCGTGGACTCTGGCTGCATAAACCCGCAATTACAGTGGCGTCGACTGCTTTAGCCCGCTCCGGCTTCGCATTTAAACGACGCCTCCGCGGCCGGGGCAGCGGGCTGTTTTTTCCGGACGTCGTCGCTTCCCGCGGAAAATGAAATTTCCTGCGGCTGGCGCGGCGGCCCGTGACGTGGCAGGCAGCTGAGGCGACGGCCGACCGTGTCGGCAGCAACAAGGAGCGGCGGAAGGCGGCAGGCGGCAGGCGGAGGGCGGCGCCATCGATCTGCCCGATATCACGGCCGTGGGATTTCTGCCGCACTGCAGACCGGCACTGCGACGTTGACAAACAGGCCGCGGGGACGTTGGGCTGCAAGCACTGGGTGCGGTGCACATCCGATTTTGCCACGACTCTCTCGTGGCGATGATATGAAAAATTTAAAAAACACGCGTATCGATGTTTTTGGAAATTCGACCATTAAGCGGGTGAAATGAGGGAAAATATTTTAAGGGTGCTACTTAGACTATTGTGATTCTAGAAATGCGAAAATTTGGATTTTTAACCATGGTTAGTATTAAAAAAAAAAAAAAAAAAAAAAAAACATTTCCGGATGTTTTGAATTCTGCCATCAATGGTGCAATAGGGGATGAAAAATTGTATCAAAATACATAATTAGTAAAGCATTTT
Source organism: Locusta migratoria (assembly GCA_026315105.1). Lineage (NCBI taxonomy): Eukaryota > Metazoa > Arthropoda > Insecta > Orthoptera > Acrididae > Locusta > Locusta migratoria. The sequence goes on along the minus strand of CM048748.1, from coordinate 380,125,972 downwards.
TAAAGATTCAGAAGTAGAAGCAACCAATCCAATCCATGCGTGCGAAGCAGCAGAAATTAAGCTAGTATGTATACAGTGAATAACGTTAATATTCGGACACTGTGATATTTCAATCTTGGAACATCTGAACTTTATTATATCACAACTCAAAAAATACAAAATACAAATGTTCTAATGTTCGTAGAGCGTATGGGTCTTATCTACGGGGTCATCAGTCCCTAAACTTAACTAGCTATAACTAAGGACGGCACAAATATCCATGCCCGAGGGGGGATTCGAACCCCCGACCGTAGAGGCCGTGCAGACCGTGACTGAAGCGCCGCAGTCTCCTCGGCCACCGCGGCCGGCCCAATGTAATCTACGCGTGCGAAGAAGCAGAATTAAGCTGTACCAGATGATCAAAAAGTCAGTATAAATTTGAAAACTTAATGAATCACGGAATGATGTAGATAGAGAGGTAAAAATTCACTCACATGCTTGGAAAGACATGGGGTTTTATTAGAAAAAAAAAAAAAGTACAATAAAGTCCGACAGATGGCGCGTTATCAGATCAGAAAATCAAGAATTAGCATAACAAATTAAGACAAAGCAAAGATGACATTCCTTACAGGAAATGCTCAGTATGTTCACCATTATGCCTCAACAGTAGCTGTAGTCGAGAAATAATGTTGTGAACAGCACTGTAATGCATGTCCGGAGTTATGGTGAGGCATCGGCGTCAGATGTTGTCTTTCAGCATCCCTAGAGATGTCGCTCGATCACGATACACTTGCGTCTTGAAGTAAACTCAAAGCCAATAATTGCACAGACTGAGGTGTGGGGACCTGGGAGGCCAAGCGTAAGGAAAGTAGAGGCTCAGCAGACGATCCTCACCAAACGACGCGCGCAAGAGATCTTCTTTTGAACTTGTTCTTTTTTTTTCTTTGGTTTTAATAAATCCCCATGTCGTTCGAAGCACCTGTGTCAATTTTTACCTCTCTGTCTACATTTTTTTCAAATTTATACTGACTTTCTGATAACCATATATATATGGTGTTCCAGCTATCTTGTCCACCCAAAATATCTCTTAAACAATAACAGCTATTGGAAAACGACATTCATTGGTATCAATGTACGCTGGGGCCCATGAATGTACATATTTGGAAACATTCTAAAACGAAAGCAAATGTGATTTTTAACACAAACATATGTTTTTTTAAAAATGGACACCCTTTATTTTTTATTCAGAAATCCATAGCATGACATATCACATAAACAATGGCGTTGATTGCAATTACATCCCGAGATATTGCGACGCGAAGTTGACGCTTGGAAAACCGGAAATGCGCTGCTAGCGCACGTCCTGAGTCTCAGGCGTGAACCCCATGCTGCCCGTAATCGCTATGTGATTAACATGCGTAATCCCACTTCCATACTTACCAAGAGGTCCGAAACGAATAATACGGTCTGCTGCCATCCTGCATTAAGGTCGTACATTCCAGCAGGTATTTATCCCATAGGCTAGGGGTGATGCGGTTCTGTAACATATCTGTGTACCGCAACGTTAGTCACAAAGTTAATTTCGCTTATCGTTAATCCGTTACTAAAAAAGTAATGCCGTTCAACGTTAAAACTTTACTGTAGATCCGGCGCAAGTGACAGTGAATCATTCACTCATAATAGTAAAATTCATGTTGACGGTTTTAGTGAAACGAGCAAGTGGACTAAAGGTTTTACCGTTGTTTAGGTAAAAATGTTTTGATTTGGGTCATTTAACGCATTCGATAAACCTTATTTTGGGTGTGCAGGATAAATAAGACAACCTGACTGGTGTATACCGATCGTTACTGGTTCATATTGTGTACGTAAACACATAAAACGTGCAAGGTTGGCCGCGGTGGCCGAGGAGACTGAGGCGCTTCAGTCACGGTCTGCACGGCCACTACGGTCGGGTGTTCGAATCCCCCCTTGGGCATGGATATTTGTGCCGTCCTTAGTTGTAGATAGTTCATAAGTAGTTTGTAAGTTTAGGGACTGATGACCCCGTAGTTAAGTCCAAAAATTCAAATGTTTGTTAAGCTTATGGGACTTAACTACGGGGTTATCAGTCCCTAAACTTACAAACTACTTATGAACTAGGACGGCACAAATATCCATGCCCGAGGGGGGATTCGAACCCCCGACCGTAGTGACCGTGCTGACCGTGACTGGAGCGCCTCAGTCACCTCGGCCACCGCGGCCGGCTAGTTAAGTCCCTTAAGCTTCACAAACATTTGAACATTTGAAAACGTGCAAGAGGGAAACCATTATGTGTTTATGAGAGTTGATAGCAGCAGACCGTATTATTCGTTTCGAACCACTTTGTAAGTATGGAATTGCGATTACGCATGTCAATCACATCGCGATTACGGGCAGCATGGGGTTCACGCCTGAGCCTCAGGACGTGCGCTAGCAGCGCATTTCGGGTTTTCCAAGCGTCAACTTCGCGTCGCAATATCTCTGGATGTAATTGGAATATTGCGATGCAATCAACGCCATTGTTTATGTGATTTGTCATGCTATGGATTGCTGAATAAAAAATATAGGGTGTCCATTTAAAAAAACGTAAGTTTGTGTTAAAAATCACATTTGCTTTCGTTTTAGAATATTTCCAAATATGTACATTCATGGGCCCCAGCCGTACATTGATACCGGTGAATGTCGTTTACCAATAGCTGTTATTGTTCCAGAGATATTTTGGGTGGACAAGATAGCTTGGACACCCTGTCACCAGGCAATCAAAAAGTCAGTATAAGTTTGATAACTTAATAAATCATGGAATAATGTAGATAGAGAGGTAAAAATTGACACACATGCTTGGAATGACACGTGGTTTTATTAGAACCGAAAAAAATTCAAAAAAGTACGACAGATGGCGCTTTATCTGATCAGAAAAGCAATAATTAGATAACAAATTAAGACAAATGAAATTTGATGTTCTTTACAGGAAATGCTCAATATGTTCACCATCATTCGTCAACAATAGCTGTAGTCGACGAATAATGTTTTGAACAGCACTGTAAAGCATGTTCGGAGTTATGGTGAGGCATCGGCGTCGGATGTTGTCTTTCAGCATCCCTAGAGATGTCGGTCGATCACGATACACATGCGACTTCAGGTAACTCTAAGGCCAATAATAACAAGTACTGAGGTCCGGGGACCTGGGAGACCAAGCATAAGTAAAGTGGTGGCTGACCACACGATCATCACCAAACGACGGGCGCAAGAGGTGTTTTTTTTTTTTTTTTTTTTTTTTTTTTTTTTTTTTTAACTTCGTATATTTCTCGCTTTCGTCATGCACTGTGAGCATTCCCTATAGCCCGTAAGTTTGGTGTATGGTGAATGCTTCACAGATTCTGAAATTGAAATGAAAAAGAATTCGGTAAGGAGACAATCTTCTATTGACCACGGTAATCAGTCTTGTAGCAAATATCTGACTACCACATTCATCGATTCTACATTGCAAACTAGGAAAAATTATATTAGCGTCTGTAATTATCGAACATATATGACTTCCACATAAACTTGCGAAAGCTCTTAGACCATATTAATTCAGTCCTATATATGTTTTCAGTGACAGATAATTTTCCCTCATTTTAGGCATGCACGTCTTCTACCTATGAACAATACAACTGCCAAATATCAGCTTCATGGGTCAATTAGTTTCCGAAATTTTGTGTTTAGTCAGTGACTTACTGACTTTTCGTTTCTATGCACGTAGAGATAATCACGAGGTCATTTCGTGCACAAAATCCTGCACTAGCAAAATGGGGCATAAATTAGGGACTGCACGAGAACCAGCATAGCTCAGCATTCCTTACAGCAAATCGTTGAGTCGATGCCAAATCTAATTGGGTTCGGCATGTTATTCCAGAGTTTGACAGTTATATCAATTGATGATCCAATACAGTATCAGTCAATTTTGTCGCCCTACGCGGTTGAGCTGCCGCTACCTACCCTTGATCCATTATATTACGACCCACATTAGTCCCCTATCATCAATGAGCCACAACTCGCTAGCCTCGAGTCGAAAGATCCCAAAAATAATTTGTCCAACTCTACGTACGAGGTGCAACTTAACACAAGCATGCATTTCTCAGTTTTAGCTTTAGTATGTCAACGATTTTATAGTTAAAACAGATAAAAGGTTATGGGTGCACGGTTTTAGTTCGATAATAAATTGCGTGTTAAAAATAAAGGATGTCAGTTTTTAGTCCGACAATAGTTTGACTGTTGAGAAAGGAATGGACTTTGTTTCTAGTTACATCAAGCGTACTAGGTCACAGGTAAAAAGTAGTATTCCATACATATTCGGAGCATTAAATGTTGAGCAGTACCGGTAGCCAAGTAATTCACCGGAACTGTCCAGCACGTTCTTCAAGTCATTCGCTAACAGTCGTGTCCCCATAAAAAAATTCCTTGTTATTTTGGAACATAAAGTTCATAAATGGTTGCAGAGCTTTACAATTCCCAGTCAATGATCACAGTGAACACAGGTCATGGCATTATAGGGTCACCACCAACCTGCACGGTGCCTTGTTGACACCACTGGTCGATGGCTTCCTTAGGTTTGCGTCACACTTGAACCCTACCATCAGCTCTTAGCAACTGAAACCGGGCCTCATCTGACGAAGCTTCCGTTTTCTTCCAGTTTTCTAGAGCCAATCGATGTGGCCACTAGCCAATAGGAGGCGCTGCTGGCGATGTAGTGCTATTAGACAGCCTCTCGAATCCGTTATCTCCTGACATGGTCCATTAACGCCAAAATACGCTGCACTGTCCGAAATGACATATTTGTCGTACGCCAGAGTTTTAATTCTGCAGTTACTTCATGCGGAGTTGTTTGTTTGTTAGTGCCGGTAACTCCACATAAACGCCACTGCATTCGGTCATTAACCATTTATTGCACTCTATATATTGTAATATACATATTTTCAGAACTCTATACTAGTTTAGGTAATGTAACTGTTCGATATAAAGCCGTACTTCTCGTGTATCACGGCAGATGGCAGCATCTGCTTACAGCAGTTGAGAAATTCAAATGTTTGTAAAGCTTATGGGACTTAACTACGGGGTCATCAGTCCCTAAACTTACAAACTACTTATGAACTACTTACGAACTAGGACGGCACAAATATCCATGCCCGAGGGGGGATTCGAACCCCGACCGTAGTGGCCGTGCAGACCGTGACTGAAGCGCCTCAGTCCCCTCAGCCACCGCGGCCAGCAGCAGTTGAGAATATCCGGTATTACACGACACACCTGTATAAGTCAGCAACTGCCAACGTTTCCTTCCGTCCTATTACACGGCAGACCTAACGTGTGGAAGTCCGCGCGAGCGCATCATGAGTACGTACTTAATATGAGTAGTGTTATTGCTTGGCTACTTTACAACGGAGCCTGTATTGAAAATAGTATTGAAGAAAAACCCCAGATGGCTTTGTTTGATTTCAAGTTTGATATTGCTAAATCCAAGCTACAATCGATGGTTAGCTCACCATGCAAAGGCACAAAATAATAATAACAATGATAATAATGCAACCAAATAAAGCAAATGCTGATATAAGTAATGATCGAATCATCATAACTAGTGTGAATATCTGTCAGATATAAATGTAATAAACGTCATGAAATAACAAAAGTAATTTGTGCAAAATGTAATACGTTTTTGTGTTTCATACCAGATAGAAATTGTTTCTACAATTTTTACAATGAATAAATTAGGAAAGTATGTAACTGAGAAGCAGTAACATTTTGTCAACTGATGTATACCCTACCTTTCTAATGTTCAAACAACTTACGGGTATGCTGCCGGGTGACGTCGTCGACAACACCCGATATTTCGACAGAAGGGCACCCTGCCATTCTCAAGGCACAACTGCACTCAAGGAAGCAATGTGCAAGCATATTTAATACCTCGGTTTCCAAAGGGTAAACAAGGAAGATAACATGCACAGTTCAAGTCACTGCAGAGTCAACACAACCAAAGATGACCAAACATAAAAAATATCGATGGCGACTGTCAATCAACAGATGAGGCAGCATTAATTTTGTCCCTCTGTTTTTTGACGAGAGACAGTGTCGGATTCCAAACAGAATTTAAACAAAAATAACCGTCTCTGTTTATAAGGTCGCTTGCTAGTTTAATTTCAACAGCTTCCTTGATAACACTATCCCAATAGGTGGAATTTATTAACCTATGACTTACTTTTACACTTTTTATAATTTAACCAATTATACTACGAAAACAATTACACAAAAAACACAATAAGTAGATCCGCATTAATTTAAAAGTGGAAGAGGGGCATTGTGCTAGAAATGGTGTGTATAATCAGCTCATATGTTACTAGCCAAAGAGAAAGGTCTTTACAATTTTATTAACATGAGACACTATGTGTAGAAACTGAACTAAAGTAACACTATTGTTGTTCATAAGATTCCACTCGGTGGCGCCGCTGACCTGCTAAGCAGTAGGTCGCCGCATATGAACAGTCGGTTCGCAACTTCAGCATAGCAGTAACAATAGCGACAGCATCAAAATTGGTCGCGGCGGCGTTGAAACCACTCACAGTAGCAGCAGCACACGTTCTCAGTGGCAGCATCCTGTCACGTTCACTTGTGCCTCGCAAATTATAGTTACGTTGTGATTTATTACATGTGTTGCTGTTGTTATTGTTGTTTTCAGTCCGCAGACTGTTTTGATTCAGCTCTCCAAACTTCATCTTAGAGTACGTTTAGCAACCTGCATCCTTTTGATTCTGCTTACTGTATTCGTCCCTCGGTCTCCCTCTACGATTTTTACCCCACGCACTTGCTTCTAATGCTAATTTGACAACTCCATTGTGTTTCAGAATGTGTCTTACCAATCTATCCCTCCTCTTAGTGAGGATAAACCAGAAATTCCTTTTCTCTCCAATTCGGTTAGTTACGTGATCTAAAAAATGTTCAAATGTTTGTAATTATATCGGACCGAACTGCGTGGTCATCAGTCCGTAGCTTACAAACTACTTAAACCTAGGTAAACTAACCTAAGGACAAACACACACACACACCCATTCCCCAGGGAGGACTCGAACCTCCACGGCGAGCAACAGCGCGCTCCGCAGCGAGACGCTTTAGACCGCTCGGCTACTCCACCGCGGCGTTACGTGATCTACCCATCTAATTTTCATCACATTTCAAAAGCTTGCATCATCTTTTTGTCTTAATTCCTTATCGGCCACGTTTCACTCCCATACAGTGCTACACTCCAGGCAAATGCTTTCAAAAAGGACTTCCTAACATTTAAATTAATATTATATGTTAACAAGTTTTGCTTTTTAGAAACGCTTTTCTTCCGATAGCCATTCTGTATTTTATACCTTTTCTACTTCGGCCATCAGAAGTTATTATGCTATCGAAAAACAGTACTCATCTACTACTTTTATTGACTCATTACCTAACCTAATCCCTTCAGAATCGCCTGTTGCTCAATGTACAGATTGAACTGCAATGGGGCAAGACTACAACCCTGTCTGACTCCCTTCCCAAACTCTGCTCCCATTTCTTTCCCTGCGACTCTGCTAACTGATGTCTGCTTTTTGTATAGGTTGAATATAGCTCTTCTCTCCCTATATTTTACCTCTCCTCCCTTCAGAATTTGAAAGAGTATATTGCAGTCAACATTGTCAAAAGCTTTCTCCAAATCTACAAATGAAAATAACGTTTTGCCTTTCCTTAGCCTCTCTTCTAAGGTATCTCGTAATGTGAGTATTGCCACCCGTGTCCCTACATATCTCCTAAATCCAAACTGATCTTCCCCGAGATCGGATTCCACAAGTTTTCCATTCGTTTATAAATAATTCGTGTTAGTATTTTGCAACCATGACATAGTAAACTGATAGTCCTGTAATTTTCACATTTGTCTGCAATATTTCTTGATTACATCATCCTGAGTGGTCTCCGCCAGGAGATTCCAATGGGGGACTATTTTACTTCCGGAATATTTTACCCAAGAGAACGCCATCATCATATTCATACACTACAGCTGCCTGTCCACGGGAAAAGAAACGACTGTAGTTTCCCCTTGATTTCAGTCGTTCGCAGGAACTGCATGGCAAAGTCATATTAGCTAACATAAGAAGGCCAGGTCAGTCAATCATCCAGACTGTTGCCCCTGCAACTACTGAAAAGGCTGCTACCCTCTTCAGGAGCCACACGTTTTTCTGGCCTCTCCAAAGATACCACACCGCTGTGGTTGCACCTACGGTACGGCTATGTGCGTCGTTAAGGCACGGAAGTCACCCAACCTCGGCAATGTCTGTAGTTCATGTGTACTGTTTCAAATTTCCAGTGCCGAATTCTTTGAAGAAATTATATATATATAATTTTAAAACTTTGGGAGGTGCCTGAGGGGCTACAGTTGCATTAGTCCACCTCCCTCCCCATTGTGGCTGCAATACAGTTGCATGGTAAAGATATTCAGTTCGCAGGCGTTAAGCAGCTGCGTTCGAACAACTAGGAAGAGAAAAGAATGTCCGTTACACTAGTGCATAAAAATAAATCAGTGGCAACAGTTGAACATTTCTGTTTGCGCCAGCGTATTTAACACCGCTAACGCTTGTTTGATGTGGCGGTTGTTAAACGCTGAAAATGGCAAGTAAATATTGTCCGAGGGTTGCAAGTGTCGGGAGAGTAACCGGCAGCTTTTGGAACAGTTGAGTAATTAATAGAAGTGCGGTCACCTCGACTCGCAAAGTGTCCCTCGGCGCTGGGGGACATACTTAGCAGAGAGCTGTGTGATCCCCAGAGCCGGCGCGGTGCGGCCCAGAGTGAGAAGAAGTGTCTGCGAGTTCAATTAGAGGCTGCCGCAGGCGGCTGCATTATTCATGGCCGCTGCCGCTGGAGGCGCAGACCGCGGTGATGCCGCCGCATTACAATAAGTCTCCACTGCCCGCGATTACCTGGCTCTCCGCAGAGTGCGTCCCACGCAAACAGCCCGGGAGACCTAATGAAGACACGAACAAGACGGCCAGACAGGCCCACGCAAGGAGGATCCGGGGCGCGGGTCTCGATCGACAGGTGCAGTTCTCGTTTAGATTAGGTGAGATTGATACTTGTTCAATAGCTCATGAATGCAGGATTTAATAATGATGTGGAACGGGCCAGTTTAGTAAAAGATTACATTACATGAACAACCAGCAGCATAAAACACCTAAACAAGAGAGAAGCACATAAAAATTAATGCTCTCTATGAATGATCGGAAGATTAGATACGAGAATAAGCCTAAATACTTGGGTATGAAATTAGATCGCACTCCATCACACAACTCACATCTAGAGGACACAAAACAGAAACTAAAATCCCGGAATGCTATCCTGCCGAAACTGGCGGGAACGACATTGGGAAGTGGAGCGAGCACTATGAAGACATCAGGACTATCTCTTGCCTACACAGTAGCTGAATATTGCTCACCACACTGGATGAGAAGAGCACACGTCCAGTAGACGCCCAACTGAGGGAGACGATGCGAATAATGTCTGGTACACTCAGGTCCGCCGCGGAGGCGTGGCCGAACGCATTCAGGCGCTATGCTACGATGCGTGAGGCCATTCCCCGTCAGGGGTTCGAATCCCCTCTCGGACATGGATGTTTGTGCTGTCTTTAGTATAAGCTAGTTCAGAAGTAGTTTGTAAGTTTAGGAACTCATGATCCCGCAGTGCCGGCCGCGGTGGCCGAGAGGACTGAGGCGCTCCAGTCACGGTCTGCACGGCCACTACGGTCGGGGGTTCGAATCCTCCATCGGGCATGGATATTTGTGCCGTCGTTAGTCTTAGCTAGTTCATAAGTAGTTTGTAAGCTTAGGGACTGATGACCCCGTAGTTAAGTCCCATAAGTTCTACAAAAATTTGAACATTTGATCCCGCAGTCAAGTCCAATAATCATCACAAACATTTGAACATTTTTTATTTTTTGGACACTCAGGTCCACCCCCTGCGCTTGGCTCCCTGTCCTTGCCAATACAGAGCCCCCTGAAATCAGGTCATCACAGCTAGCCCTAAGAACATACAAAAAAAACCTAGGCAACCTGGACCTACCTATCCATGAAGATTTAATAGCTAGAAACACGCTTAAATTAAGGATAGCGTTTTGGAAAACCGGCGAAGAGCTTCAAGACTTCAACTCGAAAACAGTCTGGAGAGTCTATGAGCTATAAATGCACACAAGAACTGCAATTTGCTGGACGACCCCAATACGAAGATCGTAGGATTCCAACTTACAAAGAAACTGTAGACGACTTTGATCCGCGTGAGAACAGGTGTCGGCAGATGTAAGAAACTAATGAAGAAATGGGGCCTGTCAGACAGCTCTGAATGTGAGTGTGGTGAAACCCAAACAATGGGCCATTTACTCGTGTGTGAAGTATACGGCTGTGACGGTGATTTGAAAGATATACACAGACCGAATGACTCGGCCTTAAAGTGGCTTGAGAGTATTTGTAATATAGTGTAGTACTACAAAAGCACTTGTATTGTTAGAATAGTTGTCTAAGGATATTGTAATTAATGAAAAATGATTGCCTTTGTATATGCCGAAGGACAAAATAAAGAACATTACATGAAATACAACTTTTTATTTTGTAAAACTACTAATTCCTATGTAAAAATTCATCTTACGAGTACAAGGAGTTGTTATTCAGACTTTCTTTCAGTTTTTATTAAATGGTGGTTTTCAGACATTTGATGTTATTGGGTGACCAAAGACCTTTGTAGCACCACTCGAACCTAGAATACTGTAGGCCATCCTTTCACCTGTTATTGTAGCTATCCACTCCGCTACTGCTCTTAAATTGTGTTGGGTTTTTAATAACAACTTTAATAAGTGAATATACTGCTGGGGCCGAGCGGTAGGTTCCCAGCTGAGTGTCAGGATGAGGCCTGGAACCTGGAGCGCCGGAGAATGCAGATAAAACAATATTAGAGTTTTCAAGTTTATTCAACTGAATACAAGATTCCGCGGTGAAGGCGCTAGCTTGGCGGTAGCTAGATCAGCAGGTGACGTCTCCTTCGGCCACATTAGCTCGCCGTGTCTTCTATGGTGCGTCTGCTACACAGTTCGGAAGGAGGTGCCCGCGCAGCGACGTCTGATATTCGGAGCAGACACTGCCAGATAGAATCCTGGGTCGAGGCTTGGAACCACTAGAGTAGGATGCCGTGGTCACAGCTGAGCTCTTGATACCGCTCTCAGAATTAGCACCAGAGTGCTAGCGCGTCGTCAGCATCATTGGCCTTTAGAAAACCAACCAATAATGACTGAGCTGGCCTCAGGCAGCAACCATATTCAGCGTTGTGAAGACGGTAGACAGCGGTTCACCATCTCCCCGGATGATGTTCAGTTCGAAGAATAGTAGCTGTGTCCATGCTCCACCTCCTAGCTGCGACTAGTAGCTACTAGTCTGTATTGCTTTATCCGCAACATAAGCTGAACACACGGAATAGATCACTGGATCGACGACTACTCTCCTGAGCATCTTCGATTACAAAGACCAAGTGACTACACTTGTAAAAGTGGGAGTTTATATATAAACTCCTGGCCATTAAAATTGATACACGACGAAGATGACATGCTACAGACGCGAAATTTAACAGATAGGAAGAAGATGCTGTGATATGCAAACGATTAGCTTTTCAGAGCATTCATAGTAGGTTGGCGTCGGTGGCGACACCTACAACGTGCTGACAGGAGAAATGATTCCAACCGATTTCTCATACACAAACAGCAGTTTACCGGCGTTGCCTGGTGAAACGTTGTGATGCCTTGAGTAAGGAGGAGGAATGCGTACCATCACGTTACCGACTTTGATAAAGTTCGGATTGTAGCCTATAGCGATTTCTGTTTATAGTATCGCTACATTACTGCTCACTTTGGTAGCAATCCAATGACTGTTAGCAGAATATGGAATCGGTGGCTTCAGGAGGGCAATACGGAACGCCGTACTGGATCCCAACGGCCTCGTATCACTATCAGTCGAGATGATAGGTATCTTATCCGCATGGCTGTAACGGATCGTGCAGCCACGTCTCGATCCGGGAGTCAACAGATGGGGACCTTAGCAAGACAAGAACCATCTGCACGAACACTTCGACGACGATTGCAGCAGCATGGACTATCAGCTCGGAGACCATGGCTGGGGTTTCCCTTGCCGCTGCATCACAGACAGGAGCGCCTGCGATGGTGCACGCAACGACGAACCTGCGTGCTCGAATGGCACGTCATTTTTTCGGATGAATCCAGGTTGTGTTTACAGCATCATGATGGTCGCATCCGTGTTTGGCGACATCGCAGTGAATGCACATTGGAAGCGTGTATTCGTCATCGCCATACTGAAGTATCACCCGGCGTAATGGTATGGGGTGCCATTGGTTACACGTCTCCGTTACCTCTTGTTCGCATCGACGGCACCTTGAACAGTGTCCGTCACATTTCAGATATGTTACGACACGTAGCTCTACCCCTCATTCGATCCCTGCGAACCCTACATTTCAGCAGGATAATGCACGACCGCATGTTGCAGGTCCTGTACGGGTCTTTCTGCATGCGGCAAATGTTCGACTGCTGCCCTGGCCAGCGCATTCTCCAGATCTGTCACCAATTGAAAACGTCTGGTCAATGGTGGCCGAGCAACTGGCTCGTCACGATACGCCAGTCACTACTCTTGATGTACTGTGGTATCGTGTTGAAGTACATGGGCATCTGTACCTGTACACGCCATCCAAGCTCTGTTTGACCCAATGCTCAGGCGTATCAAGGCAGTTATTCCGGCCAGAGGTGATTGTTCTGGGTACTGATTTCTCAGGATATATGCACCCAAACTGCGTGAAAATGTAATCACATGTCAGTTGTAGTACGATATATTTGTCCCATGAATACTCGTTTATCATCTGCATTTCTACATCTACATGGGATACTCTGCAAATCACATTTAAGTGCCTGGCAGAGGGTTCATCGAACCACAATTATACAATTTATCTCCCATTCCATTCTCGGGTAGCGTGTGGGAAGAATGAACACCTGAATATCTCTGTTCGAGCTCTGATATCTCGTATTTTATTCTGATGATCATTTCTACCAAAGAAAGTGGGAGTCAACAATATTTTTTCGCATTCGGAGGAGAATGTAGCGATAAGCGCCGTTGTTGTAATGATTCCCATCCCAGATCCTGTATCATTTCCGTAACGCTATCTCCCCTGTATCGTGACAATACGAATCGAACTGCCCTTCTTTGGACTGTTTCGATGTCCTCCGTCAAACCCAACTAGTAAGGATCCCATACTGGGCAGCAATACTCCAAACATGGACGGACAAGCTTAGTGTATGCAGTTTCTTTTGTAGTTCTGTTGCATGTTTTAAGTGTCCTGCGAATAAAACGCAGTCTCTGGTTCGCCTTTCCCACGACATTATCTACGTGTTCTTTCCAATTTAAGTCTCAAGTAAAAGTAATTCCTAGGTATTTTGTGGAGTTTACGGCCTTCACTTTTGATTGATTTATCTTGTAAACAAAGTTTAACGGATTTCTTTTCGTACTCATGTGGACGACTTCACATTTCTCATTATTTAGAGTCAATTGCCAATTTTTACACCATACTGATATCTTATTCAGATCGTTCTGCAGTTGGTTTTGATCTCCAGATGATTTTACTAGACGGTAAATGACGGCGTCATCTGCAAACAACCTAAGAGAGCTACTTAGATTTTCCCCTAAATCGTTTATGTAAATAAGGAATAGCAGAGGACCAATAACTACCCTGTGGAACGCCCGATATCACCTCTGTTGTAGTCGATGCCTTGCCATCGATTACTACGAACTGTGTCCTCTCTGACAAGAAATCCCCTATCCAATCGCAAATTTGGGGCGATATACCATAACCACGTAATTTGATTAAAAGCCGTTTTGAGGTACGGTGTCAAAAGCTTTTTGGAAATCAAGAAATACGGAATCGATTTGCGAACCTTTGTCGATAGCACCCATCACTTCGTGTGAATAAAGAGCTAGTTGTGTTTCGCATGAACGATATTTTCTAAATCCGTGTTGATCTTGGGTCAATATATCGTTCTGTTCGAGATAATTCGTATATACCTCTTGGTGTAGCAAGTTTAATGGCCAGTAGTGTTTATCTCTGTTCCATTTTTATGTCACCTGACATGAGCCGCTGGAATCGTGGTGATACGATTCTTTTTTTGGATGTTTGTAAATGGTCCTTATGTCTGGCGTGCTGTGGCAGGACGCTGTGTCGGCGCCAGACAGCTGTTTCGCGGCCAGTGATGTCTGCACTCGCTGCGCTGGGTCGGCGTGAGGCAGGCCGTGTCTGGTGCGTGTTCTGCGCGCTGTTGCTGGCGGCTCGGCGCGGCGCGGCTGTTCGCGGTCGGCTGCGCTGCTCGGCAATCGATAGTCGCGATAAAACGCGCCCGACGTACTGCGGCGGCGGCGGCGGCGCCCCGGCAAAGGTCAGCAGGCGGCGGTCTCCCGCTGCCCTACCACTACCAGCGTCCGCGCCGCTGTTCTCCACACCTGCTGCGGCCCGCACAGGCAGCGAGCGGCTGCCGCCACCGTGCCAGCCTTCTGGCCGGCTACTGTGCGCCTACCTGTATCCTAACCCGTACATACATACTCCGCAAACCACTCAAATGTCCGTGGCGGAGGATACCCAGTGCCAATACTTGTTAATTATTTTCCTATGGTTAATTGTTATCAACAGTAGTGACTGGCATATTGTAACGACCCATTTGCTCAGCCACCATTGACCACACGTTTTCAGTTGCTGAGAGATCTGGAGAATTTGCTGGTCAGGGCAGCAGTCGAACATTTTCCGTATCCATAAAGGTTTACATCTACATCAACATGGGATACTCTGTAAATCACATTTAAGTGCCTGGTAGAGGGTTCATCGAACCACCATTATACTATTTATCTCCCATTCCATTTTCGAAAAGCGCGCGGGAAGAAAGGACACCTGAATCACTCCATTCGAGCTCTGATTACTCGTATTTTATTCTGATGATCACTTCTACCTATAT
Source organism: Locusta migratoria (assembly GCA_026315105.1). NCBI lineage: Eukaryota > Metazoa > Arthropoda > Insecta > Orthoptera > Acrididae > Locusta > Locusta migratoria. The sequence continues at coordinate 380,110,899 of CM048748.1, read as the reverse complement.
AAGTGGGAGTCAACAATTCATTTTCGCATTCGGTGGAGAATGTTGGCGATTTGAGTTTCGTAAGTAGCCGACGCCGTAGCGATAAGCGCCGTTGTTGTAACGGTTCCCATCCAGATCCTGTATCATTTCCGTAACGCTGTCTCCCTTGTATCATGACAATACGAAACGAGCTGCCCTTCTTTGGACTCTTTCGATGTCTTCCGTCAAACCCACCTGATAAGGATCCCACACTAGGCAGTAATAGCCCAAAAATGGACGGACAAGCGTAGTGAATGTAGTTACTTTCGTCCGTACAGGACCTGCAACATGCGGTCGTGCATTATCCTGCTGAAGTGTAGGGTTTCGCAGGGATCGAATGAAGGGTAGAGCCACGTGTCGTAACACATCCGAGATGTAACGGCCTCTGTTCAAAGTGCCGTCGATGCGAACAAGAGGTGACCGAGACGTATAACCAATGGCACTCCATACCATCACGCCGGGTGATACGCCAGTATGGCGATGACGAACACACACTTCCTATTCTACCATATAGAACGAGGGAAAAATGAGACTAAACCAATAGGGTAAGGCCATAGAAACGTGTGCTTCCTGAAGAAGCGCAGCAGCCTTTTCAGTAGTTATAGGGCAACAGTCTGCATGATTGACTGAGCTGGCCTTCTTACATCAGTTAATATGGCTTTGCCAAGAAGTTACTGCGAACGGCTGAAAGCAAGGGGAAACTGCAGTCCTTTCTTTTCCCGAGGAGATGCAGCTCTAGTATATGAATATATGATGATGGCGACCTCTTGGGTAAAATATTCCGGGAGTAAAATAGTCCCCCATTGGAATCTCAGGGCGGAGACTACTCAGGAGGATGTCTTCATCAAGAAATATTGAAGACAAATGTGAAAATTACATCCGATCAACATAAGTTTTCGCGCCATTTATCAGTCTCGTAGTGTCTCGTTGTATGGCGTTGTAGTGTAACGTGTTTCTACAGCTCTCCTGTCTTTTCCGAGAATACATCACTTTGTGCCTAGGATATATAAATTTTTTCTCGTTAAGCGGTAAGTGAAGCTACTTAGTCTAACGCGCTCTTATAAATTTTATAGTTATGGGTGACTGGATTTGCTGGCAAAAAACGCAATGTTTGGTACCACGAAGTACTCGTTGGTGCCTGACGGAAAACGTGATTTTTATGGGTAAGATTACCGTAATCAGAATTGTACCAGAAAGTGATCACAATTGTACCTAGTGTGGTACATTTTCGATCGATTTTTCTCAATTCTGTAATCTATTTTTATGTTTATATTAACACTTGTAATCGTCTAATAATTGTGTTAAATATTCATTAAACGTCCAAGAACGAGTACCATTGTTAAAAGTATTTCTTTTCTCAATATATTTCCAGTTGCAATAACATTTGTCCGAAGTGGTCGAAATTGTACCACCTTACCCTATTCCAGATTTCGAATTACGAACAGAGGCCTTAATGAGCAACGTCGAAGTAGATATCATCTGAGTAGTGCAGAAACTAAAATCACTTAACAGGAACAAGTATTGTGGTCCGGATTGTATACCCATTAGATTTCTGTCTGATTATGCCGAAGCGATAGCTCCTTACTTAACAGCCATATACAACCGCTCTCTCAAAGAAAGATCTGTACCAAAAGATTGGAAAGTTGCACAGGACACACCTATATTAAAGAAGGGCAGTAGGAGTAACCCACTAAACTACAGGCCTATTTCATTGACGTCGATTTGCAGCAGGGTTTTGGAACATAACCTGTATTCAAATATTATGCATTATCTCTAACACAATGATCTATTGACCCAAGTTCAACACGAATTTAGAAAATATCGTTCATGAGAAACATAACTATTTCTTTATTCACACGAAGTGATGGGTGCCGTCGACAAGGGTTCGCAAATCTATTCCGTATTTCCTTATTTCCAGAAGGCTTTTGACACCGTACCTCATAAACGGCTTTTAATCAAATTGCGTGGTTATGGTATATCGCCCCAAATTTGCGATTGGATAGGGGATTTCCTGTCAGAGAGCACACAGTTCGTAGTAATCGATGGTACGGCATCAACTAAAGCAGAGGTGATATCGTGCGTTCCACAGGTAGCGTTATTGGACCTCTGCTGTTCCTTACTTAGATAAACGATTTAGAGGAAAATCTAAGTAGCTCTCTCAGGTTGTTTGTAGATGACGCCGTCATTTACCAGCTAGTAAAATCATCTGAAGATCAAAACCAACTGCAGAACGATCTAAATAAGATATCAGTATGGTGTATGGTGTTAAAATTGGCAATTGACTCTAAATAATGAGAAGTGTAAAGTCGTCCACATGAGTACGAAAATAAATTCTGTAAACTTTGTTTACAAGATAAATCAATCGAAAGTGAAGGCCACAAACTCCACAAAATACCTAGGATTTACTATTACTTCAGACTTTAACTGGAAAGAACACGTGGATAATGTCGTGGGAAAGGCGAACCAAAGACTGCTTTTTATTAGCAGAACCCTTAAAACATGCAACGGAATTACAAAAGAAACTGCACCATACACTACGCTTGTCCATTTTTGGAGTATTGCTGCCCAGTGATGGATCCTTATCAGGTGGGTTTGACGGAGGACATTGAAAGAATCCAAAGAAGGGCAGCTCGTTTCGTATTGTCACGATACAGGGGAGACAGCGTTACGTAAATGATACAGGATCTGGGATAGGAATTATTACAACAACGGCGCTTATCGCTGCGGCGTGGGCTACTTACGAAACTCCAATCGCCAACATTCTCCTCCGAATCCGAAAATATATTGTTGACTCCCACTTACATATGTAGAAATGATCATCAGAATAAAATAAGAGAAATCAGAGCTCTAACAGAGAGATTCAGGTGTTCTTTTTCCCACGCGCTATTCGAGAATGAAATGGGAGATAAATAGTATAATGGTGGTTCGATGAACCCTCTGACAGGCACTTAAATGTGATTTTCAGAGTATCCCATGTAGTTGTAGATGTATGCATCTGTACGAGCCGTAATCTCTTTGATCTTACCTTTGAGATGTTTACGCGAAATGTAAGTTGGTAGCAAAAGTATCGTTATGCCCTCTGCTTCAAATTCCGGCCCTCTAAATTTCTACAACAGTGTTTCTCGAGAAAGAACGTCGTCTTCAGCGACTGCCAATCAAAGCAAGTAAGAGGCTAATGCCGCAGGTTTTTCTTTGTAAAACCAGATTGGTACCTCATATGGCCCCGTAGGGGGCTAGCGGTTCTTTCGTGAGCACGTGCGTGGCGAGCACGGGGCCTCGGGCTAATGCAGTATTTCTTCCTTATTTCCTCCCTGGACTAAATTTCCTTTTCTTTCCCTTTTCTTTCCTATCCTCACTACTTCCGCTCCCCACCGGGCGACCGATACCCTTAGCAGTTTGGTCCCCCTATCCCAAAGACCAACCAACCACCTCATATTGACCTTACACTTGTTTTCAAATCTTCCTCATCTGCTTCTCTACACCAACTATGTCTATTACTATGTCCTCCATTTGGGAGTTGGTGTGACCATCAAATAAAGGCATGTTTGCTTGCTCCTCCTTCGTGAATGATTTCTTAAATGTTAAATCTAAAACTTCGGCCTTCATTTCACTGTCTTTTATCTCCACCCCAGAATGGTCCACGAGTGAGTTGAGTGAGTGGATAGCGACCTTTCATCCACTTAGCGATTTTACATAGGGCCAAAATTTTTTCGGGTTCTCGGCAATATCTTTTACTAAGGTAGTTATTTGTTGCTTAGCGAATTTCTATTTTTACAGACGCGTGAATTTCTAGTAAGTCAGGTCTGATTTGATTTCCTTGACCATTTTTGAACCGACTTTGCAAATGTCTTTGCTTTCTCAGCATTTTAAGAATATTACTATTAAAATACAGTGGGTTTTCCCGTCCTTGATCCACTTCGTCCTCACATATTTCTCCAGCGCTTTATTTACAATGCAAATTTTGCCCATAATTCTTCTACGTCCACCGTGCCGGAAGTAAACGATGTCCATTCATTCCTTTAAGTCGGACGCTAAGAATTCCTTATCCGCCCTTTCTAGCACAAACACTCCCCTACGGTTCTTGACCGATTTATGGCTATTGTCGCTATGACGACATCATAGCCGCTAATCCCTATCTTTACACTGACATCATTGATAAGGTTTGGCCTGTCTGAAATGTAATGTCCAAAATATTTCCATTGTTAGTGGACTGACAATTTAGCTGCTCAAAGCAGTGTTCTGAAAACATACTCAACAATAGTTCGCAAGACTTCTTGTCTGTATCCCCTATAGTGAAAGCATAGACATTCCAGTTTATACTCGGCAGGTTGCAGTCGCCAATAGGCAACATAGCATCGTCCGGGTACCTTCCCGCTACTCATCATTAACACTCGCGCATTGATCGAACCTACCAGAAACAAAACTAGCCACCCTCTGCTGAATTGCTTGTGTGCCTTCCTTTAACACGTTCGGGACGATTGACTGGTGATTTATTTTCACTTGGGCCTGACTTCTTTTGTGACGTAAATTGAACCCTACGTGGCCAACAATACGATATACACCAATAAAAAAAATTCATACCACGATATCATTAAAATTTTGACGTCACGCCACAGTGGCGTGCGCAGGCTGCTATGATAGATAGTGGCATCATGGTAGGAAAACCCGCATAACAAACAACCAGCAACGAACCTCTGTCTATATCGAAAATTGTTGTTTTCCTGTTTGAATTCATATTTTGAACAGCATGTGTCATATTCTGATATATTTTGTAAAGTTACGAATTTTTATTTTTACTGTTCATGGGACACTTCCCGTTAAAACTTATACAAAAGAGTTTCAGAAAATTGGGGACAAATAATAAACGACCTAAATAATCTATTTATTATACAGGAAAATAGTTATGTATGAAACAATTGTAAATACATGAAGAAACAGTAATTGAAAGAAAATCAGTTCCACTTAGGAAGTAATCCCATTAGGGACCATTTGTCGCCTAATGGAAGAAATACGTTTTATTTATTTTTCCTCATTTTTAAGACGATCGCAGACTATGCACGAAGAACTCATTGATATGACGTTAGGAAACATCCATAAAATGAATAGGACATGAACTGACACTATGTGTAGTACACACCTCGAACGGACCAGGATGTAGCCAGATGTATTTCGACCCCCTCCCCAATTTCGTCAAAAAAACCAGGCCCAGGGTACCTCTGGAAAAAATCTTCGATATGTCTCTAGGTAACTGGTCTTATGAGGTAACGTATGTTTTAGAACGATAACTATCCAAATGGTGGAGTAGCGAAGATAAATATTTGAAGAGCTGGATACAATGAGTTGCCATCCGGATACCATGGCGGCCCTCACGCCCCAGTGGCGTGGGCGTCACGAACGTGTTAAACAGATCTGGTAGGGATCCCAAACACTTGAGCAATACTCAAGAGGGGTCATACAAGCGTTTTACATGCGGTCTCGTATACAGACCAATTCTACCAATAAACCCAAGTCGACCATCCGCCATCCCCACGGCTGTCTTCATACGCTAGTTCCACTTCATATCACTGTGTTGCCTTATTCCTACGTATTAAACTGACACGACTCTGTCTAGCAGCACACTACTAATGCTGTATTCGAAAGTAAAGGGGTTGCTTCTCCTACCCATCTGCATCACCTTTACATTTTTTTCTATATTTAGCGCTAGTTGCCATTCCTCACACCAGCTAGAAATTTGGTCCAAGTCACCCTGCATCCTACTACTGTCATTCATTGACGACACCATTCTGTACACCCCAGTATCATTAGCGAACAGCTGCAAATTGCAACTCACTCTGTCCGTCAGATCATTTATACTGTCGCGTTGAAATGGAAGCAGGCTTGACTTCGAAGGCAACTAAACACAGCACTTATACTGAAAGCACGTTTATTACGAACTTACACACAGCACGCAGCACTGACTGCCTTTCGGGCACAGTGCTCTGCCATTTATACACAGAATTTACCAGAAATTAGAAGAATAGTTAACATAAGAAACAAGTAGAATTTACAAGTGAACATAAAGATATAGAACATTCTGGTATTGTTAATTACAAAGAAATAAATTTTTGCAGTTGGTCGGGATTGAACCGATGACCTTCAGTACCGCAGTCTGTGACGCTTTCTCCTGCGCCACGGCAGCAGTCGAGATACATGGTGTCTCGAGGCAATATACATACATCCTCACCGTGACAAGCAGGAGAAAGGCGTCCTAAGCCAAGTTGTCCACCTCTGTTAGATCAGACTTAGAGGAACTGCAGATCCCATTACAGGATAACCGAACGCAATACCGTCAGGCTATCCGAAACGAACTGAAAAAAAACATAAAAAAATAAAATACAAATAAAATAAAAATAAAAATAAAATAAAAGCGGTCCTATCACACTTTCGTGGGGCACTCCTGACTGTATTTTAGCCTCTGATGAACACTCGCCATCGAGGAAAACATAGTGGGAACTATTACTTAAGTGGCCGTGGTAGAGTGGCCGAGCGCTCTAAGGCACATTGCTGCAAAGCGCACGGTTTTTCGCCGTCGGAGGTCCGAGTGCTCCCCCAGGCATGGGTTTGTGTGTGTTATACTTGCATAAGATAGTTTATGTTAGTTTAAGTAGTTTGTAAGCATAGGGGCTGATAACCGCAGCAGTTAAGTCCCTTAGATTTACAAACACTTACATGTCTGGGTGTCTAAGCCATAGGATCGTACCTTCAATAGCAGTCTGTAGTGCGGTACCGTGTCCAACGCCTTTCGAAAATCTAGAAATGTGCAGTCTGCCTCTTGCCCTTCGTCCATAGCTCGCAAGATGTCATGCAGAGGAAAGGGCGAGCTGAGTTTCACACGATCGATACTTCCTACACTCGTGCTGATGCACGTACAGAAGCTTTTGCGGCTCAAGGAAGTTTACTATTATAGAACTGATAATATGTTCAAGAATTCTACAGCAAACTGATGTTAACGATGTTAGTCTGTAATTATGTGGTTCCGTTTTTTGCGTTTCTTATACATAGAGAAATCCGAAAATATTGTGGCCGAGTGCACCAACATCGTTTGACAATCAAGTTAACTGAATTTCCGTGATCACCGCCAAAAGTAAACTGCGTTTAAAATCTCTCTGCGCTACTCCAATGTTAATCGACGCTCACATTCTCTGCCAATCACGCATTTGACCGCGGTTAATTCCATGTACACGTACGAGCGGAGTTCAAACGAAAAGGTACAAAGTGTGTTACAAACCAAACTGGTTGAAAATCGAATATGCCGTATTGGGATAACGTAGTGTGACATATAGAGACGCGATGCATGCGGTGTCAGCTCTTGGAAAAAATTCAAGGATGTGCCCTGAGCAGGCAAAGTGATGGTTTTCGACGACCGAAGTCCGATACTCATCGGATTCCTCGAGCACGGAAAACCATTAACAGCGACGTGTACTGTGAGACACTCCGTAGCCCACGCAAGTCCGTTAAGAGCAAACGGCCTGGGCTGCTCTCGCAGGGAGTGCATGATAACGCGCGTTCACACGTCTTCAGGGTCACACAAAGTGCACTGGCCAAGTTCACATGGGGGAAACTTCAGCATACGCCGTACAGCCCGGGCATGTCTAACTGTGACTTCCATCTGTTAAGTCCCCTACAAAAACATCTCAAAGGGAAGCACTTAAACTCGGACGACGAACTGAAGAACATAGTAGAGGATTGGATCTTTCCACAGACAACGTAATTCTGGGAACAGGGAATTATTTCGGTTTGTTACACAGTGGGATACTTATGCTCAGGCCTCTGGTGATTACTTTTGAATGAAGACTTCAGTTATTTCCACAGCGTCGTTTCGTACCTTTCCATTTGAACACCCCTTGTATTGCAATGGAAATCGCCTGGCACATGCAAAGATGTTAAACAGAGATGTGAATTTACACAAGACCGAATGTATACCTAAGTTTGCTAGACAATCCTGGAACCATGTTCTAAAGATATTTTAGTAGAAAATGGCGATTATTGAAAAAAGAAAGAAAAGGAACGTCGACTGCGTGGTCATTCGTGGGGGGGGGGGGGGATTTTAGATAAACACTATGGTGCAATAGTAGTAAAGCGCATTTGCTGGAAGGTGTTACGTCATGGTGACCATGTAAATGTTAAATCATTACCTGTCATATTTCAGTATATTTAAATTACATAATTGTGTGAAATTTTTGAAGAAAGTATAGTGGTGTAAATGACTCTAAATTGTAGCACCTAATTTTCTGCTTTTAAATTAAAATAATATTGCAAAGCACTGTTGTTAAACGTGCTTATTATTTTAATAATCTTCTAGTGTTGTAGTTTCAATGTTTTGACAGTCACTTCACTGATTGAAAAAACTCGCTACTTTCCCTTTTTCCAATAAAGTAATATGTTTTTATGGAAAACCATCGCTGACACGTGGCGAGACGTTGTAGACGCCAGTGACAAATGTCCATAAGGGTAAAAGTATGCACGGACAACAGGGGATTTCAAACAGCTGCCAGACCTATGTGGTTCTGGACACATAGAAGACAGTAACAGGATCGAGGGAACGTCGCTATTGTACAGTTGAGTCAGAAACGACAGAATTTGTCATTGAAAAAAAAAAAACTGCTTCAATATAATAAGTAAAGCAAACGTTTGAATTAATTCACAACTTTTCTATTACACCAAGTGCTTCGTGGATTCCGGGAAATGACATTTCCCTAGGGTGAAAAACGAACACGATTCGTTTTAAAAAAGAAGAAATCCTTATAATTCGAGGCAGGGATCACGCATCAAAACCTCTACCAGGCGTTTCAGGATGAGTAGTAAATATTTTAGGTTGTAACATGAGATACAAATTGCGGTGAAAAGTGCAGACATACAGCTATCAGTATGTGTTGTGACTGTGCGTAACATAAAATTATTTACATGTTGAGTTACAAGTATACGTTAATTACATTTTGACGACGCGACGAGGGGAACCAAATGATAAATTTCCTACTGGCGTTAAGAAAATAAAAGTTCTGTTTAGCAGACATAATAGCATCATGGAAAGACACACGAGAAGTTAGAGGGCAGAAGGTTTACTTTAGGAATAACAGATAAATATTTTAAATTCACGTGAAGAGAGTTTCGGAGATAAAGCCCGTAGTCGCATCAGAGTCCATGATAAACTGAGCAACGATCTAGCGTGCTAATACTTACGTCAGTTATTGTAATAGCGTGGAGTTTACAAACGTCAAGAACTTAATAACGTGTTTCTCGCTACGTGCAATGTCGTAGTGATAGTTTACATCTGGAATAATTGGTATAAATGCAGTTTTCTCTAGGGAGTCCATTGTGAATAGTGGAAAGAATATACTGCGAAGCTATCAGAGGACTCGCAAGACAGGTACATTACTTGGGACGCATGAACATCAGGCGGAATGCAATTCAGGTCGTTAGGCTATTATTGTGCATGATAGTACATTATTATGTGATATTCCTTTTGATTACTTTCTTTGTTGAATGCTGTCGTACTGAGTCTATGAAGCATGTGTCGGATTGCGGCCTCCTTCTGAGAGTTTTGACGGTTGGAGGATTGAGGGATGATCTACATGGGATTCTCTGAAAATCACATTTAAGTGCCTGGCAAAGGGTTCATCGAATCACCTTTATACTATTTATCTCCCATTCCATTCTCTGATTTCTCGTATTTTATTCTGATGATCATTTCTACCGATGTAAGTGGGAGTCAACAATACATTTTCGCATTCGGAGGAGAATCTTGGCGATTGAAGTTGCGTAAGTAGCCCATGCCGCAGCGATAAGCGTCGTTGTTGTAATGATTCCCGTCCCAGATCCTGTATCATTTCCATGATGCTGTCACCCCTGTATTGTCACAATACAAAACGAGCTGCTCTTCTTTGGACTCTTTCGACGTCCTCTGTCAAACCCACCAGATAAGCAATACTACTACTGGGCTGCAATACTACAAAAAAGAACGGGAAAGCGTAGCGTATGTAATTTCTTTAGTTTTTCTGTTGCATCTGTTGATAATGTAATAACGTCCAATGCCGTGTGTTTACAGTAAATTTCAAACATAAGTTTACTGATATGGTAGTTAATGGTTACATACATGAAATTAATTTGGTTGTCTTGTTCTCTTTCAAATGTAAATTTTATATTTTTATGTACCTTCATGTCAGAATCTGATATTTTTATATTTTGGTTCTTTGTTCATTCATTATGCACAGGATGGCACCCATATATCTGAACCATTATGTTATTCTTGGGCTATAATTTTTGCCGAAATGCTCTGTTCGGTGTGCTTTTTACAAATGTTTGCTACTTCTCCTGAAATAGATAGTCGCACAAACAAATTTTCTAAAATCCGTTACATATGTTGCTTTGTTGCACAGTTTTTTCGTTTACTTAGTTCACAAATCAAATAACAGTTTTAAATAATTGACTAAACGCCGTGGTTTGCAATATTATCTTAGATTTTGAAGACAATGTTTCGGATCCAAACAACACCAAAGAATCAAAAACTAAGTCTCTGAGTATGTGTAAAATAAAACCTGCAAAAAATCGATTGGTCGTAATGTGCAACTTACAATTTTTCGTTTCATGAATGTGTCACAATTTTCGATATGTTTCTTGTCAATTACGGCCAAGAAAACCGGAGCAAATACGTTTTTAAATATTCACTTTTGTGTTTTATATTTCACTACGAATTTATGAGTTCGATAACTGAAGATACATGGACTATAATTATGTCTTACAAGGAAAGTACATGGGCTCGAACAAAAACGTATACATCAAAATCGTATGAGAGATCTACAGCTACATCCATACTCTGCAAATCATATTTAAGTGCCTGGCAGAGGATTCGTTAACCACTTTCATAACTTTTCTCTACCGTTCCATTCTCTAATAGCGCGCGGGAAGATAGAACACCTAAACCGTTCCGTTTTCGATCTGATTTCTCTTATTTTATTGGGATGGTCATGTCTCCCTAAGTAGATGGGCGCTAGCAAACAATTTTCACATTCAGAAGTAAAAGCAAACAGATCACGCCGCAATGAATAACGTCTTCCTTTTAATGATTTCCACCCCAATTCGTGCAAGATAATGTAAAGATCCCTGATTGCTCTAGTGATACTCCCGCATCTGCAAAACTGTGCAGTCGTCCGTTACAGGCCTCTGAGTGTGCCTTGCCGCATTGCACTTTGACCTGTCGGTTCGCCAGTAGGGACGGTGCAGTGCGCCTCCAATGATGCGTTTTGTGACGTTATTTGTGTGATGAAGCGTAAGATGGGGCGGCGATTGGTTATCAATCCTGCTAATGTATTGCGATTTGTTGAGATGAAGTTACGAAGAACCCTCCTTCGTGAAGATGGTATTAGTGTAGAAGATGAATCATTCGCATGCTTTCTCGTATCTGTTATGGCACAGAAATATGAGCATAAGTTAGATACTGTTGTAACACTAACACATAATGATGATAACAGGGATAATAATGACGAGCAACTCATTGCAAGCGGTAGTGCTACGGTAAGTGGGGGAAGAGGCGATGGAAGCAGTGGCAGTGAATACCAACAGTCTTCCGAGAAGAAGGTTAAAGTTGCAACTATCATCACGGCTTTTGATGACAATACGCTAGAGAACATGTACGATGATTATTACGTAAGTTATAGTTAAGATATCTGCATTACGTATGGCGTCTACAATTACATCTACAGTGTTATCTAGAGCATGATCGCAGAGTTTTGCAGAAAAACGACACCCACCAGCACACTGAGGTGTACGTAGAGATCCTGCAAGCAAACTTTCATACAGATATGTCTGTTCGAGCCCATGTACTTTCCTTGTTAGTTACAAAATGTTCAAGTGTCTGTAAATAAAGTGGTTAATTAAGCAAGTGATTACACACAAGCTGCTTCAGAAGTGGTTTTCAATAATTGACACATGGGAAGTACAGGCCAAAAGTAGCTAAAAACTTCCAATAAACACGGGTCCGCAAAACAACGTTGCCGAGTTATTGCCTTAATTAGAGTTGGGAACCAACACTAAACGTCCCTGGACACCGCACTATGTACGGACTGTACTTCCAGATGTACTTGGTGGTTTCCCACTGAACCGACGGTGAACATGTGGTTCAAGCATGGCAGTTTCCCTTGTCATTAACGACTCCGCCGGCCGCGGTGGAGTGGCTGAGCGTTCGAAGGCGTCTAGCTGCGGAGCTCGCCGTCGGAGGTTCGCGTCCTCCCTCGGGCATTGGTGTATTTGTTGTCATTAACGTAAGTCAAAGTAGTTTGTAAGCCCAGGGACTAATGATAAGAGTGCCGGCCGCGGTGGCCGAGGGGACTGAGGCGCTCCAGTCACGGTCTGCACGGTCACTACGGTCGGGGGTTCGAATCCCCCCTCGGGCATGGATATTTGTGCCGTCCTAGTTCGTAAGTAGTTTGTAAGTTTAGGGACTGATGACCCCGTAGTTAAGTCCCATAAACAACATTTGAACATTTGAAACATTTGAATGATAAGAGTAGTTAAGTCCCGTATTTTTATAAACAAACACATTTTAGATTCCGCCGGCTTCAAACTCTAGCGTTTGAGGTAGTGGAGGGCCTGTACTATGACCTCTGGGTCTTTGTATTTCTGTGTATGAGGTCATGTCGAAAGCCTCATCTGAGCTGGTTTATGCAGAGGTCAGCTCTCTAGAGGAATTTCGCCTGCGGTTGAAGCAGGCTCTCAGCATTTACAGAATTTCTCAGGACTGCCAGAGAGAATTTACAACTCAGTTTAGATACTACTTCAGAGGTGCAAACAGAAGCATGGACAACTTTTTGTACCTAATATAACGTTTAGGGGTTCCATTGGTTCCTAGACCCTAATTAACCGAAAGAGAACATGTGTTGTATTTCAAAAATGGTTGAATTGCATACCATTGTTAATTTTGGGATTTTTAGCTACTCTGCATATTATACGTAGACAGGTCTAAACAATTGGGTGATCAGTTGAGAAATCTACGTTCTGAAGTAATGTTATCTGCACAGTGAACTAAAATGGTTCGAGTTCTTTCTGTCGGTTCTACATAATGGAGAAAAGAACAATACTGCAACCAAGATGGTGGTAATAACAGAAATTTGCTGCGGGGGGGGGGGGGGGGTTGATGTTCACTTGTGTTTACTCTACCAAACGAATAACACACGCAGCTAGCTGGGTTCCGATAGTGAAGTCATCAGGTATTGCAATGAAACGAAAACGTGACTTATCCGAACCTATGGCACGGAGAGCCATAGGTGGTAGCGTGACGGACTCAAAGGGAAGTGGATGCAACAAACTATTGAGCTGTCCCAAACTGTATTTTTCAGGACCTGGACGCGATTTCAGACAACAGGAACCGTTAATAGAGGGCAATGCCAAGGCCGTCCACGGTTAACATCAACAAAAGATGACCGTTATCTCCAATTAGCAGCCCATTGTGACAGGAGGATAAAAGCAACTCAACTGCAACGCACCCTCCAGACAGCAACATGGTGCGTAATAACTCGGAACAATACTGCAGGACTCTGTATTGGCAGACCTCTATGTCGCTTAGAATGACGCATCGACTGCTTAGAGATAGAGAGACGAGAACCACCGACTCCGACCTTTTGAGATGCCGTATGCTGGTGCCATAGGAGATGGGTTCCTTCTGGTGGACGATAACGCTCGTCCCCACAGGGCTGCACTGATGGACAAGATGCGTGAAGCTGAGGGAATTGAACGAATAGAGTGACCAACTCATACCCGTCTCATACCCGTCTGAGCATTTGTGGGTTGCACCTGGCAGACGCATTGCAACTAGACCAACACCTCCCATAACGGTCGCAGAGCTGGATACTGCACTCATTTAACAATAGCCAAATATCCCGCAAGAGATGATTGAAAACCTCATGCTGTTCATGCCATGTAGGTATGTAACTGAACTCGTCGTCCTAGGTCATCACACACCTTATTAGAGGGCAACTAAAATGACTTTTTACTATTATGGTTCCCGAATGATGCCTCGCTGTAAATAAACGCCATGTAAACTTCAAGCAAAGAGTTGAGACAGTAAAGTATCGTACGATATCATACAAAAATTACAATTGGATGTATATGTGAATAAAATGCGTTACCATATATATGTTGTCTAACATGTCTCAATTGGTCCACTAACTATTATATATATTTAAAGAAAGTTGGACTTACCAGGCGAAAAGGCACCGGTTCGTTGATACACAAATAAAAACGCACGCACACACACACACACACACACACACACACACAAAACTGAGCTTTCGCAACCTAAGGTTGTTTCTTCTGATAGAGCAGGGAAGGAGAGGGAAAAGGAAAGGATGAGGGTTTTGAGAGAGTGGATAAGGAGTCATTCCAATCCCGGAAGAGGAAAGACCTACCTTGGGGGCAAAAGGATAGGTAAACAAACGCACACACCCACATACATATACATGCACACACACCAAGGCAGACATACGCAAAATGCTATGCCTGCCTTGGTGTGTGTGCGTGTATATGTGTGTGGGTGTGTGCGTTTGTTTACGTAGCCTTTTTCCCCCAAGGTAGGTCTTTCCTCTCCCGAGATTGGAATGACTCCTTACCCACTTCCTTAAAACCCTCATCCTTTTCTTTTCCCTCTTCCCTGCTCTATCAGAAGAAGCAACCTTAGGTTGCGAAAGCTCAGTTTTGTGTGTGTGTGTGTGTGTGTGTGTGTGTGTGCGTGCGTTTTTATTTGTGTATCAACGAACCGGTGTCTTTTTGCCTGATATGTCCATTTTTATAAATATTTTTCCGAACATGATTGTTTACCTCCCTGCCCTCCCTCTCTCTCATATATATATATATATATATATATATATATATATATATATATATATATATATATATATATCCCTAAAAATGAAGTTGTTAATACTTCACCGACTTTTCTTCATTCGCAACATATTTATAACCAAAAATATATTTAAAGCTTTGACTTAAAGAACAAAGTGGCATCTGAGTTGTCAGTTTGCAACGTATCGCCCATATCAAAATGATGTACGTCGCAATGTAAAGATTGTTTCATGGTCAAATAATTTCTTAAATGTTACAATGAGAAAGAAAAAGATGAATATGGTATCTCATAGAAAAGTTCAGTGTTTAGTTGTACAAAAAAGTTTTAGTAAAAATTGCAGCATGGGACTTCACACTAGTGATTTTCAAAATGTGCAGTAGCTCTCCCGGAATTAGCCCCTTCAATTCAGATATAGTATTCTGTGGTCTTGTATAGTATACTACGGATACAGCAGGTAGAGAACCCAGTCTTCTATGTGGTGAATAGGTTTCAGTGAGCCCCGTAATTGCAATCTACAGCATATTATACTTTCCTGCGCAGCATCGCGAAACCTTAGCAAGGCGCGGCGATGATATAAGAACAGAGCATGCACAGTTAACAGCAGGCGTAAGCTTCAGCGCTGCGCGTTTACACAGAGAGCGTAATTTTATTAGGGCTGCTCTCTCCAGCCGGTGTAGCCGTTATGAGGGGGCGACCCGTGTTTTTGCTGTAATTGGCTGCTCGTTATTAGAATAAAGCAAGCGGAACCTCCTAAAGGTAAGGGCATAAAAATTCCTCCTGCGAGGAACTCTAATATGCAACTTTACTCGCCAAATTTCTTTGAAAGGAGTAGATACGGATGAGTTCCAAGTGCCTTAACTACAGGAAAACCACTTAGCTTCAAAACAAATACGAAACAGCAATATGAAAACTTCTGTATGCATCTGTGAAGTTCTTCCTCCCGTTTCAAATTCGTTACGTCATATTTTGTACTGTTTACATAAAGATAAACTTAAAAGAGGGAAACTAATACACAGGAGGGAGAAAAATCTTGCTTCATTTCCCAAGTTAACTACTGACTAGTGAAAGAAAAAATAATTATAAAATAAAATAATTTTTCTCTCTCAAGTCATTCCCAAAGCAATGCTGATTAACTACAACTGTCTGTTTGAAGGCTTCATTACGTAGTGCTTCCTTTTAAGTTAGGATTTTGTCAATATCTCGCGCATTAATGTGACTTCTCTGGTGATTAAGTGTTTAGATCAGAAATAGTGTCGTCACTAGGTCGGATTAGTTGATATTCTACAAGAGGTCCAAACATCTCAATAAATAACGCATTGTTAAAACATTTTAATGTCCCTTGTCACTGATGATTTCAAAAGTTGTGTTCATCTTCGGATGCCTCATGTTTGAGGCCTCACGTATTTATTCTGTTGTTTTTAATTTATCATTGGCTTATGTTTTATGGGAATTTAGAAATTCCTGTTACTGATGCAAGCTCTGCAATTTACGCCAGAAATTTCTTTTATACCCATTTTCTGCTCAATAAGCCATGCACAGTTACATGACGTATAATTCAAAGTGTCCTAGCAGGACTGTAAAAGCAATTAACACGAACAGCTCTAGACTGAGGAGGTAAAAGTAATGGGACAGCATTATGAACAGCTATCTAACTGCCTGGCCACCGGTTCACAGCCCACTGCTTCGTAGCGGCCAGCCAGTCAGTGTGACGTCACACGTGCTGTTGTAATGCGGTGTTGGTTTGTAGGCCGATTCTATCATAAGGAAATTCCAAATTTCGAGACAGTGTCAAGTGCCTTTACTAACAGCACCACACTGTCTGCAGCACCTATCCTTAAATCATAACAATACTGCTTTGCCCCTAGACGACTGGAAACGCAAGCCGATTTTAGTTCGTGAGAATTCATAGTAGGTCTGGAGGATGATGTAGACTCCGTGAAAGCATGAATTATTAGTATTGCACTGTCAACAATTAAAAGACAACAATAAAATGACAATAATAAAATGATCACAATAAAATGCCAACAATAAATTAATCACAATAAAACGACAACAATAAGGTAATCACAATAAATGACAGCGATGGACTGAGAACAATGATTTGTCAATGCTGTTCTGTCTACAATACACTTTCAATGACATAACTGCCGACAATGCAACTGTCGACAACGCAACTGCCGACAAAGTACCGTGCAAACTGGTGGTATCCAATAAAGGCGTGGAACTTTTTACATGCAGTGGAGTCAGTTCTTCAGTCCAATTAAATCAGTCATTGACAGTGAATGGTTGTGTCCGCCCACTTAGACACTATGTGCAGCCATTCATTGGCTTCTTTATCACAATTGTCAATGCAATTTTTAGGGATAAGAGCGTTACTTTTCACCTAGTGTTTCTCCTGATTGGTATAGAGAACAATCTGCACAATTCCAGCGAATTATTTGCCCACGCTTATGAATGACATCAAAAATTTGCGGAAAATAATCGAGAGATCAGTGCGTGCACAAAATAGTGCACCGGTAACACTTCTGGTATTATGGACGACTAGGAAGGCAGAATTGAATCAATATTCCTACAGGTGGCTTCCAACGGCTTTTTGATTCCACGCCGCCGGCTGCGGTGGCCGAGGGGACTGAGGCGCTCAAGTCACGGTTTGCACGGCCACTACGGTCGGGGGTTTGAATCCCCCCTCGGGCATGGATATTTGTGCCGTCCTTAGTCTAAGCTAGTTCATAAGTAGTTTGTAAGCTTAGGGACTGATGACACTGTAGTTAAGTCCCATAAGTTCTACAAACTTTTGAACATTTGATTCCACGTCATGAGAAAAAGAAGGACTGCCACGATATTAGCAGTTATTCTATGTGTTTTGTCACTGCGATGCAATGTAGCCTGCTAGCTGATCTACCTGTCACACATTATTGCATCTGTTATAAATCACGTAACTGTCCTTTTTGCGTGTGTAAGAGTGTAGAAGGCGGGGACTATTCTCCTGTCTTCGACATTCTCTTGTTACTGCTTTTCTACGAACCTATTAGCAACAATACGAAGCGCATCTGGAAAGTAATTTTCCTGATATTGTTTCTTTTACAGTAAACTTAGGCCTAATTATCTGGGAAAATTGCGCGTGCGAAACGCGAAGTCACAATCAAATGCTGGCCTGACAGGCCCCGCCGGGTGTCAGTACCGCAGCGGTAGTGCCCATAAATGGCGTCTCTTACTCGTCTCCCCGCTGCCTGCGAGGTTCCACTAATACGTTTGCATAATGTACAGGGGGTTGAGCGCATATCGAAATTCATCAATGATCTCCTGGCTAAGCTACTACGGCAGAGCTTTCTGGAGAAACGTCGCTTCACGATTACTGAGTTCATCAGGCATTTTCTGCAGATATCTCTACCCCTGTTGCATGAAATTGGCGCAGAGTGACTCCTGTTTCTCAAATTGTGGGTACTATTAGTACCGACAAACGTGACACCCATATAAAAAACGAAATCCTTTAATGCATTACCGTACCAGTGTTATTATAATGACAAGTTCCTCGAGAAGGCCGACCGCGGTGGCCGAGGGGACTGAGGCGCTTCAGTCACGGTTTGCACGGCCACTACGGACGGGGGTTCGAATTCCCCCCCCTCGGGCATGGATATTTGTGCCGTCCTGGTTCGTAAGTGGTTCATAAGTGGTTTGTAAGTTTAGGGACTGATGACCCCGTAGTTAAGTCCCATAAGCTTAACAAACATTTGAATTTTTTTGCTCGAGATGACCTAGATGTTCGAAGTGACGCGGTTACTTACGTTACCCTGGAAACTAACTATCAGTCAATGGATTGGCGTCACACTGTATCTCCGGTCAAGAAAAAAAAATTCTAACAGTCTGTGTCGGTATAGAAAGTAATGTTCACAGTGTTCTGGGACAGGAAGTGCATTTTGCTGATTGACCTCTTGCACAAAGGCCAAACAGTAAAGGATGACCGTTACCGTGAAGCCATGTGGAACCTGAGACGTGCTATCCATACAAGAGGCGTAGGACGCCTGCTGCAGGTGTGCTGATCAAAACCGCTCGTCTCCATACGACAGCAACTCATTTGAAGAAGTTCGACTGGCAACAGTCTGTTAATCTAAATGTTCAAAATGTACAAATGTTTTGGACCAAACTGCTATGGTCATCAGTCCCTAGACATACAAACTATTTGAACTAACTATACTCAGGACAACACACTCACACTCAAGTCCAAAGGAGGACTGAACCTCAGGCGGGAACTGTCGCCCAGTCCGTGGCATGACGCATTAGACTACCCGGCCATTTCTCGTGGCTCTGACAATCAAGCACAGAGTTTACGTTGTTCCCAGCGATTTACATCTTGTCTTGCACCTCAAGAAATTCCTGTGCTCAGGAATACGTTTTGACAACGACGGAGAGCTGAAGGCGACTGCCACACGGTGATCCCATTCACAGGCTGCAAAATTCTAAGACATAGGAATACAAAAGTTCAGTCCATGACTTTATAGTGGTCGCAGTTATTTTTCAGACTATGCAGAAAAATAACTCAAACATTTGCCTACCAGGTAGCAATAAATGTGTTTATATTTTCTTCTTAAAAAGGAAGGAAACAGTCCTTAGATGCAACTTCCATTTTCAGACTTTATTAGTACTGGCGAATTTGTGAGTCGTAACTTACATTGATGCATTGTACATTGTAATCAGCAGTATCCGTTATCCGTGAATGACGACTCACCCAATACATTGTCTTTTAGATATGCGTGAGTGTTTTAGGACATTTCATTTGCTAAATCATCAAACACGGATACTACACACTGTACAAGTCAAAGCAGCGCCTGCGACAATATATATATATATAGACTATGTGGCATATGGAAGTTTGAGTCTGTCCGGGAGGCATACATGAATAGTCAAATAGTTCAGGTGGATGCTCGTGAAAAACAGACATTAATTTAAGGTTCTATGGATTTTCATTGTAGCTTCACAGTATATATAATCACTCATGAAATTTGTTATTAACAATCTGATCCAATTCAGAAGTAATATCAGTTTGCATAGCTACAACACTAGGAGAAAGGGCGATATTCACTATTCAAGGTTAAATCTAACTTTGGCACAGAAAGGGGTGAATTGTGCTGCCACAAAAATCTTCGGTCACTTACCAAGTAGCATCAAAAGTGTGACAGATAGCCAATAAATTAAAGAAATTTTTTAATGGCAGCTGATTCTACACTTCAGATGAATTTTTTGATGAATCATAAAAAAACCACTTAAAATATTGAGTGCACGTATAGACACCATTTACTAAACTGACACGTTCCATATCATTGCGAAAAGTCGTATATATAGTCTATGGAACAAGTATTAATCTTATTTAATCTAATGAGATAATACGTATTCGGATCTCAGTCAGGAATAAACGTTCAGATATCAACAACAGATTGTATAGACTATGCTTAATTATATTAGCGATTCAGAATAGATGTACTGACTTCTGATAAGATAATGTGAATCGAGATTTACGTAGCTTTCCATTTAATACATATTAAATGAGAACACTCTTAGGAGTTTACATGGCGCTAAAGGCGATTCAGAAAGCTGAAATCCGAAAGCCAAACCAGCACTTCGGGAGATAATAGTGGAATGTATACATTAGCGACCAGAAGCGATATTGGGTAATCGGCTTGCGGAAAATCGGATTTGGGAACCAATGTAAACACGCTATCATGCGAACAATGGTTGCACGTGAACAGGTGGATTTTCTGGATTTCCAAAAGGCGTTTGATACTCCATAGGATTCTCGAATGCTTGCTGAAGTCGACGTGTCATTGCATTACCCATAATTTGTCTAACGAAATGTGCGCATTTTAAGACTGGACCGGTTAGTACAAGAGTATGCAATATTTAAAGATGGAAGAAAATTTCGAGTGAGGTTTCATTGCAGGGTAAGATACCTCGTTGAACATCGGAGTACACGAACAACGAACTTCTCTAATAGTTATGAAAATACGCAATAAGACAAGCAGAAATTGTAAGTTAATTTAATGACATTGGAGTCAAGTTACTGTTATTTATTGTGTTTAAATATGACAGCAAAGTTTAAAGTGGCTCTGTATGGTATGAAATGAATGTCAGAATAATTAAAAGAATTTTTGCAACTAGACAGAAGGGAAAAGTACACCCATTACCTCAATACCCTACTTGGTGCTACTGCGAATATGTGAAATGAAGTGAAACAAAAAACTTTTCTCAGAAAATCATAATTGACGAGGCCAGTGTATTTAATAAATGTCTGTTGATTGTCTTGACTATTTGTCCATTACCTACATCCCCCTTATCTACTTCCACCCCACTTCATGCTCCTTTACATCCCCTGCCTCTGTCCACTTTCTAACCCCTTCCTTCTGTCTTCACCCCCCTCGCCCCTCCTCCTCTTTATTTTTCGCCTCAGTTCCACAGAGACGCGGGATCACCATTGATACTGTGGTTGTGGCAAGGCAATATTTTAAGCTGTGGCCAGATGTCCTTTCAGCCGCCACGATCCTCTACCCCTCTGTCCTCTCTCTCTCTCTCTCTCTCTCTCTCTCTCTCTCTCTCTCTCTCTCTCTCTTTCTCTCTCTTTATTCCTTCGGTCATTCTGTTCCAAATCCATTGATTATAAATTAAGGACTTACTTCAAATTATTTTGGCAACCGTGGCATCTCAGCAGGTAGCTAGTCATAAGTAAAGATAAGCGAAATAACGAAGCCAATAAACGAGGTTATTTACAGACTTCGTTATACCAATGTTTTGATTTCCACTGATGACAACACCATCGATATATGTAATGTTCCAATGTTTGTAAAGGTTATGTGGCTTAACTACTTGGTCATCAGTCCCTAATCTTAGAAACTACTTATGAAATAGCTAACACTAAATACGGCACAAACATTCATGCCCGAGGGGGGCAACCACTTTCCTTATGCGGCTTACGTCGCCATCTAATGATAAAGTTAGGAAAAGATTTTAAGAAATTGTGTGTGTGTGTCATTTGTTGCATCCTTCGGCCCGAGGGGGAATTCGAACCCCGGATAGTACAACGGCCTCGCGCATCGTAGTATAGCGCCTCAATGCGCTCGGCTCCAGTCACGGTCTGCACGGCCACTACGGTCGGGGGTTCGAATCCCCCCTCGGGCATGGATATTTGTGCTGTCCTTAGTCTTAGCTAGTTCATAAGTAGTTTGCAAGCTTAGGGACTGATAATCCCGTAGTTAAGTCCCATAAGTTCTACAAACAAACAATGCCCTCGGCCGCCCCGCTACGCCCCATTGTATATCAGCCATGATATTGTCATCACCAGGTCTCATTGAAAGTGATGTTTGTTAGCACATCAACTTTAGATATTTACTTTTTATGTCAGCTGGACATTTTAAGGCGCAATAATATTTTAGATATAAACCGTTCGAAAAACAAATTAGTACACCCTCTTAGACTTTTCCAATTTATTTAAGACGTATAGTAACAGTGCGTATGAAGTACATGAACTTATGAAATTTACAGATCAACACCTCTAGTGCTACGGTGTTGCCATCTGTCGATCTCTTCTGCCACAACCATATTCTTGCGCAGTTTTGCATTCGCAGGTGGTAGTACATGCGTTGAACGTGGCATCCATTCGTGCAAACAAAAGGCGAATACGGTCTCGGCATACATTATTCCACTCCTGCGCTCGTAGTGTTCACATAGTTGGGGAACAGTTGTGGGCTAACATGGAAGAAGTGTCATTTCGTAAGATTACTCCCCGCACGTGGTCATTTGGAGACAATTCCTGAGAGATTGTGATGGCCAGTGGTCATAGTTGCCATGTCACTGACTGCACGGTCGCTCCAGTCGGAGTTTCGATTCCTCCCTCTGCCGGAGGAGTGAGTCCATGTAATGCAGTAGCTTTGAGATGCGAGACCGCAGCATTTGTCCACACCGTTCCTCAAACAAAGAAACAGACAGATATGCTTCTAATACCTTATTTATGATGACAATAATAAATTTGTAAATGTAGGCCTGTCGCTGTTCACTTCAATCTTCAAAACTACTGGTCGAATCTTCATGCAATTTTCACAGGAAACACGAGAAAAGTTTGGGTCCACACATAGGCATAATTTAATCAAAATTGGATCACAGAAAAGAAATAATATCGTAATTTTAAGCGTTTTCACTAACCGCCGTGTCACTTTGTTCAACTATTACAAACCTCTTACCTCCAAAACTACTTCACGAATTTGTATGGGGTCTTCACAGGTAACTCGAGCGTAACTCTGGGCAACATATAGACTTCGTTTCATAAAAATCGGATCACGGAAAAAAATAATATCGTAATTCGAATTTTTTTTTATCTACGACCGTCATGTCCGTATGTGTCTTTGAACATGTTTATTTCCAAAACTACTTGACGAATTTTCATGGTTTTCACATGTAACTTGAGCATATCATGCAGTTACATAAAGGCTTCAATAATTAAAATAGGATCAGAGAAAATAATATCATAATTTAATCATTTGTTTAAAAGCCATCGTGTACATCTATTTGTTGAGGATAATCTCCAACAGTACTACACTAACTTAAATGGGTTTCCACAGGTAAACTGAGAATAGTTTGCAGAGTAACATAGGATTCATTTCATCAAAATCGGGTGAGAGGAAGGAAAGATATCGTAATTTTGAAGTTTTTGTGTATACTATGCTTATAAGTATGGTGTAGTACAGCAAATCTCCAAGAGTACTATACGAACTTTCAGGCAGTTTCATAGGGCAATTTAGAGTACATTGGGTCAACATATAAGCTTTATTTTATCAAAATCGGAACAGGGCTAGAAAAGGTATCGTAATTTGTAGTTTCATGTGTATGTTATGCTTGAATTACAGCGTAGTATAGCAAAGATCCGATAGGGGCGCTGTTAATTACATATCTATGGCGATGCTGCGTTTTTTATTCACATAATTAACGTGTAATACAGTGAAACAAGGGCTATGATTATCCTTAAGGCAGGGGTGTAGTGTATAGATGGACAGTGAGGTGCGTTACATCAGACAGCAATAAACTTCCAGCGTATGCAAGAAGACTACCTCTCATGGAATTCACTTACAAGATCAAGAAAAGAGCTGGATGACACCAGATTTGATGGTAGGTTGGTTGGAGAAAGTCTGAGAGAGACTACCAGGGGAATTATTACAAAACAAGTGCCTTTTTGTCCTAGACAATTTGCGGGGTCACGTTGTGGAAGCTGTAAAGGAGATAATGAAACGGATGAAGGCCTATCTTCTCATTATTCCTGAAGGTTTAACGTCCATTCTACAATCTTTAGATGTCAACTGCACCAAATCTTTCAGAGAACATTTTCTAAGCCTTTATTTACAATGGATGGAGGCAGGATCTGATCAGCTCACCCCCAGAGGGCAACATAAGGAAGCCATCAATACCGACAATGTGCGAGTGGGTAATCCGTGCATGGAAAAAATTTGGTGTCTATATTGTTAAGAAGATTTTTTAAAAACTGGAATTTCTGCTGCCATTGACGGCTCCAAGGACACCTGTTGTGGAATAGTGAAAATGAATGACTTGTTACCTGATCCTGAAAATAGTGATGATAGTGACGAAAGACAAGACGCAGATTAGTGAGAGAATATAAACAATGAAACAGTGCATCGCTGTTATTCATTGTTGGCATGATGATACCTTAGTATGAACTCATAAATTACCGTAAATCTTTTACTAACCTAATACTATGTTTTTCTTCCTTTTTGAATTCCTATTCGCCTAATTCCCTCCCTAATGTTTTCAACAAAATCTTTCGGGAAAAAGAGGGGAATTGCGTGATAAAATACGTTGTATTACGGTATACGCGAGAGGATAGGTTTATTGCGTTATATTATACCATTATGTAACTTATGGAAATCATTAAAAGCCCTATCATATTTAAAACAATTCAGAACCTTTACGAAAACTCAACAGCAAGAATAAAACCACAACATTTTATAATATATATATAGAAAACGCACTAGAAAATTGGAAAAGAAAATGTAAAAAACATGGAAGTCGTAGTAAATGATATCACTATGTACTCCTTACAATTTGCTGATAACCAGTTAGCCGGCCGCGGTGGCCGAGGGGACTGAGGCGCGTTAGTCACCGTCTGCACGGTCACTACGGTCGGGAGTTCCAATCACCCCTCGGGCATGGATATTTGTGCCGTCCTTAGTGTTAGCTAGTTCATAAGTAGTTTGTAAGTTTAGGGAGTGATGACCCCGTAGTTAAGTTCAAATGTTCAAATGTTTGTACAACTTATGGGACTTAACTACGGGGTCATCAGTCCCTAAGCTTACAAACTACTTATAAACTAGCTAAGACTAAAGACGGCACAAATATCCATGCCCGAGGGGGGATTCGAACCCCCGACCGTAGTGGCCGTGCAGACCGTGACTGGAGCGCCTCAGTCTCCTCAGCCACCGCGGCCGGCCCCCAAGGTGTATGTAATATTATATTGTTGAAATGCTTTCGTTACGATTCGTCTGAAAAAAATACATAAATTTAAATATAATAGTGACTGATCATTTTCAGAGTATAAAAGACTCGTAAAGAGCATATAGAGAACTAAACACTGCAAAGGCACATAAAATGCGCATTAAAGCTATACTGTAAGATACTTAAGAATGTACTGCAAAACTCTAAAACATATTTTAGGGAAAAATTGGAAGTTCCTAAAACCGTGTAGAACATTGTGAGGAGGCAGACAGGAAAATACCCGAAAGGTGTAGAAGATAGTAACACCAGTCAAACTGCGTTTCCTCGGGAATGAATCTAATTAATTAGTGTTTGCTATGCGCGTTAACCTAACGAGGACGTCTGGTAAATTTTCAACTATAATATTATTTTCAACGTATTTATAATGTTAGATGTAAGTACCTCATGCGACACGCGACAATAATAAAGACGAAGCTATTAGTATTGCCAACAGGTGCCCTAAAAACAGAGAATTAAACCCAAACGACATTACATGACATACCATCATACTTATAGACCACGCTTCTTATACTTTAAACCGTTTGTGTGTGTTGGTGTGTTTTAAGTTTGTTTTAATTGTGAAAGTTGCAAAGATATTCGGATCGCCACGTATTTGTGCGTGAGTAGGTTCTAGCTTTCGCCATTCCATTTATTTTACCTTCACTGATGTTTCCTTTATCATTAACACTATCTTCTGACCGGCCGCGGTGGCCGCGAGGACTGAGGCGCTCCAGTCACGGTCTGCACCGACAATATGGTCGGGGGCTCGAATCCCCACTCGGGCATGGATATTTGTGCCGTCCTTGGTATAAGGTAGTTCGTAAGTAGTTTGTAAGTTTAGGGACTGATGACCCCGTAGTTAAGTCCCATAAACGTAAATATTTGAACATTTTTCAACCTTTCTTCTGATATTAGACTACAACCGTCGAGTCTAAAATAAAACAATCACGCTTTATGTGAAATAGGGTCGGAAAGCGAAGTGTCATTCCTGTGATGTGTATGACATTAACAGACGGCTCCCTTGCTCACGTCTTGGAGCGCTAGTGTAGTTCCAGCTGTCAGACGGTAACAGATTTTACACAGGGAGTGTTGCGACTGTGACCACTGTGACCAAAGACAATTATTGAATGGGAGCCACCAGAAAGAAAGAAAAGAGGGAGACCACCAACTACATAGATCCAAGGAATTCAGGCGTCTATCCGAAGAAGGAATATAGAAGAAAATTGATGGGCAGATAGAGAAAAATGGAGAATGGAAATAAAATAATGTTTAATGAATAATAATACTCCAGAGATCCTACTAAAAGATATTTGGTCGATAAAGAGAGTAAATAAATTTAAATATTTGGAGAAGTGACACAGGAAAATGGCTTAGAAAAATTTGCTCTAGAAGAAAGAGTACATAAAATGGAGAGAGCATACTGTATAACCAGGAACATTTGCAATAAAATGTCTCTGTCTAAAAATCTGAAAATACAGAACTACAACACAGTAATAAAGCCATAATGGCTTTATGCAAGTGAATGTTTAGTACTGAATTACAAATTACAGAATCTTGATGTCCTAGAAAGAAAAATCATTCGAAAAATACTTGGTCCACTAAGAAATACAGAGGTATGGAAATTATGAAGTAATGCAGAAGTTTATCGAAAGATGGAAAACATAACCGAAACACTACGGAAGAGGCGACTGCTATTTTTTGGACATTTATACCGAATGAACAGCAACAGGTTAACCAAACAGATTTTTAAATATCTCTGGGACAAGAAGTCAACAATAGTATGGACTAAGGAAGTTAGGAAAGATTTGGAAAGAAACAATATAAGTAAAAAATGCAACAGAAAGAGAAACTTTTAAGAGGAAAGTACTAAAAATGGAAGGATTTCAAGGCAGGAGGGAGAAGAAGACATGAATAAAGTGGTTTGAGGAGAGAAAAAGGATGCATAGTGAAAAGATGAAAGAATACTGGAGGAAAAAGAAACAACAAAGGAAGAAACATTGAAATTGGTGTGTGGTCCTTAGATGGCCGAAACGAAGAAAGAAGAATGTAATAATATTAATGTAATATAATGTAATGTATAATCTTGGGGTACCGGAAAATGTAAAGTGAATTACAGTATAAAACCGGATTATAATTTTTTTAAAATCGCACTGATATGTTTTACGGCCCACTTTAGAGTTGTGGTTTTATAAGTTTTTGCAAACATTTTGGACCAAAATACTAATCTAAATAATAATAAATTAATTAATATGAGTGTCTGAAACCCTTTTAGGAAAAAAAAATTAGGTAGTGGCGGGTTTCGATCCACGGACCTTCCGCGTTACAGTCCAGCACCTTGCCCACTACGCTACGGCTATAAACCAAAACAGGAATTTTTTAATCTTATACTATTGATGGCCGTTGTTAACTGATGTTAATATGGCATTTGTAGACTTTATCATTTATCGTACGAAGAACGATGTGTTTTTGTTAATTCCTCAGTGTGCCGTTGCTTTGAAATGACAACGTGTAAGTTACAATAAGAAAATCATCTAATACGCGAGGAATGTCACGTGACATCTCCGAACGGCTAGTTTTCGTTAATTCAATGGAGGGTGTCAAATCTCCGTTATTTTTGCAAATATGTCTCAAACGATACGAGATATGAGAAAAACATAAGGGAGATAAGTTGTAGAGAATTTTCTCCTCTACCAATTATATTATTCAATTTTCGTGTCAGATGAACGGTTCGTTTGCAATTACAATTATAATACAAAGGACATTTTTTGTTTTGTTTTACTACCGTATTTTTGTCCGAAAAATTTGAAAAATGGAGGTTCTGGTCTCTGGCGACCTATAATCATGTCTGTAAAATTTGGTGCTGACCGGTTGAATGGTTCGTCTTAAAAACAGGGAACACGTTGCGGACAGACGGAGAGAGAGACAGACAGACATCTCAAAATCGCCGTTATTTTTGCAAATATCTTTGAAACGCTACGAGATATGAAAAAAAAAAAAAAAAACATAAGAGAGCAAAGTTGTAGAGAATGTTCTCCTCTACAAATTCGGTTATTCAATTTTCGTGTCAGATGAATAGTTAAGCCGTTATTTTCATTTAAATTTCGAGCTGTCAAAAGACTAACGCAAAGGCCCACTTTTAGTGTTACTACCGTAACACTAAAGTGGGCCAAAAGATTAAACAGAAAGAGAAACGTTTAAGAAGAAGGTACTAAAAATGGAAGGATTCCAAGGAAGGAGGGAGAAGAAGACAGGAGTAAAGTGGTCTGAGGAGAGAAAAAGGATGCATAGTGAAAAGATGAAAGAATATTGGAGGAAAAGAAGAACAAAGGAGGAAACATTGAAATTGATGCGAGGTCCTTAAATGGCCGAAACGAAGAAAGAAGAATGTAATAATATTAATGTAATATAATGTAATGTATAGTCTTGGGGTTCCGAAAAATGTAAACTACGAGGTGCGTCCAGAAAGTAAGTTCCGTTTGGTTATATAAAACGAACGGATACAGATACATAAAAAATATTGATTGTACATAAATGTTCAACTGTTAAACTACTTTTCTACATAGCTTCCGAAATTTTGTAGGCAATTTTCATAGCATGGCATAAGGTTTTGTTTGCCTTTTTCATAGAATTTTGCCGCCTGTGTATTCAACCATGTGGTAACATGTTCTTTCAGCTCGTCATCATCGTTGAAGTGTTGTCCACCAAGGACAGATTTTAGGTGTAAGAAGAGGATTACTGTCAAAAGATTTTTTGTCACGATAATGACACACCGAATGTGACCAAACAATTCTTACGGAAATTTCAATGGGACCTGTTTGATCATCCTCCATACAGCTCGGACCTCTCTCCTAGCGACATTCATGTCTTCTTACACCTAAAATCTGTCCTTCGTGGTCAACACTTCAACAATGATAAAGAGCTGTTACCACATGGTTGAATACATAGGCGGCAACCTTCTGTGAAGGATGCATGCAAAAACTTGTGGCACGCTATGGCAAGTGCCTACAAAATTTCGGCAGTTACGTGGAAAAGTAGTTTAACCCTTAAATGCATGGTGTTTCATATCTGTATCATCGATTGTAGTACTGTTTTATCCGCGTCTAGTGGGAATTTTGTAAACTTACTCGTGTTTAACAGATGCAGCAGAATTTTTAGAAAGTTTGTATGGTGTTCCTTGTGTCGAGGTTGACTGCAGTGTGAACTTTTGTTAACACCTTTGCTTTTGTTTTAAGAAAAATGCAGATATTGAAGATTTTGACGTTTTGTTTTCCATATGAAGAGCCAATTTTAGGAGGAAAACAACACACCAATTAAGACAGGTGTGGAGACCCATAAAAATTTGTTTATACTATCCAACTTTGAAAATTATATAACAAATTTCTGTATGTTGCATATTTACATTTTTTTTTATTTTAACTAGCAATGTAGGAACTTTTTTGCTACTTTTCTGTTCATTTGTACAACTTATAAAACACAAAAATATTTTTTTATTGGCATTTTAAAAACTCATGCATTTAAGGGATAAGAGTTGTAGAATTTTGAGCAATAAAAATTTCTTCTGTACCTGTGTACAATTTTCTTTTATTACCAAACGGAACTTACGTTCTGGACGCGACTCGTAAATTACAGTGTAAAACCGGATAATAATTTTTAAAAAATACTAAAAGCAACTGCGGGACGAAAGGACGAAAAAGTAACTAACAATGATCGCCTAATTGTTTCCACTAGTGAGCACTGTCTTGGGGCGACGTCCGTCCAGTCATGAAAGGTGTAGGTATGAAGCCGTGCATTGTTGTGGACAGGCGGCCGTGCCGAAGTGTCGGGCGTGGGCGGGGCCGAAGCCAGGCCGGTGCGGCGCTCTGGGCAGGTGTTGCGGCCGGGCGCTGATTGATGGGGGCGGCAGCAGGGCAGAGGCAGCAGAGGGAGGGGAGGGGAGAGGCGGCAGGTGTCGCCGGAAGGGCGCGCTATTGATCGCGCCACGCCGGTGATCGCGGCCCGGGACCGGGGCGGCCGCGGCGGGGCGCGGACAGCGGCTGCCCAGGGCTGCCCGGGGTGCCCGCCACCCGGCCTCCTCAGGCTGCACTCGCAGCCACCACCGGCAGCGGCGATACAGCCGCGCGGCAGTGCACGACTATAGCTGGCCTCACGTAAGAAGGCGCTCCCGCGCATGGAGGCAGACGTCTACGGGAAGCGTGTAGGGGAGGAGCTACGGCCGAGCTCTAACAGTTGCGCCTGCGGGAGAGAGATTTCGTAACTCACGTCCAGCTACGAGCCTACAAAATGAACATTATTGGCTGTCATTGCGGTAACGGAGGGGGATGCGCAGAACGGCTGAAAACTGGGCCACCTTCCTATGTGATGCCGAGTATAGAGCATGAATGAGATGCGTTGTCGCTGGGTA
The DNA here is from genome assembly GCA_026315105.1 of Locusta migratoria. NCBI lineage: Eukaryota > Metazoa > Arthropoda > Insecta > Orthoptera > Acrididae > Locusta > Locusta migratoria. The sequence goes on along the minus strand of CM048748.1, from coordinate 380,080,084 downwards.
CACGACTCAGCTCACGCTCTACTCACAACAGCCTCTGGGTCGTGGTTTATCCAGCCCTACAGTTCAGTCACTGCTGAACTCAATTGTATCAAGAGCACATGACAGAATTCTGACTGCAATGAGTCTGGACTTCTTGTGTATTCGAGGGGGGGGGGGGCTGTGGCGAGTGTCTGGAAAAAGTGGAGAAAGCAAGGTGAGTTCATGGCCAGATGTTGGACGTCATAGGCGGAATAGACTGGTGAAATAGTGGATGAGAGGTGGGGGGGAGGAGGCGAACTGCGGCAGAACTAAGATGAGACTTTAATGCTGGCAGAGTACGAGTGTGTCTCAAAACACAGTCCACCAAACAGTCCTAAAATGGGTACTTCACCACTATGACTGGACGTTAGTGCTGTGGAAGAGTGTTGTAAGGTCTGATGCATTGCGACACCCGGCCTCCTCAAGCTGCACTCGCAGCCACCACCAGCAGCAGCGATACAGCCGCGCGGCAGTGCGTGACTATAGCCGGCCTCATATAGGAAGGCGGAGCTATATGGGAAGCGAGAAGGGGAGGGGCTGTGGCCAAGCTCCAACAGTTGCACCTGCGGGAGAGACATTTTGTAACTCACGGCCAGCCACGCACCTACAGAATGAACATTATTGGCTGTCATTGCGGTAATGGAGGGGGATGTGCAGAACGGCTGAACTGGGCCGCCTTCGTACGTGACGCCGAGTATAGAGCGCGAATGAGATGCGTTGTCACTGGGTACATGACTCATCTCGCGCTCCACTCACAACAACCACTGGGTTGTGGTTTATCCAACCCTGCAGTGAAGTCACTGCTGAACTCAATTGTATTGAGAGAACGTGACAGAATCTGACTGCAATCAGACTGGACTTCTTGTGTATTCGAGGAGGGCTGTGGTGAGTGTCTGGAACAGTGGAGAAAGCAAGGTGAGCCCACGGCCAAATGTCGAGTCATTGAGCGGTCACCACTCAATAGAGATGTCGGACGGCAGTCACCCCTCAATACAGATGTCGGACGTCTTAGGTGGGGTAGACTGAGACTGGTAAAAGACTGGATGAGGGGGGGGGGAGCAGACGAACTGCGGCGGAACTAAGATGAGACTTTAATGCTGGCAGAGTAAAAGTGTGTCTCAAAACGCAGTGCACCAAACAGTCCTAAAATGGGCACTTAACCACTGTGACTGGACGTTAGCACAGTGGAAGAGCAATGCAAGGCCTGATGCATTGCGACACCCAGCCTCCTCAGGGTGCAATCGCAGCCACCACCAGCAGCAGCGATACAGCCGCGCGGCAGTGCGTGACTATAGCCGGCCTCATGTAGGAAGGCGGAGCTATATGGGAAGTGAGAAGGGGAGGGGCTACGGCCGAGCGCTAACAGTTGCGCCTGCAGGAGAGACAGTTCGTAACTCACGGCCAGCCACACGCCTATAGAATGAAAGTTACTGGCTGTCATTGTGGTAATGGAGGGGGATGTGCAGAACGGCTGAAAACTGGGCCGTCTTCGTATGTGAGGCCGAGTATAGATCAAGAATGAGATGCGTTGTCGTTGCGTACACGAATCAGCTCGCGCTCTACTCATAACTGCCACTCGGTCGTGGTTTATCCAGCCCTGCAGTTCAGTCATTCCTGAACGAAATTGTATTGAGAGAACGTGACAGAACACTATCTGCAATCAGACTGGACTTCTTGTGTATTCGAGGTGGGCTGTGGCGAGTGTCTGGAAACAGTAGAGAAAGCAAGGTGAGTCCACGGCCAAATGTGAGTCGTTGAGCGGTCACCCCTCAATAAAGATGTCGGACGTCTTAGGCGGGTTAGACTGCTAAAAGAGAAAAGAGTGGATTACGGGGGGGGGGGGGGGAGGAGGCGAACTGCGGCGGAACTAAGATGAGACTTTAATGCTGGCAGAGTACGAATGTGTCTCAAAACGCAGTGCACCGAACAGTCCTAAAATGGGCACTTAACCACGGTGACTGGACGTTAGCGCAGTGGAAGGGCGTTGCAAGGCCTCCTCAGGCTGCACTCGCGGCCACCACCAGCAGCGGCGATACAGCCGTACGACTACAGCCAGCCTCATGTAAGAAGGTGGTACGGGAAGCGAGAAGGAGGAGGGCTACGGCCGAGCGCTAACAGTTGCACCTGCTGGAGAGACATTTCGTAACTCAGGCCAGCAACGCGCCTACAGAAAGAACGTTATTGGCTGTCTTTGCGGTAACGGAGGGGGATGCGCAGAACGGCTGAAAACTGGGCCGCCTTTGTACGTGACGCCGAGTATAGAGCGCGAATGAGATGCGTTGTAGCTGCGTACGGGACTCATCTCGCGCTCTGCTCACAACAGCCACTGGGTTGTGGTTTATCCAGCCCTACAGTCAGTCACTGCTGAACTCAATTGTATCGATAGCACATGACAGAACGCTGACTGCAATCAGACTGGACTTCTTGTGTATTCGAGGAGGGCTGTGGCGAGTGTCTGGAAAAAGTGGAGAAAGCAAGGTGAGTCCATGGCCAAATGTCGGGTCGTTGAGCGGACACCCCTCATTACCGATGTTGTACGTCTTAGGCTGGGTAGACTGGTAAAAAAGGGGATGAGAGGGGGTGGGGAGGCGAAATGCGGTGGAAAATGGAATGAGCGTATGGCTTTCTTGGCCAGGAGATCCCTTACGGAATTGTTCGGCCGCCTGAGTGTAAGCCTTTCTATTTGACGCCGCGTGGGCGACTTACGTGCCAATGATGATGAGATGATGATGATTAGGACAACACACAACACCCAGTCCCCTGCCGGGAATCGAACCCGGGCCCCCTGCGTGGTAGCGACGCTGCCACTGAGCTACGGAGGCAGACACTGCGGTGGAACTAAGATGAGACGTTAATGCTGGCTGATTACGAATGAGTCTTAACACACAGTGCACGGAACACTCTTAAAATGGGCACTTGAATACCGTGACTGGTTGTTGGCGCAGTGGCAGAGCGTTGCAAGGTATGATGCATCGCGACATTTCCTTCATCATGCCGATGGGAGGATGCTAATCCGTCTTCTTCCAAGGCAATAGTCACTTGTCACCTGTACCGCGGGAAGTAGTTATCCTCTGAGGAACGTTCACGTGGGCGTCAATGGGTCCAATGGAGACGGGGTAAGACACCATGACTATCCTTAACTATTTTACACTGGTTACGGACTACGTACACCTCTTCATAACGATCATGTTTCTGAACAGCAGTGGCATTGTTCAACAGGATAATGTGAGATGTCAAAAAGTCAGGAGTGTGATGGAGTGTTTCGAGAAAAACCGTGGACGGTTGCAAATGATGTGCTGACTCGCAGCTTTCCAGATCTGAACCAGATCAAACACATATGGAATGAGACTGAAAGTAACGTTACAGTTTTTTTTACCCCGTTTCTCCTTCCGAAATATACGGGAATCAGGGATTTGTGTGTGCAAATAAAGATCCACCTTCCTCCAGTCTACTATGGACTCACTGCTTTTAAGCCAAGACGCGTTGCTTATGTTATTTGTGCCTAAGTTGGAGATTATTAGGTAGGTGGTGATGATGTTCTGTCTTACCAGTTTAGGCTTACCTGTTATGACATGTTTGGCCTGCTCTTCTCTTATTTTTCTGTTCTCACAAATGTGAGGAATTCATCCCACCCACCGGTTCTGTGGTAACCTGTTTACAATTTTTCTGCTTTTCAACAAAAATCAGTTATTTAACACTGTCCCTAATTCATACTCAATTTGTACGATGCAGGGTTTATGTAAGTCTCTAAGAAAGCGAAGAAGTATCCGAAGAAGCTTCTATAGATTCATAAAACTTCTAGCAGAAACTACATTCATCTTGATTTTCTGATCATTATTCTGAATAATAATTTTAATTTGAACATATCACCTGATATCATTAACTAACTTTTTACAACTTTTATTAGTTGGTCTTTTCGTTACTGATAGCAATAATTGATGTGGCGCACGAAACATTCAGACTATTCCACCGTCATAATGTAATGTATTCAGTACTTAGTGTGTCCGCTAATTCTAAAAGTTGCCAGTTTATTTTAGCGTTGTCCGATGCGATATTTTTTCATCCATAGGTTGCACGATTTTAATGTTCAATTTTTAATCGATCAGAGTAATTTAAGATTAAGTACTGTCACACCAACCCGAATATGTTTCCACCTTTGTCTTAGGCTACAAATGTAATATTGGAAAAGCTTTAGTTCAGTTCCTAACTGTCGTCTTACCGCCAAATTGTCTCTCTGTTACAGAAATTCGCAGCAGACGCCTCTGACAGAGACAAATTTGGTGCTTGACGTGTAACAGGCAATAACCACTGGTCACAGTAGACACTCTGTACCGAAATAACATGACAGGATTAACCAGCTAATACAAGAACGTCTGTGGTGAGGAAGTAGCTAAACCTTCACAAGGTCGCTCAAGCGGAAGGTTGCAGCCCCCTGATGTATATTACATTTCGGAAACATAACTTTCCCTTGAGAAGATGGAACGATACAGCTGAGTTCTCTAATTACACATTTCTTCGCTACTTACACGAACGCATCGTTAACTTGTAGCAGTACGTGTCTGAAGTTCGCAATCGTAGGTGTGACTTTCATTTAAATTTCCAAGTAAAGTCATTATTAGCAGATGATCAGGTGGCATATACGAGGTGCGACAATAAAGTTATGAGACTGATGTGAGAAAAATGTTGCTTACCGTTTTATTTGAATATCAATAATATCTTAAGTCTAAATTGATAGCCTGTTAAATCAATTAATATACTGCGTCTAGAAAGTAATACTTTTATGAAAAATGATAAAACGTTATTGCATTAGTGTTGTCTCCTTCAAAGTAGTTCCCTTCTGTTAGCACACACTTTTTCCAGCGCTTCTGTCGTTGATGGTAACATTTCTGGAACTTATCTTCTGTAATATCCTCCAGGACCCTCGTCGCAGCTTTTTCGACATCTTGTGTTGCTTGAAAATGGTTGTCCCTTGACCGCCTTTTTGACTTATGGAAACCGAAAAAAGTCGCCAGGAGCTATATCTGGTGAGACAGTTGGCTATGGTAGTACTGAAATGTGTTTTTGAGGTTAAAAATTGCTGTACTGACAGAGCAGTACGGAATGGCGCATTATCGTAATGCAAAATCCAATTATCAGCAATGTTTGCACGTACACGAAGAACTATTTTAGGAATTCTTTCTAAAATTTCTTTGTAGTAACATTGGTTAACTGTTTCTCCAGGTGGAACACACTCTTTACGAACAATTCCATTGAGGTTGATGGTCGTCCCACTGCGGTCTTCATCTTCAACATTCGTTTTGCCTTCGCTAAACATTTTTTGCCAACAAAAAACTTGAGCTCTTGACATAACCTCCTCTCCAAAAGCCTTCTGAAGCTTACCGTAAGTTGTCGCGTTTTCACACAAATTAACGCAAAAAGAAATGGCATAACGTTGCGGAAAATATTAGGTTCCATTTCCGTGACAGACACAAACACGTGTTAACTCATTACAGCACAACTCACGAGTGAGCTGTGGCATCGCTGTGCCGCTTGGACTACAAGCAGCTTATGGACCAAGGTCAAAGATATTGTGCCTACACAAGCTCAAATGTTCAAATGTTTGTAGTACTTATAAGACTTAACTACGGGGTCATCAGTCCCTAAGCTTACAAACTACTTATGAACTAGCTAAGAATAAGGACGGCACAAATATCCATGCCCGAGGGGGTGATTCGAATCCCCGACCTAAGTGGCCGCGCAGACCATGACTGGCGCGCCGCAGTCCCCTCGGCCACCGCGGCCGGCCATACACAAGCCTGCAGGGTTGCCACATCTTGCGAAGAAAATCAGTCTCATTACTTTATTGTCGCACTTCGTATGTATAAGACTAAATTTGAAGAAAAGCTTGTAGTTTACTGATTGCACATGCTTGGAAACACTATTTTAGAGCCTTTTATCAAATAAGTTTTGCATAAAAAACATTTATTTCATTTATTATCTGTTTATTACGGGCTAGACTCATGACTCTGGAAGATCTTAATCGCATTCGTCAAGAATTAGAACAACTGGAAACTCGAAGGGAGCAAGAACCATCCAACGATGAAGATCCGGATTTTGGACCTGAAATTATTTATATGGTCAAATGTTTGTAAATCTATGGCACTTAACTACTGTGGTTATCAGTCCCCTAGGCTTACTAACTACTTTAAGTTAAATCAACCTCAGGACAACAGACACACATACGCTCGACGGAGGATACGAACCTGAAATTATTGAAATGTTCAAATGTTTGTTAAGATTATGGGACTTAACTACGGGGTCATCAGTCCCTAACTTACAAACTACTTATCAACTACCTTATACTAAGGACGGCACAAATATCCATGCCGGCCGCTGTGGCCGTGGGGTCTGAGGCGCTTCAGTCACGGTCTGCACGGCCACTACGGTCGGGGGTTCGAATCCCCCCCTCGGGCATGGATATTTGTGCTGTCCTAGTTCGTAAGTAGTTCATAAGTAGTTTGTAAGTTTAGGGACCTATGACCCCGTAGTTAAGTCCCATAGACTATACAAACATTTGAACATAGAAACAAATATCCATACCCGATGGGGGATTCGAACCCCCGACCGTAGTGGCCGTGCGGACCGTGACTGGAGCGCCTCAGTCCCCTCGGCCACCGCGGCCGGCGAAATTATTGACGCAGACGTATATGACACTGACTTCGAGAATGAAATGGACGAAGGCGAGGAAGTATTCGATTACGACTCCCTGAGATTTTTCATTGGTAAGTATGGTGAGAAAATTTGATCAAATAAGTAAGAAAGAGTGGGTTCGAAAACAAAAATATAAAAATGTAATAAATGTTGTCCCAATCCCAAGAGGAGACGATCGTGATGTGATGTGATGAATGTTACAGCAATGGATAAGACAAAAGGAACGGAAGTCATGAGTGATCTCACAAGCCATTTTGGAAGTTATTACTTACTTTTAAATTTGTAATTCTTCTAATGTTCCTTTATTCTTATTTCTTCTTAGGAATGTCTGTGTGGATGGCTCAAAGATCTGATTGTTTAAAGAGCTAAACAATGCAATAACGTTTTATCATAAATAAAAAGTGTTGCATTCTAAACACAGTGTATTAACTGATTTAACAGACTACCAATTAAGACCTAACGCATTATTGATATTCAAATAAAAAAAAATTAAATAAGGAAAAAGGTGAAGGAAGCTGTTAGCCGCCCTGCGAGCGCAACTGTGACAGAATGGGGGGGGGGGGGGGGGGGGCGGTCGTATGAAGGTTAGAGAGACTGAGAGGCTGGGATTCCAAAAGCGCGCGTCGTGGTTCTCCCGTATCACCGCTACCTTCCGGGGATCAGCACCTACATACATGCTCCGCACACTACAGTATCCTCCGTGCCGAACGGTACTTTACATCACTGCTTTCGTGTTGCACTCGCGAGCAGAGCTAGGTGAGCTGTTGAGAGTAAAATTCAAATTAATGTTCCTAGGCAGTAGCGAATACAGCATTTGTTTCTCGGGGAAGGGGAGGGCGAAAATAAATTTTTTGTGACATCGTATCTCAAACTAATGCCTAAAAATAAAACAAATTGTTGGATGTTCTGACCTGGGTACCGTCCGGTTTTCTTTATATTCATTATTTCGCGGGGAGGGGCGCCCCCTGCTCCCCCCTCCCCCCCCCCCCCACCAGCCTTTATACACCCTTGGCCATTACAATTGCTATAACACGAAGATGACGTGCTACAGACGCAAAATTTAACCGACAGGAAGAAGATGCTGTGATATGCAAACGATTTTCTTTTTCAGAGTATTCACACTAGGTTGGCGCCGATGGCGACAACCTTCAACGTGCTGATATGAAGAAAGTTTCCTGCCGATTTCTCATACACAAACAGCAGTTGACGCGTCGTTTGACTGGTGAAACGTTGTTGTGACGCCTGGTGTCGTGCGTACCATCACGTTTACGACTTTGATAAAGGTCGGATTGTAGCCTATCGCGATTGCGATTTATCGTATCGCGACATTGCTGCTCGCGTTTGTCGCGATCCAATGACTGTTAGCTGGATCCCAACGGCCTCGTAACACTAGCAGTCGAGATGACAGGCATCTTATCTGCATGGCTGTAACGGATCGTGCAGCCACGTCTCGCTCCCTGAGTCAACAGATGGGGACGTTTGCAAGACAACAACCATCTTCACGAACAGTTCGATAACCTTTGCAGCAGCATGGACTATCAGCTGGGAGACCATGGCTGCGATTACCCTGGACGCTGCATCACAGATAGGAGCGCATGCGATGATGTACGTAACGACGAACCTAGGTACAAGAATGGCGAAACGTCATGTTTTCGGACGAATCCAGGTTCTGTTTACAGCATCATGACGGTCGCATCCGTGTTTGGCTACATCGGTGTCAACGCACATTGGATGCGTGTATTGGTCATCGCCATATTGGCGTCATGGTATGGGGTGCCATTGGTTTACACGTCTCGGTCACCTCTTGTTAGCATAGACGGCACTTTGAACAGTTGCCGTTACATTTCAGATGTGTTACGACCTGTGGCTCTACCCTTCATTCGATCCCTGCGAAACCCTGCATTTCAGCAGGACCGCAATGTTGTAGGTCCTGTACGGGCCTTTCTGGCTACGGAAAATGTCCGACTCCTGCCCTGGCCAGCACATTCTCCAGTTCTCAAGAATTGATAACCTCTGTTCAATGGTGGCCGAGCAACTGGCTCGTCACAATACGCCAGTCACTACTCTCGATGAACTGTGGTATCGTGTTGAAGCAGCATGGACACCTGTACCTGTACACGCCATCCAAGCTCTGTTTGACTCAATGCCCAGGCGTATCAAGGCCGATATTATGGCCAGAGGTGGTTGTTCTGGGTACTGATTTCTCAGGATCTATGCACCCAAATTGCATGAAAATGGTATCACATGTCAGTTCTAGTATAATATATATTGTCCATGTATACCCGTTTATCATCTGCATATCTTGGTGTTGCAATTTTAATGGCCAGTAGTGTATATGCGAATGTTCTTAGGGATTTCGATAAATTTACGAGTTTCATATTTGACAGGTTTATGTTGTACCCCGAGTTTAACAGATTCCTGTTACGGTAAATTTCGGCGGATAACACGACTTTAAGATAAGACGAGGTATAAATTTTCGTCAAAGGTATATAGTTTTATTTGGTGTCCATCGTATAACACGGCCCCATAACTATAAACGGCCTGTAAATTTAGTTTAGAACGGTGATTATGCTGGTAATAGCTCGCGCACTGTTTCGGGTAATGACCTGGGGTTTTTACAAAGGCATCCCATCGTTTATTCAGTTTTTCGAATATAACCGCTCCGTGCTACTAGGCAATTGATACGGTTGCGTACGTCAGATAGCAAATCATCCTCCTTTACCATTGTTATGGTGTTGTACGTGCCTTTTAATGACCTATGTAAACCTAACAAGAATTGTTGCATGTTGCGTTGTGGGTTCAGAAAGTTTGTACTGTAAGTCCATAATCGTAAATTTCATAAAGTATATGTCTAATGATACAATCAATAAAAAGAAGGAACCAACAAAAAGAAGGAAGTACAGACTAAGGTGGAAGATAAAGTTCCTAGTTCGAGATAGTGAGGAGTTTTGTATCCTCATTTTCAAATTAAAGCGGTTATTAGACGCTTAAAAGAGGAAATTTGTCCATTTTTGGAATAACTCGCCAGAACCATTTTTAGAGTGCAAGGAAGAGGTCGTCTAAATTTAGGCCTATGTCAGGTGAATAAAACGACCCACATTTTCAATGCCGTCTACTATCGCCTTACCTGCTGAAATATACGTTAATACGCATGTAACCGTTCTCACACTCTTCAACAACGACGCCTTTCCCGATAGTACAGCATCATTAGCGAACGACATTACATTGCTACTCACCCTGTCCGTCTGATCATGTATGTACGTGGTAGATAAAAGCTTTGACATCGCACTTCTTTGGGGCAGTCAGAACGATTCCCCGATCCTTAATAAGAACTTGATATCGAGGGAAGCACACTGGGTCCTATTACTTCAAAAGTCTTCCAGGCTCTCACATGTTTGACAATCAGTTCTGCACGCTCGTAGCTTCTTAAGCGGACTGCAGTGAGGCACCATATAAGAACTGTTCTTAAGAACGCGCTTATCAGGATCCGCAGGAATTAGCAGGACTCATTTTAACCATGCACTACAGCGTCGTATCATTCTAGGTATTCAAGACGAAAACGAACTGACGACTATATCTTCCGCTGGACACTGACTTACATGAATTGATAAAGGTGAAACTTGTGCCCGACCGCGATACGGACCCGGACGTACTCCTTACTACACAAGTGCAATCCAACAACGCCATCCAGACAGAATGGTCAACACAACTGCACGGACTACCCTCGCACGCATCACACTAAAGCCTAATTACAGACTCGTCCACACACGACTGACGTTGAGCCCTGCCCTCTTACCTCATTACTCGCGGCTTTTGAAAAATCTACCTGAGAGTTCGAACGTGATTTGCACCTGCAGCCGGCCACGGTGGCCAAGCGTTCTGCGGCGCGCCAGTCACGGTCTGCACGGCCACTACGGTCGGGGGTTCTAATCCCCCCTCGGTCATGGATATTTGTGCCGTCCTTAGTAATAGCTAGTCCATAAGTAGTTTGTAAGTTTAGGGACTGAGGATCCCTTAGTTAACCCATAAGGTCTACAAACATTTGAATTGTAACAGCAAGAAGATACCATTGGCTGTAATCGCTTCAGTTATTAATGTGGAGAAAGATGTCTCGATCGAAAGGTTAGACATTTCATACTGCTCGAAAGAACAAACACCATATCAATTAATGTATATATGCCCTATCAGGAAGTTTACTACTTCTGTTCGGTTGCACAGCTATGCTAGATCCCTTTAGGACTCCAGGGCAGGGTGAGAGCAAGAGGGACTGATGGGCGGGGTTATGATTGTAGCGTGCTGTAAGTTGAGAATTTTGGCAATAAGGGAGCGTGCCTAGATAGCCTAATTAGGTAAGGCGACCTCTAGCTCGAAGTGGAAAGCCCCGGTTCGAATCCAAGTCCAGAACAAATTTTCAACTCTGCTGTTGAATTTATTTCAGTGCTCTGAAACGGTCGAAATGTTTGAAAATTTCGAATTCATTTCACATACAGGCTTAGAACTGTACTTCACACATTTCTTTCTTACAAATGTTTACAAAAGATTGTGCTCGGGCCTTAGGTGCCTGCAGTGGAGATGGGCAGTGGACGAACAATAGGAACGCATACTCAGAATCTATGTTCTCAAAGACTACCACAAGTTACTGAAAGAACTGTGTACCCATTTATCGGTGCTTTTTTCTCAGCTGCGGATGCCCAAATACAAAATTATCTGTATTTAAGAAGTACTTTATATCTGTTACTGATAGTATGCGATTGTCAGGGTCCCGCAGTGGAATGGCCAAGCGGTCTAAAGAGCCATTTTGCGGAGCGCGCCGTCGCTCGCCGTCGTGGGTTCGAGTCCTCCCTCGGGCATGAGTGTCTGTGTTGTTTTTAGGTTTAAGTTAGTTTAAGTAGATTGTAAGCTTAGGGACTGATAATCACAGACGTTAAGTCCCATGAGATTTACAAACATTTGAAGATTTGAACATTTTGACTGTCATGGTCAGTAAATAATGTCCTTGCATATTTGAAACTAGCATTTACAAATAACTTTAGACACATGAATATATCACTCACTTCACCACAGGAAATAACTTCCATAATGAAATCTTTAAAAATAAAGCATTCTAGTGTTTACGATGAAATATCAACAAATTTAATTAAAGCGTGTTCTTGTGAATTTAGTACAATTTTAAGTTATTTGTGTAACCAGTCTATTATAACTGGAACGTTTCCTGATAGGGTAAAATATGCGGTTATTAAACCTCTATTCAAGAAAGGGGATAAGGAGATACCATCAAACTACAGAAAGATTTCACTTTCACCAGCACTCTCAAAAATTCTAGAAAATGTAATGTACAAGCTGATTCTCAACCACCTCACCTCAAATGACATGTTGTCTAGAACACAGTTTGGATTTCTGAAAGATTCTGATATCGAGAAGGTTATCGTGAGAATGTTCTTAACTCATTAGATAATAGATTACAAGCAGAAGGTATTCTCTGTGATTTATCAATGGTATTTGATAGTGTGAACTATAACATCCTTTTAAGTAAATTAAAATTCTATGGTGGGAATGGCTGCAAAATGCTTCAAGTCGTACCTCGCTAACAGGAAATAAAGGGTGTCTGTACAAGGTACTAGTGAATTAACCCAACAGTCGTTATCAGATTGGGAAGAAATTACATGTGGTGTCGCACAAGTATCCATCTTAGGGCCATTACTTTTACTTGTGTACATCAATGACCTGTCATCAGTTACAGTGCCAGAAGCAGAGTTCGTTTTGTTTGCAGATGACACAAGTATTGCAATAAATAGCATGTCGAGCATAGTTCTAGAAAGTTCTGCTAATGATATTTTCATTAACATTAATAAATGGTTTATAGCCAACTCAGCAACGTTAAATTTTGAAAAGACTCACTACAAGAAGTTCAGAACACGTAAGAGATTCCCACCCAGTATATACATAAAGTATGAAGAAGAGCGGGTATAAGAGGGTAACAGTATAAAATTCCTGGGATTACAGCTTGATAGTAAATTCAATTGGGAGAAGCACACCACAGAACTGCAGAAACGACTTAACAAATCTGTATTTGCAAAACGAGTGGTATCAGAGATAGGAGACATAAAAATAGAAAAGCTTGCAAACTTTGATTACTTTCATTCCGTAATCACATATGGGATAACGTTTTGGGGTAACTCTTCAAGTCAAGCTAAAGTTTTCAGAGTCCAAACGTGTGTAATACGTACTCAAATGTTCAAATGTTTGTTAAGCTTAAGGGACTTAACTGCGAGGTCATCAGTCCCTAAACTTACAGACTACTTATGAACTAAATTTTACCAAAGGCAGCACAAACATCCATGCCCGAAGGAGGATTCGAACCTCCGACGCGGAAGGCCGCGCGATCCGCAACGTGGCGCTCCAGGCCGCTGGGCTACTCCCGCGCGGCAAATACGTACTATTTGTGGTGTAAATTCACAGACATCCTGTAGAAGCCTCTTCAAAGAGCTGGGAATATTAACTACTGTATTTCAGTATATTTATTCATTCAGGAAATTTGTCATAAATGATATATCCCTTTTCCCAACAAACAGCTCAGATCATACCTACAATACTTGGAAAAAATTGACTTGTTCCACATCCACGATGATCTCCTCAACACGGATCTATACAACCAACAACTAATCTAATCTAAGATAGAAGGCCACGGCCCTGTCGTGTGACGTCACGTAGTAGGCTGCGATCGCCACAGTCAGTTGGAGTGGGTTCACAGTGACAGCTTTCGCACTAGAGGGGCGCATAATAGTTCGCGATCGGGAGCGCTCACTTTAGTTCGCGGCAGAGCCGCGAACTAGTTCGCTCTTTTAGTTCGTCCGCTCCCAGTGACCGCTGAGCGGCGTGGTCTGCGCATGCAGGTGGAGGGAGAAGTTCTCCCACCTAGCTGCTTCATGCGCTTGCTGCGTGAGCCGCTAACGATATCACGCAAACCAAAAGAAACAGTTTGTGGATAATTTCTCGCTTTTAAGTTTAGAGTTATCTCTATACTTTGGCATTATGGAATTTATTAGTCAGATATTGGAGAGTACAGAATACTTCAAAACAGAAATATTGTAGCACTGAACTATGTAATTTAGCAGGCAGACGCTGACCTCGAAACGGGTCTCATCAACAGAAGACAAACACGTGACTTTTAATTCTGTTGCGCGCCCTCTCGCTATTGCCTGTCGGTCTTCTGAAAAGAATCCCAAGAACTAAGAAACGGGATACGTTTAACATAATAGTTCGCGACCGGTAACGCATGTTTTAGTTCGCGACCGATCGCGCATATCTTAGTTCGCGACCGGTATCTCTCCTTTCATCTCGGCCGAGAAGTAGGTCGCTCTTTTTAGTTCGTCCGCTCTATTTGGCTTTTGCTACCGCTTCTAAAAGAGCTCTTTCTTTTGTTATGGCAGCTTTTTATATAATGATCAGTGTTGCCCAAAGGGGACTGATGACCTAGCTGTTTAGTCCCCTCAAAAACCCAACAACAACAACAACAAGTGTTGCCCAAGCGTGTGCTATTACCCGTATTTTTGGGCAATTAGACATCAAATACTTTAGCAAATAATCCACTTATTTACACGAATAGGTGATATAATGATATTCCACTACTGTGCATACAGAGGACTCGTAGTATTTTATTTTTAAAATGGATTTCTTTATTTATTTAATAGGTAATTGAAGGAACATTACCTATAAATCACGCGAAGCTGCGCGCTCTCGCGTCCTCTCGCTGTTCCCCGTCAGTCTTCGGAAAAGGAGCGGACGAACTAAGAGGTGAGGGATCTGAGAACTAGTTCGCGTAGTTCGCCTTTGGGAACGCTCTTCCGAACTAGTTCGTTCGCGCACGACACAAGAATATTTTGCACATGACGTACAACGCTAAATAAAGACTTTATGGTGTGCGGTACTATTGAGTCCCGCCACAAATCACAGTTACTGCGTGTCCTGGGCACTGTGCCCAGTTAAACCTACGTGAACGAAATCCTGCCTCACGTAGCCATAACCACTATTAAACAGACCCCCCCCCCCCCCCGATGCCATTTTTTCACTTGGATAATGGACGACAAGATGTTGCTGAACTAACACGTCCCATCTCGAAGTCACGGGATGTCAGAATTTAGCTCTCGCCTGCTAGGCCAGTCGTCGTAGACAAAAAAATGGCCTTAGGTCCAAAAAAATTGCAGGAAGCTGAATTTTTGGTATGTTGTTAGGACATATTAGAGTAGCATTAAACCAAGTTTGCAGCTTCCAAATCCTTTTGCGTAACTTTTAAGAGACAAAAAACCTCGATATTTTCGGACTTTATTCTGGTTTTGGGTTATAACTCGTGAAGGGTGATTTTTGACGAAAAGCCACTCACAACTCTATTAATGTAGATAAAATATTCTAAAATTTAAGCCCAACCGCAGCTCTGTAAGTCCAATAGTTCTCGAGATATTGGACTTCAAAAATTGACTTATTTCTCCAAAAAGTTCAAATTTTCGATTTTAGTCATCTTTCGGCTAGAATATTGGCTCTAATGATCATTCCACGGGGAAAGTCATAGAAAAAAAAGATATAGAGCAGTTATTTATCTTTAATCTAAGTACTGAACGAAGTCCATAGGCCCAATAGATTTCTAGTTATCGTTAAAAAACGAAAAATCAGAGTATTCAATAAATTGACCCAGACGAATTGCAGTCCTCTTATCCTGTGTAAGTTAAAGAAAAAGGAAGAATTACTCATTGACGATGATTATCAACGTATTGTATGTACATAGGTGTAATTAAGTGTTAGTGCATATAAATATATTTGTGAAAGTAGGTATTGCTGTAAAAAAAAAAAAAATAATAAAAATAAAAATAAAAAAAATAAAAACAACCGAAAGCCTCTCCGTTTTTGGGTATTGGTCAGCCATTAAGGGATTGGGTCTTTCGTTCGTAGCGAGGCCTTTTGTTGAGCGAAGGTATCAATCCCCTCCCGTCCCCCTTACTCAGAGGCGTGACTTAGCGGGTGTTCTGTCCTCCCTCCCAAACTTCTTGCCTCCGAGACCTTCCTCACTACACCCAGTCTGCCCTTAGAAATAGCCGTATTCGGATCCGTGAATAACGTTTCAAACACAAATCGTCTAAATCTTGATCTTGTTGTCATTTTAAGTACTTTCTGTTTTATAATATGTCAGAGCTATCCCCGTCGCAAGTTTGTTTCGGGGTCGATGTCTAAGAATGTGTCCTACCAAGCGATCCCTTCTTTTAGTCAGGGTGTGCCAAAAATTCCTTTTCTCGCCAATTCTGTTAAGTACCTCTTCATTAGTTATGCGATCTACCCACCTAATCTTCAGCATTCTTCTGTAGCACCACATTTCAAATGCCTCTATCCTCTTCCTGTCCGCACTGCTTATCGTCCATATTTCACTTCCATACAAGGCAACACTTCACACAAATGCCTTCAGAAAAGACTTCCTTACACTTAAATTAATATTCGATATTAGCAAATTTCTCTTTTTCAAAAATGCTTTTCTTCCCATTGCCATTCTGCACTTTATATCCTCTGTACTGCGACCATCGCATGTTATTTTACTACCCAAGTAACAAAACTCATCTACCACCTTCATTGTGTCGTTACCTAATCTAATTCCTTCGGTGTATAATAATTGCTTAATTTTAGTCAGTAAAAGGCAAAAAACCTCTTATTGATTGTAATAGCTGCTACGTAAGATGGCCACACAACCAAACAAAGTATTTACTAGAAATATGAACTACCTACTCAGTGTTTTCTGCTTTTTCTGAACATGTGTGTAAAATTCTGTAGTGGTGAGGTTTGCATGTTTGGCATTTTGTTGAGGCCGAATATCAAACACCAATGTTGTTGTTGTCCTGTTGAAACTGGATATCCTTAGACAACGTCATTAATTTTTTTTAAAGTGTGAACAATGTAGCTGCAAAATTTCTGCGTGATTGGACATCCGTAGTTTAACACCGTAACCCAATGTAGTGGATATGGAAAGTGTGTCGTGACATTTGCGTAACGCGGAGACCAAGTGAGTTCGTCGCATTTGGCAGTGACGGTCATTAATTATTTCATGGGCAGCGGTTTTTATCAATACTGTCGAATAACTGCTGGTGAGACGCCATTGATGTTGCGGTGATTTATTGATTTACTTTTTGCAGCGATTGCAGATGAAAGCTGGCGTCCATTAGCGCTAAATGACTGCAATTCCGCTCAGCCGGTCAGCTGCGCCATGGCGGGCGGGCTGCACCATTTTTCTGTAGCTGCTTTTTCCGCCAATTTACATCGCCCTGGTCGGGTAGGGAATGTACACCGCAAATGACCCATCAGCTGCTCCATCGAGTGAAGCCGCGACACTTTAATTTCCGGCGACCGTTTGCGGGGAAGGACTGAGCGAGTGGGGGAAGGGGTATACACAGGGGGAGGAGAACAGGAGCCACACTTTATCAGGCATTCCGGTGAACGGGCCGTGTGAGAGTGTGATTCTTCCCAATTGTGGTACAATAACAGGTTTATCGGGGACGTAGTACATTGAAGTAATTTTAACAGATGCCAGCGCTGATGGTGTTAATTTCGTAAATGCATTCTTATGGTACTTCTTGGTAGAGCAATTCTAAATTTAGCGTTGGAAACAAACATCTTTTTCTATTATACTAATTAATGTTTATTTAAGAACAAGTTTTCGGCTTATTAGGACTTCTTCAGGTAAATATTTGGCAGGCGTCGACAAAAAAAGTAGTGTTTTTGTTGCAAACATGTACACTGCACAATCGATCGTAAACCGAGATACAAACAGCTCTTTAATATATATATGGAGCGTCTTTCACAGTTGGAAGGTCCAAATTATGAGAAGTTAATATGATGTACTTGTTTGACACGAGTCCTGAACGAACTCCAAATGGAAACTCCACACATGTTATCGAGAAGACAAGTTTGGATTTTCCATCACTGAAGGCATGTGTGGAGCTATTTTCCTCCTCCCCCTTCTTCTATCTAAGTTAATTTGATTTGGGAGGTGCAAATTACACACCAAAACTATAAATGGTGAAATTATTGAAATTGTGACATATGTTGAGTTCCTCTCTTTTAGTGTGCTTTTTACATGTTGTACATATGAATATTTTGTTACCTATTTTAGAATTGAACAAAATTAAACACTTTCCATACTTAATATTACTCCATTATATGCTACGGTACAATTATAGTGGTTGTGACTTACGTTGGGGTCAACTTTGGTGTGAATAAAACACGCCTTTTAAACTGTGTAAACTGTAACTTTGATATAGTTTACTTATTTAAATAACAAACTATGACAATTTCTTACAGGTACTGCTTGGTAATAAAGTCTATAAGGTAAACATAGCACTAAAGGAAACTATTACACTTATATGTGGGAATGTAAAAGTTGGAGTGGTTTGTAGTAGATGCCTGCTTGACTACATTACATGAAGCTTAATAATGAGGATCTGGTCAGCAGTAATTGGTAATTTAGATCTAGACTGGGATTTTTAGCTAAATGTTTATTTCCAGTGTTACTTTCACTAATTCAAAATCGAAATTTTAGCCTGTAGACCATTTCAATTAGGCAATGAAATGTGTCGGTACAAGTAAGAAATAGAAAGCCAATACGAGAATGTAAATACTCCAAGTGAGTACCAAAGAAACTTCTGGATTAGATTAGCGATTAGATCAATCAATTTTCCATGGACCATGAATACGACAGTTCGTAATGATGTGGAACGTGTCACTTAAATAAAATGTTTCTTTACGTGGAATTAAAAATATTAAATTTGTTTATTTCCACTTTACTTTTATTTTAAAATTATTAATTTATATATAAATATATATCTACTGACAATGGGTTATCATTCAAAAATTCTTTTCAAATGGTTGTTGGCTTTCTGTCAGACTTTCGGTTGTATTTGGTAAGTGACCGCACACCGCTATGTGTGCAAAATTAAGATTTAACGCTGAATAGTATCATCGTTTGTCCTATTGTTGTAGTTAACCACATTGATACTACCTTTTAACTACGTTAGGTAATTAAAATAAATTTAATATGTTAATATATATTATTGTTAAGCTACAGTGAAGACAACTGGAGTGGACGGCAGTATTTATTCCAATTAAACACACTTGTCAATGAGTACTTTTTTTACTGGGTGATGGATTGTCACAAAATGTGATTGCACATGGAAGACGGGAATTAAAATCACGTGAATGGCATCATAAGACATTGTTTAGTATTAAAATTTGCAATAATCCTAATGGCGTAAGTAATTGAACGTGTGTTTCTGTGGATCATCGTTATATAAGTGTTGAATGTTGGCCAAGCTTCACGTAGACAGTTTCACAGGCTTGAAATATTGTTTTTCCTTCTAAGATCTGAATGCGTTTTGCTTTTTTAATCAAGAAGCTCACTCAGAAGATGAGCGTAGTGCATAATGGCCATTTTTAAAATAAGAAATCCTCATCTTACATTCCAGGACGTCTTTACCATAACCCGGCCTGTCCATGTAACTGACTAACCATTGTTTCCTATGGACCTTATACTTCCTACGAATTCTTTAATAGCTGATATGTTTATAGCACGAATTGAGGAGCCCAAGTATTATGCATACAAATAAATCTCCCCACACTATTACAAGAGTTATTCAGCACATACTGTAGCTATGTTTATATGGTACAGCGCGTATTAGGCGGCATTCCCTGAAACGAAGTACTACAGAATGACATTGTTAGGTCCTCTTTGCCCTGTCTTCACACAGGTGCTTTTTTATATTGTAATTTTGATATTTATGTAATCCATCTATGCAACTGAACAATAAAAGCTTTATATTGCCATATGCATTTCGCATTTATTTGTAAGGCATCATCAGTGGTCTGTAATATATACAGGATTATGTTTTACAATACTTCGTTGTTTAGGTTTTTAGTATTTGGGTTATAACAGTTCTACTGCGTTATCTAACTACAGTTATTGATATTTAGTTGTTATTACTTAGTGGATGCTGGTCTACATGTAGTGCTGATTGGTGACTTTAGTTTGCTTTGTTTCCAATTCTTTTACCTTGGCGGTTTTGTTTTTAGAATTTCACCACTAGCCTCACTAGGCACTTGACATTTTATTTGCGTTGTGTTTTTGATTTGAGTGGTGTTGACAACTGTTGAATGTGTGTTCGTCCTGTCTTTGTTTTATGTCAGCGTATGTGTGTGTTTTCGACATAATTGCGTAAAGAACTGCACCAGTTATTGATATTTGTACTTTTATTATTTACAATCGCATTGACCAACTAGGATCATGTTAAGAGCTTCAGCTCCTCTTTTTCCAGTATTGCCTCATTTTCTCCCAATGAGCTCTTTTCCTTCATTTTGTCCATGTTGTTCCTCGTTTTTTACTTCTTCTTTGTAGGCCTTCCAAATTTAGAATTTTATTTTTAAAACGGTTTCTTTCTGCTATTTCTGATTCTTTGATGTCGTTTCTTTCAAGATCTTTCCTTACGTCTATAATCCATGCTATTGTCGATTACTTCTTCCAGAAATATAGGAGTTTTTGTTTTGTTAGTCTGTTTTTATCAATTCGTTAGAGGTGTCCGGAATGATTATTACTTTTTATTATTATTTATTTAATGACTCCTGCTGTTGTTGGGGGAGAGACAGATAGATACACAGTGTGTGTGTGCGTGTGTGTGTGTGAGAGAGAGAGAGAGAGAGAGAGAGAGAGAGAGAGAGAGAGAGAGAGAGAGAGAGAGAGGAGAGAAAGAGGTGTGTGAATTTTTATCTTTAATTACTGTCTCATTTCTTTGACTAAGTTTAGAAGTGAGTTTTCATTGATGTTTGTCTGTTCGTTCATTAATTGTTTGTTCCAAAAAGCCATAGCCGAGTAAAAACAATAATTTAGCAGACAAACACCAATGATGCTCACTTCTAAACCTAGTCAAAGGAAATAGGTAGTAATTTAAAAATTAAAAGAGAAAAATTCACACACATAGAATTTCATATTCAATTTAAAAAAAAAAAAAAAAAAAAAAAAAAAAAAAACCTCTTGAGATAAATACGGAAACCCACATATCTCTCTCCCTCCATCTCTGTTCTCTCTCTCTCCCTCTCCCCCTCTCCCCCCCCCTCTCTCTCTCCATATACTAGTAGGATTCTTAAATAAGTAACAAATAAATAAGAACAAAATAATAATAATAAAAATGTCAATAACTGGTACAGTTCTGTCCACAATTACATAAAAAAAATGTTCAAATGTTTGTAATTCTACCGGACCAAACTGCTTGGTCATCAGTCCGTAGCTTACAAACTACTTAAACCTACCTAAACTAACCTAAGGACAAACACACACACCCATGCCCCAGGGAGGACTCGAACCTCCACGGCGAGCAACCGCGCACTCCACAGCGAGACGCTTTAGACCGCTCAGCTACTCCACCGCGGTACAATTACATCAAAAACACACTCACTCGCTTACATAAAGCACAGGTAGGACAAACACACATTCAACAGTGCACAATACCACGCTAATCAAAAACACAATACAAACAAAATGGCGTTTATGCATTGGTTCTAGTGGTGAAATTCTAAAAACAAAAACGGCAAAGGAATAAAATTGGAAATAAAACAATCTAAACTCACCAGTCAGCACAACATGTAGACCAGCATCCACCAAAAATTGAAAGTAATTACAACCAAATATCATTAACTATACTTAGATAACATACATATTGTAAAACCTAATCATGTATATATTACAGGCCACTGATGATGCCTTACAAATAAAGGCGAAATGCATGTGGCAAAATAAAACATTTATTATTCAGTTGCATAGACGGATTTCATAAATATCTACATTATAGTATGATTGAATGAATGGTCCCTAACATGGAAACCACTTTCCATACATAAGGTCATTAGACCTTTTTTGTGCCGTAGCCTCTCCTTTATCAATCACTGGAGTTTGTACACGATGGAGAAAATCACCGTGTTCAAGTAGTTTCCATGTATTGGAAATGACTGTATGACTCAAAATCAACGTCAGTAAAATAAAACAGAAAACATTTCCAACGGTAAGCTTGTGGTCTTTCTACTTTTAGTTTTGTGAGCTGATTCATGGCAGCAGTGTCCTAAGAGTTAACCTATACAAGTATGTAAATGGAACATTATTTGCTAACTAGTTGAATGTCCTTTTCGATTTAAATTTGCTTAAGATTTGTTTTCGTGAGCAGTTACACATCGACAATGGCAGCTTCGTTTGGGATCTGTGGAAGGTACATAACTATAAATTATCTATTTTTATTTTGTAGGTATTTATTGTGTACTGTTGTTTTCTGACATGATTGCATCCAAGAGTATCGTCTCACTATGGATCTACTGAGAAGGAAAGTAGGTCTCATCTAGTCTGATGTAATAGTCATATACTTCCACATGTCGCCAGAATCCGTTAGCTACCCCGGTCAGGTAAAGTATACAGCAGGATACGTGAAGAAAGAAAAACGGTTGGTTCGGTTTTAGCGTCGAATTGACAAAGCGGTCAATAAGAAACGAATACTAATTTATCGTTCAGTCACTGGTTCCTTTTCTGCCTGACAAGGAAAAATGAAATCTGTAATTGGTGTCAGTAACTTGGCTGAAAGGCCCTCTCTGCCGCAATTAAATTTGCATAACAAGACTCCAGTTTTCATCGAGTTGAGTTCGAGAGGGGAGAGAGATCGAAGGGGGAGGGGCAGGGAGAGGGGAGATAGTAGCTATTAAAGCACGCTTGCGATTCGTTAAGCGTTACAATTAAGTGACGGATCTCCGATTTTGACACTTCCGTGACAGCCATAGAATACTCCGTTCGCCTATAGTAACGCAAGATTAATTTCCACCCTCTCTTGGACATAGATGACTGACAACTTAATAACAGCTCTAATAAAGACTTATATATAGATCAGGATCCCCCCCCCCTTCCTCAATAATTTATTCTTAGTGAAGAGTATTTCGATATAACAATTTATAGAACTCTTTAAAGTTTCGTTTTTGCGTTAGGTCTTTCACGAACGAGTTGAGCATTCGATGAATAGTGCCCTAAAATAAATACTAAAACATATTAAAAAATGTAATCTCTTTCCGCTGATAGACATTGTCCGTGCACGTGCCACCAACGCTTGTGAGCTGCCGGAAACAACCAGAAAAAGGTTTGCGTAAGAATCGATCGAGGCGTTGACGTCAGGGTTTTTGAATGTCCGGCGTGCCAGCAAAATGTGTTTCTTTCAGGAATCCACAGGGACGGAGGAACAAAAAGAATTCAGAGACCTCCAGGACCGGCCAGGTGGTGACGGTTTCAGAACGGATCGACGTCGCTTTGGCGGGAAGTTACACGGAAACACCATGACGAGCAGATCGGCGGGGGAACAGAATGCTAAAAGTGCAAAATGATTAATAATTCAAATAAAAAAGTGTCGTGCCAGTGAAGTGTGTGT
This sequence comes from Locusta migratoria, assembly GCA_026315105.1. NCBI lineage: Eukaryota > Metazoa > Arthropoda > Insecta > Orthoptera > Acrididae > Locusta > Locusta migratoria. The sequence goes on along the minus strand of CM048748.1, from coordinate 380,056,904 downwards.
ACGAGTGTGTGTATTAATAAATATTTTAAATACGTATGAATTTATGTAGTTTAAATAAATAAAAATGTATCCTGTATATCAAATATGTGATTGTATCTTTTGCTGTTTCCCAGTCTGAATCGTGATTGTTACCACAGTTAAGTAGAACACACAGTCGTCAAGTTCGAATGTAAATGTTTCCAAATGCGAATAAATTTGTTTCTTTCTTCGGCATGTTACGGTAAAACTTTCGTAATACTTCTCTATGATAGAATAATAACACACAGGGATTTGATCTGCCTCGCTTACGTAAATAAAACGAAAATGTGGAAGTCCTATAATCACAGAATAAATTTCGCCTGCTACTTTTTTAAGAAATGTTGCCCCTGGGCAACAGACTACATGAAAAATACGCTCGGCAAGTCCGTGAAACACAGAACATAAACATAAATCATAGACACAAGAAATATGCAAACACTGAGTTTCAAGTAAAATATTGACCATAGATTTTGGTAAGACTGGACATGGAAAAATTTTCATGGCACTAACATCTGTACGATTATACCACGTCACTGCTATGAAAACAATGTTTGTACCAACTTTGTTTATGATAATACAGGACTTTCTATGATGAGGAGTAGCGTTAAGTTTCACGCCGAAATATTAGTAATTGATTAGCTCTTAAACGAAAAAGCCAAGATTGCTGTTTAATTTCTTCATTCATTACAGTTTAATTTCTTTATTCATTAATGAACGGTTTCGATGTGCTATGCCATCATCTTCTGATCGCGTATATTATATACTCCTGGCCATTAAAATTGCTACATCATGAATATGACGTGATACGGACGCAAAATTTAACCGACAGAAAGAAGATGCTGTGATATGCAAATGATTAGTTTTTCACAGCATTCGCCCAATGATGGCGCCGGTTGCGACACCTACAACGTAACGATATGAGGGAAGTTTCCAACCGATTTCTCATACACAAACAGCAGTTGGCCGGCGTTGCCTGGTGAAGCGTTGTTGTGATGCCTCGTGTAAGGAGGATAATGCATACAACCACGTTTCCGACTTTGATAAACGTCGGATTGTTGCCTATCGTGACTGCGGTTTATCGTATCGAAACATTGTTTTTCGCGTTGGTCGCGAACCAATGACTGTTAGCAAATATGGAATCGATGACTTTAGGAGGGCAATACGGAACGCCATGCTTGATCCCAACGGCCTCATATCACTAGCAGTCAAGAAGACAGGCATCTTATCCGCATGGCTGAACAGATCGTGCAGCCACGTCTCGATCCCTGCGTCAACAGATGGGGACGTTTGCAAGACAACAACCATCTGCACGAACAGTTCGACGAAGTTTACAGCAGTATGGACAATCAGCTCTGAGGCCATAGCTGCGGTTACCCTTGACGCTGCATCACAGACAGGAGCGCCTGCGATGGTGTACGCAACGACGAACCTGGGTGCATGAATGGCAAAACGTAATTTTTTCGGATGAATCCAGTTTCTGTTTAAGGCATCATGATGGTCGCGATCGTGTTTGGCGACATCGGGGTGTACGCTCATTGGAAGAGTATATTCGTTATCACCATACTGCCATATCACCCGGCGAGATGGTAATGGCTGCCATTGGTTACACTCCTCAGTCTCCTCTTGTTCGAATCGACGGCACTTCTTAAACTGTGCCCGTTACATTTCAGATGTGTTACGACCCGTGGGTCTACCCTTCATTCGATCCCTGCGAAACGATAAATGCACGACCGCATGTTGCGGCAAATGTTCGACTGCTGCCCTGGCCAGCACATTCTCCAGATCTCTCAGCAATTGGAAACGTCTGGCCAATGGTGGCCGAGCAACTGGCTCGTCCTCTCTGCGATGTCAGGAAACATGGAAATATTAGCTGTTTAAAATAGTGCCAATTCGTAAAAACTGCCGAACTGTTCTTTCTATCCGTATAATGTTTCCAACAGTTACGCAGTTGTATGTTCCTACAGTGGCATGTGTATAGTCGCTCTGCTGTTTGCTTGCTCTGTTAGTATTTGTCGTCCAAGCCACCGATTGACAATGTTTTTATTTATTTACTCATTTTTCGCTGTGAATACAATTTGCATACGCTCTGCCGGAAACGCGCACGTGCCTTATCTGTTCAACAAACAATTACTTTGAAATTAACATGACAAATTCCGGCGGTGAACAATGCTGTGACTGAACGGTGTAAACTTTAATTATCAACGTTACTAAAATATTAATAAAAATATTGTGATTCTTCAGTTTCTCTGTTACTTATCAATACTTTAAATCACACTTAACTGAAGATATCCAAGTGAATAAAGGCTGAGATACTCTTTATAAGTAATTTTTTTTCTTCTAAAGAAAAATGTACATTGGTTATGAAATAAGAATAATTTTGAATTAAGTCCTCACTACATGTTCTTATTTTCATGCCATCTCGCATTCCAATAATGCACGAATTAAAAAAGTTCTAACCTCTGTTGTAATCGTGGTTAAAATTCGTGAATATAAACTTCAAATTGTGACGAAAAAACTTTGATGTCCATATAGTAGAGAAACCTTTTCGACTTTTGTAAATGTATCTTTTATTCACCATTCCAAAGCAATCTCACTGCAGCATTTTTGTCCATTCCGTGCGCAATTACCGCCGACTGTCACTCAGCTACGCCAACACTGTCACCATCTACAAAAAAGCGCTCTGTGCTTTCAGAGATGGAAGAACACCGTCCCCAAAGATAACCTAAACTATGTTGTTGCCAACATATCTGAATGGAAAACGAAAATGCATCAAGAGCAGGCATACAAATAAGACTTGTACCCCCTCAGTTGTTATTGCACTTTTGTGCAGCACAGGTCGAAACAAGCATTTCAAAAATGCAGCCAATTTTTCAGTACGAAATCATAGTGTAGCATGCTCTAAATTTTTCGGTAGGTACTTTATAGTCTTTGATACTTATGTTACCGAAGCCGTTGAAAATTTACTCAACATTATTGGACTCGAAATTATCAGACATTTCGACTGTTTCTGGGTGTTGAAATAAATTCAACAACAAAGTAGAAAATGTGTGCTGGACCGGGATTCGAACCCGGATTTCGCGCTTCGAGCCAGCGGTCGCATTTACCAATTAGGCAATCTAGGCACTCTTAAATTCCTGCCGAAATTCTCATCGTGTAGCACACTACGATCGTAAGAACCTCCGCCCACTAGTTCGTCTTGCTCGTAGCCAGTCTTTGATTCCTGCTGGGGATCGAGCATAGTTGTGTACGCGCACAAAAGTAGTTTCCTGTTAAGGCATAGCCGGCCGAGGTGGCCGAGGAGACACAGGCGCTTCAGTCACGGTCTGCACGGCCACTACGGTCGGGGGTTTGAATCCCCCCTCGGGCATGGATATTTGTGCCGTCCTAGTTCGTAAGTAGTTCATAAGTAGTTTGTAAGTTTAGGGAGTGATGACCCCGTAGTTAAGTCCCATAAGCTTTACAAACATTTGAACATTTTTGTTAGGGCATATATAAATTATGGTGTCCGTTACTATAGTGTCTGTACTTTCGGACACACACAATATCAATAACTGATGGTATTTTCGGCCGGGAGATCTTGTCTGAGATTCTTGATCTAAACTTGTAGAATCAGTTACTTGAAACTAATGTATTGCTACGATTCTTTCTTTGGCTGCCAAGGGAAACAAATTTCTCTGATCATTCTTCCGTGCCGCGGGGGAGCGTTTGGGCACATTTGAGGCGCTATGATCCGATGCTCCGATGCGCGAGGCCGTTCCCCGTCGGGAGTTCTAATCCTCCCTCAGGCAGGGATGTTTGTGTCGCCTTTAGTATAAGGTAGTTCCTAAGTGGTTTGTAAGTTTAGGAACTGATGACCCCGCAGTTAAGTCCCTTAAGCTCTACAAAGATTTGAACATTTGAAAATTCTTTCCTGATCAGCAAAGTTCCAGGACAGAAGTTTAAAAAAATTATAATACCAAGAAGGAACAAGTGTTTCTGCGTTACGTAATATGTGTACGTCTTTGAAATTAGCTTGTAGATGTTTCCAACATACTCACTAGGTGGCAGGACTGAGCTTTACAACATACTTTTTGGGTCCTTACGTCTGTAATGACGGCGATGGAGACGAGACGTTAAAAACTGATCTTCGTTTTCTTCTTTTAGCTTAAGTGTTTTGGCGCATTGGTGTCAACGATGAATACTTATTGTGAGTAAAGAGTGAGCAGTCGGTTTGGGGAAAAACCCTAGTTAGACGTGGACAATGAAGGAGCAAACATATGAGGGCGAGGCATTTCGTAGTGGTGTTTTCGAATGCCACAAAGCGTTTGGTGAAGTCACAGAGTCGGCGCAAGACGATCCACAGCTAGTAGCCCGTAGACTGTCATGGCAGTGCAAACGTGGTGAGCGTAAGGCGGTTATTGCTAAAAGTCCGTTATGTAACGGTGCGTGTGATATCGTAACAACTTAATTTGAAATGTCATGTGTTACCTAAACTTTTACGCAATGATTTATGGAGACGGAAAATTAATGTAAAACGTGTATCTCAAGCATTAGCGGATCAAGTGAATCAGAAACGACCAAGAATTTCTTTTGAACTACTGGACAGAGCCAGGTGGGATCGCATATTTCTGTCAAAGATTGTTGTCGGTCATGGATGTCTGTGCTACCAGTGTGACACATAAACAAATGTTCAATGCCGGAGTACTGGCTCACCTCGAAAACACACTGTTGATCGTGTACCTGCCAGCAATGGATTAGATCATCATGAGTATGTTCCGCCAGGCGAAACAGCGAACCAAACTCTTTACATCGGAGTCTGAATAGGTTTGCGACCAACATTTCGACGTAGTCGACCTGATTTGCGGCCGTATCAGGACTGGTTCTTAATGGATGAAGATGCTTTTACCCCAAATTGATTTATCTGTTACCGAATAAGTGGCCATCCAACATCCGCCACATTCGAATGTTTGTAAACCTATGGGATTACACTGCTACGGCCATAAGTCTTTAGGCTTACGATCCACTTAAAATTACTTACGTGTAAACTAACAACAACAACAACAACAACAACAACAACAACAAAACACACACACACACACACACACACACACACACACACACACACACAGACACACACACATCCACACACATAAATATGCTCGAGGAAGGATTGGAACCTCCGACGGGAACGGCTGCTCAATCCGTAGCATCATGCCTTAGACCACGTGTCTCCGCCATATTCGCCGGGCCTCGCGACTTGCTACTGTTTCTAGTTTCCGCAAGTAAATAGACAGCTGCAAGAAAAGCTTCATCAGTGTACAGCTGTTGAAATTGTTTCTGGTTAGACCTCCAGAAACGTTTGCAGTCGTCTATAGATAGCTAAGGGGATTACGTCGAAGGAGGTAGTAGCATTACTACTTAAGTGAAAAATCTATTTTAAAAACCTACCCTAGAGCTCTTCTGAGAAGGACTACTTGTATGAACTAAAAATGCAGGTTGTGATATTTCTGGTTAGGGACTGATGACCCCGTAGTTAAGTCCCATAGACTCTACAAACATTTGAACATATTTCTGGTCTGCAGCCATCATAGCCACTTTCATCAGACAAGTTAGCTGCTTGCAGCTGACGCAGCTGTACTAATAGCAGGCGGTTAATTGGTACTTTTTACGTGGGCAAGACCGCACAAAATTCTAGTACCCTGCTATGATTGGCCAGTGTCCTGCGCGCCAAAACTATTTTTTTACCTTTAGTCGATTCCAACTTACCTACCCGATTAAGGAATCTAACATTCCACGCTCCGATCCGTAGAACGCCAGTGTTGTCTTTCCTGATGATCACGTCATCCTGAGTAGTCCCCACCCGGAGATCTGAATGGGGGACTATTTTACCTCAGGAATATTTTACCCGAGAGGATGCCATAATCATATGTTCATATAGTAGAGCTGGATGTCCTCAGGAAAAGTAACGGCTGTAGTTTCCCCTTTCTTTCAGCCGTTCGCAGTAACTGTGTGGCAAAGCCACATTAGCTGAGGTTACAAGTTTACAAGGCCAGCTCAGTAAATCATCCAGACTGTTGCCTCTGTAACTACTCAAAACGCTGCTGCCCCTCTTCAGGAACCACACGTTCGTCAGAGGTTAAGAAAAATGTAATAATCCCCATTCCAAAGAAAGCAGTTGCAGACAGGTGTGAAAACTACAGAACCATAAGTTTAATAAGTCATGATTGCAAAATATTAACACGAATTATCTACAGAAGGATGGAAAATCTAGTAGAATCCGACCCTGGGAAAGATCAGTTTAGGTTCAGGAGAAATGTAGGAACACGGATGGCAGTACTCACTTTACGGCTAATCGTAGAAGATAGATAAAGGAAAGTCAAACCTACATTTCTAGCTTTTGTAGATTTGGAAAAGGCTTTGACAATGTTGATTGGAATAAACTCTTTCAAGTTCTGAAGCAAGCAGGAGTAAAATATAGGGAGCGTAAGGTTATTTACAACTTGTACAAAAACCAGACAGCGGTTGTAAGAGTTGAAGGGCATGAAAGAGATGCAGTGGTTGGAAAGGGAGTAAGACAGGGTTGTGGCCTTTCTCCAATGTTATTCAATTTGTGCATTGAGCAAGCTATAAAGGAAAGCAAGGAGAAATTTAGAGAAGGGATTAAAGTTCAGGGTGAAGAAATAAAAACATTTCGTTTTGTCGATGACATTGTAATTCTGTCAGATATAACAAAAGACCTGGAAGAGCAGTTGAACGGAATGAACAATGTGGAGAAAGGTGCATATAAGATGAATATTAACAAGATCAACATAAGGGTAATTGAGTGCAGTCGAAGAACATTAGGTGATGCTGAGGCAATTAGATTAGGTAACGAAACAGTAAAGGAGGTAGATGAATTTTGTTACTTGGGCAGTAAAATAACAAATGGTGGTCCCAGTACAGAGGATATAAAATGCAGAATGGCAATGGGTAGAAAAGCGTTCTTGAGAAAGAGAAATTTGTTATTATCGAATACTGATTTAAGCCTAAGGAAGTCCTTTCTGAAGGCTTTTGTGTGGTATGTTGCCTTGAATGGGAGTGAGACATGGGCGATAAACAGTGCGGACAGGAAGATGATTGAGGCTACAGAAGAATGTTGAAGATTAGGTGGTTGGATCGCGTAACTAATGAGGAGGTACTGAACAAATTTGGGGAGAAAAGGAATTTCTGGCGTACCGTGACTAAGAGAAGGGATCGATTGGTAGGACACATTCTTAGACATCAACAAATCGTGAATTTGGCATTGGAGGGAAGTATTTGGGGTAGAAACCTCAGAGGAAGTCCAAGAGATGGATACAAACACATGTAGGTTGCCGTCCTTATGTTGAGTTGAAGAGGCTTGCTGAGGATTTGGTATTGTGGAGATCTGCATCAAACCAGTCTCAGGACTGAAGACCATAAAAACAACAGTCGAAATTATATGTATTTTTGATAACATGTACTTGAGTTTCGCCGGCCGCGGTGGCCGAGTTGACTGAGGCGCTCCAGTCACGGTCAGCACGGCCACTACGGTCGGGGGTTCGAATCCCCCTTCGGGCATGGATATTTGTGTCGTCCTAGTTCGTAAGTAGTTCATGAGTAGTTTGTAAGTTTAGGGACTGATGACCCCGTAGTTAAGTCCCATAAGCTTGACAAACATTTGAACATTTGAACTTCAGTTTCATAAGAAGTCTTCTCCCTGTAGCAAGCTTCTATTGTCTTGTTTCAGACGAATAAATAACATGCAAATTAATAAACAAACCTAATACGAAAATGCAGACGAAAACTTCGGCCGAGTTTTGGTGTAAATTAGCGCGCCCAAAGACCGAAGTGGGTCGCGCTGTATCCTCACCCCGGTTTCGGCAGACGTCACAGGCAGGGCCGCTATCCTATGCGGTCGGTTTTACAGTCTAGGAACTGATCATTTGAAAGTGTATTTAAATAACCAAGTTGAAATAAAAAGACGGCTCGTTAGTTGTGCAGTTTCCTTATTTTTTCGTGAAGGAACAGAGTTGCATTCCTTTATGAAAATCTTTAGTACATCATTTGTTTTTCCAAACTAATTCCTCACCAATTATCTTAAAAGTCGCAGTTTCAAAAAAACAACGACCTACATATAGATTGGTGTAGTTCCTGTTCCTTCGGACATGTCGGAAACAACCAGACACCACACCTGGTTCGCAGTCATATTGCAATTACAAATTATTTATTAACGAGGGGACACATCAATCATTAGGACGAAAAGGATTGACATTAGCTACATTGGGGCACTGAAATTACACAATGGCGACATGTGAATCGAACCCGGATCTCCTGCTCCGGGCCGGCGGTCGCATCAACGACTTTTTTTTTTATTCATGCAGAGCGGTACTTTGCGATCATTTGTTCGTTTTCGTTCTGGGTTGATCTTTGAGTATTTGGCTCAGTTTTATTATTACAGAGGGCGCGCTGAGCCAACATGTCTTGCAACCACTTGGCTACCAGTGATCTCCTCCGGTCCATCTCAAACTTCCACTATGTGTCATATCCAGAAGAATAGACACCGCACCAATCTCTAATAGGTACTTACACGCGAAGACGGCGTTTGGATCACTTACTTAACCGTATACGCGATATTACGTTCGACCTCGCACGGGAATCCGTAATGTGGAGCGCAAGAGGCCAAGTACGATGCGACTTGAGGAAGTTTGAGATGGAAGGGGGGGGGGGGGGGTGAGTAGGGGTAGCGGAGTGGATGCTGAACGCCCTCTGTAATAAATAAAGGTGAGCAGAGACTCACGGAACTAAAACGAACAAATACGATCAACGACTGCTAGGAACTAAACTACTCAAAGGAATAAAAAAAAAAGTTGTGTTTAAGTCGACCGCTGGCCCGAAGCTTGAAACGTGGGTTCGATTCCTAGCTCGGCTTACATTTTCAATGTCGCCTTTATGTAATTTTAATGCAGCAAAGCAGCTAATGTCAGTCCTTTAATTCTTAATACTTCTTCCTTCCCCTCCTTAATATATAATTTACAAACGACCTACGCGCCGCCTTCTACGCTCGAGAAGACAACGGCTTCGTGAACCTTTTTATCGAGAGACTGTGCATTTCATTAAGGTTGCTGAAATGAACTAGCACATAGCAAGTACTGCATTTTCGTTTCAACGAAATTCAGTTACCCGTCACATACGGTAGCTTGGAGGAGGAAGTAGACTGAACAAAGAATAAGGGAAATATATTCAATAAACCACTCGCAATACCGTCTATTTTTCCACCGTACAGTACGGTAGTCTCTTAAAATCGAGTGTGAGGAAGAAAATTTAGTGCCATTGTATAAGAAAGTGTGGTTCGATTTTCTTTCTGGCCCTCAGTTTCAACATCTTTTACAGGACATGTAAACCATTAGACAAATATTTTCCCGTTTGTATGTTATATATATTTTGAAATAAACGTTGTAAATTTCACGCTGTGCTCTTTTGTTTCTTTTTCGTCGTAGGTTTCAGAGAGAACAGGGAAGTTCCGTTCATGGTTTATCACCCTATGATTAAGTTACAGAATCTGAATCTTCATAAACTTTCTAATATCAACAATTCCCAGATAAACTGTGTGAAATTCTGGTATCTAACAAGGAAAGTACTTGGGCTCGAACTAACACATATGTATGAACGTTTGGTTACAGTACTCTACGTACACCTCAATGTGCTGGTGGGTGTCGTTTTTATGCAAAACTTTGCAATCATGCTCTAGATAGCACTGTAGATGTAATTGTAGACGCCATACGTAATGCAGATATCCTAACTATAACTTATGTAATAATCGTCATAGATGTTCTCCAGCGTATTGTCATCAAAAGCCGTGATGATAGTTGCAACTTTAAACTTCTTCTCGGAAGACTGTTGGTATTCACTGCCACTGCTTCCATTGCCTCTTCCCGCACTTACCGTAGCACTACCGCTAGCAATTATTTCTTCGCCATTATAATCCCTATTATCATCATTATGTGTTAGTGTTACAACAGTATCTAACTTATGCTCATATTTCTGTACCACAACAGATACGAGAAAGCATGCGAATGATTCATCTTCTACACTAATACCATCTTCACTGAGAATGGTTCTTCGTAATTCCATCTCAACCAAACGCAATACTTTAGCAGGATTGATTATCAATCGCCGCTCCATCTGACGCTTCACCACACAAATGTTACAAAATGCAACATCGGAGGCACACTGAACCGTCCCTACTGGCGAACCGACAGGTGAAAGTGCAATGTGGCAAGGCACACTCTGAGGCCTCTAACGGACTACAGAGTTTTGTAGATGTGGGAGTTTCACTAGTGCAATAAGGGATCTTTACATTATCTCTCGTACGATTTTGAAGTATATGTGTTTGTTCGAGCCCAAGTACTTTTCCTGTAAGTTATAGTTAGATATCCAGAAACTTAACAAGTGTCGTACCGGGCACACCAATGGTCCCAATTAAAGTCAGTGTGTGAGGAATGTTTCTCGTAGAATCATGCAGATAAAATTTTAAAATTTTCTGCTTGTTTTGTACATACTATAACAAAATTTAGTGCGGTGGTCGAAAAAGTTTTCAAAATATGTACCTGCCAGATTTAAATTTGTCAAACACAGTTTGTTACGTCATATTGCTTAAAAATATTGCAAGAGTTCTAAGATATATCATAAAACCGATACATACCTTGGTTTATGAATTAGTAAGAATAACCAAAGGTATTTTGGAACCAAATTAACATTTAATAAAAGTTTCGTCGTGCGACAATACCTACTCTGAAAGTATCCAGTAAATTCCTGATCGAATTATTTAGCAAAAAATTAAAAAAAATCGATATTGCAGCTAACAACATGGTGTCAAAATGTTAAAATTAGATTCAATTCCTCTCGAACAGCGAAAGTCACATAAGCTTTTACATAGCCACGTACTTTGTCATACAACTACCCAAAAGTTTGGAATATTATAATATTCCTTGGTCTCTACTGTCAATTTCCAAACGCCACGCAGGTATTTTAAAATAAATGTTACCGTTTAGTGGTTATAACCCACAATTAACTTAATACTAGCACGCACATCGTGTAATCATATGGTTCAAAAATAAACCGCAGAGACTGCGTTACAATTTCTTACCTAGCGATTTATGAACTCTAAGTGCAATATGAAAGTTCACGGAAAACTGCATTCACGAGCAGTTTATCTTAGTTATTCAACGGTTTATCAAGAAGGAAATGTTGTCTGAAGCAGGCGTGTTTGTGTATTTCGAGATTAATTTCTGCAGAGCAGTTTTTTTCTGAAAGTAACGTAGAACACATAGATTACGGTGTCGTGTCACGTTTGTTAAGGACAGCGATTAACATTTCCAGAAATAGGCCATTAATTTATCTTCAAGATATGGGAACTGGAAAATTCAAAAACCTACGTAATGTGGTTCCTAAAATTTCTTAATACGCTTTACCTGCAATCTAATAATTTTTATCGCTTTATATCGCTCCTATAGTCCGTTTACCGGATTACTAAAATGTTTTATAGGGTAGTAATCTTTAATTAGGTCGTTCTCTGTATTCAACGTATGTGGATAGTCCTTGAGAACTACGATATTCGTTACGAGTCGGAATTCAGATTTACACAAATATATGATTCCATCACAGATACAACAGAGCAACAGTTCTCTCCGACATCGCTATTCAGTACATTTCTGGTAACAATAACAATACTCTAAATTTTTCCAGCAATTAATGCACAAAAATGCTTCAAAATCGTATTGCCTCAAATCCGTTTCTAGAAGATGGCATATGTCTTTGTAACTCTGCTTTCATTCTTAGCAGACCGGTTCAATGGTTACAGTCTTTTTACATTGTACATGTAATATTTCTTTCCACATGACATTGTGACAGGGTTACGTATCATCTGTTTTCCTGTCCAGTTATACACCATCGTCGTTACCTACGGTATGAGTTGATGTGTAGCATGCATTTTAATCGTTCTGAACACTGTTGTAGTACTCACTTTAAACACTCGACTCGGACAGCATAATCTGAAAGACTGATGTCCCTTACCTGCAACATAAGAAAAACAGTGGTTAAGTCATTTGTTAAGTTTAGCTTGGATTTTCGTTATTAATTAAATATATTTTCTCGTTCGAATTTGTGACAGGTAAAATCAAGTACCGCCTGAGTGTTGTGGAGACGTCATGTAAAAGTCTCAGAGTCACTATTGTTCGCATCGGTTTTCAAAAGTGCCATAATTTGGCATAAGCTTCCGGAATTTGTTATCCTATTATTAGGTGCTATAAAAACAAGAAAAAAATAATTACTTCGGAAATTAAACACACTAACAATTAAGTAAATATTTGTCTCCCTATAGTACAACATACATTAATTCTCTTTGCCACTGAGCACTGTAAAAGGAGTAAAACATATGTGCTGTCAAACACAAAGCTTTTCCTGTAAACTTTCACATCGGAACACGCTTGACTCGTATTGGTCAGGACGATGTTTCAAATCCAACTCCAGCCATCCGGAATTAGATTTTCCGTGATTTCCCTCATCACTCCAGAGAATTGCAGCGATGGTTGCTTTCCAAGCGTCCAGCCGATTTCCTTTCCCATCCTTCCCAACCGAGTATGAGCGTGAGATCTGCCCTTAATGACCTGGACGTTAAACCTTAGTCTTCTTCCTTTCTTATTTTGGCATGTAATACCATTACACGGTTCTGTTGTACTCAGAGGACCGGTCGTCTGGCAGAAGATGTACTTTTAAGAACACCTGTCTCACAGCCCACTATGTACCGTAAAATATTTGGAAGTCTGACGTCTGTCAAGTCCCCGTAACTTCTTAAACGCCAAATGCACGTTTGTTGTAGTACGTGCATCTATACAGTGTGTTTCAGAAGAAAAAAATATTAGTTTAGGAGGCTTTACTATAGAAGAATTTGTAATAGAAACTTAATATAACAAGCGTCCAAGTTTTATTGAGTTCAAAGATTGAAACTTAAAGGAAAAGCAAATGAGTACATTTTAAATGATTCCTCCGGCGAATTTTGGAATGAGATCATAGTGCTGAATTAAGGACATAATTCTGCGTGTATGTTACAACTTTATTTTTACAAGGTAATCCTAAAATCTGTTAGTATGTTAATCAAACAAAATTAAAGCAAAGCCGAATGAGGACATTTTCACTGATTCACTGATTCTTCCTACGGATAGTGGTAAAAGATAATTGCACTGAATTATTAAAAGAAACTATGAATGTTTTATCAGTTCAAATGTTCAAATGTTTGTTAAGATTATGGGACTTAAGTACGGGGTCATCAGTCCCTAAAGTTACAAACTACTTATGAACTAGCTAACCCTAAGGACGGCACAAATATCCATGCCCGAGGGGGGATTCGAACCCCCGATCGTAGTGGCCTTGCAGACCGTGACTGGAGCGCCTCACTCCCCTCAGCCACCGCGGCCGGCTGTTTTATCAGTCTATTTTTATTTAGTTAGCCGGGTTTAGGCTCACATAGCCATCAATGTAATCCTATGGGAACAAATTACGTTGATCATCAGTCCCTAGTCTTACAATCTACTTAAACTAACCTAAGGACCACACACACATTCATGGCCGAGGGAGGATTCGAACTTCCGACGCTGGAGGCGGGGCGATCCGCAACGTGGCGGTCCAGATCACTCGGCTACCCCCGCGCGGCACAAAGCCATCTCGAAGTTTTTTTTTAACTTACAGCAAAGACAAATGAGTACAGTTTCAATTATTCTTCCAACGGATCTTGGTAGGACATCGTCGTAATGAAATAATTGAAAAAAAAATTGTGCATATTTTTCAATGGCAACTTAAAATCCATTAGCATATAGCCTAAAAAACGTAAAGCAAGAAACGACGGTTGGATCTGTGAAAATATCATTTAACTCTGCTTTAATTTTGTTTGGGTTACACACTAGAAGTTGAATCTCTGTACTCAGTAACAATTCGACACAGGTAATGACGCATTTTTATTCCATTTCGGCTATACTAGCAAATCAAAAAATATACACTATTCCTCCTGGAACAGCAATATATATTCAGTGTCCACTTAAAAATATATATACTATTCATTCTGGAACACCAGTAGTGTCCCACCACCACATCTATCGAACAACAACAGATATTTGAAAACGACTTCCACGTGCATGAACTTACGACTGGAGCATACGTTAGCAACATCGCAATACGTCAATTACATTTCGAGAAATTGCGAAGCATATTTGACGCTTGAAATGAATGAATCACGCAGGTAGCGCATGATTACGAGCAGCCTGATGTTCATGCTCCAGTATTGGAACGTGCGCTAACAGCCCTTTGTGTTTATATGAAGCGTCAACTTTGATTCGCAATTTCTCTGGATGTGATTGACGTATTCAGGTGTTCCGAACGCCATTCTGTCTGTGATTTGTTATGCTACCGAATACGTAAGAAAGACTATGGGATGTCCATTTGGAAAAAAAGAACCAACCTATTTTAATGCTGAAAATCTTGTTTACGTTTTGGAATGCCACATAGTATTTCCTTCCATTACCGTCTGACGAAAAACCAAAGCCGCGGTGGAATGACCGAGCGTTCTAAGGCGCTTCGTTGCGGTGCGCGCGATTGCTCGCCGTCGGAGTTTCGGGCATATGTGGGTGTGTTGTCCTTAGCATTAGTTACTTTAAGTAGCTTGTAAGCCTAGGCACTAATTATCAACGTACTTAAGCCCCAATACATGAAAAACCTACACCATTCAAGGGAGGGCCACAAGCGAAATAACACATCTCATCTACCAACTGACCTGTGCTCACTACGCAGCCTTTTATGCTGGTATATCCACGTATGAATGGCTGCAGGGTCTCGGCATCATGTGTTACACCACACGTGCTATCTGGATGCTCACCCCCCACCCCGGCACTAGTCCGTCGTTGCTACGAAGATGGGAACATGTCGTCCAACACATCCCTTCCTCTCCCTATCCTCCTGGTCTAAACTTACGTGAACCTCTCTCCCTCCGCAAACCTCAACTCAGTTATTCATTAATTATATCTAACTGTCCGCTGTGTTTTTTTGTAATCTTCACATAATTAAATTTTTACCCACACCTCACTCAGAATTATTCTGTTCACTTCTTGATCCTCTTTGGTTTAAAATTGGCATGGCTCAGTACTTATCGGCATCATTTCCGACTTCCGCATATCACCCATCCCTACCTCACGGTCTAGTGTGAACCTTTCCCCTGTATCCCCTTTCTCTTCCCTCTTCTCTTACCTGATGAAAGAAAACACTATACTTTGGAAAGCTAGGGTCAATATTTATTTTGGATTCATTTGTGTCTTGTGTGTGACTATCGGCGGGACCAAAATAAGGTAAGTACTGACCAACCACTAGTGCTTCTGAACAACATTCTCACATCTCAGTGGAGAATTTCCGTAAGATTAATCAGATATCTTGTTGTCCTTGCCTAACGGCAATCGATAGATACTCTTTTATTTTCGACAAAGATTATATGTGCTGATAACGTGGAAACCTGCGCACGTCCGATTTGGACAGTAATTGTCCCGCTTCCCGTCTTATAAATAAATAAAAAATCAAATGTTTGTATAACTTATGGGACTTAACTACGGGGTCATCAGTCCCTAAACTTACAAACTACTTATGAACTAGCTAACACTAAGGACGGCACAAATATCCATGCCCGAGGGAGGGATTCGAAACCCCGACCGTACTGGCCGTGCTGAACGTGACTGGCGCGCCGCAGACCGCACGGCCACTGCGGCCGGCATTACTGTTTAAGCACTTTGTGGTTTGGAGAGTGCAAATAGCAGATACGTTATAGTTTATCGTATTTTAATACTTTTGAAGTTGGTAATAAGGATTATGGTAAATGGTACTTGGGGAGTAACATGCCATTTTTTATTAGAACTCTGAATCGACGCGGAATTAATGAGATGGAGTCCGTTGCCATATGGTATAAATCTTTTGATGTCTGTTCAAAATAAAGACGATTGGCGATGTAACACATTATACAGATTGTGCACTTTGTATTGTAATACTTCATTGTAGGTGCTCAGCACTGCCAGGAGCACCTCTGAAAATGTCCGGCGCAGTTCTCGACGAAACGCCAGGAGCATAAATGTTTATGGGCCAAGGGCATAGAACCCCGATGATTCATCAGGAACTATGACAAGTGGTCGTGAAAGCCAACCCTGCATGAATAGGGCACTGTGTGACGTCACGCCCTCTCCGGCAGGCAGCGGCGAACGCCGGCCTGCCCTGGGGCCCAGCCACTGGCTGGCTGCCCGCGCCTCTTGGCCGCTCTGCCAAAGGCGTTCGTGAAGAATTCAAACACGCAGCCTTCTGCCTCGCTACAGATCAATACCACGCCTGCTCCCGGACAGGCCTGCTTCCCAGAAGATGGGCTGCTTCCGCGATACGGAATGTATGTGACGGAGCTGCCACACGGCACGCGACGGCAGCGGAACACGTCTGCAGAACGTCGATAAACTTCAAGATTACATCTCTGAACACAGGGTATACTTCCAGGTGGTGACAGAAGCGATGAAGCCGAAGATAAAATTACCAAAAAATCGTGGATTCTAAGATGATTACCTTTAGGGCTATCACTAAGTGTTTATTGTCGCTGCTGTGGAATATCTATACTGCAAGGTCTTCGTTTTCCACCTTTTGTGAGGATGTGGTATATACCGAGCCAAGGAAAGAGATCAAGAAGATGAGAGTGAGAAAGTTCTTTTAAATTGTTGGACGAAGTTTTTTGTGTATTTTTCTCAGTGGAAGACATCGTTTTTTTTTTACATATTTTTGACAGAAAAATGAATTTTGCATAACGAGTGTTTCACATTCCACGCAAAACAAAGAAGAAAATTATTAGGAAAGATCCTACGCTCTAGTCACTTTGTAAAGAAGTAGACATTTTTTCCCAAATTTTTCAGAAGTACTTATTGTATTATGTTCTTCTGCCCATCGATTGGTTCCTGAAAGCAGTACTTAGCTTTGCGCTTATTCATCATTAACACATTACATTATAAAGTAATCTATGATCAATTGAAGTCATAACTGATGATACGCCGGCCGCGGTGGCCGAGGAGACTAAGGCGCTCCAGTCACGGTCAGCACGGCCACTACGGTCGGGGGTTCGAATCCCCCCTCGGGCATGGATATTTGTGCCGTCCTAATTCGTAAGTAGTTCATAAGTAGTTTGTAAGTTTAGGGATTAATAACCACGTAGTTAAGTCCCATAGACTATACAAACATTTGAACATTTGAACTGATGTTATAATAGGAACACCGTAATTTTAACATTAATTAAATTATTCTTAGGCATACGTTTTTGTATTACTGAACCCCGAGTTATTTTATGGTGCGAGTACTTCCTCCTGTGACGGCGAACCCCCATAAATTGGTTGTTACGTTCTACGAAATATAAACAACGCAATGATTACTAAAAAACAAGTGTTCAATCTAAGGCACAATAGTGTTGAAACTTCAACGCAACCTGTTAAGAAATTTTAGAGGTTTAAGATTTTGAACAAATGATCATTTACATTTGTAAATGTAGATATTTCTAACCGCAAAGCTGTGAAATATCTAGATGGAATTTCAGAATTTTTAATAAGCCATTCTACTGAAATATTTGCAGGATTTCTAACGTACATAATTTCTTAATATATGCCACAAATTATTATATGTAAATTTTATGTTGGGGAAACAATTTTACCAAAAATCGCGAAACTGACACCTATGTTATGTATTGGCGTATATGCATAATACATTAAAGAAATAGAAATCAAAAATCTTCTTGTTATAAAATCCAACCTTATGTCAAACTATTGAGTCCAATCGGTGAAGAATGTTTTCACTTTTTCAAGCATCATCAAACAAACATAAAATTTTCATACATGGAGATTTATAAGGTACCTTAGGCATTTGTGCTAATAGCACAGATTTGATCTGAGGATCACGTAAATATCATGAAAAAGTTCTAAAACACACTACTCACCATGCACGTACTCCCAGACTCAGCACGGTGCTACACACACTATAGTACGATTAAAATGACTCGCTGGTCGACGTTTGTTACGTGGCGCTACGGTGTTCCCGGCTACCTGTCGGCTGTAAGCGACTCACAAAGACGAGTGGGTCACTTCAAAAGCGCTGCTAATATTACTTTATAACGCGCGGCGGTGTTGTAAGAAGCCGACAAGAGTTCATGGCTGCAGCGCAAAAAGCTCTGTCGACAGCTAATTTTCAGTTACCAATTTAATCCCACGATATATCCCAACCAGAAGTATCGTGCTGTATATTTGGGAAAACGGCGTTCAACCAGGTCCACTAGACCTAAACTCATGTGACTTCTGAAGTTTTCCTGGCGTATTTCTTCTTCTACAATTCGGCCGAATCGCGCATGACACCACCTAACGCATGTGCAAAACGATACTAACACTATAAATAACGCGACTGCAACTGGGGTCGTCAGTACTTGTTACTCACCTGAAGATGGCCGGACGTTTCCAGGTCGAAATAACGTGTCAAAATGACGACTGGATCCTGATGCACACCCGAAAGTTACTGGATGAAGAAATACGCCGGGAAAACTTCAGAAGTCAGATGACTTTAGTTCTACTGGACTTGTTGACCTTCTTTTCCCGAATACACAGCACGTTACTTCCGGTTAGGATATACCTTGGGATTAAATTGAGAGCTTAAAATTAGCTATTGACAGAGCTTTTTGCACTGCAGCCATGAACTATTGTCGGCTTCTTACAACATCGCCGAACGTTATAGAGTAATATTAACAGCGCTTTTGAAGTGAGCCACTTCGTTGGCGATGAATGAAGCTTACCTCAATGAGCAACCTCAAAACAGAAAAATTTCTTGAAAATCCAGTAATATCAGTGGTTCGAAAACAGCAATTTATTTACTGGTTAAAGAAACAGTTTAAAAACCGCCAAAGTTGCAAATTGGTGTTTTTCATTGACGTCTAGTTTCGGCCTTACCTGAGCCTCGAGCCTGCTGCGGTGGAGTGGACGAGCCTTCTGAGGCGCCACCGTCCTCAGGCCGTGTCGCGGTACGGACGCGCCTCACGCTCCGCTATGTGGCCCAATGTAGTGTTTGTTTACTCGCGCGAGGCGCTCGCATAGCGAAATTCATGGAACCACCCAGCAACACGACCGCCCTTTCCTGCAGCAAAGCCACGATCAGGCGTGTCCCAGGGGAGTGTGATAGGACCGCTATTATTTTCTATCTATATAAATGATCTGATGGACAGAGTAAGTTGTAATTTGCGGCTGTTTGCTGATGATTCTGTGGTGTATGGGAGGGTGTCGTCTGTAACTGACTGTAATAGCATACAGGTTGACTTAGACAAAATTTCTAGTTGGTGCGAAGAATGGCAGCTAGCTCTCAATGTAGAAAAATGTAAGGTGATGCGCATGAGTAGAAAAAACAATCCTATAATGTTCGAATACAGCATCAGTAGTGAGCTTCTTGATGCGGTCGCGTCGTTCAAATATCTAGGCGTAACATTGCAGAGCGATATGAAATGGAACGAGCATGTAAGGACAGTTGTGAGTAAGGCGGACAGCAGACTGGGGTTTATTGGGAGAATTTTGGGAAGATGTACTTCACCTGTAAAGGAGACCGCGTATAAAACGCTTGTACGACCACGTCTTGAGTATTGCTCAAGTATTTGGGACCCGCAGCAGATCGGTTTGAAGGAAGACATAGAGGCGGTTCAGAGGCGAGCAGCTAGATTTGTTACCGGTAGGTTCGACCAATGCGCGAGTGTCACGGAAATGCTCCGGCAACTCAATTGGGGATCGCTGGAAGAAAGACGACGTTCTTTTCGTGAATTTCTGTTAAGTAAATTTAGAGGGCCGGAATTTGAAGCTGAGTGTAGTACGATCTTGCTGCCGCCTACTTACATTTCGCGTAAAGATCACAAAGACAAGATAAGAGAAATTAGGGCTCGTACGGAGGCATATAGGCATTCTTTTTTTCCTCGTTCAATTTGGGAGTGGAATAGGAAAGGAAATGCCTAGTAGTGGTACAGTGTACCCTCCGCCACGCACCTTACGGTGAATTGCGGAGTATGTATGTAGATGTAGATCAAGATAATGTTCACAGCACAATACGCAAGATCCAAGGTCCACGAACATTAACGTTTTCTCCGCGAAGTGATGCGTATCAACTCACAAAAACTAATAGGTACTCATTCAAGTACTGTGTACCTCAAACTCGTTTACGAAGCGGCCTCATACAGACTTCTCCGCAGATCTGAGGAATGATTTCGCTTTTGCCACTCCGATGGTAATGTGGGTGAGGTGACAGTAGAACATGTAGGATTCGGTGTTCGGACGGTGCAAGTTTTCGAAATCCCCTTAGAAGTGCCCGCCCAAGTTAATAACGGATGCTTTACACCCGTATGACACAGTTATAAGCCATGTGGCCGAAAACTGGAACACTTTCGAGACGTACCTCATGCTCAACAAGGTACGCCAGGTCACCATCGAACTCCGCAAGCACATACCGTCGTATTTAACTATTGGCGGACGTCATGCAATCATCATTCATTACGGTCAGTCGGGGATATGTTCTGAATGCGGCCAAGAAGCACACGTTCGGTCTGAATGCCAACAAAGACGTACTGCGCAGATACCATGCACAGAACAACCACAGGATCCACAACCAACAACTTTGCCAATCCAATATGCGGCGGCAGTGCGTACCAACTTGCAGGACAGCCATGAACAACTACCACCACAGTCTCCTATGCACATCGATCAGGGTACTGCAACGATTCACTCACTGGAATCTCAACAACACCAGAATCCTGAAATATCCTCACCGGACCACAGTTCGATACTTGAGAGGACGCAACAGACCCCTCCCGTCGAGGCAGATGGGGAGAAGAACGATCATCCCGCACCCCGTCCTTTATCAGAAGCAGAAGGGCGACAGAGAAAACAAATATCTCCGAAACGCCGTAAAAAGCGACTGCTGACAACCGAAAACAGGAAGTGCTCTAGTCTTTGGTGGTGGGCGAAAAATACAAAGATCCTTCCTTTCTTGGCAGACACGTTACCAGTATAAGGAAGGAAAGCAATAGAACTGGAGGTGTTTTCAGCTGGTTCACGTGGTGGTCCGAACTCAAAAGCCGTCGAATCTGTCTGTCTGTATAGCCATTTTCGTTGAACACATTCTTGAGATGTTGCAGCTCTTGAGGTAAATTTTCGGCATCCGAGATGGCATATGCTCTTTTTACCAGAGCCCGTAAACGACGGAACTCTTGCACATAGAGTTTATAGGAAAATGACGAATACTGATAGGTATTTAAATGCGACGAGCTGTCACCCTCCTTTGCAACGTGCAGGAGTTCTACGGACCGTGGTAAAAAGAGCATATGCCATCTCGGATGCTGAAAATTTACCTCAAGAGCTGCAACATCTCAAGAATGTGTTCAACCATTATGGCTATACAGACAGACTGATTCATTGGGCTTTTGAGTTCGGACCACTACGTGAACATGCACGTATTCCCAGACTCAGCACGGTGCTACACAACACTACACTCTGATTAAAATGAGTCGCTAGTCGACGTTTGTCACGTGGCGCTACGGTGTTGCCGGATACCGGTTGGCTGTAAGCGAATCACAAAGACGAGTGGGTCACTTCAAACGCGCTGCTAATATTTCTTCATAACGCGCGGCGGTGTTGTAAGAAGCCGACAAGAGTTCATGGCTGCAGTGCAAAAAGCTCTGTGAACAGCTAATTTTAAGTTATCAATTTAGTCCTACGGTATATCCTAACCAGAAGTAACGTGCTGTGTATTCGGGATAACGGCATTCAGCCATGTCCACTAGAACTAAACTGATGATTTCTTCGTTGGGGATGAATCAAGCTTACCTCTATGAGCAATCTAGAAACAGAAAAATTTCATGATAATCCAGCATGCTGGATGGTTTGGAAACAATTTCTTTACTAGTTAACGTAACAATTTCAAAACAGCCAAAGTTGCAAATTGTTGTTTTTTTATTGACGTCTAGTTTCTGGCTTGCCTGAGCCTGCTGCGGTGGAGTGGCAGAGC
Organism: Locusta migratoria; assembly: GCA_026315105.1. Lineage (NCBI taxonomy): Eukaryota > Metazoa > Arthropoda > Insecta > Orthoptera > Acrididae > Locusta > Locusta migratoria. The sequence goes on along the minus strand of CM048748.1, from coordinate 380,034,782 downwards.
CTTTTGAGGTGTCAGTCGGCCTCAGGGTACGGACATAGTGAGCCGCTCAACGCTTCCTACTTCGTGTCGGCAGGGAGGCGGCTGGAAAACCCAGTGGGTGATCCCATTGTGCCGGCCGCGGTGGCCGAGGGGACTGAGGCGCTTCAGTCACGGTCTGCACGGCCACTACGGTCGGGGGTTCGAATCCCCCCTCGGGCATGGATATTTGTGCCGTCCTAGTTCGTAAGTAGTTCATAAGTAGTTTGTAGGTTTAGGGACTGATGACCCCGTAGTTAAGTCCCATAAGCTGGACAAACATTTGAACATTTTGTTGATCCCATTGTGGTGGCCACAGTGCACCCGCAGTGCACAGGCAGAATGGAACGGGTTTTTGAGTTCGGACCACCGTGTGAACCAGCTGAAAACACTTCCAGTACTGTTGCTTTCCTTCCTCATGCTGGTAACGGGTCTTCCAAGATAAAGGAAAGAAAGTCGGAAGCAACGCAGATAGTGGCAACGGGAGTTTCTTTGCAAACGAGCTACTTACGGACCTTACATACTGCTTGCTCAAGAACTAACTCTATAACTCGACGCTTATTTCGAAAATTATGTTAGGATGAGTATGGAAGATTTCTATAGTTTGGTGTCTCTCCTGGATACCGTGGTCTCTACAACCAACACAAAATTTCAGGATGGAATCCCACAAGAGGATCAGTTGGCAGTGCGATTCTGATTTTTTGCCACTGGGGGATTCCTAATGTTAATGTACTTGCCTAGATTCTCAACAAGCTCAATTTGTATATTATCTTTCGGGTTTGAGAGACCATTGTGTAAGTTATATCCCAAGAAGTGACGGTAGAATGGATGTTTGTGATAAAAACATATAATACACTATAAAATTCTTTAACTTATTAATTCTTATGAAGCTGGCCGTTATACATTGCACAATAAATTTGTCAAAAGCTTCTGAAAGTAGGATACTTTTTAGTGATTTAGAACGATTGGTGTGATCACTCACTAACATAATATTAAAAATTCCGAGGACAGTTTCTGCACAAATGAAATATACAACAAAATTAACAATTCAGGGATCCAATCGCACGGATTGAATCAGTCGCATTGTAGGCTATTTTGTTTTACCCACTCGTTTCTATTTAATGAAAAAAAAAAAATCAGCTGTGACAAGAATAAATGCTTGTAATTGTATGTGACCAAACTACGCTGCTCATCAGTAGCTAGTCTTACAGACTACTTAAACTAAGTTAGACTAACCTAAGGACAACACACACATATGCATGCGCGAGGGAGGATTCGAACCTCCGACGTGGGAAGCCGCGCGATCCGTAACTTGGCACTCCAGACCGCTTTGCTACTCCCTCGCAGCGACAACACAACACAGTACTCCGATTAGGAAAGCAATAGACGCCATAAGAGACTGGTACTCCATCTTCTGCTACTTATAAAAATAAGCAGCAAACGTCAAGGAAGAGGCATAACTGTAGACTGGGATACCACCCGTCTGCTTTGACGTCATCAAGATGTCGGAAAACCAGTAGGCGGGATATCTTAATACTTCTGTATTGCATATACAAATAATCTGTAGTTACTATAGATAACAGAATGTATCATCGATCACAGTTCTTAGCCCAAAAATTCGTGCCTTTGGCGCTCACATGCGAAAAAAATATTAATCTGTTTTGTTTGTAAACAAACTATCGTCTTTAACTCAACCACCACATAATCACTCACGCCTTTTGCAAACACTTACGCCGGCCGCAGTGGCCGAGGGGACTAAGGCGCTCCAGTCACGGTCTGCACGGTCACTACGGTCGGGGGTTCGAATGCCCCCTCGGGCATGGATATTTGTGCCGTCCTAGTTCGTAAGTAGTTCATAAGTAGTTTGTATGTTTAGGGACTGATGACCCCGTAGTTAAGTCCCATAGACTATACAAACATTTGAACATTTGAACAAACACGCACACACCTCAAAACTAACGCGCTGCGATGACGTCACGGGTCAAAACAGACGGGCGGTATCCCCGTCTTTAGTTGAACCAAGAAAGATTGGTACTGCGCATGCGCAAGATCTGCAACATGTCGCGATATACAAAACTTTATACGCGACATGTATACCCGGTGGGGTCCTCATATAAATTCGGTGAACTTTTGCATGAGGCGATACATGTTGTTGTTGTGGTCTTCAGTCCGGAGACTGGTTTGATGCAGCTCTCCACAATACCCTATCCTGAGCAAGCCTCTTCATCTCCACATAAGAACGGCAACCTACATCTGTCTGAATCTGCTTACTGTATCCATCTCTTGGTCTTCCTCTGCGATTTTTTCCCCACACACTTCCCTCCAACGCTAAATTCACAATTCCTTTGATGTCTAAGAATGTGTCCTACCAATCTATCCCTTCTTTTAGTCAAGGTATGCCAGAAATTTGTTTTCTCCCCAATTCTGTTCAGTACCTCCTCATTAGTTACGCGATCCACCCACCTAATCTTCAGCATTCTTCTGTAGCACCATATTTTAAAAGCCTAAATCCTCTTTCTGTCCGCACTGTTTATCGCCCATGTCTCACTCCCATACAAGGCAACACTCCATAAAAATGCATTCAGAAAGGACTTCCTTAGGCTTAAATCAATATTCTATGTTAACAAATTTCTCTTTTTCAAGAACGCTTTTCTACCCATTGCCATTCTGCACTTTATATCCTCTGTACTGCGACCATCATTTGTTATTTTACTGCCCAAGTAACAAAACTCATCTACCTCGTTTATTGCTTCGTTTTCCAATCTAATTCCTTCAGCATCACCTGATCTTCTTAGACTGCACTCCATTACCCTAGTTTTGCTCTTGTTAATGTTCATCTTATATGCACCTGTCAGCACACTGTCCATTCCGTTCAATTGCTCTTCCAGGTCCTTTGCTGTATCTGACAGAATTACTATGTCGTCGCAAAACGCAATGTTTTTAATTCTTCACCCTGATCTCCAAATTTCTCCTCGCTTTCCTTTACAGCTTGCTCAATGTACAAATTGAATAACAATGGAGAAAGACTACAATGCTGTCTTACTCCCTTTCCAACCACTGCATCCCTTTCATGCCCTTCAACTCTGACAACCGCTGTCTGGTTTTTGTACAAGTTGTAAATAACCTTACTTTTCCTATATTTTACTTGAAAGAGTTTATTCCAATCAACATTGTCAAACATGTATGCCAGTGTAAACGTACCTTTACGCCTACCCTGCGCAGGCACTATGTTAATAGCGCAGGGGGCGGGAGTCTGCCACGTGCTAGCGACTGTGTCAGCGGCGGCTGCTTGCCTAGCCTCGTGAAGGGAGTCCAATTAGACGGCAGGCCCGCTGCGTGTACACGGCTACACGTGGCACGTGCTGTGGCGGGGGGGAGGGGGGGGGGGGGAGGGGGGGGGGGAAAGCGCTGAGCCACCGCGGGGTTTAATCCTCCACACCCTGCTGCCCGCACGATCTCCTCGACCAGCGCTCTCACCCGACCATTCCATAGCATCGCCTCGTGACGTCCAGCGCTCCCTACTTTTGAAACGCCGCATTTGTTGTTTCACCTATTTGAATTGTCTTCCCTTTACTTCGTTTTTGTCTGCATTTTTCTACAGTATACCTTTTGTAAGCATATTTATCGCAAACACGTGATAGTAGGTATCATATTTATATACAGGGTGAACCACCTAACACTTGCACCGCAAATATTGCAGAAACGGAAAGTGAGATTGATGTGCGGTTTTCACACAATTGATTGGTAGTCAAAGACTCGTATTGTTAGTCGATAAACAGTTTGTAAAAATATGTATAAAGTGTATTTGTTTACGCAAACACACAGTTTTTTTAAGGGAATAATGGTTGTGTCTATCATTCACTGGAATATTTGAGACCAGCTGCGTACAAAGAATTTTGATTGACATTTTCAAAATGTTCAAATGTTTGTATAGCTTATGGGATTTAACTACGGGGTCATCTGTCCCTAAACTTACAAACTACTTATCAACTAGCTTATCCTAAGGACGGCACAAATATCCATGCCCGAGGGGGGATTCTAACCCCCGACCGTAGTGGCCGTGCAGACCGTGACTGGAGCTCCTCAGTCTTCTCGGCCACCGCTTCCGGCGATTGACATTTTTACCACGTTTAGTTTGACAGATACAACCGTTCAAAGTTTTGGGGGCGGAGGCTACGACAGCACAGCTAACTGGCTGGTGGTCATGAGACAGTGGGCCGTGCCCCAGGCGCTAGCCACTCGGCCAGATAACTACGCTATCGCAGCCTCCGCCCCCGAAAGTTTTAACGGTTGTAGCTGCCAAATTAAACTCGATTAAAATGTCATTCAAAATTCTTTGTACAAAGCTGGTGTCAAAAATTCCACTTCATGATAGAAACAACCATCGTCACATTTAAAAAAAACTGCATGTTTGCGTAAAAAAATACACTTTCTGAGTAATATTACAATCTGTTTGTTGGCTAAAAATACGAATCCCTGACTACCAATCCATTCTGTGAAAACCGCACATCAATCGCACTTTCCGTTTCCGCAATATTTGCGGTGCAAGTGTGAAGTGATTCGCCCAGTATAAAGCAGAGTGTCCGTGTGTTTGTTTCTGTGCACATATTGCATACAAACCTAAAGTTTTGTTCCATTTGCAATGAAATTTGCACACATGACCTACAAACCAAGAGTCGGTGTAAGAATCACGTACAATACATAGTTCATGCAATACTTCATCATAATCAATGAGATAGGTGAAAAACTGCTGCATAAAAATTACGGTAGGCGTAAGAAACACATACCACACATGATTCAGGAGACATAACGACATCAACAATAGGAGTGCTAAAAAACTGCCACATAATGCGACGCAGAGGTACCCCGCCCCCTCCTTGGCGATTGACTCACGCCTCTCCTCAAACTGCGACATACACCCTCCCACACCAAATATATTAGGTACTGGATTCGGAAGATACATTTATTTTATCTATAATCATTCGTTTATTGTTTTTTTTATTTCAAGTTTTGTAAATTGTTTTATAAACGCCCCCCCCTCTCCAGGCTGGCCAAAAGTACTAATCTTCCCTCCCTCACAGGAAATTTAAATGACGCAGTTTGCGTCGTGATCCCCCTGAGGGCACCTCTGATGCGACGAGACTTTACACTGTATGAGGATGAAGTACTTAGGGACTTCAAACAAACTTTAAAGATAATTTAAAACCTTCCTTATATTTTACCTCGCTCACAATTACATAAAAAAGGGTAAAATGTTTCTCGTTCACAAATTTTTCGCTGTTCATGGACTAAAACTAGGGCATTCAGTAATACGTTACAATTTATAATTTCTACACTGCAAATTGTAGCCGCAGGAAACTTTACAGACCGTATACACAGATACATCTGAATGTACCTTCGAAATTATATCACAGTATGACACTTAGTTCATGAGAAAAGAGAACATAAACAGTAACTTTCATAGAAAACCGCCTTTATTACACCAAGTTTTTATCTATTACTTCTTTACTTCTAATTCTATTCACAACCGATTTTACAACATACAGCAGTTAGCCGTTATACATGTGAATATATACCTGAAAAATTATACAATTGTACAACATATAAATCAATAAATAAGAGATAGTGCGAATTTTATGTCATTTGTATTTTGATTGCTATCTTTGTTTGGATACTGCGCGTATAATTTTGTACTTTATGGAAGACAGCCTTATTTCTTATAAATTATCCTGTAAATATAACTGTTTTTAGAAAAACAGAGGGGCACAGAGAGAGAAGGGATAGGAGAAGTTCTAAATGAAGACAGGAATAATTAAATACCCCGGCAACGCCGGGTTTTTAAACAGTCTTCATCATATATGAAGCAGAATCTCTGTGTGTTTTGTATTGCATACAAATCTACCATTTCGATCTAATCTTAATGAAGTTTTGTACACATCACCTCCAAATCATGAGCACGTTTGCCGTAAGCCTAAGAATAACCTACAATGTTCTACATTTCCTCCTAAACCACTGGACAGACTTTAACCAAATACGTGTCCCATACCGCGGGGTAAGTACTTCATACCGTACATGATCATAAACAATCGGAAGTCGTAAAAAACTGCCACATCATGCGACAAGACTTTATTCATACACTGTATAAGAATGAGGGTACTCAGTTACTTTTAATATATATTCAAACGTTTATTATACTTTTTCTCCCTGACAACAACATCAAAATGACGAAAGGAAAAAAGTTACTCACTTCCTACTTTTCTGCTGTTCACGGAGCAGAACTACTGCATTCGGTATGAAGGTACAATTTATAATTTCTGCTCTACAAATTGTACTGGCAGGGAATTTTACATATAGAATACACACATACCGCTGAATATACCTTCGAAATTGTATCACAGTACGACACATAGTTGATATGGTATGAGGACATAAACAGTAACGTTCATGGAAAACCGCCCCATTAAGCATCAGTATTTAATCTACTACTTGTTTACTACTAATTGTATTCGTAACAGATTTTACCAACTTACACCACTTATACAAATGAATGTATACCTACAAAATTATACAATTGTACAACATGTAATTCAGTAAATGTCTGCGTTGGGTAAAAACCTTTCACAGAATGCATTACCTTTAAACACATTTATGTATTTACTACTAAGACACTTCTGTATTCCGGTCAACTTAAGGAAATTCCTGGAAGTGACAGTGCTGTTGAGAAATGTGAACCAACTTTCAACTGCGAAGCGTATACGACTACAGACGAAAGCAATAGACATCTATAGACGTATAAGGAAATGAGTGTATGATACAGTGTACTTCAAACAATTACCCATTATCTTCGACAGATCTACCTGTTAACGTCAAGCGACTGCTGCTGCCAGTTAGACTTGAATTTTTTTATTAATATATCTCAGGGCAATCTATTAAATTCTGCGAGTGGATTGGACGTGTCCTTGATTATCACATGGACAACTTTATGTCACTTGCTCAGGGCTTGGCTCGCCAAAGAATTTATTATTAACAGGAAATAATGTTTATAGTCAAAATTTGAATTAAATGAATGTTACATATGATTTGTATTTTGGTTACTACCATTCTTTGTTTGGATATTGCACTCACAACTTTATAAATTATGCCAGATGCCATTATTTTGTAAATATTCATCTGCAAATATAACATGTTTTTAGAAAAGAGGAGATGGACAGAGAGAGAAGGAATAGGAGAAGTACTAAATCAAGGCTGGAATAAAAAATATACCCGGGCATCGCTGTGTTTTCAGCTAGTTTATTATAATTAAGAGTTAGTGAATTTAGCTAAATTTGAAATAGCTTCAGCAGCGTTTCTCTGTACAAGCGTGGTGGTTCAATGCGTCCTGTCTGATACAAAAAGCTGAGCCAAGAACTCAATTATCCACACGGAACAAGCACTGTACCAAGGATCCAAGCTACCCGAGGACGCTAAATTAAGTGTGGACTTAAAGGCATGTGTTTGATGAGTGTAAGGCTTAAAGTTTCAAGTCAGGGTGATGATTATTTTTTTCTGTAGCATCTTGTGCATTTGTAACACGTTCAAATACTTTATTCTATGTAACAGCAGTATGTTTTGCAATATTCTGTTACTTATATATAACAGCGTGCGGTCTCTGCTCTTGTAGACAGGTATTCTTTTGAAGATTGGAGCTCAGCTCTAAATTACTTTATTTGAGAACAAACTGAACCGCGCTCTGATCGGCAACATAACACCTGGCTACAAGATAAAAGCAAAATACATTGAAGTTGTCGCTGGACTGTTTGAAAATCTGTGAGGAGAGGTACACAACTAAACAAACCATATCATAACAGTATATTAATTTACTCTCAATTCCACTTTTCTCGTTATTACTTGTTTTTATTGGTTTACCCGGAACCGGTTAAGGAAAGAGCATATATTTACTAGAGGTTACTTTTAAGACACATAAATAGTATCACCCCTTGAAGTATTTACCTTTCCTCAAGACTCACCCAGTATATACGGTGTAGTACAGAAAAACAAAAAATAGAGACAACGTTAGTTACGTAGAAACCAAAGAACTAATAAATGGCACTGCTGCATTTTCTCCACGCTTTTAAATACTTCGTAATAAGCCACACAACAAATAATGGTGATGTTAGTTTCTTAATGGACCAAAGAAACAATAGGTGTCCCTGTTGCGTGTATTGCCTGAGTATCAGAAGTATTTTGTTAATCGTACGACAGTGACTGATTTAAGCGCCGCAATCGTATATCTACGTACACAAATTAACACTGAACACGAGTTAGTGATATTCTTTAGTGTTTTAAAAACATAACGACATTTCTTTACATTTTGCAACAGGTTTCATTTGTATTTAAAATGTAACAACAGTACATCGAGCCGGCCGCGGTGGCCGAGGTGACTGAGGCGCTCCAGTCACGGTCAGCACGGCCATTACGGTCGGGGGTTCCAATCCCCCCTCGGGCATGGATATTTGTGCCGTCCTAGTCTGTAAGTAGTTCATAAGTAGTTTGTAAGTTTAGGGACTGATGACCCCGTAGTTAAGTCCCATAAGCTTAACAAACATTTGACCATTTTGAACAGTACATCGATTTGATCGATAGATTTTATTTACATAATTTGTTTTTGTAAGGACAACCGATTTAATGAAGTGGTGTGAGGAAGGAAAGCGTAAAAGAACCTCAAGGAGAGGGGAGGGAAATCCAGGCGGGAGAAGGAAAGGAAGGGGATGGAAGGAAAGAGGGGGGGGGCACGTAATATATGTGTAGGAGAGAAATTAGGGCTGACAGGATTGGTAAATATCGGGACAGAGGGCGTCATCCGGGAGAGGGAGGTGGCAGACGCTACCGTCACAGGATGTGGTGGAGAGTCTGAAGGTGTGGGGAGGGAGGGATATGGTAGTGGCAGAGGCCCGGGTTCAGCAAGAGGGGGGAGACCTGAAGGTAACGGGGGTCTATTTTGCGGGTGGTGAATCATTTCGAGGCCGCTGCCGTGCTTATATAGACGCGCCGCCGCCAGTGACGCCACTGATCAGTTCCTCGACACCAGTGACTTTACTAGCTGTGGCGAGGCTATATAAGCACGGCAGCGGCCTCTAAATTACAGTCATCCACTTGACAATGGCAGAGGACATCTCTATCCGAAGCTCGTGGGCAATAAACATGGCATGGCATGTAATCCGAGAAGATTATGTCTATATGTCATTCATATATTGAACTATCTACATCTACATGGAATACACAGCAAGTTACATTTAAATGCCTGGTAGAGGGTTCATCGAACCGCCTTTGTATATTATTTATCTCCCATTCTATTCTCGAATACCGCGCGCGAAGAATCTCTCCGTTCGAGATCTGATTTCTCGTATTTTATTCTGATGATCATTTCTACTTATGTAAGTAGAAGTCAACAATATATTTTCGCATTAGGAGGAGAATGTTGGCGATTGGAGATTCGTAAGTAGACCACGCCGCAGCGATAAGCGCCGTTGTTGTAATGATTCCCATCCCAGATCCTGTATCATTTCCTTAACGCTGTCTCCCCTGTATCCTGACAATACGAAACGAGCTGCCCTTCTTTGCACTTTTTCAATGTCCTCCGTCAAACCCACCTGATAAGGATCCCACACTGGGCAGCAATACTCCAAAAAGGGACGGACATGCGTAGTGTATGCAGTCTCTTTAGTAGTTCTGTTGCATATTTTAAGGGTTCTGCCAATCAAACTCAGTCTCTTATTCCCCTCTCCTACGACAATATCTACGTGTTCTTTCCATTTTAAGTCAGAAGTAATAGTAATTCCTAGGTATTTTGTGGAGTTTACAGCCTTCACTTTTGATTGATTTATCTTGTAAACGAAGTTTAGCGGATTTCTTTTCGACGACTTCACACTTCTTATTATTTAGTCAATTGCCAACTTTACACCATAGTGATATCAATATATAACTATATAGATATAAATATACAGAGTTCTGTAAAGCCCTTTCAGTTATTATACCTGTTTGTAAAGCAGATGATTTTTAAAGTTGCTAATATTAATTTCAAAAGCAAAAATTCGAACTGCAGTGAGGCAACTGATACCATTCCACCGGTAGTTATTTTACACAATCATAAAATGAAACCTTTTGAACTTCCTGTACACCAGTACTGCCTAAATTAGCTCGTTTTGAAGTGCTACCAGTATTGTAAAAGCCTGTTATTTATTTCGTCGAATCCTATATCGTTATGACTAACAGCCTGTTAAGCAGGAGTAACTATCTGTGAACATTACTAGTAGGGCTATTTGTATTCCTGACAAATATAAATGGGAAGACAGTATTCATTCTTTTTATTTCTTTCTTAAATCGATTAATGCAGTTACACGTTGAGCAGCTCTTCAACATCGTGTTTCATATTTTCTGCAATAGTCAAACAGTTCAAAATGTTCAAATGTTTGTATAGTCTATTGGACTTAACTACAGGGTCATCAGTCCCTAAACTTACAAACTACTTATGAACTACTTACGAACTAGGACGGCACAAATATCCATGCCCGAGCGGGGATTCGAACCCCCGACCGTAGTGACCGTGCAGACCATGACTTGAGCGCCTTAGTGCCCTCGGCCACCGCGGCCGGCAGTCAAACAGTACAGACGTGACTACCAACTGAGTATATAAATATACCGCAGTAGCTGTATAATATACAATTTATCTTCTAACGACAGTCGTATATATGTGACGCTTGCCACTATCATGGCGGCCAGCGGAAGGTTCAAATTATCCCGCGGCAGCAGCGCCGTTAGGGAGTCTAGTTTATTTTACAAGGTGTTTGAGTGTTTGACACGTGGCTGCCCCAGGTGAAGGGTTACGGTGTTATAGGCGAGTGGATGGCGCCGCTAGTGATAGCAACGCTCGATGAAGCCATTAGGGCAAGTGATGGCTGGTTAACCCGCCGCAGATAAGGCGCGCTAATTACGACACCGCGCCGCAACAGGTCGGCCGCATCGCCGCTTCGACACAGCGAGGATTAAGTTGCAGGCAGTCTGCTCAGACTGCTACACACTCTGTCAGCCGGGACAGATTAGCGTCAGGATAAATGGAGAGCAGTCTAGCCCTTCAAGGAATTTGATCCCAATACCTTACAAATTACGTGAACTTCTACATAGGTTCACATAAGAAAAATCCTTACATACACATATCAAAAGTAGTGTTGCATCACATTGGACCCAAGCCCTCCGGAAAACTGACATTGAATGCGATCCTCAGATTGTCCATCGATATCACTCAACCCGCAGATTATAAACAACTACGCATGAGCGCTAGCAGTGGAACGGAGTGGGTAGCTGGTTACTTCCGATCGTAGCACAAGAAAGGAAGTTTCATCCGTGAATGGACAATGGTATTTGGAAGCAATATCTTACATTTCATATACTGGGTGATCAAAAAGTCACTATAAATTTGAAAACCTAATAAATCACAGAATAAAAATAGAGAAATAGGTAAAAATTGACACACATGCTTGGAATGATATGGGGTTGGGGTTTTATTAGAACAAAAAAAATAAGAAAAAGAGGTTAAAAAATGTCCGGCAGTTCTTCGAGGAACTGCGTGAATCTGGTTTTGTAACTGCTACCATGACGGGTGATAGGTACGCCGATATTTTACAGAATTGCATCATCCCCAGCCTGGCTGATAAACACCTGCTGGAAAGTACGATTTTTATGCAGGATGGCGCTCCACACCATATTGCTAGACGCGTCGTTTGGTGATGATCGTGTGCTCAGCCGCCACTTTCGTCATGCTTGGCCTCCCAGGTCCTAAGACCTCAGTCCATGCCATTATTGGCTTTGGGGTTGCCTGAAGTGGCAAGTGTATCGTGATCAACCGACATCTCTAGGGACGCTGAAAGACAATATCCGACGCCAATGCCTCAACGTAACTCCAGACATGCTTTGCAGTGCTGTTCACAATATTATTCCTCGACTACAGCTATTGGTGAGGGATGATGGTGCATATATTGAGCATTTCTTGTAAAGAACATCATCTTTGCTTTATCTTGATTTCTTATGCTAGTTATTGCTTTTCTGATCAGATGAAGCGTCATCTGTCGGATATTTTTTGAACTTTTTTCGGTTATAATAAAACCCCATGTCATTACAAGCATGTATGTCAATTTGTACCTCTCTATCTACATTATTCCGTGATTTATGAAGTTTTCAAATTTATACTGACTTTTTGATCACTCAGTACAACGATGTTTCGCTCTGTTTTACGAAAAGTTTCTCAATAGTCTCAATCTTTAGCAGACACTGCAACCGTAAGTTACCATTGTACCAATTCCTTTCGAGTTTGTGATGATGGTGTTTTTTAATACAAGGAAAACTGCTTTTAAACGTAAATAGGAGGTCTTAATGGTGAGTTATGATGTAGAAGTGTTGGGGAAAATATTATCTGGGACACTGAAAATCGATTGATAACTTAGAATGTTTAGGATTGTTTTGGGCCTTGTAAAAAAGAGTTAGTTTCAGACATTTCATAAGAAACAGTGCAGAATACAATAATTTTTCAGAAACAGTGACAACATTATGGTATTTATACTGTAGCATTCCTGCGTCTTTTTTGATCGATGTTACATAAAGGTAAGAAAATACATTCAAAAAAAATTTAATAATGTTCACGTATAATTGAATTAATGTAATATTGGCCCACTTTGGGCCTTTGCGGTCGTCTTTTGACAGCTCGAAATTTAAATGAAAATAACGCCTTAACCGTTCATCTGACACGGAAAATGAATACATGAATCTGTAGACGAAAAATTCCTCTACAACTTTCCTGTTTTATGTTTTTTCCATATCTCGCATCGTTTTAGAGATATTTGCAAAAATAACGACGATTTTGAGATGACTGTCCGTCTGTCTGTCTGTATGTTCGTAATGTGGTCCCACGTTTTAAGCCGAACGGTGCAACCAATCAGCACCAAATGAAACAGACATACTTTTAGACCGTCAGGGACCAGAACCTCCCCTTTTCAAATTTTTCGAACAAAAAATAAGTTAGGAACACTAAAAAAAAGCTGTTTGTAATTTAATTGTAATTGCTAACGAACCGTTCATCTGACACGAATATTAAATAACTGAATTTGTAGTTTTTTCATATCTCGTATCGTTTGAGAGATATTTGCAAAAATAACGGCGATTTGACAACGTCCATTGATTATATGAACACCAGACGCAGATATCACGTGACATTCCACGTTGCGTTGCGTATTTAATGATTTTCTTATTATATCAAAGCAGCGGCGCTCTGAAGAATCAACAAAAACACGCGTTCTTCGTACGATAAATGATGATCTAGTGTCAAAAAAGTCAACAACTGCCATGAATAGTACAAAAATAGAGAAACACTGTCGGAAATATACGCTGTAGTGTAATGGGCAGCGTGTTGGATTGTAAAGCACATAGTCAGTGTTTCGGAACCCGCCACTACCAAAAATTTTTTTCTCCCATTTTCCTAAAAGAGTAACGTATTGGGTGCATAGATATGTCGTAAACACTATATTTTTTATTATTTACATTATTATTGTTGTCCAAAATGTTTGCAAAGAATACAAAACTACAAATCTAAAGCGGGCTGTAAAACACGCCAGTGCGATTTTTTTTTTTTGCGATATTTCTGTGTGTGCCAAATAAAGGCTTAACGTGGGATACGTAGTTGTAGAGAAGGTCGAAATCTGTTAGGTTGTGGGCACAGCTAATGCACAGCAGCCGAGGCCGAGGAGGAGGCGTTTTTGCAAGGGTCGGTGTCTCCGCTGTGTCGCTGGAGTCTCCTGACCGCAACAAAGGCAGCCGCCGCCTGCGAGTTAGGCACGCCCGCGCTGCGCAGCCACAAGCTCGCCACCGCCGACCCGGCGCTGGGACGAAGTGGCCGCCCTGGGCCAACTAAGACGGAGTTGGTGGTACCTGGCTCTAAACTTCCACTAACCGTCTCCGTCTTATGCGCGTAATACTGAGAGCAGTGAATGTTGGCTCGCATAACGAGAGTGAAATGCCGCTTATTAAATTTGTGCGTGTCTCCTGCAGAAATTAACTGGGTTTTGAAACAACAATCGTGTGATATCCAGCTCACGCTATTCGCTCACATGACTCAGAAAGCAGCAAATATAGGGTCCCATCCAGATGTTCCTTGAATTCCAAAAGGCGTTCCTCATTGTTTCACACTGTCGCCTAAGGAAAAATTACGATCGTACAGAGTATCAGGTCTACAGTGTGATTAGATTGAAGAGTTTCTAACGAACAAAACCCAATACGTCATCCCGAAGTTACAGGAACCTTCCAATGTAAAAGGTGGAATACTAAATATTTAGGAAAGTGGTAGTACAGAGGAAAAGCAAAAAAACGCCATACAATAAGTGAACAATTTTTATTGAGTTTTATTATATAACCGAAAAGCAACTTAAAGCAAATCTAATATCTCACAATCTAGGTTTAGTCGAAGTTTCTGCTTTCAGTAATCGGAGTTCAAAAATATTCAAATGCTTGTAAATCAAAGAGACTTAACTACTTTGGTCATCAGTCCCTAGGGTTACAAACTACCTAAACTACGTTTCGCTAAGGATAACATAAACACAGCAATGGCATCGCGGAGTCGCCGAGCGCATTGAGGCGCTATGTTCCGTTGCGCGAGACCGTTCCCCGTTGGGGGTACGAATCCCCCTCGGCTATGTCTTTAGAAAAAGTTAGCTTATAAGTTTTAAAATCTTAAACATAGCTCTCGTTCAGCAACGGTGTAACACGATCCAAAAGTGAACAAAATCTCAACTAACAACATGCATAAAAATGATTTATATTCACAAACCTTGACCCAAGTTACGGCAAAAGTAATTTCGCTTTCTTCAAAAAAATTTCATTTTGCTCACATTAAAATAGTTGTTGCATAAAATCAGGTGGCGAAATGTGGCAGACTCCATGTCAAGGAATACAAGGTAAAAAAATTTATGTTGCAGACATTAGTTTTAAATTTTTACCTTTTACTCCACGACATGGAGTCAGCCACATTTGGCCACTTGATTTTATGTAACAGTATTTTAATGTGAGCTAAATGAAATTCTTCTGAAGAAGGAAAAATCACTTTTGCCGAAACCTGGGTCACGGTTTACGTATATAAACCATTTTTATGCAAGTGGTTGGCTGAAATTTTGTTCACTTTTGGATTGTTTATAAGTAGTTTGTAAGTTTAGGGACTGATGACCCCGCAGTTAGGTCCCATAAGCTTAACAAACATTTGAACGTTTGAACACACAGCAATACCCGAGGGAGGGTTCAAATCTCTGACCGCAAGCAGTGGCGTGATCCGCAGCAAGAGGCCTCAGAACGCTGTGCCATTGGTGTAATATCCATCAACATTGACTGTCTTCCTCACACATCCAGTGTTTTGATATGAGTTCGCTACTTTTCCATTTCTTCGGAATGTTTGTTGGACGAAGAGAATGCAAGTAATCTACTTCGGAACAAACTCGCTCATCTGCCCAACGAATTACTAACTAGTTAAAAAAGTAATTTAACGTTATCTAACAATGCAGTCTGTGTATAACAGATACTATGAGAAATATTTCATGAAAAATATCGAAGAAATTAGAAAAGAGGTGTAAAGATTTTGAAAGAAAATTATAAAAAAAGTAATAAATGATAACAAATACGATCATACTGGATGTTTTGGACATGCTGATTAAAACTTCAGGGCTATACGATGACAGTCAAAATCAATGTGTTAGTGTAGACTTTCCTTGCGTATTAATAGATCAAATTATTTTTAGGTCTTTAGCCATCTGAAACTGTCACGTACACAGCATATGTCAAGGAGAAATGTTATGCCACTCTCGCCCTGGCTGATTCAAACTATTAACTATGGAACCTCTGTATGCAGGGAAAATACGAAATCGTATTGTGTTTTCTTGTGGCATGTAAATACCTGTCAGAAAGCGTTTCTTTCCAATAAATTCTCTGTCATAAAGTTCCATCATCATTTATGTAAACCAATACATCCAAGTAGGACATTCTCCCCTTCCTTTAGATTCCATCGTAAAGGGGGGAATACACCCTTTGTGTCTATTGATTTTTAAGAAAGATGACAAATCTCTTGTACAGAGTGTTTACAGAAACCCAACTTTTGAATGTATAGGAGTCCTAAGGACATTGGTAGAAAGAGGTTACGTTATTACAGGCACTGAGAAATTACCACAAGAGCTACAATATTTTAAAATTGTGTTCAATCCATAAGGCCTATACTAACAACCAGATTAGATGTGCTTTTGATTTGGACCACAAACTACAATGACTGAAGGCTGAGCTCCGAGGCGACTGAGGAGCCTGCTGTCTAGTTCCCTTCCAAGCTCCAAACAACAGCAACAACAACAACAAATGATTTCCTTCCACATGTTTGCCAAGGTTGAAAGTATTTTGAGAAAACATAGAATCACATTTCTTTTCCGACCGTCGGCTAAGATTAAAACACTTCCTGGCTCTGTTAAAGGTCTGAGGAAGCATGGCGTTGACAACATACTCTGTAAGTGCGGTAATATATATATTAGCGAATATGTTCGTACCGTCAGTGATAGATATGCTGAATACCGTATTCATACATCATTATTACAATCTGATAAATCTGCGATGCCTGAACACTGTCTTGCAGAGGGACAAATGATGTTATTCGACGAGTGGTTGCAAACGTCTCGCGTTACTCTGATTGCGTTCTAAAAGAAGCCGTCGGAATGGAACTGAAATATCATATTTTTAATCTCGATAATGTACTCCAGACTATGTGAAACTTGGATTTAGTTTTATCAGATATGAAGACACAATGGCATTTGAATCTGATGGCTATCAGTAATAATTTTTAGCAATACATTGTTTTTCGACAGTATTGAGCATTGCAACTTCTCTTGCATCATGGGGCAAGCGTAAGGAATCACTTGATGCACGGCCTTTCGGATTTTCGCTGATGGTAAAAGTTCTGTCGATCTCAGTTTGAATCAGTTCCAGCTTGATCGGCATAGCTTTTCTCACCTGGTGATGGATGTCAGGTGGATACTGGTAATGTTGTGTGCAGATGTCAGTTTCATCTGCCTGAAGTCCCGAAAGAAATTGGCCAATTAAGAAAATAATTATGGAATGTTCTAGTTGGGATTTTAATACGTCGTATGAACCTGTAATGAAAGTCGACAACTGTGGCAGCCAGTTAGGCTGCGGTCAGAACTAATCGAGGCAGTCGAGGCTGGTAGTGGGCGATGGCGCTTCGTCCAGCACTAGATGGTCCTGTCTTTGCTGTGACGGTGAGCCTGCTGGTAGCAAGTAAGTCAGCCGACGCCTGGAAGGTAGGCACGCCCGCGCTACAAACTCGCCACCGCTGGCGCGACAGAGGGAGGTGTGACGTTGCGGCCGCCTGGCTCCCAGATATGCACTCACTGTGCCTTTTTCTTTTTTACGTATCATTCAGATAGCTGAAATCAACCTCAAAACGGCAAATTTATACTTCTCCTCTGTAAGTACCAACACGGGTTCTGGAAGTTACGATATCGTGGTACCCAACTCGCGCTATTCGTTCAATAAAGTCAGAAAGCAGTAGTTACAGTGTCATGGGTAAGTGCTCGCGTTTGCTGACTTCCATTATGTTTCCCATATACTTCCAAACTGCCGGCTGATGAACAAAATACGAGCGTGGACAGTATCAGACTGGCTTCACGATTTTATGACAAACAGAAAGCATCCAAAGGGGAGAACTCTTGCGATGTATAATTAAGTTTTGGCGAGTACCAGTGTTGTAGCGCCCTTACGTTTCCAATATACTTGTGTACACTATGAATCACCTACCGTCAGCAGCTCTATGACACTTTTTGCGCCGGCCGCGGTGGCCGAGGGGACTGAGGCGCTTCAGTCACGGTCTGCACGGCCACTACGGTCGGGGGTTCGAATCCCCCCTCGGGCATGCATATTTGTGCCGTCCTAGTTTGTAAGTAGTTCATAAGTAGTTTGTAAGTTTAGGGACTGATGACCCCGTAGTTAAGTCCCGTAAGATTTACAAACATTTGAACATTTTGAACACTTTTTGCGGTTGTTTGTAAATCCATGCAATCAACCGGCAGTGGGCATCAGTCCCTTGATTTAAACACTACTTAAACTAACTTATGCTCAGTACAGCACACGAACCCGTTCCCGAATGAGGACTCGAGCCTCCACCGGACAACAGACGCTCACTAAGCAGCAAGTCATCTTAGAGCGCTCGGTTTGAATTTTCTCTTCCGATTGCTAACATATTTTGTTAGAAACCACGCAGATAGGAAGTCATCATCTTCGTCATCACTACCATAAAGTAAGAGGTATAATAACCAAATCGGAGAGATTTAAGTGCTCCTTCTTTCTGTGCGCTATTAGAAAAAGTAACGTCAGAAAAGTATCATGAAACCGGTTCGATAAACCCTCTGCCGAGAACATAAATGTGATTTGCAGAGTAAATATGTAGATGCAGGAAACAAATCAATTGATTAAATAAAAATAAAGTAATTGATGGAGGTGTATTTCTGTTTTAGCTCTAGCTGTAGCATCTCCAACAACGACACTGAGCTGCAGTCACCGGTTGCTTTTTCATGGCTAATTTAATCCGCGAGGACTCACGCGTAAGTATTTTGCTCACAGTGATTTTCAAACAATCGGCATTTTACCTATTTTAAATAGTCATATATGTGTGTTTTCTTATAAACGCAACTAGAAATATATATTTTGATATATTAAGTACACTATAAACTGTTCTTTGACTGTCAGAAAACCTCTATACACGCAACCGATCGCGTAACTTTTAAAGGCTCGAGTTCTCGCGGTTTAAATTAATAGTTATAAATGGAATAAAATAACACTTTGAACAATTACTTTTTCAGCTTTGACTACGCTCCAGGGTGGATTTGGCATCAAGTTCCATTTACTCAAATTTTAATGAAACCTACGTATCTAGTTCTACATACCAAACAAACTGCAGAAATGTTTTTGTATTGTGGCGTCAGGTATTTCTTGGGCCAGCAACATCTAAATAACTGATAAACTTTTCTCATGCTTAAGATAATTTACAGACGGAGACTGGTGAATGATTATTGAAATCTTTGGTTCGATTTTCAGGGTACAATTTCGTCATTGATATACGTAGTAGTTTACGATAAAGGACAGCTTTAATTCTCTTCAAGACCAGTTCTTTGACGTATGCAGTCTATATGGCAGTAAAAAGAATGTCAGAATTTAAAGCAATCAACCGGAGTTAAGTAAAATTCCGTGGAAGTACAGTACAACTTTTTATTTTATTCGTGAGGGCGCCACATTGGGCTACGTCATTATGCACGATATGTGGCCGGTATTAGCGCGGTGTCACTCGGAGGTGATTAATCTCTGACCCGGTGCAGTTGGACGCCCCTCCACTGGCGCACAGGGTGGCATTCGCAGCTATCGATGGCCGAAGGCCGCCTGTGGGGGTGGGGCGCCCCGGCCAGCCAGCGGAAGCGCCACGCCTCCGGTGACAAATGACGGCGACGCGACGCTGCAGCCACCTGGCGGCCGCGACCCCTCATTAAAAGCCGCGTCATTCAGCGGGTGGCAGCCCTGCGCACAGTGGCGCTGAAAGGGCGCACATTCAGCCGCCGACTCAAGGGCGCGGCTGAAAGCGCCAGCTCTAAATGCGCGGCCCGCGCCATTGTGGCAAACTTATTTACTGCGCGACGCTCAAGGACGCCAGCGGGGCGCAGTACCAACAGTATGAACTATTGATGCCGGTTTTGGGCACGTAACCTTTGGACAACACTATCAATAGCAGTCAATTTGAAATAAAGAACAAACACAGTTTATAAATAATTACACGCCAACACGGCGTTTGTTCAAATGTTTGTATAGCTTATGGGACGTAACTACGGTGTCATCAGTCCCTAAACTTACAAACTACTTAGCAACTAGCTTATCCTAAGGACGGCACAAATATCCATGCCCAAGGGGGTATTCGAACCTCTCCCCCCCCCCCCCCAACGCCTTTGGTTAATTAACTTCACCACAGATGCGGTAATAACGTTGGACCTCGTAGAGGAATCCGTAAGGTCGACTACAAGATGCCATGGACGATGGGGCCGTTAGAGCGGTAGCGTGCGACTTGTGCAAGTTTGAGAGGGATGGGAAGCAAGCGCGGGTAGCCAAAAGGTTAAGTCGACCAATGGACTTGTAATGTAGAAAATCTCGTTTGTTTATAATAATGAAGCAGAAGATACCTTCTTTAACCAATCCTTTATCTACGTATATTGAGGTATGTGATGCTGCGCCTCGGTTGCACAGTGGTAGAGTGCCAGCCTACAAATACAAAGGTCGCGGGTTCGATCCCCGCCAGGGCCTACGATTTTTATCTGTCACTTTCCACTTCTTTCACCTCTGGCATTATTGCTCATGTGAAACATACCGAGTAGCACCGTGGTTCGGAACCCACGTTAAACTGTAGGTCCCCCTATAACTGGCTGGGTAAGTCAGTTCGAAGGTCGGAGGAAGGCAACGGCATACCACCTCCAAACCGGACCGTGCCTAGTAAAGCACTATGGTGTTCAAACCAATCTTCGGATTGTTGACTGCTTTACCTTACCTATTGATGTGATTGTTTATGAAATGTGATAATATGTTGCAAAACAATTTTATTACAACAATGACAATATTCTTTGAGTTATTTTGTTAAAACTATATGTTCACAACCCGATAGCGGTATTACACAACAATGTTATTTCAACAAAAATTTCGTCACTAACATTATCTGATGTCTTCCGTATTGTATTGACCTTAATGTAATACTTTTCTGACTGTAAAACTGCATAATTACCTTAATTTAACAATTTTAATAATGTAAACAAACCGGTCTACTGCTATAACTGTAAATTACTAACAATCTTTTGTCCTATTTTGATAGGAAAATCCTATCATTACATTTGTCATAATTTTGTGTATCTTTACTTGAGACAAAATTCATTTATGTTCCACAAACATATTATTAAATAATTATAATATTAATTTCCGCGTTCTATAATGTTCTCGAAAATAGGAATGTATTAATACGCGCGAATTGGCGCGCAGGAAGACAGTCTAGAAGCGGTCGTAGTTAAGCAGTCTTAAAGTAGTCTTACTTCAGTCATTATGTAGAACATTGTCAGTCCTTGTGTTACTTCAAACATCATGTTAGGTTCTGTTTGTGTGCTTCACCAATAAAGCAAATAAATGAAAGAAACGTGTCATGTTTGTGATTTTATGACTGTGAAGAACCCGTCGTCTTGATGCTTTCATAAAAAAAAAAAAAGTCAGGCGAGCTATTGAAACTACTGGTTCTGCGACTGAACGACGGAGACAATAAGGTGATGTATATGAATCACATTTAAAATGTGATTCTAATGTAGTGTGAAAACACTACAGCTTGCAGTGGGAAACCTGTGTTCTAGTACCAGCCCGGTTCACATTTTCATTTTTCGCCATTATATAGTGTGGTGGGAAATTCCCGTTACAAACCTCTTGGACTTGTAGATGGTAGTGAGTACATAACATTCTGAATAGGAACTCACGTCCGGAACGTATCGTTTCTGTTCCACGACGGTTTCACTTCAGATGATTATACCAAACACTCCTACTTGAGGAAAGTAATTAGCTGTGATCCAGTACAGTTGTTGCAATTAATTTGAAATGAATACTGAATCGTTCCGTTATTACTTACGCATTTTCATTACAATTTACACCTTACAGTTTACATTAGTCGACAACAACAAGAACCCAGCATCTACTGCAGCAGTCGCAACGTACTGATCAACAGTGGCTCGATGTGGCGGCTATCATCATTAAACACGTTGTAGCTCCGAATCGTGTATTTTTCAAATTTATTGCAACAATTGTACGGGTCACGCCTAATTTTATTCCTCAAGTAGGAGTGGATGAGATCTGAATTCAAACCGTCGTGCAACGGAAACGATACGTTCCCGGTCATGGGTTCCTATTCAGAATGTTATGTTCTCTCCCTCTACAATTCCTAGAAATTTGTAACGGGTTTTTGCGAGCACCCTGTATAATTTCAATGCTCCAGTGCAGCTAATGTCAATTCCTTCCTTCCCATTTCTTCTCCCTTCCCCTCCTATACAAGTTGAAATAATAATTTCTCTTTGCTCTTGTTTGTTTGTAATTCTATTAGTCTCTTTGCTCTTAGTAGACGGTATGTTACCCATTTCTCATCATAGAAAACAGCTATTAAGATGAATAACATGAAAGTAAATATCCTAGGATCTACAAAGCAACTGAACATGTAATAAAGTGGAGTCTTCCAATCCATACGCTATACAAACTATATTTGAACCATCATTAATCTGGGCTGTTGATTTCGGCTTGTCGATACATTGAACTGAATGTCGCCCAGGTATTTACTTATTTCAGTCTCAAGTTCGTCCGTATTTCCTTTCCTCTCTCTTTTCCCCTTTTCTTTCCTTCTCCCTCTGTCCATCACCTCTTCTGCCCATCTTCTCTCTCACACACTCTCTTCATCTCATCTCCCTCTCTCTGCCAATCACCTCCTAGTCAATCTCTTCAACACCTCCTCAGTCCGAAGCCTACTCCACCTGTAAGAAACTATATTACTCTGTATATCTTCATATTGATAAGTGATGTCTAAGTTTTATTACAAGGAACCCCTAGCCATGCACCGTATGAAATCATAAGTAGAGGGTGAGGTTCTCTTCTTTTGAAGCTCAAGTGTACAAAGTTTCGACTAAATCGTATGGACGGCACGGCAGGGCATAAAATCGAACAAACATGCAAACAAACATTCATGTTTACGTATGATAATTATTTAGCTCCAAATTTCGGCTTCACATTGAAGTAATCTATATGTCTCTTAAACAGAGGCTGCATGCCCTTTAACTGTGCTTGGAACCTCAACTGGTGTCGTTGATTCACAGAATTCCTTCAGCTTCAGATCCTGGCAAATGAAGAAACTGTGTGATTTCACGCCACTAGTTGCAGTTTCCTAGTACTGTTCTTTTAGAGCCTGAAGATGGCTTCAGTGTGAATCCAAAAGTTTCAGCAAAATTATTTAAAAATTACAGATGTTGGTTTCTTTCAATTTAAAATAGTATAGTATAAAAATTAAATTTCTTTCAAAAATTAAAAGTAAAACTACTATAAATGGGAGGACACACACAATTTTGAGTAAACGAGAATCAAAGACTGCGTAATCTTGGAATAACATATTGCAAGATTCAATAAGTCCGCCCACGCGACCATTTCGCGGGGCGAGATTTAAGTGTTTAGTTTATTGTTAGTGCACAGGCATCAATTCCAAACAGTGGTACGATGCTCTTTCTAAAAATTACCTCTAGATAATTGATACTGAACGATTTTAAGATTCGCAACACAAATTCTTCTACTGCTTTCTG
This sequence comes from Locusta migratoria, assembly GCA_026315105.1. Taxonomy (NCBI): domain Eukaryota; kingdom Metazoa; phylum Arthropoda; class Insecta; order Orthoptera; family Acrididae; genus Locusta; species Locusta migratoria. The sequence continues at coordinate 380,011,308 of CM048748.1, read as the reverse complement.
GAAGTATGGTAATAGCAAACATTTACCTGCTTCTGCACTGCTTCAGAACCTATTGGAGTAGTTATGTGTTTCTTACAAAATAACATCACTATTTACTCTATTTTGGGCAAAACAAGTGTGGTTTCCGTGTGACAACAATTTATCTGTTTCTGTCACGTTTTTCGGTGCATGAACTTTACTTCCGAATTTTGTGTTTCGTTTGAAAAGTAAGGATAATTTTCATTGTACTTTTACATAGAACTGAACCATCTAGTAGGTAGGATATGTAAAACAACAGCATTCGGCTTAAGCCAAACAAAGAAGATTCATATTGCATTCAACGAGGTAGGTAACGAAAAACTTAAAACGTTAACTGTTTGTTATATAAAAGAAAAGTATAGAGAAGACACGAAATAAACTGAATGAAATTAGGCTGGAGTAATCCTTAGGAAAGTTTGAGATTTTGAAATGTTAATCAGTGACAGAAATGAGAAATATTGATTTGCCAGGAGGCCATAAGGCCTCGAAGTTTATAAGAAAACAAACAGGTGTGCTTCATACTTCTCATAGAGTACAGTATTTCGGCGAACAGTCAGTAATGAACGGGAAACAATTGTGTACGTTAAGCTCCACTGAAAAACTGTGTGACTTACAGTGACAGAAATCAGCCTTACCTCTGTGCTGAACAATATTATTTCATTTGAGATTTACTTCAATGAGAGAGAAAGCTCTTTTGATAATAACACAAAGTTGAAGGACCCGTTCAAATGGCAAGACTAAGCGAACAGAGCACTTGCCAAAGGTTAAAATACAAAATACCAAAAAATGGAAAACTAGATTTAGTTTGAGTTGAATATTGAATGATAATTGTTTAACTGTCCTTATGTGGTCAATACACCAGTTTGCACGTTTTGCATTTTAATTTGACTATCAGAAACCTACTGCCAAAAATTACAAAATGGAAAATATATATTAAGGAACTAGATGCCCCGTTGAACTTCGTATCACTTACCTCTTAATGTAAACCATATTAATTTAAATCATATGTATTTTAGCCCCAGTAGCTTTATAAAGGCATCATCACATAGCCTAAGTATCGGCTCGATAGTGCGCGGAAAGAGTGAGCAAATCACGCACACATGTCCAGGATAATGTTCATGTCACATTCGCGGAAGATCAGAGATGGTTTAAGCGCTGATAAACGGACAGCATTCATTTTTTTTCTTTGACAATTCATATACGGGTTCAGATAGTGTAAAGCGAACTATACTCTTTTAAAGTATATTTCTGAACGCACCCAACACAACAACCAAACCATTATTTTACATCTTTTAAATATAAATTTTCCTCGCAATTTTTCCATATCACCGTTTAAACTTACCCTGAACTTCCACGAATGTGGCATGAACATTATCCGGGACATGTGTGCGTGATTTGCTCACTCTTTCCGCCCACTATTGAGCCGATACGTAGACTATCTGATGATGCCTTTATAAAGCTACTGGGTCCACAATACATACGATTTAAATTAATATGGTTTATATTCAGAGGTAAGTGAGACGAAGTTAACCGTTTCACCTAGTCGACTCGGCAATGCTTCGCAATTGCTAATATGTATGTACTCTTGCTTTGAACGTCAAATGTGCAAAATTTTATCGCAATTGTACGAATGATATTGATATCCCACAGAAAAGAGCTCTTTCAATTTTCCACAAATTTTCTTATTTTCTGGCCAACTATTCCAAACTTTTAATTCATTCAAATCTTCCTCTCGCTTGAACGTCGAATATGCAAAATTTTACCGCAATCAGATGAATGGTATTAATGTTGTATTTCCAGAGGAAACTACGACTGTCTTATGTAACTGAGAGCACATCAATATCTCTTTGCATTCTCGAGATAATGATTTCAAATGAGAGAGACGGACCAGCAATCTATGACCACCTCTGTCCAAGCGGACTTGGTACCCGACAGTAAACACTTAACCATTTCACTTTTAAAAACATGTGGTGTAAGACAAAAACGGTGGAATTTATAATCCACTGGCAGGGAGTGTCTTAAATCGTGCGTGTCGTGTTACATGACTGGTTGTACGAGCATCAAAATTTTTGTGAATGTGCACCGAATGTCAACATGATACGTCAAAATGAAATGTTCCTGAAAAGAATTAAAGAATCTTGTAAGTCAGACAGAAAGGAGGACGGTTTCGCTTTTACCCACACATGTTCAAATGTTTGTAAATCTATTGGACCAAACTGCGTGGTCATCAGTCCGTAGCTTAAAGACTACTTAAACTAAGGTAAGCTATCGTAAGGACAAAGACGACCACTCATCCATGTCCCAGGGAGGACTCGAACGTCCGACGTTAAGCAACCGCGTGCTCCGCAGCGAGGCGCCTTTAGACCGCTCGGCTACTCCACCGTGGTTCATTTTCTGACATTATCTGTTATAATCTGGTCCTAAATGCCTTAAACGTTTGTATAATCATAAAGTCTTAGCGTGATATACCTAAGTGCGAGGAGGATTAGATTTTGCCATCATAATAATCCCCTCCAAATGAAGTTGTAATTGACGGTAAGTCATCGAGTAAAACAGAAGTGATATCTGGTGCTCCACAGGGAAGCGTTATGGGTCCATTACTCTTCCTCGTGTTTATAAACGATTTAGGAGACAATCTGAATAGCTCCCTTAGACTGTTCGCGGATGATGCTGTTGTGTATAGGTTAGTGAAGTCAATTGAGGATCAAAAGCAACTGTAAAACGATTTAGACAAAATTTCTGCATGGTACGAAAATTGGCAATTGACACTAAATAACAAAAGTGTGAAGTAATACACACGACCACTAAAAGAAATCCGCTGAACTTTAATTACGCGATAAATCAGTCAAACCTTAAGGTCGTAGATTCTACCAAATACCTAGGAGTTACAATTACCAACAACTTTGACTGGAGAGAACACATAGAAAATATTGTGGGGAAGGCGAACCAAAGGTTACGTTTCATCGGCAGAACGCTTCGAAGATGCACCAGCTCCACCAAAGAGACTGCCTAAATCACACTTGTGCGTCCTCTCCTGGAGTACTGTTGCCCCTTGTGGGACCCTCACCAGGTGGGACTGACGGAAGACATTGAGAAGGTTCAGAGAAGGACAGCTCGTTTTGTTTTATCACGTTACGGGGGGAAAAGCGTCGCGGAAATGTTGCAAGAATTGGGGTGGAAATCATTAAAGGAATTACGTTATTCATTGCGGCGTGATCTGATAATATTTATCTCGGGTATGTAGCTGGATACAGTCGTCAACCAGACCGTCAGCAGACCAACTGGCTGCCATCTTCAGGTGAGAGCGCAGAACACTAACTCGCCGGAAACTGATAAAGAACAAGAAACAACAGCCCCTTTATACACTGCTGACGACCCACCGCGCGTGCGCCAAACCAAAGTAGAAGCCACCTAGGCGCAATAGAACCAGTAGCGCGCCGGTGGAGAAAAACGGCAAAAACGATGGGTCGAAAACAAGGCTAGTTAAAAGAAACAGCAGGTCGAAATAAAGACCGTTGTTGCTTGATGTCAGATAAAATCGGTTCCAAGTTTTACTTAGTGGAAAACCCTTGTCCCTATTAATAATATTATCGGCCATACGAATTTCCATGGATTCTTTGAGAACACATTCGTAGTAGCGGGAAGCAGGAGCAATCAGTTTAGTTTCATCGTATAACATCTTGTGACCCTCTGTAGCGTGATCTGTTTGCGAAGTTTCAATCACCGGCTTTTACTTCTGAATGTGAAAATATTTTGCTAGCACCCACCTACTTAGGGAGACAAGACCATCCGAATAAAATAAGAGAAATCAGATCGAAAACGGAACGATTTAGGTGTTCTTTCTTCCCGCGCGGCCGGCCGCGGTGGCCGAGGTGACTGAGGCGCTTCAGTCACGGTCTGCACGGCCACTACGGTCGGGGGTTCGAATCCCCCCTCGGGAATGGATATTTGTGCCGTCCTTAGTTGTAGGTAGTTGATAAGTAGTTTGTAAGTTTAGGGACTGATGACCCCTTAGTTAAGTCCCTTAAGCTTAACAAACATTTCAACATTTGAACATCTTCCCGCGCGCTATTAGAGAATGGAACGGTAGAGAAAAGTTATGAAAGTGGTTAATGAACCCTCTGCCCGGCACTCGAATGTGATTTGCAGAGTATCTATGTAGATGTAGATGTAGATGTAGAAGTGACACACTGTAGCGCCGTCGTGTCGAGGTCAGTAACTGGAACTTTCCGCTGCGTCACCCTGATGAGTCCGTCGCTCCCCTCGGCTGCTTAACGCAGTCCTCAGCGACCGATCTAATCTGAGAGCGGCGTTTAAGGAGAGCGGCGTTAATCCCGGCTCGACGCGAGTTCAGAGCGCCAGACGGCTGTTGGCGGCTCGTCGCCAATTACTCTAGCTGCTCTCGGCCTTATCTGATACATACCAAAGCGTCGTCCGTCATCCCGGCGTGCCGCGCGCATGCCATGCAATCCAATCTCTGTTGTGCCGTAAGTGGCCGTGTGCTTTCGGTTCAGCGGCCGCAGTCGTTATCTAACTGATATTCTCACCTCTCCCTCTCTCTCGCATGGCCAATGCCTTCGTTTACCTACTGGCAATCATAGTCTGGTACCTGTTTGTTTCCGTATTTATCTCAATGACCACTACATCTACATCAACATAGATACTCTGCAAACCACATTCAAGTGCCTGGCAGAGGGTTCATTAACCACTTTCATAACTATTCTCTACCGTTCCATTCTCTAATTGCGCGCGAGAAGAAAGAACACCTAAATCGTTCCGTTTTCGATCTGATTTCTCTTATTTTATCCGGATGGTCATGTCTCCCTAAGTAGGTGGGTGCTAGCAAAATATTTTCATATTCAGAAGTAAAAGTCGGTGATTGAAACTTCGCAAACAGATCACGCCGCAATGAATAACGTCTTTCTTTATGATTTCCATCCCAATTCGTGCAACATTTCCGTCACGCTTCCGCCCCCCCCCCCCCCCGTAACGTGATAAAACAAAACGTGCTGCCCTTCTCTGAATCTTCTAAATATCTTCCGTCAGTCCCACCTGGTGAGGGTCCCGCAAAGGGCAGCAGTGCTCCAGGAGAGGACGCACAAGTGTGATTTAGGCAGTCTCTTTGGTGGAGCTGGTGCATCTTCGAAGCGTTCTGCCAATGAAACGTAACCTTTGGTTCGCCTTCCCCACAATATTTTCTATGTGTTCTCTCCAGTCAAAGTTGTTCGTAATTGTAACTCCTAGGTATTTGGTAGAATTTACGACCTTAAGGTTTGACTGATTTATCGCGTAATTGAAGTTCAGTGGATTTCTTTTAGTGGTCATGTGTATTACTTCACACTTTTCTTTATTTAGTATCAATTGACAATATTCGCACCATGCAGAAATTCTGTCTAAATCGCTTTGCAGTTGCTTTTGATCCTCTGTTGACTTCACTAACCGATAAACGACATCATCATCCGCAAACAGTCTAAGGGAGCTATTCAGATTGTCTCCTAAATCGTTTAGAAACATGAGGAAGAGTAATGGATCTATAACGCTTCCCTGTGGAACGCCAGATATCACTTCTGTTTTACTCGATGCCTTACTGTCAATGACAACGAACTGTATCCTTTCTGATAGGAAATCGTGAATCCAATCACACAATTGGGAAGATATTCCATAAGCACGCAATTTCATTAGAAGCCGCTTGTGGGGTACAGTATCAAAAGTCTTCTGGAAATCCAGAAATACGTAATCGATTTGAGATCCCTTGTCGATGGCACTTAACACTTCATGTGAATAAAAGGCAAACTGTGTTTCGCAAGAGCGATACTTTCTGAATCCGTGTTGACCACTCTTCCGCATCATGTACCAGGGGAATATTTTTTAAATTAACACAACAGAGCTACATGAGGAACTATTGACAACTGGTACAGCAGTGATTGAGCTGTTCTTTAACATATTCATCAAATGAATTGAGACATTTGTCGTATTGTGGAATCAGCTTGTAGAGTCCTGTGCTGAAGAAGTATGCAGCCTCTGAGTAGAACCAGTATGTTATGGCTCCTCCTCCTTTCTTTTAAGATGATTAAATAATCCTATAGAAGGGTAAAGCAATGACTATATATATACAGGGTGAGTCATAAATTGAGGAAAAATATTTCGTGCAAAAGTCACACAATGAGCTATAAACATAAATTCGTTTTCCGCATGTTCCTGTGACAAAAAATGACAGTGCAACTGAATGGTAAAAATCTCGAAATATGAAGTGGACTTTTGGGTGTTACTGTGCACCAACACTGACCAAGGAGAAATATCGGCAGCAGGGCATAACATGCGAGTTTTATAGGTAGTCAAGCCGCTCACGAGAAGGCAAGGCATGCGGCATCAAGTGAACGTCTGCGTGACACTGCGAGCAATGACAGCGCTCACATCTATCTCATACTTTTTTTCCCTTGCCGGTATTATGTATCGTGGCTAGTTGCTATAGGGAAAGGAAGTTTTGCCACGATGACGTGATGCCGATCTGTCCCCTTGGCCAGTGTTGGCGCACAGTAACGTCCAAAAGTCCACTTCACATTTCCAGATTTTTACCATTCAGTTGCATTGTCATTTATTGACATAGGAACGTCCGGAATACGAATTTATGTTTGCAGCTCAGTGTGTGACAATTTACACGAAATATTTTTTCTCATTTATGACTCATCCTGTATATATACAACGTCGTCAAAACAGCCCCCCTCCCTCACCAGATAGACCCACCTGAACAGACACACCCTGGACAGACCCTCCTAAACAGACCCCCCCCTAAAAAGACCCCTAAATACAGCAATTTTAAATTGCTATTAACTAGCAAATCCGGCAATTCTTCGTAGTTGTTAAATGTAAGTATCATATAAACACATTTTCGTTTTGTGGTGAAGATCGTGAGACATTGTATATATACTTACTCCTAGGAGTAATCATTGCTCTACGTCGATGATTTTTGGAGCTACACTCATACACTGCCATGCAGCTTAATGAAGTATACACATAAGCAAACCGCACGAATCACACTTTCGATTGGTGAAATCGGTACGAATATCTCTTCAGTAGTTTCTTAATATCTCTAACAACAGACACACAAACGAGGCAGGAGGACTTCATTTTATAACATGAGATACATTAATCTGTATTTAAAATAACAGACTTAACAAACGCTTGAAGTGTAATCGAATGGGACATTATGACAGAATGAGAGAGACTAAGTAGAGTCAAGGGGTTTTATTAAATAAGCAGCGTAGGAGTAATTATATAATTTATGGAAAAGCACTCTTACTGAGAAAGTGCGTTCATAAAATTTGCATCCTGTGGACATTATCTGTCGACCATTAACAAAGTAACAAATTTAAATTGATAGAATATCTGGATGTATACTTTTGATTCAAAACGCCACTGAATTATCAAAATCAACCGTTAATATGGTACACAAATTAAAGTAATTGTAATTAAGCAAAACAAATCAAGTTACATATACAAACTGAAATGTTTAAATGAATTTAAACTCAATCATTAAAAGCTTAACCCAGCACGGAAAATAATTATGAAATAACGGAAATCTAACGGGGATTGCAAAATTGTCAATTTGTTCACCTAACTGGTGAACTGCACCAACATTATAAATACTAATACTAAAGGTACTTCTGACTGCCGTATACTGTCATCAGGAGTATTTTCTTAATTCCTATAGCCCACTCAAGAGAGATGTTTGATTAATTTGAAAGGTTCATCTGCGTGCCTCTTTCAACACATTTTGAACCAAATCGGTGAAACCCATCCCGCAACATGAGATGGTAAGATTTTATCGTATAAGTATAGCAGTAATATTCCATACGTGATTTAGCTGTGCAGTCTGTTATCTTTTAAAAGTTCAATTAACCGCATATTTTTTGTTATTGGAGGGAAACGTTTACGTGTCATCTTGACATGTTGCACCTACGTGCTAACGACTGTGATTTACAGACAGAAGAATAGCGTGGCCAAAGATATTCAACAAGAGTGACATTTGAGGCTTTCTTTGCCTCGAAACTATCTGACTTATGTGTGATTTTAAAGATGGCATTGGTGATTTCTTACTATCTTTCTTACTTAAGTTTGCCCTTAGTGAATAAAGTTGAAAATGCAAATAATAATAAAAAATAGCGAATCTCATCTAACCACTAAACAGCTAATTCTTTCTCATTTGTGGATACGGAAAGCGATGCATTTCCTAGTGACTAGGTCTTTTTGAGCAAATTTTAGTGACCTAACAACCGGTGAGGTGCGTTGTGGTGTAATAAAGTTTTTGCTGGCTAATTGCTTAAAATCAATAGAAATTCATCGTGGATTTTATTATTCGCTCGGAAAAGGAGTAACGAGTGAAAGCCCAGTGAGACAATCGTACAGTGACTTTATATATGACATCACCTACTTGCTCGATGAGGACTGCCGTGATACGCCAAGACTTGTGAATGGACAACTGTTGATCAGAATCAACGAAAAAGTATCTGAGAATCGTAGTTTCACGGTTACGAAAGAACACTAACAATTCTCCGCAAATTTGACAGGAATTGGTGTATGAAATTTTTGAGTTGATGCTTGGCTATCACAAAAATGTTCAAATGTTTGTAAATCTATCAAACTCAACTGTTTGGTTATTAGTCTGTAGCTTACAAACTACTTAAAATTAGTTAAACTAACATAAGGACAACACAAACAACCATGCCCAAGGGGGGATTCTAACCCGCGATGGCGAATTTCCACGAGTATCGCAGCACGGCGCCCCAGAACGCACGGCTAATCCGCCGTGGCTGGCTATCACAAATCTTGTGCTAGGTATATTCGCAAATCGCAGGCGGCACATTTATACTGATACGGTAGTGAAAAACTTGAGGGACGACAAGCTAATCGCAGTAGTTTGAACAGCAGTCATGCAGCAAAAAATGAGAAGATTCTACCTATAATAGTTACGTAATTAAATTTTGTGTTTCTGTATGGCTACATTTTAATTTCAAAGCGATTATTACTTTCTGGAGAGCGCTCATATTTATAACGTATGTGGTGGTAATGCGCGTCGAGTAAACTGGATATTACGCTTTTAGAACTGAAGAAAATGCAGAATTCTACATAACTGTAGTGTTACAGGCAATAGACAGACTACACGAGCTACTTTTTTTATTGTAATCACTGTAACGTGACAATCCAGGCTGGGAATATGGAATTTCATTTTAGTATCTATTATATCTATATATACATAAACTCTCTCTCTCTCTCTCTCTCTCTCTCTCTCTCTCTCTCACACACACACACACACACACACATACACATATTACTTGTACAATATGCCGATGAGGGATATGATACTTTTTTTTTAGTTCTGAAGCACTCATAGACCCTTACTCTTACAGGAATCAGTGGAATCAGTTCGCAAAACTACGACTTTGAGTAATAGTGGGCAGAGTGTATTTGTGAAATCGTATCTGGAGGCGTACTTGAGTAATCCGTGCAAGTATAGTCATCGCTGTGTCCCCAGTGGTGTAGAGGTCAGGGCAACTGCCTAGAAAGCAGGGTTCGAATCCCGGTTGGGTTCACATTTTCAAATTTACCCGAAAGACCTTGAAGAGCTGAGTATCCGATACCAATTGACAGTATTGTTATGAAAATGACCACTTCTGTTCATAATAATTAAGCCAGCAGCTGCGAAACCGTAGGTATTTCCCACAGTTTTATATCCCCGCCCCCCCCATAATGCTAAAACGATTAATGATCATAAAGTACTACCGTATCAGAATATGAAAGTAGATGTTGAAGAAGTTTCTTCATTCAGAGTGGTCCACACTATCAATTTTGACGACATACGGATTTCTCATTCTGATACTGCTTTTGTTATTTAATTATACTTGAAGTCTAAAAGCTGTGTGAAAGTTGGTAATGAAACGCATCAGTTAATTTACATCTAAATCAGAAGTATTGCGAACATATTGTTTAAAGAAATATGTTACCCTACTAATTTTTGTATGTAAATGTATCTGAGCTACTACATAATTATTATTTCTCAATTATCATCTCATTTTACTGTATCAGAATATCTGTTTGTAATTTAGAAAATCGATAAACTATAATTGTAACTTTAGTAACAGTATCACTGTAATGAAATAATGCTATTGTCAATGTAAGTTAAATAAGACGCCGGCTGCCATCGTCACCAGTTTCAGTTTTTGATGGTCTGTTCCGCTCTGCAAGATAAAAATAAATACTTCATACGCCAAATATCAACAGTATCGCAATATATAGGCTACCATGAATAATACGTGGAAAACATGTAATAAGGACACCATAAAGTAAACACTGCAAACGAGGAGCTATGACAAGGAAAAGGATCGCAAGTGATAACACAAATGGCGCGTTTTGAGCCTAATACTGAATGACAAGAAATGTAATGTTTGCGTTGTCTTGTAGATTATAAGGCGTACAAAACTAATGCAACAACAAGTAGTAAGTACTATACATAATGCTTTTAATGTACTTTTGGCGTAGTTAACGTAAGTTATGTACAAAAAATTGAAAACTCTTATTTCTAGATCTAATTTCGACAAAACTATAGTAGATAATTTTGTCTGCGGATTTAAGCGAATTGGACAGTTAAAGTACGTTTAGAAATGTTCAGATGCACCCCAAAATGAAATTTGTACACTACCGGTACTACTACAATTTTCGGAGCTGCAATATAGAAATCCCCACTGATGATAGCACTAATGTGCTGAAACGTATGGGAAAAGTAAAATAAACTGAAGTGTCTTGCGTTCGGTGGAATATCCTCACCTAGCCACGACGGAGTGGCCGAGCGCATTGAGACACTATGCTCCGATGCGCAAGGCCGTTCCCCGTAGGGGATCCTCCCTTGGGCATCGATGTTTGTGCTATCTTCAGTATAAGATAGTTTATAAGTAGTTTTTAAGTTTAGAGACTGATGAAACCGCAGTTAAGTCCCGTAAGCTTAACAAACATTTGAATTTTTTAATATCCTCACCATTTATTTAAGCAATCAAGGAAGAAAGAATAGAACCAACATCAAAATATGATTGTAAACATTCTGGAATAGATCAAGGTAACACTTGGTGAATGTGTAGGTCATTTAAACAATAAAGAACCCACTCATGCTGATTGTTAGTGGCTGTAAGCGCATTTCACCCCAGAATCGTCGAATTTGTGAACAAAAATCAGATGAGTATTAGCCTAAAGTTCTCAACTGTTACGTACGTTCCGCTCTAATAATTTTATCTGTGTGACATGTACCTGAAAAATATGGACTCGTCACCAGTTTTCTGAGTTTTTAGTTTAGGATTATTTGTTGATGTCAGCGGCAGCGGAACTTTACAACACATGCACCAAAACGAGAAATAGACAGAAGTGGTTGTTGAAGGAGGTGAGTTGGACGTTACGTGGACTGAGCAGTGGTGAACTAGGTCGGCGCGGCAACCCAGTGACCGTAGCGTCCATTCATTCGGCGAGCAGCGAGCTTCACTTATTCACGCCTCCGAGCACGCAATTCGTTTTCTATTTCGAGACTGCGTATTTCGGTCGCCATGGCCAACACGCAATGAATGGAGCCCCTGTCGTAACACGTACTGCCGGTACATGTGGTAACCGCTGCCGACCCGTACCGGTCCGTCTTACTTCGCCACGGATGGCCAACTGACTGACTTCGCATTGACCTATCGACATCAACATTTTCACTAGCAATGACGACTCTTTGATCTTGACGGTTCGCTGTCAGGCATTAATAGTCTCTCGTTACTCAGGCCACAGGAAGGTATATTAAACTCGCAGCTATGAAGAGCACATATGTTACACCACCAATTATTCAGGTATAGTGCTTATTAAATATATAAAGTTGGGCCATAGATTGAAAATAATGGTAGAATTTGGAATACAATTCTTCAGAAATGTACATGATATTGCGCATACATGACCAATAACTAATCAAAATCTCAGGGATCTACTGAGGTATGCGCAGAGAAAATTATGATTGAACGTGACGAGAGTTCGGTCATTACTGACCTCTAACAATCCGCTACTAACTGTTCTTTGCCAGCCATCCTTCATTGAAAACACACATTGAGATAAACTACGAAATACGGACGTAGTCATTAAGTTCTGAAACTTGACGCCCGGACGATAGGTGCCCACATGATTCTGTATGTTTCACATGCTGCCGTATTACAAGTAGCTGACTGTCGTTTCAGTAGCGGACCGTAAAGGAATCACCACGTTCCGTCTCCAGTTATTATTCGGTTAAAAAACGTCGACTTCGTCCGCACAACTAATGAAGTTAACACAAATAGTAATGCTATCATCACAATGGTCTTGCGACAGGATTCGTAACACACTGTGCTGGGTAACACGAGGCACGTTAAAGTCGTTACTCAGAGTTTTGTAACAAGTACGATGGTTGACCGCTACTGCTGTGAGAGAGCGTCTACTGGTTGGAAGCGGTTAGCACGCACCGGCGTTGCATCTTCCTGGATCTTGTGTTTCGTTCGAACTGTTAGTGGCCGACCGGTATGTACATCATCTTTCAAACTCTCTCGTCCTTGCACAAAACGTCGTACCACCTAAACACAACAGTGCGACTGAAAGCTTCCTCGCCGTACACCTGCTGCATATTTCAAACGTTTCGGCAGCTGTTGCCCGTAATACATGGCCCGTTGCTCAAACCGTGACATTTCAAGATCCGACTGGCGCAATCAATTCACCGTCACGACAACGACCGCTTCTGGAGCATGTACTCAACTGTCTCATCACCTATGCGCTATAGTGCACCGTCATGCGTTTTGTCTCAGAACTTATTGACTGTACCACGTATATCAAAATGGTAGTGGTTGAATTTGAAATAAAATAATACGAATATTCAACATTTTGTCCTATTTGCTAGATATATCATATGTAAATATTGCCAAAAACTGCAAAAGCTCAAGTGAACGAAAACGTAAGGTTACTGGGGACGAGAGAAGAGTGCTGGCCTGACAAGATCAATGAGACATACGATGAAAAATGAATATATGAAAAGAAAACTACCAGCGTTTACGTTCCTACCCCCACGTGGTTCCTCTGTGACGTCATCCGCTTCCCCCCACCTTGTCCGCTTCATTGAACACCTCCGCCCTCCGTAAACTGGATCCCCCTCACCCTATTATCCATTCTCTTCTCACAAATCCCGGTCCGTAGCCATGCCATTACCACTGTATCCTCCCTGCTCTGTATCCTCCTTACCCCTTCCCGTGGCAATTTCCTAACCCTCCCTCACCTTAACGATGCCTTCCGCCCAGACATTTACCCTTGGTACTAACTCTGATCCTTCGCTCTTCCTCTTCCCTCCACCCTCCTAATCTTTCCCAGAGGACCCAGTTCTCCTCTTCCCTCCACCCTCCTAATCTTCCCCAGAGGACCCAGTTCTCCTCTTTCCTTCCATCTCTCCCTTCTCTTCTGCTGGTCACTCTGGTATCCCCCCTCCCCCGCTACGCACAGCATCCTGGGACATCCCACTCCCCCTCATTACCTCCATGGCCCTGTGGTTCCTCCTCCCTGCTCCCCCCATTCCCCCCGTCACCCTCCTCCATTCCCTCTCCCCCTCCCCTATCCCCAACTCTCCTCCCCTTGACCCATTGCCCCCTTCCCCTTCTTCAGCCACCATATTCATCGAACATCTGCGTGTGAATCGTCTCTTTGTTCTCGTCGTGGTGAACTCATCAGTGCTTTTAACAAACGTGTGAACGACCACCCCGCAGCCCATGCCTCTGAATTTAAAATTTGCAGTGTACATCAGTGCCATAGTGTTGTTTTTTCTCCGTTTTTCATCGCCTTGTATTACAAATACTTTTCATTTCACTCCATTAAACGATGCATGTTTTATTCAATCATTTTGCCATGTTAAATGTCTGTTTATTCTGTTTGTACTCCAGGTATTTATTGTTTATTGTTTATGTTTGTCCTGTAGGCTAAAGAGAGCCGCCTTAAGCGCTGCCAGCCCACTCCACCTTGGGCATGAATTAAGAATTAAGAAAAAAAAATGAGTTTACGTTACGTAGCATATGTATTCATAAAATAGGATTTTATTAACGAAGCAAGTAGATACACCAATACATAAAACAAATTTGAGACATGCAACAAGAAGACAGCGACAGTGCAGTGTAGTGGTAGGGTTGGACTGTGAAGGAAACGTTTCAGCGTTCGAGATCCACCCTATTTGTACATTTTAACTTCAATACGAAGTATTAGTACCTTCTAGATGTACCGACAGATAATGTTGCAGAAGTTCGTCTTAATATATATATAATGTAGTAGTTGGTTCATTCTCTGCTCTTGTATGTGACTGGTAAAGAAACATCACTGGGCTCAAACCAGTGTTCGTTAACCAATCAGCTTTGGCAGCACTACGTAACAACATTACATGCTGTAACATTCATTTCACTGCTTTCATTTAATTTTCTCATTTTTGTATAAATTATAATTTTCTCAGAGCAGTTCTTTTGTTTTAATTGTATACAAACCAGTCTAATTTTCACCCCCTAGCTTACTTTAGAACAAATAAATCCTTACATACAAAACAGTGTGTTATTGAGTACGTATTATCTACAAATATGCAGTATTACTCCAATCTTTATGACAATTTGCACACTTGACATTCAATTCAAATGGGCGGTCGCGGTAAACGTAAGGATTGCATTCACCATGTAGTTCAGGAGATATGACATCATGAACAATTAGATGCGCGAGAAACTGGTGCAGCACGCGACTATGTTGCACGTTTCCTTCTAAACCACAGTACCGATTTCTAATAAATTTGGTACACATACTCATTACCATGAGGTAACAACTGCTGTAGGGGTAAGAAGCACATATGACACATGGTTTAGGAGATACAACGTAGTAGGAGTCGTAAAAGCTGCCACATCATGGGACGAAACTTTATTCATACGAATGAGAGTACTTAGCGACATTTAGCATACTTTAAACATAATTTGAAAGCTTCATTATAGTTTTTATCGCTGAGAAACACAACAAAATTATGAACGGAAAAATGTTTCTCGCTTACTACTTTTCTGCAGTTCATGGAGTAAAACTATGGCATTCGGTTTGACGTTACAAATTATTCTACACTACAAATTGTTCTCGCATGGAATTTTACCGACAGTACACTCACATACAGCTGAATGTACCTTCTAAATTGTATCACAGTACGGCATGTGGTTCATTAGATATGAGGACATTAAATCGAACTTCCGAGGAAACCCCCTTATCACACATCAGGTTTTAATCTATTACTTCTGTACTACTAATTGTATTGCAACAGACTGAACCGACGTATAACACATGTACAAATGAATATATAACTGAAAAATTATGTAATTGTAAACATATAATTCAATAAATATGAGATCATGTATACTGCAACGTGTAAAAACCTGTCACATCAAGCATCACGCTTTAATAAATTTCTTATTTACAACTAACAAGGTACACCTATGTTCTCAAATAGTGGGAACCGCACGAAAACGTACATCGAATAACAATCAATCATAAACAAAACCGTGATGTACGGCATTTCCAAATGAAAAGAGCCTATGTGTTATTCCTTTGCGGGTAATACAGATCGTACCCTTCTAGATTCAAGTCTTTCAAAGATGTAACGCCGAAGATCTTGCTACCGAAAACAACAAAATATTGCCGATCTCCTGTTGTTTACTTCTTTCGACAACATGAACTATGTGTCAGAAGGATTACTCTGATTGTAAGATAAAAAATGTTCGAATGTTTGTAAATCTATCGGACCAAACAGCGTTGTTATCAGTGCGTAGCTTACAAACTACTTAATCCTAGGTAAACTAAACTAAGAGGACAACACACACACCTATGCCCCAGGGAGGACTCGAACCTCCACGGCGAGCAACCGCGCGCTCCGCAGCGAGACGCTTTACACCGCTCGGCTACTCCACCGCGGTAGTTTGTAAGACTACAAGTTGACAAAGTACAAGTGAAGATACATCATCATTATTTTATTTTGAAACTTCACTCTGTGATTTACCATTAATTTGGTGCACCTAGGTATAAGACTACGTTGCAATATGCTTATCGAGAGCTAGGGTATGATACTGACATATGTACATCATTTGAAAATGTAATTAGTGTCGCTTTTGATATTGGAGTGCGTGAATCCAAAAGTGATTTGGAAAGTGGCAACGTGGATTTAGTGAGGTGTGTACATTGGTCTCTCACACTTCGTTTTAACCACTTTATAGAAATCCCGCATCTGCACTTTCTACATCTACATCTAGATGGAATACTCTGGAAATCACATTTAAGTGCCTGGCAGAGGGTTCATCGAACCAAATTTATAAAATTTATCTCCCATTCCATTCTCGAATAGCGCGCGGGAAGAAAGCACACCTGAATCTCTCCGTTCGAGCTCTGATTTCTCGTATTTTATTCTGCCGATCATTTATACCTATGTAAGTGGGAATCAACAATATATTTTCGCATTCGGAGGAGAATGTTGGCGATTGGAGTTTCGTAAGTAGCACACGCCGCAGCGATAAGCGCCGTTGTTGTAATGATTCGTATCCCAGGTCAGGTATCATTCCCGTAACGCTGTCTCCCCTGTATCGTGACAATACGAAACGCGCTGCCCTTCTTTGGACTCTTGCGATGTCCTCCGTCAAACCCACCTGACAAGGATCCCACACTGGGCAGCAATACTCCAAAAAAGGACGGACAATCGTAGCGTATGCAGTTTCTTTAGTAGGTCTGTTGCATCTTATAAGGGTTCTTCCAATAAAACGCAGTCTCTGGTTCGCCTTTCCCATGACATTATCTACGTCTTCTTTCCAATTTAAGTCTGGAGTAATAGTAATTTCTAGGTATTTTGTGGAGTTTTGCGATATACGATAACCACGCAATTTGATTAAAATGCGTTTGTGAGGTACGGTGTCAAAAGCCTTCTGAAAATCAAGAAATACGGAATCAATTTTCGAATCCTTGTCGATAGCACCCATCACTTCTTGTGAGTGAAGAGCTACTTGTGTTTCGCATCAACTATATTCTCTAAATCTGTGTTGACCTTTGGTCAAGAAATATAAGCACTTTCAGGTGTGTGGTACTGCTGAATATTTGTGTTTTGCGCTATTACAAGAAATTTCAGCAGAGTTTTTTCGCGCTGCTGACCTAATAAATGACACACTGACGCCATTAAATTACACGTCATTTCCTTCCTATGTTTTGATACCTTGTTATTGTCTCCCTGTGTTAAAATGTTACTTGAGGTTCAGTGCAACGTTTTGCATGAAAATTACGCTCGCCACTTTCTTGTTTATGATTGAGTATGGTTTCGTGCGGTTCCGAGCGTTTGAGGTCAAATGTATCCCTGGTAAGGCAATAATAGTACTCCAGGAAATTCATGAAAGCTGACAGCTGTTGACAACTTACAAACTGGCACACGGCTGCAGGGGAAAACAATAGATCTCTGTAGAGCTGCAAGGAATTTAAACAGTGTACATCCAACGAATAACCATTATTTTCGACAGATCTACAACGTCAACAGACTGCAGTTTTCAGGGTAACTTGCATTTTCTATAACGATTAATAAATCACAGGCCAATCTGTTCAACTTTGCCGAGTGTATTTGGCAACGCCATGTTTTTTCCATGGACGTAATGTCGCTTGCTCAGGGGTGGACACAGAAAAGAATTAATTCCTACTAGCTCCTGGAAAATATCAAGTAATATTGTTTATAGTCAAGTTTAAAGTTAAATGAAAGTATTAATATTAAATATCAATTATATGTTGCTTACTATATTTATCTGTTTGGATATTGTACTTATAATTTCGTATATAATGCAAAACAGCCTTTTTATATATTCCCTGATAAATATAACATGCTATAAGAAAATGGGAGATGTCAGAGAGAAGGGGCAGGAGAAGTACTAACTCAAGGCTTGAATAAATAAATAAATACCCGATCAAAAATAAAGAACAAATAAAAATTAACTATCCGGTTTACTGTTATACTGTGAACACATGCGGAAGAAGTCATAATGTAATGTGAAATATTGTTGTTGTTGTTGTTGTTTTTGTTATGTTGTTTAGGGTGGACAAAACTACAATGGTCATCAGTCCCCCCAATGTGAAATATGTCATATTAACAAATACAGTAGCTTTTCCTACCAGAATGTAGTTATCAGATGCTTGTTTACAACCTGGATTTATTAAATTACAATTCCATAAATTTATCATAACTCCTTAGAAACTCAACTTTGATTTCTTAAAATAAAAGTCTATGAAAAAATGGAAAAAATCATTTTTGCGTTAACATCTGTACAATATTTTTATTTATTACACTCTACCGGTTTCGGCACTCACTATCATCAGCAGAAGATTAAAGAGAATTGCACATCAATTACTACCAGATATCATTTGATTGCAGTAAGTGCCAAAACTAGTGGTGTGTAATAAATGAAAATATTGTTCAGTTTTAGAGCAAGAATGATTTTTTTAGAAACACATTGGGGCTGAAGATCGCCATTTGAAAACAACCTTGACCCCTTACAATCTTCAGTGGAACAGACGGTCTTTTGAAGTAGTATGATGCAATTTATTACCTTTCGTTCACTGCCAGCACTCACTTTGAAACTTCGCACGGTAATACTCCTTACTTATCCAGAGCCGTGTGCAATTATTCATGCAAGCCATGCATTGGATTGTTCGATAAACAGTGCTCCAAGAGTGATGTCGTCGCCCTGCCTACATCAGTCTGACATAGTACCCACGATTTACTAAATTTTATGCTTCACGCTTAACTCGGCACGAAACGTTTTACTTGAGCGGTGCAACCGATAATAGGCACTCGACCACTATCCATCCACGTTTCCTTGCAAAAATCAATTTAAATAGTAACAGTTATCTATTTCATGACTATTCTCTTTATTACTGGGTAGGAAACACGTCAGTATCTTAATTTATCGAACATGAAGCAAACAAAAGCAACAGTATATTCTGGAATGAAAAGCACATTTTACACCTGTCTATATCAACTAGCGCGATGAACTTTACAGTCGCCATTCACCCTTATGTTAATAGCAGTAGTTTACCTTGGACGCTAAGCCAGAGATACGTTCTCTTCCAGAATTTCAGATCCGCTACCATGTTTATTCGGTATATTATCACGAAACCCCGGACTTCCGAGTTGATTCGTACCACAACCACGCTTGTTAATATTGAGAGTCAACATGAAACGAGAGTGTAATCAGTCGCTGGAGGAAGTTCCTCAAATATGGTACACATTACAACATTTATTTCCAACGCTCTGGAATGAGAACACCCTTTGTTTCAGAACCTCGATTTGAGGCACTATAGTAGAAGGAGCTCAGTCTCTTCATTTCCCTACAGAAAGAAGAAAAGCCGCGCCGAGTCGCGGTGGAGGGAAGTTGCGCGCTCTGGACGTGCTTGATTTACCTACGGAATTATTCAGAATTAATACCGCAGTTGGCAGGCCTGAAGCGGCTGCGCGGTGGGTTGGAGTGGAGAGGGTGCGGTCTCCGGAGGCGGAATTGCTGGGGTTAGGTAGAGGGGGGAGGGGGCGGGGGAGGAGAGCAAATGAAAATCCACGGCTGGCGTGCCCAGCGTCGAAAGCGGAAGACCCGGGCGTGGCTTTCGGCTCCCCACGGCTACTGTGCATTCACGCGGCGACTGTCGATTACAGCACAGGCAGTGTCCCTTACTCATTAACCCACTTGTATCAGTTGCCTTGTAATCGTACGTTGTACTTGACCATCAATAGCAACGAATTATTTTAAAAATAATTCATATTTTGTAAAGTTATGGGACCTAACTGCAGTTATCATCGGTCCCTGAACACAGAAACTACTTAAAATAATTTATCCTAAGAACAACAAACACAGGCATGCTCGAGGGAGGACTCGAACCTCTGACGGCGAACGGGCACGAGCACCGCAACAAGACGGCTTAGCGCGAACTGCTATTTCGCCGCGGCACGAATTATTTTACCGGACGCTGCACCTCAAAAGTGTTGCATATTTACGAATACACCCAATAACCAGAAAATAATTATCTCGTAGCTAACAGACGTTATATTCACCATATCACGAATAACAGCGGCGATGCATTTTGGCATGTAAGCAATGGAAATATTGTTAAGTTTGGGGGGGGGGGGGGGGAAGTTGACACCACATCGGCAAACACACAAGTCACCCTACATCTTTTAGAGCATGGTTACTATATTCGTCACTCGGTCTCCCTCTGCGACTTTTACCCCTCACATTTCCCTTCAGTGCTAAACTGACGATTCCTGGATGTCTAATAATGTGCTCCACTTATCCATCTCTTCCCTTAATCAAGATAAGCAAGATATATCTTTTCTCCCCAATTCTATACAGCATCTCAATAGTCATGCGATCTACCCCCGTAATCTTCAGCTTAAAGTTTGTAGCACCACATTCCACATGCCTCTATCAAATTTCTGCATCAACTCCTTCTCGTCTACCTTTCACTTCTACACACTACTAGAGACAATTTATTTCAGAAATAATAATAATTTCGTTGGCTCATTGGCCTGGTGCAAGTCTTTCAATTGGACGTCACTTCGGCGACCTGCGTGTCCCTAGCCTACCCCAGTTATTCAAGCGGGGAAAGGAGACCTACAGCTAACGTGGAATCCGAACCACGTGTCGTTTCTGGCGACTCGTCACATCGTTGAGAGGTGTAAGATAGATTAAAACGCAGACCTGAAAAATCTGAGATCCGACTGGGTTTCGAACCCGCGATCCTTCCAGTCGAGCGCTTTACGCCAAGATCATCGGCCCCAACGCTTGCACACATGACTTCCTGACATTTAAGGCGAGTTAAAACGCCTGATCCTGACAATGTTAAATTTAATAAGTTGGATTCCCTGTATTTTATGATCCGCTGTAGCCATTGACATGAAACTTTAACAAAACATTAAACTGTATGTTCTGAGTCTACTGAACTACGATAATTGTATACTGATTTAGGAAATTACAATTTTTTTATTATGCGCTTAAAATTTTGTGTACTCTTTTGTACGGTATCCTAAATAATTTTAATTATATATAACATTATGTTCTTCTTTTAGCTCAGTAGACTCAGCTCCCTGAAAATTTAAATACTCTAAGTGGTTTCTGAGATTTAAGGAAAACTGAAACAGAAAATGTAAATTTTCAGGATCGGGTTCTAAAGTTTCAAAAGGCTGTAACTCTATAAATCCTTAATTTATTTACTTATTTCTTTTAGTCCCTCAGAAGCACCCTGCACCATACAGTATATCATCCTCTTGATCTTTTTCCATGTTTTTTCCTTCTTTCTGGACTCCTTAGTGGCCAACTGTGCTGCACACTCTGCTTTATCAATGCGAACGTTGACCTTCCGTTCAAGTTCTTTTATGCAGTTTGCTCCATGATTAATTAGCATATACTGTAGCACTTTCACTCTACCAATGTTACCATCATTAAAAGCAACAACATCATCAATGCCCCCCCCCCCCCCCCCCCCACGTTCCAACAAAAACAGTTTCTGGTAAGCGAATCTATAAAAAAATTACTGAACGACTAACTGGGATTTGTAGTCTAACCATGTTTGAGTACTAGACATTGCGGTAACGGCACCATGACTTAGGTCCAATAAGGAAAATGTTCTATACTGGTTTTTCATCTTTACCTTTGAAACACTTTAGCACTTCGACATACAACGCATGTTTATGCTATAAAACGATACGATACTGTTTTTGACAGTGCTACCAATACAAACACATAATTTAACCCATAATACATAATACATTGCAACCCACTACTTATATATATAATTCGATTTGATTAAATCTTGAAGTAATGCACGTGAAACTTTAACATTTTCAACCAGTGTAGATTATATTTCATAAATAAAACAAAATTCTTCCAAGTATCATTATATATCATTTTCTCGGATAATTGCTATTTTTGTAATAAGATAAAAATCCGGAAAATTGAAAAAAATCTGTTTCAACTCCCCTTATATTAATATTGGATGTCAACGAATATTGCGGCTTCAAAAATGCTTTTCTTTCCATAGTAGTGCTGCATTTTATATCTTCTTTACTTCATCACTTAATTCCCGTAAATTCCGGTGTTACGGAGGGATGAATTGCGTCATTGTCAGATATACAACATTTCACAACGGAGGCAGAGCTTGATAGTCGTGCCCCCGTCCGCTCCATCCTTTTTGATGAACAAACAATTTTGATAGAACGAGCTTAAGAAACAAATAATTAATCACAGCACGTGAAATTGCGAACCAACCAAATTCACCAATATATAATTTCACTGCTCATTAACTGCCTCATAAAAAGGTAAATATATCTAAAACTTGGATATGACCTCATTAAATCTTAATAAAATGAATGTTGCCTCATTAAATCCTAATGAACGGAATGCCGAGGCTAAATATGAAATAGTAGTCGTATATGCCAGAGTTGTTACACATCAACAACTGGATAGTGGAAAACTGAGATTTTAGACCAGAGGGAAATCAGATGTAGCAGAATGATGAAGGTGCTCTATAATTCCTGTACACATGAAACTGGGAGTGATAAAAGAAATGTCCCACGTTCAGAAAAAATAAATTGCTTTCAATAATAGGACGTAGAAGATAGTGTAGATATTCATAGGATATCTTCATTGGCATTCCCATAATAAATGATTAGCATTTAGTCACCTCGGTTCATCATGCGTCCTGTTGCCTAGCACATGGTCCGCCAGGGGACATGATGAATTGTGATCGCACCGAGTTGTATCATACAGGAACGCCGTCGTGTGGCATACACATTCATGCTGCATTTACCTGGTTCCAAAATTCACCTCTCGTGTTTGGCAAAGGGCCACAGTTCAGCGCCCGCCGTTTCACCACATCCCACAAATTTTCAATTGGTGACAAGTCTGGTGATCTGGTGTGCCCAAGGAAATGGCTAACATACTATGACATCAAGAAGTCTTAATTGATAAAAGGAAATGATATAAAACTGGTGTAAATGATGAAGGTAAATGGAGTACAGGCGACTATGAAATACGATTGACAGGAAATGAAAATTGGATAAGTAGGAGTGGATAAAGGTCAAATGCAAGTCTATAGAAAATTCATAACTATGGGAAAATAGATACCATCTACAAGAAAATAAAAGAAATTTGGAGGCAAGAAACGCAGCTTATGAATATGGTGATCTCAGATGGGAAACTAGTTCTGAACAAAGAAAAGTTGAAAGGTGGAAAAAATAATGGAAATGAACTTCCAGACAATACTGTACGAAGGTAAGAGGAAGTAGATGAAATAGGACAGACTGTACTAAAAGATGAATTTGACAGAGCACTGAAAGACCAAAGTCGAAACAAGGCCCCTGAAGTAGATTTTATATCCTCAGAGGTATTGAAATCTCTTAGAGAGCAAGCAGTGACAAAACTATTTCACCTGGTGCTTAAAATGTATAACATAGCCGAAATACGCCACAGACTTCAAGAAAAATGTAAGAAATCCAATTCCAAAGAAAGCAGGGAACGGACTGTGACCTCCGATAGTGTACGATGTGTTCCACTGTTGCGGCAGAGGCGAAGAGAATGCAGATATATCCTGAAATGCCATTTAGATCAGATTCCGATTTTCTGGAGGGATGTTCTGGATAGCGCTACCTGACCCATCTATTTGTGTTCTACGGCTTTCTCTGAGAAGTTATGATCACTTTCGTTGCAGTGCTGAAACACTTTCTCCCACTGAAGGTAACGTAATTAAATCAACGCGGTGGTTCATGGGGTTGGTCTTCAACTTAAAGGATGAAAGATACATACAACACACACATTCTCTCTCTCTCTCTCTCTCTCTCTCTCTCTCTCTCTCACACACACACACACACACACACACAGACACACACACACACATACACATACACATACGAGGGAGGACTCGAAACTCCGGGAAATCCGTGATCTGTGACATGGTGCCTTAGATCACGCGATCATTTCCGTACTGATGCAGTTGTATTCTTTAAAATTCAAATGTTCAAATGTTTGTTAACCTTATGGGACTTAACTACGGGGTCATCAGTCCCTAAACTTACAAACTACTTAGGAAATACTTACGAACTAGGACGGCACAAATATCCATGCCCGAGGGGGGATTCGAACCCCCGACCTTAGTGACCGTGCAGACCGTGACTGAAGCGCCTCAGTCCCCTCGGCCAAAGCGGCCGGCTTGTCCTCTTCCGTCGTCCATTAACGTTTATAACATCATCATTGACTAGTTTTCTATCATGGGCTGTGTACAACAGAAAGTGCAGCTCGTATAGCCAATGCATATTCAGGTTTTGGCAAACTGAATCGCCGAGTACGGTAATCACATGATCGCAGACTGCAAACTAAGATTGTGATCTACAAAGCAATAATGTTACCAACTTCACTCTACTCCTCGGAAACCTGGTGCTGTTATAAAGCTGTCATTATGAGGCAGGACACCTTTCATCTTCGCTGTCTAAGATCAATTATCCACATAAAATAGGAAGACCGTGTTCCAAACACGAAGATTTTGCGTCACGTGTAACTGCCTGGCATTGAAGCTCTCTTAATGAAACACCAACTGAGATGGAGCGGCGATATCATACGCATGGACGACAGTAAACTTCCCAAAGCGGTGTTCTACTCAGAGCGCTCATGTGGAAAGCGGCGGCAGGGTAGCCAACACCTGCGATATAAAGACACCATCAAACAGCCTGTGGCATTCCGAGCAAACTTTGGGAGGAGCTTGCACTGCTCTGATCAGAGTGGCGCTGAACTTTACACAAGAGTGTGGAATAATTCGAGTATATCCGCCTAAGGAACCTGAACGGTAAACGAGACCTCTGCAAATCTAAGCCCAAGCCTTATTACATCTATACTTGTAACTTCACTGGGCAACTGTATCACACTTCGTGCGACCGGATCTTCAAAGCATAGCTCGGTTTTCCAAGCCACATCCGAGCTCACCACAATACGGACTAAACGACTGCTACAGTCGCTGTCGCCAGACACGTTGTAAGATACCTGCTATGGAAAGGTATACATCTCATATTCAAATGTACCGTGAATTTGAGACGAGTGTCAAGCTAGTCAGGCATGGGTCATTTATCTTTGGTTGCAGGCTTATTTTTAGATGGCAGTACTATCGATATTGGAGACGGTGATAGTATTGTTGCCGGAAAGTAAGGTTGTGATTATTATAAGTGTAGACTTTGTTAGGCGCGCGGATGAGATTGCAGAAGCGTGGGGACCGTGGTTGTGTGCAGTTGTCGTTCCGGCGGGA
This sequence comes from Locusta migratoria, assembly GCA_026315105.1. NCBI lineage: Eukaryota > Metazoa > Arthropoda > Insecta > Orthoptera > Acrididae > Locusta > Locusta migratoria. The sequence goes on along the minus strand of CM048748.1, from coordinate 379,985,907 downwards.
TAACCAAGGAGATGAGATTTTGAGACTTGAATGCTGAGCCAAGCTGTTTGTTTAAGAAATGGAGACCAAAGGTATAGATGACGTTGGAGAAACGATCTTTCGAAGTTTTTATAAAGTAAAGTTTTTCATGAAATACTTGGCATGTTTCTAGGGCACAAATTCGCATTGTTGGGCTGAATTGATGGTAACAGTAACGGTCGGGAAAGTTCTTGCTGTTAGCTTGTGGTCTCACGATTCATGCTAGGAACCCCTTTCTGTGTTAGAAAAAGTATTTATTGTAATAGTTTAGTTTTGAAATTGCGTTTTTTATGAAATAGGAATTTCATGGGTAGTGTTCTTGAAATATGGTATTGTTGTAACATTGTTTGTGTAAATCGAGTTAAATTTATTAACTGTAAAAATGTTTATTTTCGTTTAAAAACAATTTTGTAGGCAGATTAAATATCTGAGTTATATTTTTCTCTGAAAGATTTTAAAATCATAAACATGACATTTTTAGTAATTTTCATGAAGTTACATCAGTTAGAAAATAAATCATATATTTCATTTTTAATAACTAGTTCGAGTTTCTTAAACAGATTACCAGTTTATCCCTCCTCACATTTTTATTAAAAGTGCCATAGATGTTTTCTGTAGTTAGTCTTCCAGTAGTTAGTACAGCAGGAAGCAATTTGGTGTTACGCAGATTTATGCAGTAAGGGAAGGTGAGAAAGAATCAGTTTTTGTTAAGCTTACTGTTCAGTATGATTTACAGATTTCAGGGTTGGACAATTCATACAGTGTTCAGGTTAACAAGTGTTTGCACTGAGTCAGATTGCATTGATAAATATTATGTTCGTTACATTCCGTTAAATATTGTTAGTTCAGTCAGAAACAAGTTTGTGGGGCCAGAATTATTAACACAGTGATTTTTATTATCAGTAATTTTCAGATAGTTAACTTTGTTACGGGATTTCATACAGAAACAATTAGCAGTTTGTGTGTCATTATAATAAACATTACGCAGTCAGATAGGTTTTACAATATCTTTACATTCACATAGAATACAGTTAAAAATACGCAGTCAGATTAACATAAAGTTGTACAAAGGCATTCAGCTAGAACAAGTTCTGCAGACGGAAATTTTGTAAGAGAGAAGGAGAAGCGAGAAGCTTTCAACGATGAGGAGGACATCATCATCACTACAGACAATAAACGTATTAAGGAACTATGTAGTGATGTTCTGCTACTTTTCTTCAATACTAAGCTTCAGTAGAAAGAAAATGATTATGGTAGTTCGTAAGTTTAGGGACTGATGAACCCGAAGGCCGCTGCCTTTGTGAAAACACTGGAGCACTACGTGACAAACGTCAAGTAGCGGGTAATTTTAATCGGACTGAAGCATGCAAATGACAGCTTCACTGACGCACAGCACTTTCATGCCTTGTGCACAGTACTACCGCCACCTGTTTCAGTGACACCCCAGTGTACGAAACTACGGAAGTTGGCAAGCAGCAGTACAGTAGCGGACCACTGTGCAGCGAGAGAGCGGTTTCCGATAGAGCGCGGTGTGTCCTTGTAACTGCCTACTGCCTACCCTGGCCCACCCCGCCCCACCGGTAAATGGCCGGAGGCAGGCGACGCGGGTTGCCGGCTTATCGGCTTATTGCAGTCTCTGCGATACGCATCTCTCTGCGTGCCGGGCCAACGCTACAGTGGGAAACACACCGCTTGTGAGAGGAGACCAAGGAATTGCGTTTTAAGCTAAAAGAGTAATATAAATACGTAGTACCTGAAGGAAAGTCGTCCAATAAAACAGGAATGGTGCCTGGCGCTCCCCAGAAAATTGTTATCGGGCTCACACTGTTCCTTGTCTTTATAAGCTATTTATGAGTTAATCTGAGCAGCTCTCTTTGGGTGCGTTTATGCTACTGGCTTGCTGTTTGCTGCTCGCTACTGGCACCTGGCAGCTCGCTACTCGCCGGCAGTCTTGTTGCGTTCACGCTGCAGGCACCTCGCTGCTCCCCATGTATATCCTCCTGCAGCTGTTACATTACAGCCGAGTACATAACAGTAGTAGCGCGGAGCGTGAAACATGTTCTCCACATCGTCTGACGACAGTGACAGTGATTTGTTCACTACAATAATAATGTTATTGGAAAGGAGAAGGAAGATAAGGTATGGAGTGCATCCTTTGAATGCTGAACGTCCTCACTACGAATACTTTCACAAGTACTATCAACAGCTCAAAAAGTATCCAGATCGCTTTTTCAGACATAATAATCATCTGCTTCAGATCTTCACTCATTATTGCCCGCACTGAAACTACTTCTAACAAACAATATTGTGCGCGATGGGCACGAGAGTTCCACACGCATAACAGTCAAACGCCGCTCTGCTAGAGTGACCTTGAAGCAACCAATCACTGTGCAAGTTTCAGGCCGGGCGGCGATGATGGTAGCGCGAAACACAAACCTGTCTGATATCACCGCGTAGCGAGGATCGTAGCGAGCAGCGACCTTAGCGAGCTGCGATAGTGCACGCTAAATGGGCCGGTAAGACTCTGTGGGTTTGATTCATCATCGCCGTGAAATGTCGGCGAGGAGCGAAGTGGTAGCATAAACGCACCCTTACACTGTTCGCGAATGATTCTGTCGTTTATCGGGTAGTAAAGTCCCCAGCAAATCAAAAGGAACTGCAAAACGATTTAGATTTCTCCACGGTGCGTAAATTGGCAACTGGCGCTACATCTGGACGTCAGAGGTAGGCAAAGTTCAGCTAAATTTGTCGTAGAGCACTAAGCAGCTCCTTCGGCTCGGATTTTACTACCTGTACTCAAACACACAACTTCGTAATTTGTATCCTTTCCCTCTAGGCTCTACATGTAGTTTGTTTTTATGTTTTATGCAATATTATATGGAAGTAGTAGCACTAAATGCAACGTTTCCGTGACGCTTTCCCCCCGTAACGTGATAAAACAAAACGAGCTGCCCTTCTCTGAATCTTCTCAAAATCTTCCGTCGGTCCCACCTGGTGAGGATCCCACAATGGGCAACAGTACTCCAGGAGAGGACGCACTAGTGTTATGTAGGCAGTCTCTTTGGTGGAGCTGGTGCATCTTCGAAGCGTTCTGCCATGAAACGTAATCTTTGGTTCGCCTTCCCCAAAATATTTTCTATTTATTCTCTGTAGTCTAAATTGTTGGTAATTGTAACTCCTAGGTATTTAGTAGAATTTACGACCTTAAGGTTTGACTGATATATCGCGTAATTGAAGTACAGTGGATTTCTTTTAGTGGTCATGTGTGATACTTCACACTTTTCTTTATTTAATGTCAATTTCCAATTATCGCGCCACGTGGAAATTTTGTCTAAATCGCTTTGCAGTTGTTTTAGATCCTCTGTTGACTTCACTAACCGATAAACGACAGCATCATCCGCGAACAGTCTAAGGGAGCTATTCAGATTGTCTCCTCAATCGATTATAAACACAAGGAAGAGGAGGGGACCTATAACGCTTTCCTGGGAAATACCAGATATCGCTTCTGTTTTACTCGATGACTTAACGTCAGTTACTACGAACCGTGTCCTATGTGATAAGAAATCGTGAATCCAATCGCACAATTTTCTGTAAAACATACACAAACAGTAGTTTACCCCTAAGAAGTTCTGATATAAACACGGCACATGCTATAAAAACCTCAAATTCGTAATATTTTCACTTACGATAGTTTACCTCTGACGTCCGGAAATAATGAACGATACGAAGACATTCATTCGACCACTAAAAGAAAACCATAAATTTCATTTACACGCTAAAACAGTTAAAATGCAGGATGTAGGATCAACTAAATTCATCAGAACTACAATTAATAAGAACTTTAATTCGAAAGAACACACAAGAAAATCGAGGTAATGATGAGGAAAACGCTACGTTTCATTGACAGAACACTTAGAAAATGCAACAATTCTACTAAATAAACGGCCTACACTGAACTTGTCTGTCCCATTTTGGAGTGTTCCTGCTCATTGTGGGATCGCCACCAAGTGGAATTGACGGTGCATACAGATAAAGTACAGAGAAGGACTGCTCGTTTTGTATTATGCGATGCAGTGGAGAGACTGTCACGGAAACAATTTAAGATTCGAGATGGGAAACAAAAGAAAGGCATTGTTCGTTGCAGCGTGTTCTACTTGTGAAAGTTCTTTCACCCTAATAGTTATAGTAAGTTAAGCGCATCTGAAGAAATTAAACATCCAATATTAATTTAAATGTTAGGAAGTTCTTTCTTAAAGCAATTGCCTGGGATGTAGCACTGTACCGAAATGACGATAAGGAGTTCAAAACATAGAGAGAGAGAGAGAGAGAGAGAGAAAGAGAGAGAGCGAGGATGTGTGTGTGTGTGTGTGTGTGTGTGTGTGTGTGTGTGTGTGTGTATGTATGTATGCATGTGTGTGTGTTTTTGAGGGGTAAAAATCGCAGAGGTAGGTCTAGACACGAATACAGTAAGCAGTTTCAAAGGGATGTAGGTTGGCCCTCTTATACAGAGATGAAGAGACTTACGCAGTATACGGTGACGCAGAGGACTGCATCAAACCACTTCTGAAAATTTGACTTCCATAAATGACAGGAATGGACGGATTAGAGTCTAGTGTATTACGTAATTTTATATTATTATACATCCGAGGAAATAAAAATTTGTACAAAACTTAGCGTTTTCCAATTCGCTCAAGATCTATTGTTGAAACAGTTCATATGAAGTACGTGCAGTACTACATTTACAGATCAATAGCTCAAGCGGAGGTATCAGGTGTCTATAACTGCTAAACGTGTTGTGGCCTCCACGGTTGTCAATGCAGGCAGTGATTCTGGATTCCATTCGGTCACACAGGTAACTGATACTGGCTTGGGTTACGTTATTCCGCGGTTGCTCCACCTGATTACGTAATTTTGCAAGAGCTGTGGACTGGAAAGTTTGCACGTGTCACCTGTAGCCTTACGCCACACGTGCTCGTTTGGAGACACGTCCATACACCGTGTTGGTCAGGGAACTTGCTACACGTCTTGCAGAGAACGTTCAGCTTCACGTGAGTCTTACAGCATTCTACTCGTGCATAGCGCTTCTCAGCGTTTCCTCCAGAAACGAACGAGAGTTACAGCATATCGCTCCCCAGACCATACGGAGTGGGGTGGTGCCAGTGTGTCTGTGACGTATGCACTCTATGAGACAGCGTTAGCAGAGTCTACGTCGTACCTCCAAACAACTATCACTTGTCACTTCTGAGGTTTTTTTTTTACTTTTATTTTTTATTCAACGTGAGAGCGTATTTGCTCTATGGGTGCCAGAGGACTGATTTTCAATTTATTTATTTACTAGCTGAAAACCCGGCGTTGCCCAGGTATTAATTACTTCTCCTATCCCATCTCTCTCTCTGTCCGTCTCCTTTTTTTTGAAAACATGTTATATTTAATAGTTACTATACGAGTATAAGAAATAAGGCTGTCTTGCGTCATGTACAAAATTATAATTACAGTCGCTAAACAAAGAAAAATAGTATTCACAAAACAAATGATATGTAACATTCGTACATTCATTTAATTCACTACTTTACCAAATATTTCTTGTGACATATCCAGGATCTAATATGAATAATTTCTTTGGTGAGCCCACGCTTGAGAAAGTGCGTTTGAGAAACATGGACATGTCAAATACACTCCACAGTATTGGATATATTGTCAAGTGATTTCTTATTCGTAATAGAAAATGTAAGTCTCACTGGAAACTGCAATCTCTGAAAGTTAAAAGCTAGATCTGTCGGAAATAATGGGTATTCTTTGAATGTACTCTGCTTCATTCTCTTCCTTTCCTCGTACCTCTATAGATGTCTATTGCTTTCACCTGAAGCCGTGTGCGTTTCACAGTTCAACGTTGGTTCTTAGTTGTCAAAAGCAGACACCTTTCAGGAATCTCCTTAAGCTGACTGCAATACATGAGTGTTTTAGTGGTAAATAAATAAATGTATTAATACGCGGTGCACGATGTGCCACATTTTTACCCATCATTGTGTATATGGTCTCCTATTTATTGAATTACATGTTCTACAATTTTATAATTTTTCAGTTATATATTCATTTTTATAAGTGCTGTATGTCGGTAAGACCCATTGCGAACAAATTTAGTTGTAAAGAAGTAATAACTTATATTAAAACTTGAGAGCATTATGGGGCGGTTTTCCATGAACGTTAGTGTTTATGTCCGTGTTTCTCATGAACTACGTGCCGTACTATGATCCAATTTCGAAAGTACATTCAGCTGCATGAACGTACACTATGTTTTAAATTTCTTGAGACTACAATATGTAGTGTAGAAATTATAAACTGTAACGTCATACCGAATGCCGTAGTTTTGCTCCATGAACAGCCGAAAAGTAGTAAACGAGAAACTTTTTTTCTCTTCATTGTTTTGATGTGATTGTCACCAAGAGAAGGTTTATTAAAAGTTCTAAATTATGTTTAAAATTCGTTGCAAGTCGCTAAGTACTGTCATTCTTACATAGTGTGCGAATAAAGGCTCTTCGCTTTCTGTGCACGTTTCTTGCAACTGTTATTGCTTATGCCGTTGTATCTCCTGAACCATGTGTCGTATGTGGTTCTTACACCGACAGTATCGTTACTTCATGGTAAGGAATACGTGTATCAGATTTGGTTGTAATCGGTCCAGTGGTTTAGGAGGAAATGTTCAACATTTTCGTTTGATGCAGCAGTTTTTTGCGCATCTCGTCGTTTATGACGTCATATCTCGTTAACCGAGGCTGACAAGACAGGTCGCGGCGCGCACGTCATATCACGTGATCAAGTGAGGCCTGAGACGGCTCGATAGCTAGAATATTGGCCGGCTGCTGGGGCACAGCCCACTGTTTCATACTGGCTACCCAATCCGCTAGCGATCGCGCCGGCTCAGGCCTCGCTTGATCACGGGATATGACGTGCGAGCCGCAGCCAGTCTCTCTCGTTGGCCTCGTCGTTAACAATGTGTTATATGTGATCCTTAGAACCGTCCCCATGGATTGAAGCCTAAGTGTGCAAAATTAAAAAAAAAATTGGAACAGAACTGTCAATTTGTATGCAAAACGCACAAACACATGGACACACTGTTTCGTATACAGGGTGGTCCATTGATAGTGACCGGACCAAATATTTCACGAAATAAGCATCAACCGAAGAAACTACAACGAACATAACTTTTCTAGCTTGAAGGGGAAAACAGATGGCGCTATGGTTGGCCCGCTTGAAGGCGCTGCCATAGGTCAACCGCATTTTTTAAAATAGGTACCACAATTTTTTATTACATATACATCTAGTACGTAAATAAACATGCATGTCTTATTTGGAACACTTTTGTCGCTTTGTGATAGATGGCGCTGGGTGGGTAACCGGTAGTTTTTTTTTTTTTTTTTTTTTTTTTTTTTTTTTTTTTTTTTTTTTTTTTTTTTTTTTATTGAAAGATAGAACGTAGGTATGTTTGACCTTTATTTCGGTTGCTCCAATGTAATACATGTTTTTATCTTTTTGTGAAATTATCATACATTAAGAGAGCGCATGCTGTTACTACGTGATTACCTGTAATTACGTCATGCCTTCAATAAATGCTCAAAATGACGTCCTTCTACTTCAATGCATTTGGCAATACGCGTAACGAAATTCCTCTCAATAGCGTGTAGTTTGCCTTCAGTGATGTTCTCACATGCATTGTCAATGCGCTGACGCATGTATTCAGGCGTTGTCGGTGAATTACGACGACAAATACCCTTCAATTTTCCCCACAGAAGGAAATACGGGCATGTAAAATCCGGTGAACGTGCGGGCCATTAAATATTCTATTTAAGACTGCTTCAACTGCACGCGAGCCATGTGCCGGACATCCATCATGTTGAAATACATCGCCATTCTGTCATGCAGTGAAACATCTTGTAGTAAAATCGGTAGAACATTATGTAAGAATTCATCATACATAGCACCATTTAGTTTAGCATCGATAAAATTTGGGACAGTTATCCTTCCTCCCATTATGCTGCACCATACATTAACTCGCTAAGGTTCCACTTGTTGCAGCCATAGTGGATTTTCCGTTGCCCAATAGTGCATATTATGCCGCTTTAAGTTACCTCTGTTTGACGCTTCGTCACTAATCAGAACGCCTGAAAAAAATCTGTTATTGTCCCGTAATTTATTTTGTGCCCAGTGCCAAAATTCTACACGACGTTCTACGTCTTCGCCATGCAAACCCTGGTGCATAGAAATGTAGTACGGGTGAAATTTATGTTGATGTAGAATTCTCAACACCGACGTTTTTGAGATCCCGATTCTCGCAAAATTTGTCTGCTACTGATGTGCGGATTAGCCGCAACTGCAACTAAAATACTTACTAGGGCATCATCATTTGTTGCAGGTCATGGTTGACGTTTCACGTGTGGCTGTACACTTCCTGTCTCTTTAAATAACATAACTATCCGACGAAAGGTCCGGACATTTGGATGCTGTTTTCCAGGATAACGATCAACATATATAGCACAGGTCCGTTGGGCATTTTGATCACAATAGCCATACATAAATACCATATCTACCTTTTCTGCAATTGGTAAACGGTCCATTCTAACGCGAATAATGTATCACGAAGCAAATACCGTCCGCACTGTCGAAATGTTACGCGATACTACGTACTTATACGTTTGTGACTATTACAGCGCCATCTATCACACAGCGAGAAAAGTGTTCCAAATAAAACAAACATATTTATTTACGTACTAGACGAATATGTATTAAAATGGGGGTACCTATGTAAAAAGAAATGCAGTTGATAACCGTTTTACCTATGGCAGCGCCATTTAGCAGGCCAACCATAGCGCCATTTGTTTTTCCCCCTTCAAGCTAGAAAAGTTTTGATCTTTGTAGTTGTTTAGTTTGATGCTAATTTCAGGAGATATTTGGACTGGTCACCATCAATGCACTACCCTGTATAAATATTTTTCAATTTTTCTTGGTGTATATATTATAACTAAAACTTACACCCTAACATACAGTATATATTTGTATGACATCAATTGTAGCAGGATCTGCTTTTATATGTTATAATTGGTCGTCTGAAGGCGCCAGTCGGGCCATGCACTTCGATACTTGGTGTGAGTGGAAAATGGGCTGGAGTTTAGCGTTCCCGCAGCCCCACTACTAGTAACCGGTTGCCAACAGTTGGTATTGACACTTGTGTTCTCACAGACCCCCTGACGTGTGCTGTCGTAACAGCACGATCTGCCGCTTCAAGCCTTGCACTACGACCATTTAGGCGGACGACTGTGCTGCGTGGACGTCCAGAACTGCATCTGCGGGTGTGAAAATCTTCACGTGAACACTACTGTGTTTGATGGTTGCAGGAAGCAGGAGTGTCTTCATGGCATAGCCCCTTGTTGATTCATACAATATTAACTCAGGCTTATGACTTTTCATATTCCTTATTAGAGGCAACAGATCTAACGCTCTGGAAGTTATGTCACTACGCTATCGACGTTAAAATCTTCGTCACTACATCTACTATCCCCCAGATACCATGTGCGTCATCGGATCAAAATAGACGTAATCTTTCCAGCTGTACTTTTTTTCCATCAGTGTACACTTTGCAGTCAGCTACGTATAGTGTCATTTTACCCAGATTAAGTACAGACACTGGACACTGATGGATAATATAGCTACTAAGATGATAATCAGCCGAAGTGAATTGCATCCACTAGAACAGTGCAGTTGCACTCAGGAGAAGTGGGCGTTAAATCTACATCTAACCAGCAAAATGTAACTTTATTCGCATTTCCTGGACTAGCAAGTCTCCATCCTAATTACAGAGACCTTCTGTTCCTCCTGGACTTGAGTTCAATGATTGTAGACTTTGCTGGTGATGGGAAATGCAGCCCTGCCCCGCTGTCATGCTCTGACGTTACTCGGCAGCGCTGGGTGCGAACACCGGCTATCTCACCGAGTCGCATGTCGGCAGGTTTTCACGTCCACCTCGCGTGATGGCGTCTCCGGATTCCTGTCTGCGCGCGCGACGTGATGTGCGGTCATTCATTAGAGAGTGTGCAACGTATACGAGGCTAATTAAGACAGATGGCGAACAGGACATTTAACCCAGTACGGATTAATCCGCAAATGCAGGAAGGCTCTCCATGCACAGATGTGTGGGGAAACACGTATCTGTGTGTCTGCTAACAGGCAGGGACAAATGAAGACCGATAGGGGTTAACCCTCGCAACATCAACGTTTTGTTCGTAGGGCGAATCACCAGGGAGAGATTACGTACTTCCTTCCTACCCATCCGACAAAATTTCTAAAGATATACAAAATTATTTATGCATCGTAACAATATACTTTTAAAATCTTGTAGTAAATCTTCTAGTGATGTGCAGGTAGAGTTAAGACCCTGCAGGTATCTTTTAGGACACTGCTACAAATGGCAACACACATGCGGTAAAGTGTAGTGCGAGGAGGGGTGCATCTTACGACCACTACAAATATACATATAAAGATAAATGGCTGAATATGTGGCTAAGCGAAAAAATCGAGAACAAGTCGCTATTTTAAAAAAAAAAAAAAAAAGTATCTCCTTGAAGTCCGAGAAAGGTTCTTCTGAAGATAAAAAGTTGTCAAATTTATACGGAAGGACCTAAAAACGGAAATTTTCCGTTAACTCGTTCAAACTACAGTATCACTGCTGGACCGACTGAGTAGATTGGCAGAGGGATTGGCGGGGTTTATGGCGGAGGGATGTAATGTAATGATAGAAGGAGGAGAGGGGGAGGGAGAGGAAGGAGGTGGCAGAGGCAGAGATAGGTAGAGGGGTTGCAGAAGGTGAACCGAGATAGAAGGGAAGAGTTCATGGAAGAACAAAAGTTGGAAATAAATAAATACCCGACCAACGCAAATACAAATAGTGGCCTAAGAGGAGAAAAAGGAACTTGAGAAATAGGTAGAGATGGGGGAAGTGATTGTCTGACATGCTAAGTGAAGCAGTGTAGGATGTATACCCAATTGCTATGCATGTTAGCAGTTGCGATGAATTGTCGGGTTTGATAATAAAATTTACGAGGGTTAAACTTAAGTAGTGGCAAATCTTTATTCACAACCGATTCAAAAGCGTTACATGTTTGCATTTGTTACTGTCTTTCAAAATAGTCACCAGCGTTGTGTAGAATGTGTTGACAGCGATGTGGAAGGCGTAGTATACTGTTAGCAGAGCCTGTTATGTTGATGGTTCGAATGAAGCGATCTACTGCCTGCCGAATCTCTGGGACAGTTCTGAAGCGAATGCCTCGAAGTGGTTCCTTCACCTTCGGAATCACATTAAAGTCACAAGAACATAAGTCCTGGGAGTGTGGTGGATGGTACAGTACTTCCCAGTCCCATGGAACGAACAGAACAGCAACAGCTTGCGATATATGAGCCCGCGCATTGTCATGCAAAATGATGGGTGGGTAGCGCAGAAAGTGTTGCTGCATCATTCGCAAAACATGTCGCAGGCTATGCTCCAGAAACGAACAGTAATACAGTGCACGGACGGTCTGCCCTGGACGAACGTAATGCGTTAGTCACACTGTTAAGTTAGACCGCGCCGGCCGCGGTGGCCGAGGAGACTGAGGCGCTCCAGTCACGGTCTGCACGGCCACTACGGTCGGGGGTTCGAATCCCCCCTCGGGCATGGACATTTTGCCGTCCTTAGTATAAGGTAGTTGATAAGTTGTTTGTAAGTTTAGGAACTGATGAACTCGTAGTTAAGTCCCATAAGCTTAACAAACATTTGAACATTTGAAGTTAGACCGCTCGCTGACAAGTGACTGTGATGCCCCTACTCTTCCGTGTGTTTATAAACAATATAGAAGACAATCTGGATAGCTCTCTTAGACTGCTCGCAGACGATGTTGTCAGTTAGTGAAGTCAACGGAGGATCAAAAGCAACTGCAAAGCGATTTAGACAAAATTTCTTCATGGTGCCAAAATTGGCAATTAACATTAAACAATGAAAAATGCGAAGTAAAACACATGACCACTGAAAGAAATCCGCTGAATTTCAATTACACGACAAATCATTCAAACCTTAAGCTCGGAAATTTTACCAAATACCTAGGAGTTACAATTACGAACAACTTAGACTGGAGAGAACACATAGCAGATATTGTGGGGAACGCGAACCAAAGGTTACGTTTCATTGGCAGAACGCTTCGAAGATGCAACAGCTCCACGAAAGAGACTGCCTACATCACACTTGTGCGTACTCTCCTGGAGTACTATTGCCCAGTGTGAGACCCTAACTAGGTGGGACTGACGAAAAACATTGAGAGGGTTCAGAGAAGGACAGCTCGTTTTGTTTTATCACTTTACGGGGGGGAAAGCGTCACGGAAATGTGTGAAAATATTTAGCTAAAACCCACCTACATAGCGAGACATGATCATCCCAAGAAAATCAGAAAAATCAGATCGAAAACGGAACGATTTATGTGTTCTTTTTTCGCGCGCTATTAGAGAATGGAACGGTAGAGAAAGGTTATGAAAGTTGTTAATGAAGACTCTCCCAGGCAATTAAATGTGATTTTCAGAGTATCTATATAGATGTAGGTGTAGATGCAGATGTAGATTGTGCGCACGCGGTGACGTGTTTCGGGCGAGTCTATTTGCTCGGAGGTAAGGTAGGTATCTCAACAACGTATGCTATCAGCGACAAGAGTAGATTCAATTGCATATTGTCTCCACAGCAGTTTTCCCACAATTTAAGTTCCAACATTTGTAAAAATACTGATTTTATTAAGTGTCGTTGTCTTTAACTTTCAATTTACTAGTTAAGTCTATAGTGTTGTTTATATAGTGTCCTGAACCTAAATATACTGAAAATGACATTCACTTTGCAAGTTGCATTTACTTGTAGAGCAATTGTTTTTGGTTGTGATTAGCTGAAAAATACAAAACATATATTGAATCTCGTACTAGACATTTTGTCGTTTATAAGTGTTTTTTTAATATTTTAAAATATTATGTATCTCACTTGGTTACAATATTTTGAGTAGGTGAAAATTTAGTAAATCTCCCCTAACGCCCACTTCCATGGTATCGCGTCGGTTACGTGATTGAAGTAGTTCACGCTAAATACTGGTCTCAGCAACAAAGAATATACAGGTTGTAATTATCGAACTATATGAAATACAATCTTCATAACTTCTGAACGGTTTTCCTCAGGACGTCGAAACTACGCGGATGGCTGCGGGATATGGTGGAAATTAGTATGTGCATGCGCAAGTGAGTACGGGTACTTTAATTGCGTACCTCGACAACAACTACTGTTTTATACCAATCTTGATGAAATTTTTCACACTGTCTGCATAACATTTTGTTTGGCGCATGGTGGAAAGTACTTTACTTATATGCTCCACAAAAATCTACATTTTTATTCCTACGTGTCTTTCAGCCACCTACCGTATGATGTATATAAGAGGGTACATTGAAATAAATTTTACCGTGCAGCAGGACAGTTGATAGATACATGTGAATTTTCGTAGAGAATCGGAGAAAGAGATAACACTTAAATGCATATAGCTATAAGTTAAAATTAACCATGCCAAGTCCATAGTCAATAACGCCGACTCTTGCGGAAGAGGGAAATGGTGCAAGAAAAATAAGAAAAGAAGAGGGGAGGAGGAGACGAAAGGAGGAAGCAGAGGTGAACAGAGAGAGTGGAAGGATGAAACAGACAGATCGAGATGAGAGGAAGAGATGGACAAAGAGAGATGACGGGAGAGGAGATAGAAGAGTGTGGGATAAAATGTTTCAAGTCTGAAGGAAATGAGATACTAACAGTCGTACGTGTAATAAAATATTTATTCTATCACAAGCAGTTTCGGCATTCCACTATGCCATCTTCAGATCCCTACATCGGAACATAATATTCAAAAGCAGGGATACTCTCACAGTTGCTGTTGTTGTTTCCCACTAAGAGACAGAAGTCCACGAATCCAGTTTTAGTATCCCTGCTTTTGAATATTATGTTCCGATGTATGGACCTGAAGATTGCATAGTGGAATGCCGAAACTGGTTGTGATAGAATAAATATTTTATTATATATATATATGGCTGAGGGTATCTCAGTTCCTTTAGAGTCTTGACCAGCCGCTGTACCGTTTCCACCACCAATGATGGATTCAATAAGAAAATGTTTAAATGTTTGTAGATCTTATGGGACTTAACTACGGGGTCATTAGTCCCTAAACTTACAAACTACTCATGAACTGCCGGCCGCGGTGGCCGAGGAGACTGAGGCGCTCCAGTCACAGTCTGCACGGCCACTGCGGTCGGGGGTTCGAATCCCCCCTCGGGCATGGATATTTGTGCCGTCCTAGTTCGTAAGTAGTTGATAAGTAGTTTGTAAGTTTAGGGACTGATGACCCCGTAGTTAAGTCCCATAGACTATGCAAACAAAAAAACTCACGAACTAGCTAATACTAAGGACGGCACAAATATCCATGCCCGATTGGGAATTCGAACCCCCGACCGCAGTGGCCGTGCAGACTGTGACTGACGCGCCGCAGAACGCTCGGCCACCGCGGCCGGCTGCGGGATAAATAAATACCCGCGCAACGCCGGGTTTTCAGCTAGTAGTTCAATAATTGTCAACCTGCAGTTAGTGAACGCCTCAGTAGAACAAAAATATCACAGGTATGGAGTGCGTGAGATGCCACAGGAAGTGTTGCGCTGCGACATATCGAGGCGGTGCTGTTGCGTACTGCGCTGTCGCCTCGGCCCACATTACTCTCCATCAGACTGCGCTCCGTCACGTCAGCAATCGATTACCGCCGGCGTCGTCTCACGCACCGCCAACACAGTGTCTGCCACGTGGCCCATTAATCACCTACTGTATGACGTCGGCCCGAATCCCAACCTGTTTCAAAGGACCGACAGCCATGTCCACAATGGATTTCTCAAAACTGGAAATAGACTTGATCGCAGCATCAACTGGCTCATATCTGAAAACGACCACCTCAAATTGAATTAGAAATAATGAAAAATTTCTACAGTTTCAGGGTATTGAAATTAATTCAACGTCGAAGCTGAAAATTTGTGCTGGATAGTGGATTAAACCCAGATTTCTCGATTCCAACCTGCGGTCGTCTTAACCAGGCACGCTTACCTTCCAACCCAAAGTATTAACTTACAGGACACTACGACGGTAGCGCCCATTCCCGTTAGTTTCACTTGCTCACCGCCTCTATTTTCTAGAGTGCTGAAGCCAGATTTATTCAGCAAACTTTACTATGTTGATTGGTACCACTGATGGTAAAATATTCATGTTTTTTTAATTTGTACATATTGTTACATGCCATGTATCATATGCGATGCTTTGGGTTGCTATCGAGACAATATGACAGAAATATATTTTACTTTATTTTTGCTTATTTAAATGTTATATTCTCCTGTTAATGCCAGAAAATACACAAAATTGTTACGAATTGTCTTATTACACGTTCTTGTAGAAATAAAATATTGACAAAAATATAAAAAATATAACATTACGAAAGTTTTACAAATTTTAAAAATATGTTGTGAAGTATGATAAATTATTTTCCTTCTTTCGCAAACGTTCGGTTTAATGAAGAAAGGAAGCTTAGGTTTTAACGTCCCGTCGACACCGTCGTCATTAGAGACGGAGGGCGAAGGAAATCGCCCGTGCCCTTTCAAAAGAACCATTTGCCTGGAGTGAACACGGGATAACCTAAATATGGATGGCCGGAGATGGATTTGAAACACCGTCATCCGAAATGCGAGTCCAATGTGTTACCACTGAGCGTTCAGTTTAAGTATCATAGAAGATCCAGAATGAAACTTTCACTCTGCAGCGGAGTGTGCGCTGATATGAAACTTCCTGGAAGATTAAAATTGTGTGCCGGAACCGGGACTCGAACCTGGGACCTTTGCCTTTCGCGGGCAAGCGCTCTACCGACTGAGCTACCCCGACACGACTCACGATGCCGCCTCACAACTTTACTTCCGCCAGTACCTCGCCTCCTACTTTCCAAACTTCACAGAAGCTCTCTTGCAAACACGCAAGACTAGCACTCCTGGAAGAAAGGATATGGTGGAGACATGGCTTAGCCACAGCCTAAGGGATGTTTCCAGAATGAAACTTTCACTCTGCAGCGGAGTGTGCGCTGATATGAAACTTCCTGGCAGATTAAAATTGTGTGCCGGAACCGGGACTCGAACCTGGGACCTTTGCCTTTCGCGGGCAAGCGCTCTACCGACTGAGCTACCCCGACACGACTCACGATGCCGCCTCACAACTTTACTTCCGCCAGTACCTCGCCTCCTACTTTCCAAACTTGCGTGTTTGCAAGAGAGCTTCTGTGAAGTTTGGAAAGTAGGAGGCGAGGTACTGGCGGAAGTAAAGTTGTGAGGCGGCATCGTGAGTCGTGTCGGGGTAGCTCAGTCGGTAGAGCGCTTGCCCGCGAAAGGCAAAGGTCCCAGGTTCGAGTCCCGGTTCCGGCACACAATTTTAATCTGCCAGGAAGTTTCATCATAGAAGATGTATACGTGGAAGACATTGCTACGCTTCTGATTGATTTTCTAATAGTAAGACAAAGATTCCGCAACCAGGTTTTGAACTATAAGAGGAGATATAGACTGACCATATTTTATTGATTTCGCACAGTAGAATAAAACCTAATATTGTAGATATGGTCAGAACAGAATAGTGATAATTTCACTTTGCAGTAGAATGTGCGCTGCTATGGCAGATTAAACTGTGTGTCGGGCCTCTTCCTTTCCAGTACCTGTCCGAAGCAGCTCAGCTGCTTTATGGCATAGGAGTACATTCATTGACCAAGTTGAAAATTCGAGCCGCACTGGGACTCGTGCCCTTAACCAATCAGAGTATCCGGAAACAGTTTTCGTCCTACCGAAATTGTGAACTTATTGCGCGCTCTGATTATAGTGCCCCCTGTCTATTATTTTCACTTGCTCACAGCTTTACCTGTATACCCCGTATTTGCGCATCCGCACAAAGTATGAAACTTTTTGAAAGTTTTTTTTCTGAAGTGAATCCCAAAAAGACCTTACATTCAGAACATTTCATATTCGTTAACTTTGAGCAACCCGTTGCTCTACACCGTGTTCTGCTCTTTTCTTTGGTAGTCATTTGTGGCATGTGAAAGAGCACATTTGTATGTTTTAGTGTTCGGTGCTATTAGCTGAACTGATCTCTTCTTCTTTTTATTGTTCCCTTCCTTTTCTTCACTTTCCTCTTCATCACTTTCCGTTCCGTAAGTATCGGAATTTTTTGTGTTTCTTTCAGTGCTGCTGAACATAAAATTTTCAGCATTATCCTTATTGAAGGAAAACTATTTGTTTCCTTTGCCACTTCTCTTGTTTTGTGATAATTAATACTCATGCCTATTAAAACTACTAAGAACATTACGTTCTTTGTTTTATGGCAACAGCGTTGTGATGGATCTCTAGAAGATGGGTTTTAATGAATTTGTGTTGGGTGTACTGAAGTTTCACAGTCTGAAAGTTAATCTTCTTCTTCAGATGCTATCAACTGCGTTTCCTGGCGGTGAACATAAGCGTCATAATCATCACAATCATAATCAATTTCGATATAAGAACCATTAGCATCAAAGACCTCATCCAGAAGCTGAGCTACCACTGAATCACATAGAACTGTCAATAATATTAACATTTAGAATTTTAATTCACGTTTGTGATGTTTCATTTCTACTAGAAGCATTATTAATGTGTATCACATTATGAAAGCCGTGAAATATGCACTAAAAGCTATAAAATAACGTTTAAATAACGAATTAGCAACATAAAATGCATTCATCCACTATTTGCTCACAGGCATATGAAATGTAGTCACAGAGACCATATGTATTATATATGATACATCTACTAAAATACTATTTTCCGGAAAAAAGTTTTTCACGTCACTTCATTTCATAGAATTGTAACGATGTATCTATTAACAACAGTTTAGTACTGTTTTCAAAGGAATAATTGACGAATTAACAATGCTAACCTTTCTTTCTTGAGGCCTGCTTACTCGTCCAAAACACACTTGACACATAGCGAATATGTTACAGTCGGCATTTTCACAAAAAACAGCACTCAATGTGAAGGAACCTAGAATGAACGGGTGTATCATATATAATACATGAGGTCGCTAGAGGATACTGTATTCCCACAAAGGATCGAGCGTACGAATGCTTCCGCAATGAAATTGTCAATTGCCTGTTGGGAGATTACATTACAATTATTTATATGGTGCTTGATCTTTCCAAACAGTGTTTATACTGATAAGCGTATTGCTGCGGCCACTCTACAACAATATTGAAGTGTCGCATTTTCCTCCTGGAATTGTCCAAGTCCGTTGAAATTCTCAATGAGCATGAATGGATAAAGATACTCAGCCATGATGTGGTACGTATGTATCTCCCAACAGTTACGTATCTAGACGTATCACCGGTGCACTATCACTCCAACGGCACATGCTCTACACCATTACAAAGCCTCAACCAGCTTGTACAGTCACCGGCTGACATGAAGGTCCCATGGAATCGTAAGGTTGTCTCCATTACAGTACGAGTGCATCCGTTCGACCAATTAGAAACGAAAATCGTCAGATGAGGCAACATGTTGCCAGTTCATCAAGAGTCCAAAGTCGGCCATGATGGGCCAAGACGGAGCGTAAATGTTTGAGTCGTGCCGTCATGAAGGGTACTGGACTGCGCGTTCGGCTCCGAAAGCCTATTTCGATGATGTTTCGTCGAATGGTTCGCACGATGACAATCTTTAATGGCCTAGAATTGAAATTTGCAGCAGTTTCTAAACTGTTGCACTTCCGTCACTTTGAACTATTTTCTTCAGTCGTCGTTGTTGCCGTTCTTGCAGGGTCATTTCCGGCCGCGACTATGTCAGAGATTTGATGTGTTTAACCGGATTCCCGATATTCACGGTGTATTCATAATATACAAGAAAAGCGACACTCATCGCAACCCCGGAGATGCTGTGTCCAATCTCTCGTGCGCCGAATACAATACGTTCAGACCAAATCGTGGTAAACTGTCATTGTAGCACGAGTAACCGATGAAACGCCTGCGCTAGACACCTGTTGTTTTAATGGGCACAGCCGACTAGTCTTGTGTAAATCGCGAACGAACTAGTTCGGAAGAGCGCTCCCACAGGCGAACTACGTGAACTAGTTCGCAGATCCCTCGCGTCTTAGTTCATCCGCTCCTTTTCCGAAGACTGACGGGAAACAGCGAGAGAACTCGAGAGCGCGCAGAATCGCGTGATTCCCTTCTGCCAGTTACCTTCATTTCGAGCTGAGATGCAGCTCAGCTGTAGTTTCATAGTTCACTGCCACAAGAAATCCATTTTAAAAATAAAGTACTAGGAGTACTCTGTATGCAAAGTAGTTGAATACCATTGTATCACCCATTCGTATAAATAACTGGATTATTTGCCTAAGTATTTGATGTCAAATTGCCAAAAAATATGGGTAATAACACACTCTTTGGCAGCACTGATTCATTATATAAAAAAAAAACTGTCATAAAAACAGAGATCTCTTTTAGTAGCGGTAGCAAAAGCCAAAAAGAGCGGACGAACTAGAAATAAATAGAAGGAGCGGGCGAACTAGAAGGAGCGGGAGAACTAGGAGCAGCGGGCGAACTAGGAGCAGCGGGCGATTGTGTCAAACGTTTCTCGCTTCATAGTTCGTTGGATTATTTTCCGGAGACCGACGGGCAATAGCGAGAGGGCGCGTAGCAGACTTAAAAATCACATGTTTGCCTTCTGCTGATACGTCATTTCGAGGTGAGCGTCTAACTGCTAGATTACATAGTTCAGCGCTACAAAACTTCTGTTTTGAAGTGTTCTACACTCTGCGCAATATCTGATTAATAAATTCCATAATGTCGAGATATAGAGACAACTCTGAAATTAAACGCGAGAAATTATCCACAAACTGTTTCTTTTGGTTTGCGTGATATCGTTAGTGGGTTAAGCAGCAGGGGCAAGAAGCAGCTAGGTGAGGGAACTTCCCCCACCACTTGCACGCGCAGACCACACCGCTCAGCCGTCACTGGGAGAGGACGAACTAAAAGAGCGAACTAGTTCCCGCCAGGGCCGCGAACTAAAGTGAGTGCTCCCGATCTCGAGCTATTATGCGCAGGTCTACAGCCGACTCTGCCCCTTCCTATGAGTGTTTACATATCCCTGTGTTTGCAAACGCATGTTTGCACCAGTTTGGCTCTTCAGTATAGATTAAGTGGCAGCAGTTATTCAGAGATGATAAATCTTGTACAGGAGGTATGAGCATTGGCATCTGCACCTAACTGGAAACCACCACCACAACAAAATCACAGACATATCCCGAATAAATTCCAACGGATATTGAAAACAGTTGTCCACGATACAATTGGCAAATCCGCGAAAACTGCACACGTGGGATTGTCCTTACAGTAATACCCTACCACGGGATTTTATACCGCGTGCGGATCCACTTAGTCGTCGCTTTTCGCCCGCTCAGCTCTCTGGAAAGCAAATACGACCGCGTCGGCTAACTGGCAGAACAGGCCGGTCCGCGTGAACGTTTTTCAGCCGGAGTTTGGTTTTCATTTCGGGTATTTAGAGAGCGGCGGGCGGCAGCCGGTCGCGAGCCGCCATTAATAACGTCAGCCGGAGCGGCCGTGAATCATTGCCGGGAGCGGCACAGCGCGGGAAGAGGAGGGGCGAGCTGAGTCACACAAGGCCGCAGGTAGGCGCGCCGCGGGTTGCGTCGCGGCGGCCGCCAGGCGCAACCGCGAAACTGGCGACCGTGACAGGCACCCTGAATATTCGCGAATACCGGTCCCAGCAACGAAAGGAACCGGAGCTAGGGCTCTGCTTTAATGTTCTACTGATGCAACGCTCACGTACACGTGGAAGTCAATTACTTAGATTAAATTAGTTTATCGTTCCGTAGCTCCATGTTGAGGAGATCCTCGTGGATGTGGAACGTGTCAGGAAACAAAATTTATTAGCTGAATAATAGATAATACTCAGAATGAAACTTTCACTCTGCAGCGGTGTGTGCGCTGATATGAAACTTCCTGGCAGATTAAACTTGTGTGCCGGAACCGGGACTCGAACCTGGGACCTTTGCCTTTCGTGGGCGAGCGCACTACCGACTGTACTATCCCGACACAACTCACGATGACGCCTCACAACTTTACTTCCGACAGTACCTCGCCTCCTACTTTCCAAACTTCACAGAAGCTCTCCTGCGAACCATGCAAGACTAGCACTCCTGCAAGAAAGGATATAGTGGAGACATGACTTAGCCACAGCCTAAATTTTAATCTGCCAGGTAGTTTCATATCAGCGGACACTACACTGCAGAGTGAAAGTTTCATTCTGGAAACATCCCTTAGGCTGTGGCTAAGCCATGTCTCCACCATATCCTTTCTTCCAGGAGTGCTAGTCTTGCATGGTTCGCAGGAAGAGCTTCTGTGAAGTTTGGAAAGTAGGAGGCGAGGTACTGGCGGAAGTAAAGTTGTGAGGCGGCTTCATGAGTCGTGTCGGGATAGCATAGTCGGTAGTGCGCTTGCCAGCGAAAGGCAAAGGTCCCAGGAGTCCCTGTTCCGGCAAACAATTTTAATCTGCCAGGAAGTTTCAATATATAATACTAATAATATAAATACAGATACTTGCTTTTAAGTATTATTAATGCGTAAAATCTCAGCAAGATAGCCAGAAGGGAGGACTGAGACTCGCCTATATACCTTCCATTCTTATATACAGGGTATTTCACTAAGTGTGTTTGCCTCTGTAACTCATAAAATAAGAGGTGACGGGAAATTTTAATACGGTAGGTCAACACAAGAAATGTTACACTTTCTGCGGAGCTATGAACATAGTTTATTGTATCTTTTCCAAAGAGTTACAGCACAAAGATATATTTTATTAAATGGAACAATAGTTTTTTCTATCGTCCATTGGATTCCTTGAAACCAGCTGCGTCCAAATCAATTTAAACTACATTCCTATCACCGTTAGTTTGGGAGCTACAACCCTTCAAAGTTTCAGGGGCAGATACCACAAACGCTGCGCATAATGCAATGCGTCTTCTAAATGTGATGCGACCGAGTTGTAACGTCGCCGGTGTCACGGAACGAGAAGCTTCCTCGATGCGCTGTTAGTCTGCCGACTGTCGTCGCACACGGCCGTATACCCGACACTTGGAGCCATACAAACAACCGGGGCTCAATATACCACAATTACTGACATCGGATGACGATGGCATACACGAACAACGAGTACGTTGACATGTTGCTGATGCTCGGCGAGTGCCGACGCGATGCCACTGAAGCAGGTATGCCGTGAGATATCCTAGGCGGAAAGCCCCGGCAGCCATTACCCACCACACAGCCATGTATTATGTACAGCATGTGGTTCTGCCCCTGAAACTTTGAAGGGTTGTAGCTCCCAAACTAACAGTGATAGGAATGTAGTTTAATTTGATTTGGACGCAGCTGGTTTCAACGATTCCAATGCACGATAGAAAAAACTATTGTTCCATTTAATAAAATATATCTTTGTGCTGTAACTCTTTGGAAAAGATACAATAAACTATGTTCATAGCTCCGCAGAAAGTGTAACATTTCTTGTGTTGACCTACCGTATTAAAATTTCCCGTCACCTCTTATTTTATGAGTTACAGAGGCAAACACACTTAGTAAAACACCCTGTATATATATACCTTGATCTTCGGCAACGACGTATTAAAAGCAGATTTATATCGTATTTTGTGTATCAGTGCTTAAAGTCACATTGTTGTTGATGAACAACAACCTTCTAGTACGACATTTTGCCGCTTGGTACAGCGTATAGCCACTTCTGAAGCATTACTCTATCTGTTTTGGAGGTTATGTTACGTTACCATCTGTACATGGCTGAGAGTATGAGCGTGAGTGTGGTTCATGTTATTTTAATTCAGCAGTGAATTGTCTTGTCTTTGGTGCTTTGGCGAAGAGCATGCTAGCATTATTGATCAGACAGTGTTAACTATCAACAAAAGAAAGACCCAAGTAATAAAATACCTCGAAACAAACGTCTGTGTTGTGCATGAAATACATGATATAAAAAACAATAGTTCGGATTAAAAATTTTCAAAATCATATTTTTATGTTTAGTGCACTGTATTAATACAGGAAACAATTTTAATTTTTCCAAAGCTGAATGCATAATTTGGGAATGGAAGTGATAATATGAAGACTTGAATAACACTGGGGAAACAGTGGAAAATGTGGACAAATTTAAATACCTGGGAGAATATATAACAGGAATTAACAAATTAACAGAAACAATAGAAGCAATTAAGGAATTATAGAAAGGATGAGGAAGATAAGTCAGCCTTCTGTGTGACCAGAGATGTATACAATAAAAGAAAATATATCTACAGTTGCATCTGGCACTACAAGGCAACAGTAAGGATTGCAGTATTAAATGTTGCTGAGACCATAACAGTAGGAATAAATAGTGCAGAAGAACGAAAGAAAGAAGACAGGAAAGTACCGAGGAAAATTCTGGGCACAATGAGAGGTGGTGAGAGATGGTTGTGAAGACATAAGGAAGAACTCTACCAAAAATTAAGAACAATATCAGGAGAAATCAGACTAGGTAGAGCAAGGTTTGCGGCACATGTTATTAGAATGAATATGGACACAGTTATCAATGGGGAGGACAAGAGGAAAGAGAGGAACCAAGTGGCTTGTTGAGCTCCGGATGAAGTGGTTGCAATTGGACATCAAGATGGAAAGAAAGGATAAGTTGCCGGCCGTGGTGGCCGAGGGGACTGAGGCGCTCCAGTCACGGTCTGCACTGCCACTGCGGTCGGGGGTTCGAATCCCACCTCGGGCATGGATATTTGTGCCGTCCTTAGTCTTAGGTGGTTCATAAGTAGTTTGTAAGCTTAGGGATTAATGACCCCGTAGTTAAGTCCCATAAGTTCTACAAACATTTGAACATTTTTGAAGGATAAGTTATGAAGCACGTGAACAGTAATCAATATGCCGGAAATTGGGGACAGGCAAGCATACAGGAAAAGGATAGAAAACCAGCAATGGAACAAAACAGGGAGGAGGCTAATAAAGATTTCTGAATTAGAGTGGAAGAGGAGAAGGGAGAGGACAAAGAGATTCTGGGAAAAGATGTGCAATATGCAATCCGTGAGCGGGATACCCGTGGTCCTATAGAGGCCGTAACGGAAGAAGATGAGGAACACAACACCAGAAGGAGTTGAAGAGTAGATGGGTGAAGACAGGTGGATGGCTACAGGGGGAGAAGGAGTTGAAGCTACAAAGAAGGACAGCAATATAAGGAAGGAATCGGGTTAAGAAGTAAATGTTAGGCAGAGGTGGTGAGATAGAAAACGGGAATAAATAAAAATGCTAAAACGCCGAGTTTATAGGTAGCAATTTTATAAAACACGTTGACTGTAGAAACACTGATACTCTTCGGGATTTTTGAAACAGCAGAAACATGGATTGTGACGGCAGTGAACTAATTTTTTTTACTGTAGGAAACTGAAATGTACCTTCCTTCGTAATTTGACAAAGCAGAGTCCCTCTGATCTTCGTACCACAAAATCCGCGCGGTCCGCCATAATTCGCCGGCTCAGTTTTTCGGATTCAGAATTAACATGCACGTTTTACAGCGGCAGGACGCCACCGGCCTTTTATATATTCATACGGCGGGCTTTTCCGGCCGCAGCACGCTCTCATGCGTACAGACAAGCCCTGACGGTGTGCCAGGCAAGTTTCACTTGTTCAGCATCGCCGCTAAGCCTGTTATATCTCATGGGAGAAGATACTTCCTGTGCCAGTTGCAAAGTGTTACTAATAACTTTTCTGGTGATAGCACGTCACTTATTTCCTTGCTTCAATAACGGAAAATACTGAGATACCTTACGATGCACTTCGTCTGTTGTAAGTGTGCTTCTTCACCGTACACTGAACTGCCCCGCAGAGGGACCATCCAGTCAATTCATATTATTTATCTAGCATTCCATTCTTGAATAGCAAGCGCGAAGAAAGAACGCCTCAATGTATCCATTCTAGCTGTGACTTCTGTTATTTTGTTTTGATGATAATTTCTTCCCATGTACATCGGAGTTAAGAACATATTTTCGCATTCGTATCAGAAATTTGATGATCGAAATTTCGTAAGTAGCTCTTCCCGGAACGATAAATGTTGTAATGATTTCCACTGTAACTCCTGTATACTTTAGCCTGACACTTTCTCCACAGCAGCACTATAGTACCTAATAAGGATCCTGCACCGAGAAAAACTTGAAAAGCGGACGGAAAAGTGTGGTGTGTTTTGTCTCTGTAGTAACTGTGTTACTACTACTAAGTGTCCTGCAAATAAATCGCAGTCTTTCGTTCGCCTTTCACATAACATTTTCTATATATTCTGTACAATTTATGTCGGTAGTAATTGTAATTCCTAGGTATTTAGTTGAATTTACTACTTTCAGATTGGACTGATTTACCTTGTAAACGAAGTGTAATGGTTCCCTTTCCGTACTCGTGTTGATGACCTCACAAATATTATTATTTAGGATCAATAGCCAATTCTAGCATCATATCATACCTTATCTAAATAGTTGTACAGTTCTTTTTCACTTCTTAATGACTGAAATAGACTATAAACGACAGCACGATATAAAACAACCTAACACGACGCTACGATTTTCCCTCAAATCGCTATGTAGATACAGAACAACAGAGGACTCATAACTTGTTAAATCCACATATCGCTTGTTTTAATTCCAAATGTTTTTAAGTCTATGGCAATTAACTAATGTGGTTATCAGTCTCTAGGATTACAAACTGTTTTAATTACGTTAAGGACAAAACACACACACACACACACACACACACGCACACACACACACACACACACACACACACACAATGCCCACACTCGAAACTCCTACAATTGAATAAGGTATTCCAAAATCACTTGATTACAAGTAGTTTGTGAGACACGGTTTCTGAAAACAGAGAAATATGCAACAAATCTGAAATCTCTTTTCAATAGCATTCATCATTTTATGAGAGTTAGGAGCTAATTGTCTCTCGAAAGAACGATGTATTCTAAATCCGTGTTGACCATGATTCAATAGATCGTTGTACTTAAGGAATTAATAATGTTTGGCCACAGTACATGCTTCAAAACGACGCTGCAAAACGACGTCGGTTATATTCGCCTCTAACCCAGTGGATTACGCCTATTGTCTTTCTTGGATTCAGTGCGACCTCTGCAACTTTTTCTTCTTTGGATACAGATCCTTCTTTGAGCGAACGGTTGTATTTGAATGTTGCATGTGATGCTATCGCATTAGCATAATCTCATAGGAATCTAATTGGTACACTGCAAAGAACCGAAATTTCATTTTACTGGCCGATTTAAGTTGCTTCACTATGTCGAGGATATCTACTGCTGTTACGTTAGCAGCTATTCTTAATTTTAAATCTGGAATATTGAATTCCTCCTGTTAGGTGAAGAAATTTCGGATAACCTTGCGGATAGTCGTGTTTAGTTACCCTGCTTTAGCAGCACTGTCATCTGTAGCATCTCCACTACGATGGTACACTGACGTTACGTCTTTCTTTTACTATACTTTACACATGACCAGAATCTCTCTGTGTGTTGTGCGAAATTTCGAGACAGAATTTCATTTTTAAAACTATTTTTAGAATCTCGCATTGAAGTCTCGTCTCAATTTAGAGCTTCTGTGTAAGATAACTGATCTTGGAGATTTTGGTTTATTTCAATTTGGAATTCTTTTTTCGTTGTTTCTGCTCGTTATTATTTCAGGATTATCTGCTGTGACAGGCTTATTATTTTTTGACAGTCGTCTAACATTCAAGTGGATTTATCCACTGACTGTTCGAAATAATTTTCAGAGAATGCGTTTAGCACGATTTCTGCCAGTGATTTATGCGTAACTCCGGATTGAAATATATATTTCCGCGAAGATATCGAGCGGTAATTGAAATCGCCACCTACTATAATGAGTCGGGTGGGGGATGTGTTTCGAATTATACTAAAGTTTTATTTTGAATCCTTTAACAATTGTATAGTCTGAATCGGGTGGCCACGAAAATGAATCAGTTTCTAAATTACACTTACTTCAGCCAAGATCGCTAGTTTATGTGCTTTTTTTAATTTTTTTTTACCGATTTCGATGAAGTATGTTATCATCTCCAGAATTTTTTTTTCAATGTTCTCCTATTTTCACTGCAAAATGTTACAAAGATTGTTTGTGTGCAAATAAAATAAAAGCTAATAAACATGTACAAAACCTTTGGGACTCATATAAAATGAAGAGTTACTCGTGAAAATGTAATAAAAGAACAAAAGAATTGGCAAACGATTAAAATTTGCATCACCGAAGTGAATCGTTATCTGTGTTGCACCTTTAAAAATTGTGTGTGTTACTTTTGGCAAGAACACACACAATTTTTAAATGTGCAATACAGATGACGATCCACTTTGGTGCTGCAAATTTTATCCGTTTGACAATGTTCTTTTCCTTATATTACATTTTCACAAGTAACTATTTTATGTAAGTCCCAAAGGTTTTGTAGATGTTTGTTAACTTTTATTTGTATACAAACAATCTTTGTAACTTTTTGCAGTACAAATAGGAGAACATTGTACAAAGAATTTTCTGAAGACGATGACATAGTTCATTGAAAGAGCTAAAAAAAAAAAAAAAACCCTAGCGATCTTGGCTGAAGTAAGTGTGTTTTATGTAAATTGTCGATCGCTCTCAATAGGCGTAATTCGCCACTTAACTATAATTTATAAATAAATTAGGTTCTCAGGTATGAGTACTATACATACCAGCTCACAGTAACTTAATTAAAATTTCGCTTCAGTACGACTATTTTTGACGGCGACCAATAAACCACTACTTTATTTCCTCTATCCTTTCACGACACCGTTACATTTTGCAAAAAAAAAAAAAAAAAAAAAAAAAAAAAAAAAAAAAAAAAAAAAAATAGACGTAGCTTATCTCGGGCTTGAGTCAGGTTGTCAGGTTTCTCTGTAACGATTTGTGCTTCAGTGTTTTCAATTAACGCTTGGAGACATAGTAATTTCTAAACACAGCTACCACAATATACACTGAAGAGTGAAACAAACTGGTATACGCATGCGTATGCAGACACAGAGATATGTAAACACTTAGAGGACGGCGCGGTCGGAAATGCCGACAGAAAACAATATGTGTCTGTTGCACGCGTTAGATCGGTTAATGGTGCACTGATGACAGGTTATCACGATTTAAATGAGGTAGTACGTGGTATTATAGTTGACGCGCGAGAGATGGGACACAGTATTTCAGAAACGGCGATGAGGTGATGATTTTTCCCTAGACCATTTCACGAATGCATCGTGAATATCAGGAATCCGGTGGAACGTCAAACTTCCGACATCGCCGCAACCGGAAAAAAGATCCTGCTAGAACGGGACCAAAGGAGAGTGAAGAGAATCGTTAAGAGTGACAGAAGTGCAGACCTTGTGCAAACTGGTGCGGATTTCTGTGCTGGGCCATCGAAAAGTGTCAGTGGGCGAACCATTCAACGAAACATAGTCCATATAGAACTTTTATCCATTATGTGTCGGAACCTGCGACTGCATCTTTAAATAGATTTTAGAAATTACTGCAACCAGTCGCCTTTTTTTCTTCTCAATGAAGATTTATTGAACTATGACCGGTTTCAAGCTGCTTAGCAGCTCATCATCAGACGGTATATATACATTTAGTGCAAATTACATTTGTATCTGTGGCAGGGCAGTATTGTAGTATGTTACACTGATTAATTACAATATAAGTTCGTCTTCAAGATGTTACTTACAGTTAGGAGTTGCATATATAGTATGTCCATGTGTGTTCCGCTTTTGAATAGCTTTTCGTATATATCAAAGCACTTCCCTTTTATCAGCACACCACAGCAACTCCCACAACTTTCAAGTAGTAAAATTAAATAACACTGCACACACCTTACCACAGCACAGCCATTACTACGTCCTTCAACTTCTAAACAAACCAAAGAGTATGTTAATACCACAGGCTAAGAGAAATCATGTGAAACCAAAGACTGACAAAAGATTATCTTATAATAGCATACAAATATAATGCCAATTTAG
Organism: Locusta migratoria; assembly: GCA_026315105.1. Lineage (NCBI taxonomy): Eukaryota > Metazoa > Arthropoda > Insecta > Orthoptera > Acrididae > Locusta > Locusta migratoria. The sequence continues at coordinate 379,956,639 of CM048748.1, read as the reverse complement.
ATTAAATAATAACAAAAGTTGTATTATAAAGTTAATATATGTATAAAATATGATTTCAGAATGTTATTTACTTTAATACTAGAGAACTGATTTTATGATTACTTTACTGTGTGTTTACATGCGTCACATGTGTTGATTCAGGTGTCATATAAGAGATTTGAATTTTGTATGTTATTCGTTGATTCAAAAATTATAAAAATAATGTTGGGCTTTGGTAGGCAGGGGTGTAGGCGGTGGTGAGAGGGGTGGGGTAGAGTGGGGATTCTACCACCGGAGCGCTGTATGTCTTGTGCGCCAGAGGGCAGTTACTGTCACTTCTTGCGCACGCGCTATGGGTCTTCTGCGATGTATAAAGGAGCAGCCGATTGCACTGGGAACTCAGTTCCGGCGAGAATGTCTATCAGCAAGCTCACCTGAGGATGGCGGGCAGTTGCGCCGCTGAAATATTGTATCAAGTTGACTTTAGTATCCGGCTGCAAACCCGAGAAGATTACAAACAGTTATTTAGACAATGTGAAACCTCTGTAATGGACGTACATTGGGGAAAAAAGGAAAAAAACAACTTATGATTACGCTCTCAAAACAAGAAACGTTTTCTAAAAATTTACAAATTTTTAACAAACTGGTATGAGTACTCGTTCGAGGAGCTTGACCATTTTTAGCAGTTATCAGATCTTCTTTCAAACTGCGTGACCTATTGTGGAGTGTATCTAAGATGTATTACGAGCACATATTCAGCAACTGCAACTTCAGTCGTAGGCCTGAACCTTTCGCTGTTTATCTCCGCCGAATACCCCCTTTAGATACGAAAACATCTAACTCCTTTAATCATTCTTAATGGCTGCGTACGCACAAGATTTTTGTTTTGGGAACATCTGTGGCCAACTCCCTCTCGAATTATTTAACTTTTACAGACATCCTTGTAGAATTAATATAAAAATTCGGTACTTCAATCTACTGACAGGATTATTCACAATTCAAATAATCTGTACAAGTTCATGATGAACTGCGTTCAGACTCCTATCAGTGTGGATTTCATTAGCTCATGACATCAGTTTTAGACGAAGACTGCCATTTCAGAGGACTCTAGCGGTAGAATGTTCCAGAACAAAGACAAAATTCAGTTGAACATTCAGTCGTTATCACATATTTATTCTAATTCATAGTTACAAATGATTGGAAACATATATCTAAGCTTCTTTACGAAAACCCCATAAGTTCTTTATTAGTGTGGCCGTGCCGTCCTTAGTTGCTTATAAAATTATAATGGGGATGTTTGTCCGTCTATGCAATTACAAATAAAAGACGACTTTTTTGTTACCGGACGCGTTTCGTTTTATTGAAATAAAACATCTTCAGTGGTCAGTAAAGATAGATATTTTCAATTTGTTTTTATATGTGGATCGAAAACAGTTAGTTAGCGAAAAATGGAAAGTGCTGTTTGATTACTTAAGGAAATTTTTGGTTCTTGTTTTCACCTTACATCATGCAGTGCCGATCTGTTTCGTACAGTGCTGTAGATTCTTAATTTCGAATCACTATTGTACTCCTAATTTCCACTTTCATTTCTACACTGTTCATATTTACGTTTTCACGTAAATGATGTCAGAGCGATTGATACCTCAGAGTAAAGAATTATGTGAACCAAGTCTGGTAGACATCAGTCCAGTAGTTTTTGAGAAGACGTGAAAAACAACCCCGCTCCACCTCCCACACCCCCGAAAACACGCTCACACACACACACACACACACACACACACATACCTTCTTATAGATTGTACTGATTTAATGATGGTTAATCCATGTACTACTCGTGCCTCTCCGTCGATCTGCGTCACCTCCTCATTCTCCACCACCATCTCCTCCTCCTCTTCCGCCACCTCATCCTCGCTACCTGTTCCTTCTACATCTTCTACTCCTCAGCGTTCACTTCCTATTCCACCGTCAACTCCTCGTCGTCCTCCTCTGTCATCACCCCATGCTGCACCACACCGCGTCCTTCTCGTCCTCCTCCTCTTCCGCCTCATCCACCTCCTCCTCCTCCTCTTCTTTCTCCATTGTCATCTCCTACTTCCACCTCGGCACCTTCTCATCCTACTCACAGTATTCACTTTTTCCCCTGCCTTGTCATTACCTCACTTGTTCTCTGCCAGTACCTTCCTGTCCTCTGTTCATCTCCTCCCTCTATAGTATAAGAAAATTACAAGTATCTGCGAAATTTCATGTTGATCAGGCAAGTGGTGAGAAATTCCGGAAATTCTCACAGGATGGCAGCATAGGGAAAGAACTGGAATCGAGGTGCAGCAAAGCTAATGCAGTGAGTGCTCAGCTAAGATCTACTCTCTTCTGCAAGAAGGAAGTAAGTACCAAGACTAAGCTAGCAGTGCACCGCTCTATCTATCGACCAACTTTGTTGTATGGGAGTGAAAGTTGGGTGGATACAGGTTACCTTATTCATAAGGTAGAGGTTACAGATATGAAAGTAGCAAGAATGATTGCAGGCAGTAATAGATGGGAACAATGGCAGGAAGGTTTCCATAATGAGGAAATCAAGGAAAAACTGGGAATGAACACCATAGATGAAGTACTTAGAGCGAGCAGACTGAGATGGTGGGGTCATGTTACACGCATGGGAGAAGCAAGGTTACCTAAGAAACTCATGAGCTCGGCAGCGGAGGGTAAGAGGAGTCGAGGTAGACCAAGAAGAAGTTACTTAGATTCGGTGCAGAATGATTTTGAAGTAAAAGGCATAACATCAGATGCGACATCAATGTTGGCATTGAATAGGGGATCATGGAGGAATTTTATTAGAGGTACTTTGCTCCAGACTGAACGCTGAAAGGCATAATCAGTCTCCAATGATGATGATGATGATGATGATGATGATCGTACCCATGAACAGAGCCAATTACTATGTAGTCGTTACCGTTTCTCTTGGTTTGAAAGTCAAGAGCGGAAAACGCTACTGCAATATGATCGACGGTAGCGCACGATGTACGAATCTAATAGGAAGTTAATTTCATTTACCAGTTTCATTTTTTTCGATTTTCAGGTGTTCTTTTGGGTTTTCCCTATTTTAATTGCAGACCACCTTTGTATTAAAGCGAACGAAGGGGAAAACTTTCATATCGGTCATGCTATTTCCGTGTATTTAGCGACTCTAACGTGCAGCAACTGATTTAGTGTGTACGATGCTACCTAATTATTCCTTCTCGAAAGTGCTGATAGGCTGTTGTGGGTACCCGACGAGCGGAAGAGACTGCATGTAGTTGGTGGTGGTTTGACGGGCGACGACACACGTAAACAAGCGACGCTAATCGCATCAGCTCAATACAAGACGGCACAATAGTGCGGTGTGAACAATGGGGACGGAGCGGGCGTGATGGACAGCGGCCGGCCCATACAGGCCGAGTGCCGACAGGCGGGCTCTGCGCGCTAAACTACCGCCAGCGCCGCCTCCAGCCTGCAGCCTGCTCTCCACTGACCCAGGGCGTGACTGATGCCATGCCGCGCCACGCCGCTACTCAACTGCATCTACATGGGATACTCTGCAAATCACATTTAAGTGCCTGGCAGAGGGTTCATCGAACCACAATTATACTATTTATCTCCCATTCCATTCTCGAATAGCGCGCGGGAAGAAAGAACACCTGAATCTCTCTGTTCGAGCTCTGATTTCTCTTATTTTATTCTGGTGATCATTTCTACCTATGTAAGTGGGAGTCGACAATATATTTTCGCATTCGGAGGAGAATGTTGGCGATTGGAGTTTCGCAAGTAACCCACGCCTCAGCGATAAGCGCCGTTGTTGTAATGATTCCCATCCCAGATCCTGTATCATTTCCGTAACGCTGTCTCCCCTGTATCGTGACAATACGAAACGAGCTGCCCTTCTTTGGACTCTTTCGATGTCCTCCGTCAAACCCACCTGATAAGGATCCCACACTGGGCTGCAATACTCCAAAAAGGGACGGACAAGCGCAGTGTATGCAGTTTCTTTAGTAGTTCTGTTGCATCTTTTAAGGGTTCTGCCAATAAAACGCAGTCTCTGGTTCGCCTTTTCCACGATATTATCTACGTGTTCTTTCCAGTTTAAGTCTGAAGTAATAGTGATTCCTAGGTATTTTGTGGAGTTTACGGCCTTCACATTTGATTGATTTATGTTGTAAACAAAGTTTAACGGATTTCTTTTCGTACTCATGTGGACGACTTCACACTTCTCATTATTTAGAGTCAATTGCCAATTTTTACACCATACGAGATATCTTATTCAGATCGTTCTGCAGTTGGTTTTGATCTTCAGATGATTTTACTAGACGGTAAATGACGGCGTCATCTGCAAACAACCTAAGAGAGCTACTTAGATTTTCCCCTAAATCGTTATGTAAATTATTAACTGCAGCCGGCGCGCCCACACTGACTGCGCTTCCTTTCTGTTATTTCATATTTCATTGTTTTTGTGCAGTTATGATCGTCGGCATGTCGACAAATTTCGGCAAAGACTATCTCATTAAAAGCGCTGTTATTAAATGACACAAACAATTAACTGCCTCGGCTGATTAAGGGCACTGAATTACAGCCAATAGCGAAGTTGGATACTTCTGCCTGACAGGTAGTCCAATCTGGTTTTCCGCTTTGAGCCAGCGGTCGCTATCCGGGCACGTTTTCCGTCCTGCTCAAATTCTAAACATATCTCCCCCTGCCTACAACTTCCATTTCCGCAGCTTTATCTGTATTACTGCAATAGGTTGGAAGTATTTGTGCATACCTAAATATAAAATGAATCAGGCACAAGTTTTCGAGATTTTTAATTCTCTGGAATGTTGAGAGGAGTGCTGTGTAAAGAGAGAAGTAGGTTTAAAAGAGCTTGTCCGAATCCCTGATAATATGTTTTGCCTTCTTATACGTGGGTTCGAACTTAATTAGTGACAACTATTTATTTAAAACCGATACAAAAGCGTTACGTGTTTGCATTTGTTACTGTCATTCAAAACAGTCACCAGAGCCGAGGAGATTGAGGCGCTCCAGTCACGGTCTGCACGGCCACTACGGTCGGGGGTTCGAATCCCCCCTCGGACATGGATATTTGTGCCGTCCTAGTTCGTAAGTAGTTCATAAGTAGTTTGTAAGTTTAGGGACTGATGACCCCGTAGTTAAGTCCCATAGACTATACAAACATTTGAACATTTATTTGCAGTCACCAGAGATGTGTAGGACCCCTTGCCAGCGGTGTGAAAGGCATAGTATACCATTATCACAGCCTGTTCTGTTGATGGTGCGAATGGTGCAGTCTACTGGCTGTCGAATCACTGGAAGAGTTCTGGAGCGAATGCCTCGAAGTGGTTCCTTCATCTTCAGAATCAAATCAAAGTTACAAGAACTTAAGTCCGGCGATTATGGGGGATGATACAGTACTTCCCGCCGCGGTGGAGTAGCCGAGCGGTCTAAAGCACCTCGCTGCGGGGCTCGCGGATGCTCGCCGTCGGAGGTTCAAGTCCTCCATGGGGCATGGGTGTATGTGTTAGCTTACCTTAGTTTAAGTAGTTTGTAAGCTACGGACTGATGACCATGAAGTTCGGTCCGATAGATTTACAAACATTTGAACAGTACTTCCCAATCCCATCGTCCGAACAGAGCAGCCACAGCTTGCGCTGAATGCGCCCGCACATTGTCGTGAAAAGTGTGGGTGGATTGCGCAGAAATTGTTGCAAAGCTGGTCGCAGATGATGCTCCAAAAACGAAGAGTAATATGCATTGAAAGCCTGCCGTGGAGGACTGTAATGCGTTAGGAAACACTATCACAGTGGAATCACCATAACTTTCACCATACTGGGGCTCTGACGCACTTTCGACTTTCACGGCGAGCCATGATGTACAACCTCTAGCACATTAAATATTGATCCAATTCCGATGTTCCGGTTTCGAAAACATAGAGACAGCGTTACGTTGGACCGCTTGCTCACAAGTGACTGTGTTCCCGTTGATTGTGCGGACGCCGGTGACGTGGGACGGGCGAGTCCATTTGCTCCGAGGTAAGATAGGTATGTCACCAAGGTGTGCTATCAGCGACAGTAGTAAATTCCATTGTCTCCACAGCAGTGTTGCCAAACCTCGTAATTTGTCAGTTTAAAATTTTCAAATGTTTGTAATTCGGTGGGACTAAACTTTCCTGATGGTCGGTCCCTAGGATTAAAAACTACTTACACTAACGTACACTAAGGACAACACATCCATGCCAAAAGGAGGACTCGAACCTCCGACACGAACGGCCGTGCGATTCGTTATGTGGGCTGTAGACTGCATGGCCATTGTCACGCGGTGTCATTTGTCTTGTTGGATGCACAAACAAACTCGAAATCTATACTTATAAGAAGTGATGTTACGGAATTTAAAAGAAGGAAATGTGGAGAGCACGCTGCATTACACTGGACGAGGGCAAAACTTCACATATACGATGTGCGGTATCGGGAATTTCGACTGCGGATAAAATGTTTTCCCTATTTAGTGATATAATTTTGCAGCTTTTCGTCGAATCTATAAACCTGCTTGCCAATGTTGATTAGGAGGCCGACTAAGTAGTAATGATTGTCAATGGAATGTACGGCATTCTAACTACAATGAATACTGTAATGCAGCGAATTCGATCCTCTGGAAAAATAGCGAAATAGGAACTAAGTGCCGGTTCTATTGCGATAAATGGAAACAGATAACTATGAAAGTGAATGTTATGGGTTTTGTTACTGTCTACTCCATAACAATGGCAGCCATAGTAAATTTTCAAATGAAAATACAGAGTAATAAATGATAACACGGAGGAGGAAAGAAAGAACTACAGTTTTATTACTATAAATTATATTTCAAAAAGTGTTGACTAGGAGGACTAATGTTGAGACTACATCGCTCTCTGAAAAATGAACATACGTGATGTTAAGACCATTATCAGTCAGATTGTGGGTCAGTGGCCAAAGGACAGAGAAAGAATAGCGTGTAATGAACACGGAGAGTTAGGTCGTGGTGTTAGAACGTGTGAAAGAATTACTTGGAGATTTTTCTCAGCGAGGTTGCATCTTTCACAGATCCAAAACACCTATATTTTGTCCGATAGCAAGTATGTGTTATAAAAATTAAACGGATAGCTCAGTGACATTTGTGAAATCTTAGTACTATCCAATTATAGATCGAAGCTTGTTAGTTTTAGGTGGGAATAGTTTCATACCCAGTCATTTCTTGTTAAATTGAAAAAAAAAAAAAAAAAAAAAAAAAAAAAAAAAAAAAGAAAAGAGCATAAGTAAATGGTTGTGAGTACGAATATAACAATTTTTTTCAAAACTATTTTTGCATGCATTCTTTACTCTCCCTCGCCTGACTTAACATAGGATTAAGTTTGATCTTGAAAGCTGGTTTTCAAAGGAAAATTACATGACAGTTCCAGCCGGAAGTCTCCCTTGGATGCTGATAGTTTTAGCTTTTTAAAGTTGTACTCTACAAACGGATTCCTTACTAAAGTAGGTTATTGTGAATTCTTGGAAGGAAAGTAATAAAACAAGAACCAGTTTCAAATAATACTCCTCCACAGCTGCGGTTGAGTAGCCGAGCTGTCTAAGGCGCCTCGCTGCAGAAAGCGCGGTTGCTCGCCGTCGAAGGTTCCAGACATCCATCGGGCATGGGCGTGTATGTGTGTTGTCCTTAGTTTAGCTTAACTTAGTTTAAGGAATCTGTAAGCCTAGGAAGTGATAACCAAACCAGTTAAATCCCATAGAATGAGAAACATATGAACATTTGAACTCGTAGATAAACAAGATCCACTGGCCCTAAACTGAAAATATTTGTTCGTAAAACCTTATATTACATTATAATCAATATCATTTTAAATAAGGAAGCGGTGGAACTTATCCATAATATCATGAAAGTAACAGGTGTTATAAGACACAGTTTCAATTTTTTCAGTCCGTAAGTCATTTTCTCTAACATCCTAAAGATAGATGATTCTGGATTTCTATTTAAAAAATGTTAAAATGTTAGTTGTAAATCTAAGGGAATTAAAGCTACAAACTACTTAAAGCTTACAAACTACTTAAACTAACTTAAAGTGAGTTATGCTAAAGACAACACGCACTCCGATGCCAGAGGAAGGACTCGAACCTCCGACGGCGAGCAACGGCGCGTTCCGCAGCAAGACGCCTTAGAACGCTCGGCCTCTCCATCGCGGCAATTCGTTTTTAAGCAGGAAACTCTCGTTCGCCTAAGTCAGTCGTGGATAAAATCGGAAGATGGCGGAAAGCGAATTCCGCAATGTCATTGAATGATTTTTGCCTTTTTACAAATAAATAAATAAATAAATAGCAATGAAAAACAACTGCCCAGGAAGATCAATTCAAATCGTTCTTACCGTTTCTATCATTCACCGAAAGACAAATGAATATATTTTAAATGGTACCGATGGTATCAACTCCTGTCATCACCAATGAAGTTGTCAAGTGATCGAGGAGACGAAGAGATTTCGAATGACTACGCAACAAGGAACTAATAAATTCAAATGAATAGGAGTTTGAAATTTTATATCTTTTGTGCTCTATAAAGTGCTCAAAACAATTAGTGTATCAGATGAGATGTACAGAGTAATGAGATGTGGTACAGAGTCTAGATATGGTAACGTCTTCTATTCATATATTGGTTACAATTGCAGTTTGTGCCTGACACCGTACGAAATTTTGCTGTCTCAGTCCTTTACTTGAGATTTTCAAGGCGTTTAATTAGAGCGAAGTATCATGTTGCTACTGTAATACTGGAAATGTCATTCTCGTTTCCCTCCAACATAGTTTGTGTGATCACCTCAGACGGCCAGTTCAATTACACCTGCGTGGCACGGACAGTATGAAGTTATCAGTCAGCTCTTGAAGGATATTTGGCCGTTCTTCCATGAGTGAAATATCCAGCTCTGCAGTCATTGTGAAATTTGATGTTCTGGCTGCAGTGCGTCTGCCAAGTGCATCCCAGACATGCTCAATCGAGTTTCAGCTCCCTCAGTTTCAAGCATGTTGTCCATCAGTGGAGCTCTGTCCACTAGAAGAAACCCATGTCCTACGGCACCAGCGTAGAGCTCAATAAAAGTTGGAAGGATCTCGTATCTATACATTTGAGCAGTCAAAGCGCCATTGTGAAAGAGAGACATCCATACGTTCTCCAGCCAACACCATACATCCATATAATGATGTTTTCGGCACATAAGCAGGATTGTTACGAATTCCAAGTTTTCTCGAAATGAGGGAACGGCGATTGTCCGGCCCAAGAGAAAATATTCACTCATCTGTTCGTTAGAACTCTAATCATGATGCTCCTCCGTTCAGTTTCTGCACGCTAAACTGTGTCTTGGTTTTAATCGAACACAAACCATAGGTTTCTTTAGTATATCTAGTTCATAAGTAGTTTGTCATTTTAGCGACTGATGACCCCGTAGTTAAGTCCCATAGGCTGTACAAACATTTGAACTTTCGTGCGTAGAGGCTACATACTGGAAGGCGCTTTCGGATTCTTTTATGTTCATATTGTGCGTCTTGTTGCTGCCTGGAGGGTGAGTTGCATTCAGTCTCGTGTCTCGATGAGCCGTTAACCGGAAATAACGGCTGTAACTTCCTGATATTATTCGTTGTAGACCTTGGCTTTGCCTTCTTTTAACGGTCTCCGTTTTCTGAAATCGAGCCCACATCCTTTAAATTACTCTTTTGGGACACTGCAAGTGCTGCAATAGCCGCCCTGTGTATGTGTCTCGCTTCCAACCTTCCTATGTCTCTCCGTACTAGGGTAACTCATATTGTTGCAGTGCACTACCTTCTAACTGCACAATCTGATCCCAACTGCTTATGTAATACGTTTAGTAGAGTAACCGGAAGTCAACAGCAACCCATTCTGCAGCAGTTTTCTGTTATTACGCCTATCTCCACACCGTAGAACCCACTGAAAACGTGGATTTTCAAATAATTCTGACAATACTCCAGAACTGGTCCCCTAATTGTGTTTACAGGTGTATTTAATCTCTTAAGCGCCATCTGTCGGCCGCGAACCACTGCTCTGAAGGCTACGGGCCGGGCGCGGTGGCCGAGGGGACTGGATCCCCCTCATCCTATTATCGATTCTCTTCTCACAAATCCCGGTCAGTGGGCCTGCCATTACCACTGAATTCTGCCTGCTCTGCATCTGTCCACCCTCCTTACCCCTTCCCGTAGCAATTTTCTAACCCTCCCTCACCGTAACGACGCCTACCGCCCAGACATTTACCCTTGGTACTAGCTCTGATCCTCTCCTCTTCCTCTCCCCTGCCCCCTCCTTGATCTTCCCCAGAAGACCCAATTCTCCTCTTTCCTCCCATCTCTCCCCTTCTCTTCTGCTGGTCCTTCTGGTATCCCCCCATCCCCCGCTCGGCACAGCTTCCTGGGACGTCCCACTCCCCTCACTACCTCCACAGCCCTGTGGCTCCTCCTCCCTGCTCCTCCCATTCCCTCCCCATCACCCTCCTCCATTCCCTTTCCCCATCCCCCAACCCCAAATCTCCACCCCTTCCCCTCTCCCCATCTTCACCCATCATATCATCCAACATCTGCGTGTGCATCGTCTGTGTTCTCATCGTGGTGAACTCATCAGTGCTGTTAACAAAAGTGTGAACGACCATTCCGCAGCCGACGCCTCTGTATTTTAAATGCCCGTGTACATCAGTGCCACAGTGTTGTTTTCTCTCCTTTTTTCATCGCTTTGTGTAACGCGTACATTTCTCTTCACTCCATTCAACGATACATGTTTTATTAAATCATTTTGAGCCGGCCGCGGTGGCCGAGGGGACTGAGGCGCTCCAGTCACGGTCTGCACGGCCACTACGGTTGGGGTCTCGAATCCCCTCTCGAGCATGGATATTTGTGCCGTCCTTAGTATTAGCTAGTTCATAAGTAGTTTGTAAGTTTAGGGACTGATGACCCCGTAGTTAAGTCCCATAGACTTTGCAAACATTTGAACATTTTTTTCTCTGAAGGCTACGGTTAGTGGTTGGGGCTGGGATCGCCCTCGCTTAGGACAGACCCGGCCAGTAGTTTCCCACATGGGAGGAGCCGTCCGCTAGCTGGGCTAGCGAGGTAGGCGCCTAGTGGCGGCGTTCGTGTGACCGCAGAGCGCGTTGAGCGGCGAGAGCGACTGGCGCGCCAGACTAACGAGTGGCTGGCGCCAGTCGATAAGCGGACACGCCACGGCCGCGCGCCACCAATCGCCGATTCTCGTGCAGATACGGCCGCTCCTGCTGCTGACAACGGCCGCTACTGCTACTGCGACCAGCCGCGGAGCAGTGGATACACTGGATTCCGCTGACCACCCAGGTGTGGGGTGGCTGACACTGGCGAACATCGTTTTGTTTGCGGTACTGCTGCTGACGTTCGGCAACTGATTCGCCGTATTATAGCTTTCCTCACGAGAACTATTCCAGAGAGTGTTACTCCTCATTCGTTCTTATTTCCGGATCGAGTGTATTTTCCAAAGGCTAAGACCAATGCGGTGAATTGGATTCGCGGACATGCCATACACTATCTTTTTGGACACAATGCAAAATCGAAACTTGATTTTTGGACTTATCTCACGGATCGCCATTACAGAGTGCTACGACATCCTAAATACAGACAATACTTTTCCAACTTCCTTGGGAGTACCTTCAACGACCGTCCCCGCAGCTGGAATGTGTTCAGTCAATAGAGAAGAATTTTAAATGTTTGAACTGCTGACCCTACTCGAACTGTTCAACGGAATGCACAGTCTACGAGAAGCCGTGACTGAACTTACTAGCCGCAGGGAACCGAAATCTTCTGAACTACACAACGAAAATCAAGATCTATTAAATAAAAACAAATAAATAAAAATAATGAAATAAACAGTAATGTGAATAAAGAGAATTTATTTGTTTTGTCCCCTACACATTCCCCTTCCTTTTCTTTCTTTCTGTTCCGTTATATAGTTAAGTTTCCAGGGGTAGTTTTAGTTAGGCGCCAACGCCTGAAGAGATTGAGGTTCTGTTTTTATTAGGGTCAAAGTGGCGGTGGCACTTTTGTTTCCTTTCCTTTTGTGGTCCCTTTTCCAAACATAAAAAAAGGGGACTGAGGCAAAAAAATCTCCGCAGTTAACCTTTTTTGGGCTTGGCTGTCACGTGGATGGCTTACCGTCTGCAGATTGCTGATAGCATGCGGGGTACACTCATACCTTATCTTAATATATATATATATATATATATATATATAAGGGGTCGAAGATATGGGAGTTGAAAGTTACCGACTTATATAAAATTCTATGTCTAGGTGTCAATATTTTGCTCTTCAGCAAAAACTATCTAATGGAGACGAATGATCTTTCTATGTTGTTACGGTACAAAGTCTCCCGTTGTACACCCTAGAAGTCCTGTGTCGGTAGCTATGACAGGGTGAAGATATACTGGTGGAAAGTCGTCGCTTATAGAAAATTAGGACTGAAGACCAGCGATGACTTTTGATACCATAGTACCAAAGAGGTTATATACAGTGAAACGTGATGCACATTCTGCAGCTTTTTTTCTGCAACAAGCGTACGAATAAAGAAAAAGAAGCACATATTGCAGTTTTAAAAGGTTTGTGTCCCTGCCTCGTCGCCGCTTTTGTGTTTCGTTTCCGTCGTAGGTGTCGGTGGCCGAGTAGAAGACCGACACAGGAATAAAGGATGCACGCTTGTGCAGGTAGGAAGTGACCAGCCAGTGTGACAGCAGAAACTAGAAAAACTAAAGTAAATTAGAACGAGATATATATTTCATAGAGTTTTGGTAATACTTAACTTTTACATAGTTCTTGACTACAGAATGCAGATACATAGTTTAGATAGAGTCCTGCCTAATGATGATTCCTAGTGCCTATCCGATAGCCAAGTCTTAACTGGTGCCTATCTGATTCAGAAGTGCTAACTGGCTCCTATCTCAGTTCCAAGTGCACGATGTCGTTCAGTGGTGGCCACGAGCAGAGTTGTAGCAGAGGGTGCTCGTGGCTGACGTCGTAAGAACGCCGCGCCGTGCGTGCATGGTGGCACGCGGCGAAAGTAGGTGGCGCGCACTTTAGACTTGTGCGACATCACAAAAAGAATAACTACCAAGAAAAATGGCAAAGCGTAAGAAAGACATATCGCGTCCACGATTCGTTTTTTGAAGACAGAAACGGCGCTGAAAAGAGAATCTATAGACGATAGAAACTTGAAATTTGTAGGCGATGTTTATCTTACACTGTATGCATCAGCGATTTTTTCCATATTCCCATCCCAAAGGGAATGAACCGATTTTTGAAAATACATTGCTATTCAGGAAATTTTGAAGCAGGAAATAGAACATTTCGGATTTTTTAAAACACGTGTTTCGATATTTTTGAAAATACAACCATTAAGTGGGTGAAACAAGGAATAATTTTTAAGGGTGCTACTAAGACTATTTTGATGCTAGAAATGCGAAAATTTGGATTTGAAACCATGGTTAGAATTAAAAAACGTGTTTCATGGTCTTTTGAATTCTGCCATACATGGCGCACTAGGGGGTGGTAAGTTGTAGCAAAATATTTGATTTGGAAAGCATTTTTAAAGATAAATCTATAAAAATTTATATTTACAATTAGAAATATCCAATGCAGACCATCCAGTCTACGCGCAAGAAGCAGCGGGAATTAAGCTAGCCGGCCGCGGTGGTCGAGGGGACTGAGGCGCTTCAGTCACGGTCTGCAAGGCCACTACGGTCGGGGGTTCGAATCCCCCCTCGGACATGAATATTTGTGCCGTCCTTACTTGTAGGTAGTTCATAAGTAGTTTGTAAGTTTATGGACTGATGACCCCGTAGTTAAGTCCCTTAAGCTTAACAAACATTTGAACATTTGAACATTTGAATTAAGCTAGTTCTTAATGTGTATATGACACGCCCCGTTATATAGTAATATTTAATGTCTGAAGGTTAAATTAAGGCGGTTATTCAGTTATTCTGACAAATACACAGTACGTAAGATTAAAGGATTTACAAAAAAATGACATTTTTACTACACAAGCTTTATCACTTCACTTAAAGAAATCAAATGACTTCTACACAGCAGGAAATTACAGAAGTTGTAAAAGCCTGTAGTGAATTTATCTACCAAACCAAATTTACTTACAGGCCATCTTCCTCCTCTGACAGTTATTTTTTCCCCTTCAGTTGGTCCCATTCCTTCTGTTTCTGTAAGTTACAGCTCTCGAGAAGCAGGTGGTCAACAGTTTCGATATCTCTGTTACAAATGCACATTCCGTCTCCAGTTATTTTGAAGCGTTGATCATAGGCTTTCAGTTTCCCATGACCTAACATGACCTAACATTGCTGTAATATTCGGAGATATTGGGAGTTTAATCATTAAATGTTGTCGCATCGGAGAAAAATACGGTTTAGTATGTTCACCGTTTTTTGTTTTTTGCCACTCTACCTCTCATTTGTTCCTAAACTCATCTCGAAAATTCTGCTCCATCGCACTTGTAGGTATTTTTCCGCAGCGTATTGATTTTCGTGATAGAACCGCTCTTTCAGCGACTTTGTCAGCTTGTTCATTTCCCCATATCCCTCGATGTGCTGTAACCTATTCGAAACGAACCCTCCAGTTGTATGTCTGTAACCTTCTGATTTTACATCGTATTTCTTCAATCAAGAATTTCATATTCTTCGGATTTCGTAAGGAATCCAAAGTAATCCTGCTATTGGTGTGAATTACTGCACCTATATCAAGATTCGAAAGATTGGTGGAAGTGCAATGAAAATGGCAAATTGTTCCGCTAGATTGAGTTACTATTGGAAAGTTTAAGTTGTAATTAATAAGTAAGCTTCTTATTAACAAATATTGCGATTCCCGAACCCACTCCGTCGTCTGTCTTGCTTTCGTCTGTGTATACGTGTTGCAAGGCCAATTGAGGAGCTAGGAGTGTGGAAGCGCTGACCACGTCTCCCTCCATACCGCATCCGTTGACACCTGCGGGAGAAGGATGACACGGCGGCCGGTCGGTACCATTTGGGCCTTTAGAGGCCTGGAGGAAGGAGTTTACCGCTTCCTACCACAGATCGGGTGAGCTGCCGCCTTGGGTGACGCATCAGGGGTGCATGCCCAGGTCATATCTGTAACTCTCTCATTCGCTAAACGTAAGAATGATACTGTTTTAAAAATGACAGCTTGAGATGCACCTGCAGACTATAGGTATTGCGACTTTCGTTGCTCGTCAAAGTATGAAATGGTTTGAATAACAAACATCCCTAAATTCTGATTCCAAATTAACAGTTAGGGTTAGCTGACAATCTTCTGCTGATATGAAAGAACCTCGTCTCTGCTTGCAGGTGTTACTGTTTCTTATTTAATAGATAAAAATGATAGGAACAGAGGAGGACTACACACCGAAGTCGGACAGTTCAGTTAAATTAAATGTGAAGTTCGTGGCTGCTGTAGTCATACAACCCCAAGAGCTACTACAATGGTGACAACTCCCGCACAAGAGTAGTTCCTCAACCAATACCTTTCAAATCCAGCAAGCAGTTGAGGACGAAACGGCTTCTCTCGTTGGTTTTACTCATCGACCTCTGTAATCGACACTTTCACGTTTAAATGAAGGGTTTTCTTATGGTTAACTCATTATATTCTGTCGAGTAATTAATGGAAAACTTAGATATATCTACATATACATGAATAATCTGCATGTGACATTAAAGTGCATGGCAGAAGGTTCATCGAACCACTTTTATGATACTTCTCTAATAACTTCCATTCTCTAATAACTAGCTGGAAAAAGGAACACCTAAATCTCTGTTTTCGATCTGATTTCTCTTATTGTATTTTGGTGATCATGTCTCCCTATGTAGGCGGGTGTTAACAATATATGTTCGCATTGGGAAGAGATAGTTGGTAAAAGAAATTTGGCAAATACATCTCGCCGCAATAAATAACGCGTTTGTTTTAATGATTTCCACCCCAACTCGTGCATCATTTCCGTGACACACTCTCCCTTACACCGCGATAATATAAAACGAGCTTCCCTTCTCTGAACATTCTCTAAATCGCCAGTGAATTCCACCTGGCTTGGATTCCACAATGCGCAGTAATTCTCCAACATAGGACGAACAAGTGTAGTACAGGCAGTTCTTTAACTAATTTCTGTGTTACGTTGTTGATTGTATTCACTTAGGTTAGAGGCTGTCGTGTTCATGGGACTACGATACGCTTCATTTCATCTGTTTCTACTATCTTGTTACTACATCATGTACTTACTTGTTCCATGACCATGGAGAGAAAAAGGTGTGATCGAAAAGCAGATTAGATTTCTGCCTAGTATTAACTGAGTGAAAGCCGTGAACTGTTGGGAATATGCTGATATTGTTAACAACAAAAGACACTGAAGAAAACATGTATTGAGAGGCCAATGTAAGGATTCACAGTCTACTGAAATGGGCCAACAGAAGTTTTGCTAGCTCACTCTACATATTCCTGAAACTACCCCTTACTGCGCATATAATACCCTTTGTCAAACAAGAGATTCCCCAAAAACGTCATACATCATCAGAGAATAAAAACAAGCAAAGTAGACTACTTTTCGTTATGAACTATCACTTATATCGGATACTATTATAAATAGTATTAGTATTATAATCTATACATCCATCCAAACAGAAAATAGGCTGTATGTGTGTATGTATGTCACCTCTCCTCCTAAACTACTGGACAGATTTCAACCAAACTTGCTACAAATATCCTTTAAGATCAGGAATCATTTGCTATAGTGGCAAAAACCACCTTCGATACTTAGTTGATATATATCACGTCATAAACAGTGAAACAGCCCCCATCTTGCGACGCGTGATATTCTGATTTTATTCCTCTACTATTTGAGAATGAGAGCACATAGCGACATGCAACAAACTTTAAACATAATTTCCAATCTTTACGAAACTTTTTCTCGCTCACAAACCTGACACAACGATGAGAGGTAAAAGGTTTATCGCTTACTATTTTTCCGTTGTTCATGGTGTTTATTTACGGCATTTAGCATGACGTTACAAGTTATTACTTCTGCACTATACATTGTACGCGCGAGACATTTTACAGACAGTACACATACATACCACTGAAAACCGCATGATCACACATGAGGTTTCGATTTATTACGTCTTTACTACTAACATAATTCACGACATATTTTTCAGACATTAGGCACATATACCACTGAATGTACTTTAAAATTAACATCACAGTACGACACATATTACAGGAGATATGACGTCATAAACAACGAAATTTCCGAATAACTGCTACATCAGAAGCTATTTTAGCCACATCTCCTCCTAAAATAATGGATCAATTTCAACTTTACGTGATACAATATTGCTTACTATCAGACAACAATCGCTGTGGGGTTAAAATCTACCTACGACATGTAGTCCAGGAGATATGTCGTCGTAAACAGTGAGTCACCAGAATTTTCCCATAACGCGTCGCGTGATTTACGGGACTTTATTCATCCACTATTTATTCATAGCAAGACAGTTTTCTAATTTTACACTCTACAAATCTGGAGAATTATATTATTTTAGGACACATAGTCAAGGATATGTCATATGTATTGAGTTCCATATTTCTTTGTTTTACTGTTTCCTAATTTCTAAACTGATTTCATGAATACATGAAGATGAAATATTTTTCCGAATTTTGTTTCTTTCGTTTCTAATATAAGACTGGAAAAATGCATATATACCCGGGAGAAACCGTGTTTATCAGCTGTCATTGATAATGAATAACACAGCATTTAGTTTTTGAAGAAAATCCTGAACACGGGCTCTCCATAACACTTTGCTATATATCTGAACTGTTCAATCTCACTTATACCTATTCTGTGTAATCAAAATACCAATTAGATGAGTTGTGTCTTAGAAACCGTTAAAACTTATTCTTACTGTGATTTAGCATCAATTTATTTTCTACAATTAATAAAATTTGGTTTGGGACTGCACTACTTTAAACTGTGTTGATCATGAAAACAACATCCTTCCCTACTAAGTTGGTGTCATCTAGAAAGGAATTATTTTAGAATTACCTGTTTTACTAGAACGCATATGATTTATATAAAGAAGAATTTATCAGACGGACAGTAATCAGTCTCTATATGGTTTACAACAGTCGTCATGAACTGTTCATATTTTTGTATGTTGTGCATAGCTGCTCGGGCAGTGCCTAGTTACGACTCGACTATTACTGTCGACAATCGACGCACTGATTCGAAAGACACCATATGTCTTTCTTATTCTGGCCTGTTTTCTCATTTCATTTGTATGCTCTACATTTCGGGACGCAAATTTTCGGAGTAGTTATTATCTCATTTGAATTTTACTTCTATTTGTAAAATACAGTTTTAATTCACACGATATAGGAGCAATACTTTTGCTGATATACGCAACCGAACCTGTTGATCGGTACTGCGCAGAAATTTGGTTTTATGCACGCTGCTATCTGTAGTCCACCGCGGCCTTTTATACCCACATTTACGTTGACATTCAGGAAAACTCTTCGTACGCTAACGCGCCAGGGAGCTGATTTGACGCAGCAGTTAATTCTATTCACTTATAAAGCAGACGAATGTTGTTAATTACAGTTATTCAAGCAAAAAGCTTAGTGTCGAACGAAACACCTGAACTATGAGAGAATGCAATGTAACGGTTCATTACGTTAGCAGCGCAAATTGGCGTAACTGGACAATCCATTTACCGAACGCTGCTACGCCCACCGTTCCCATTCACTTTCGCTTTTTTATTTATTCAGCTGCTTATTAGGCCAGGTACACGCCGAAATTAAGCCCCTGAAATCAAATTCTGTGTCGCAGAACAAATATTATCCGTTCCGTGAAACAGAGACGAATACATAAAACATGGTTTAGCAGAGACACGTCGACAATTTCGGTTTCGTATGTGTGTCAGATTTTTTCCATTGGAACCATTTATATATGCAGTGGAAGTGTAATAGAGAGACCTCTCAAGGTAGTACATATGATCTCCACGTTTCCATGCAGTAGTGGCGAGAACAGCACAGACAATGATGACAAGTATTATTTATTTATTTATTCGTGTTTGATCTAACAAAAATGAGTGTACCGGATGAAAAATATACGTAAGTCAAAATACAAAAGATTGATAAACAAATCAGATTACGTTGTTTCAGGCTGAAACACAGTAAAACAAAAAGTATAACATAATCGCTATTTAATAATTTACACTATTTACAGAAGTTGTGGGAAGTATTTGGCTACGTTCAAATGTTTGTAAATCTAAGGGGTTTTACAACTCTCCTCATAATTTATTAGGCTTATAAACTACTTAAATTAACTTACGCTAAGGACAACACACGCACCCATATCCGACGGAGGACTCGAACCTCTGACGACGAGCAGCGACGCTCTCCGCAGCTAGGCACCTTAGGGCGCTCGGCCACTCCACCTCGGCTTTGTTTACGTTGACTGCGTTGTTGTCAGCTACAGGCAATTCCCAGCCTGTAAGAGAGTTTGGGCAGAGACGACACTTCAGTAGATGGCTCAAAGTTTGCTCTTCCACCCACTCACACAATTTGTCTTCACCCTGCGGGATGCCCCATTTCCTCACGATGTCCTTTGGTCTTGCAACGCTAGAGTGCAGTCAGTTTAAGGACTGCCATGTATCCCATCCTCCTTGGTGGTCAGATGGCAGAGTTCCTCAATCCCAACTCGTTCCGCGTGATCATGGTACCTTTGTTTTTTAATAAAACCCTGATTTACATAGGTATATGTTAACAGAGGACTGTAAGAGAGTCTTCCTGGACTTAGTCGGCGTTGTGGTGGGTAAGATTCGTTAGATTAGATTAGTTGTTCGTTCCATAGATCCATGTTGAGTTCGTCGTAGATGTGAAACATGGAGTGGGTTGGCTGGAGTGCATCAGGCCTTTTGTCTATCGTTATTGGCAGCAACCTCACGTCTGATATCAGGTGGGGCTCTGCCTGCGAGTGAATATAACATCTGTATTGGTGTTGGTTTCAGGCAGCCAATGACTATTTATTTTTTATTTTATTTTATTTTTATTTATTTATTTTTATTTATTTATTTATTTTTGCTTGGGAGCATTTATACCAAGAAATCGAAATATTTTAATATTCAGGCCGTTTCGGAGCATTCAACTAAATTCAGCGACAAAGTAGAAAATTTGTGCTGGGCGGGGGTTCGAACCCGAATTTTCCGCTTAGGGCCAGTGGTCGCCTTAACCAATTACGCTATCCAGGTACGGTTCTCTTCGAACCCAATTTTAAACTTATAGCACACTGCGATTCTAGTGTCCATTGATGCCCGTTGTTTCCTCTTGCTCACAACTTATACTGTACTTGCTGAAAACCCGGCTTTGCCCGGGTATTTATTTATTCATGCCAATTTCAGGTAAATATTCATTTATATAAGGGCTGTATGTCTGTAAAATCTCTTGGGAATACAATTAGTAGTAAAGAAGTAATAGATTAAAACTTATTGTGTTCAAATCAAAATGTTTCAAATGTTTGCATAGCCTATGGGACTTAACTACGGAGTCATCAGTCCCTACACTTACAAACTGCTTATGAACTAGCTAATACTAAGGACGGCACAAATATCCATGCCCGAGGGGGGATTCGAACCCCCGACCGTAGTGGCCGTGCAGACCGTGACTGACGCGCCTGTCTCCTCGGCCACCGCGGCCGGCACTTATTGCGTGATTGGGCGGTTTTCCATAAAATTTACTGTTTATGTGCTCATATCTCATGCACTACTTGTCGTATTATGATACAATTTAGAAGACACACTCAACTGTATGCGTGCAAACTGCCTGTAAAATTTCCTGTGGCTACAATTTGTAGTGTAGAAATTATAAATTGAACGTCATGCCGAAAGCTTTAGTTTTAGAACATGAACAGTGGAACGTTACTGTTTATGTGCTCATTTCTCATGAACTGCTTGTGGAACTGTGATACAATTTAGACGGTACATTCAACTACATGAGTGTATAATTCCTTTAAAATTACCTGTGGCTACAAATTGTAGTGTGCAAATTATAAGTTGTAACGTCACACCGAATGCCGTAGTTTTACTCCTTGAACAGCGGAAAAGTTGTAAGCGAGAAACTTTTTTCCTTTCATTATTTTGCTATGGTTGGTAGCGAGAAAAAGTTTAATAAAGGTTTGAAATTATGTTTAAAGTGTTTTGCATGTCGCTAAGTACTGTCATTCTCATACAGTGTATTTCGAAAGTCTCGCCGCATTATATAGCATTTTTGCGATTTCTATTGTTTATGACGTAATATCTTTTGAATCATGTGCCGTATGTGTTTTTTAACTATGCAGAAATTGTTACCTTGCGGTAAGGAATGTGTACCAAATTTGGTTAAAATCGGTCCAATGGTTTAGGAGGATATGAGCAACATTAACGCAAAATGCAGTAGTTTTTTGCGCATCTTATTGTTTGTTGTTGTTGTTGTTATGGTCTTCAGTCCGGAGACTGGTTTGATGCAGCTCTCCACCCTACTCTATCCTGAGCAAGCCTTTTCATCTCCTCATAAGAACGACAACCCACATCTATTTGAATCTATATACGCATATCTTGGTCTCCCTCTGCGATTTTTACCCCACACACTTCCCTCCAATGCTAAATTTACGATTCCCCGATGTCTAAGAATGTGTCCTACCAAGCGATCCCTTCTTTTAGTCAGGGTATGCCAAAAATTCCTTTTCTCACCAATTCTGTTCAGTACCTCCTCATTACTTACGCGATCTACCCACCTAATCTTCAGCATTCTTCTGTAGCACCACATTTCAAAAGCCTCTATTCTCTTCCTGTCCGCACTGCTTATCGTCCATGTTTCACTCCCATACAAGGCAACACTCCACACAAATGCCTTCAGAAAAGATTTCCTTACACTTAAATTAATATTCGATGTTAGCAAATTTCTCTTTTTCAAAAATGCTTTTCTTCCCATTGCCATTCTGCATTTTGTATCCTCTGTACTACGACCATCGCATGTTATTTTACTACCCAAGTAACAAAACTCATCTACCACCTTCATTGTTTCGGTACCTAATCTAATTCTTTCAGCATCGCCTGATTTTCTAAGACCGCATTCCATTATTTTTGTTTTGCTCTTGCTAATGTTCATTTTATACGCTCTCTTCAACACACTGTCCATTCCATTCAACTGCTCTTCCAGGTCCTTTGCTGTCTCTGATAGAATTACAATGTCATCAGCAAAACGCAATGTTTTTATTTCTTCCCCCTGAACTTTAATCCCTATTCCAAATTTTTCCTTGCTTTCCTTCACCGCTTGCTCGATGTACAGATTGAATAACATCGGAGAAAGGCTACAACCCTGTCTTACTCCCTTCCCAACTGATGCTTCCCTTTCATGCCCTTCGAGTCTAATAACTGCAGTCTGGCTTTTGTACAAGTTGTAAATAACTCTCCTTTCCCTGTATTTTACCCCTGCTGACTTCAGAATTTGAAAGAGTGTATTCCAGTCAACATTGTCAAATGGTTTCTCCAAATCTACAAAAGCTAAAAATGTAGGTTTGCCTTTCCTTAATCTATCTTCTAAGATAAGACGTAAGGTGAGTATTGCCTCCCGGGTTCCTACGTTCCTCCTGAATCCAAACTGATCTTCCCCGAGGTCAGCATCTACCAGCTTTTCCATTCTCCTGTAGATAATTCGAGTTAAAATTTTGCAACCATGACTTATCAAACTGATGGTTCTGTAGTTTTCACACCTGTCTGCGCCTGCTTTCTTTGGAATGGGGATTATTACATTTTTCTTAAAGTCTGAGGGTATTTCGCCTGTCTCATACATCCTACACACCAGTTCAAATAGTTTTGTCATGGCTGGCTTTCCCAGAGACTTTAATAGCTCTGCGGGTATGTCATCTACTCCTGGGGCCTTGTTCCGACCTAGGTCTTTCAGGGCTCTGTCAAATTCTTCTCTCAGTATAGTATCTCCTATTTCATCTTCATCTACTTCCTCTTCCCTTCCTACAACATCGTCTCTAAGATCTTTTCCTTTGTAGAGCTGCTCTATGTACTCTTTCCACCTTTCAGCTTTCCCTTCTTTGCTGAGAACTGGTTTCCCATTCGAGTTCTTGATATTCGTAGAGCTGCCCTTCCTGTCCCCAAACGTCTCCTTTATTTTCCTGTAGGCGGCATCTACTTTTCCCCTTCTTATACATTCTTCTACAGATTTGCATTTGGCTTCTAGCCACTCCTGCTTAGCCATTTTGCACTTCCTGTCAATCTCATTTTTTAGTCGTCTGTACTCCCTTTTACCTGTTTCATTTACTGCATTTTTATATTTTCTCCTTTCATCTATTAAATTTAGTATTTCCTGTGATATCCAAGGATTTTTTGTAGGTCTTGCCTTCCTACCTATTTTGTCCTCTGCTGCCTTCGCTATTTCGTCTCTCAATGCTACCCATTCCTCCTCTACTGTTTTATTTTCCACCGTTTCTGTCAATTGTTGCCTAAATATCCCTCTGAAATTCTCCAGAACTTCACTTTCCTTCAATTTATCTAAGTCCCATCTCCTTATTTTCCTACCTTTCTGCAGTTTTTTCAGTTTCAGCCTACAGTTCATGACTAACAAGTTATGGTCAGAGTCTATATCTGCCCCTAGGTATGTCTTGCAGTTTAGGACCTGGTTTCGGAATCTATGTCTTACCATTATAAAATCTATCTGATACCTTCCTGTGTCTCCTGGTCTCTTCCACGTATACAACCTTCTTTTGTGATTCTTAAACCACGTGTTTGTTACGATTAAATCATGTTCCATGCAAAATTCTACCAGGCGACTTCCTCTTTCATTCCTCCTGCCCAGTCCATATTCACCTATTATTTTTCCTTCTCTTCCTTTTCCTACTACCGAATTCCAGTCTCCATCACAATTAAGTTTTCCTCTCCCTTAACTGTATGAATAATTTCCTCTAGCTTCTCATATATTTCTTCGATCTCCTCATCATCGGCAGAGCTAGTTGGCATATAAACCTGTACTACTGTTGTCGGTGTTGGCTTCGTATCTATCTTGACAATGATAATGCGATCACTGTGCTGCTCATAGTAGTTTACCCGCATTCCTATCTTCTTATTCATTATCAGTCCTACTCCTGTGATACCCCCAACTGATTTTGTATTTATAATCCTGTACTCACCTGACCAGAAATCCTGTTCATCCTGCCACCGAACTTCACTAATCCCCACTATATCTAACTTCAACCTATCCATTTCCCTTTTTAAATTTTCTAATTTTCCTACCCGATTAAGGGATCTAACATTCCACGCTCCGATCCGTAGAATGCCAGTATTGTCTTTCCTGATGACAACATCCTCCTGAGTAGTCCCCGCCCGGAGATCCGAATGGGTGACTATTTTACCTCCGGAATATTTTACCCGAGAGGATGCCATCATCATATGTTCATACAGTAGAGCTGCATGTCCTCGGGAAGAGTAACGGCTGTAGTTTCCCCTTGCTTTCAGCCGTTCGCAGTAGCTGTGTGGCAAAGCCACATTAGCTGATGTTACAAGGCCAGCTCAGTCAATCATCCAGACTGTTGCCCCTGTAACTACTGAAAAGGCTGCTGCCCCTCTTCAGGAACCACACGTTTGTCTGGCCTCTCCACAGATACCCCTCCGCTGTGGTTGCACCTACGGTACGGCTATCTGCATCGTTGAGGCACGCAAGCCACCCCACCTCGGCAATGTCTGTGGTTCATGTGGGTGGTCTTATTGTTTATGACGTCATATCTCGTGAACTGTATATCGTATGTGATTCTTACACATCCTCATCGATTGAACCTCATGTGTAGAAAATTTCAGAAAGATTGGAACATAACTGCAGATTTGTGTGCAACACGTACAAGCATACGGACACTCTGCTGTAAATATTAGATTTCTGTAAGGGGCAGAGCGTATGAATGCGTCCACATTGAATTTGTGATTTCCTGTTGTGGGCATATGTCCAATTATTGATATGGCGTGTGTTCTTTTCGGATATGTCCGAAAGAAGAGACACAATTAGTTGACAGTAAATTTACGGCCCTTCATATCAACTAATTGTGTCTGTTTTTTCGGACATCTCCGAAAAGAACAGACACCATATCAGTAATTGTAAATACGTCAACAACAGGCAATCACAGATTCAATGCGGACGCATTCATACGCTCGGTCCCTTGAGGGAATGCAGTATAAGCTGTGAGCAAGAGGAACCGATGTGCAGGGGGCACTACAATCGTACAGTGCTACAAGATGATAATTTGGGTTGGAAGGAAAGCGTGCCTTGTTAAGGCAACCGCTGGCCCCAAGCGGGAGATCCGGGTTTAAATTCCGGTCCAGCACGTGTTTTTAACTTCGTCGTTGCATTTACGTCAGTGCACAAGAAACCGTAAAAGTGTATCATTATTTCAATTCCATAAATCTACGGCCGTTACTGTCGACTAATTGTTCCGTGTTTTTTCGGACGTGTCCAGGGAAAAAAAATAAAAATAAAAATAAAATAAATAAATAAAAAAGAAAGAAAACACCATATCAACAACATTTGTAACACGCTGGAGACGCACATTCAGCAGCAGAGCGACAGGTAGTTGTCCTCACTGTCTGGGTATGGGCATCCCATGCACAAGCAGTTATTTTACTTAGAGGAAAATTTCGTGCTGAAACCTTACCTTTGAGGTTGGCACAGAGAGCGGTACTAGATAACGCCAAGGTAGACTTGGTTCCGTTGAAGTTCCCGAGCAGATTCCGTGAAGCTTCTCTGTTCTTCAAGTGACGTCAAGCGTGGCGCTATGAAATTGAAACTTTTGTGCAGGGCAAGTTCTTGTTGAAAGGACAGTTGTAGCCGGCCGCAAACCATATATTCAGTTATGTAAGTTTGTCCTGGGTATTTTTCACCATTATTTCAAAAATAATGAGTATGACATAATAAATGTCGGTACAGATTGCAGTCAATCAGGTCCAGCTTACTCAGTTCCATTGCAACGTTGTCCTGATTTGCGAGTACCCGAGCAACTCTCCTCTAACCACGCCCCATATCCTTACCTCCACGCAGAGCTGACAACGTGTTGTAAGTGGCCCGTACTTCATCCGCAGCCTATTCTCCGAAACCTGCACTCACAGTGACGTCACGTTGCTCCAATTCGCGCCTCGCCTACACCTAGGACGGTGCGCCGCGGCGGAACGGCCGAGCGCATTGAGGCGCTAAGCTACGATGCGTGAGGTCGTTTCCCGTCGGGGGTTCGAATCCTCCCTCGGGCATGGATGTCTGTGCTATATTTAGTATAAAGTAGTTCATAAGTAGTTTGTAAATTTAGGGACTGATGGCCCCGCAGTTAACTCCCGTAGGCTTTACAAACATCTAGAACGGTGCCATGTCGGAAACGCCTGGCTCACTCCCACGTCTTCGGTTCCTCACACCCTAAGGAACACATCTGCCCCTCCACGCACCTTGCCTCCCTTCTGCACGTGAACACAAGGTTCGGGGCCAGCCGCCTTTAATTCGGATCCCGGCTTTAAAAGTATCAGAGTGCAGTTTCGTTAGTGGTTGTTAAACTGGTATTTCTTATTCTGCATTTCAAAAGCTGCAATTCATCTAATATTTTCCCCGTCGCCAGTTTCTCTGAGATGATAACTTTCAGGAAGAGGTACATAAATTGTAATTTCTCTTGCACAGTATTTAAGGTGTCTGTAGTGCAAAGTTTGCGTTATATACACTGTGAGGCACTTAAATCTCTTTTTCATTGTATTCGGAAAAATACAAATCGCATTAGAAAGAAACTGTAATAAAACATCCATTAACCTATAGCTCGACCCCATGCATCACGAGCGTAGGGGAAGGGTGGTAACTTTGAAATCTTACATTAAAAACCCTATTTTTCATTGCAGATTTAAAATAATTTTTTTTTCGTTTCACGATAAATGGCAAAGTAATCTACAAACATTGAAATAAACTGAAAATTGTTGAAAAGCGATGATATCTCAACAAAAAAAAATACACAAAGGGCACCTTATCTAGGTTTAACACTTCCAGTTTTATTAAACAGTTGGGAAACACTACAAAAAGTCGTTGCAGGAAGAACGTTCCTAGCAGAAAACACATTAGTATACCTTCTACATCTACATCTACATACATACTCCGAAATTCACCGTAAGGTGGGTGGCGAAGGATACACTGTACCACTACTAGGCATTTACTTTCCTATTCCACTCCCAAATTTAACGAGGGAAAAAAAGAATGCCTCTATGTCTTCGTACGAGCCCTGATTTCTCTTAGCTTGTCTTTGTGATCTTTACGCGACTTTGACGAGCTCTTTCTATTACCCTCAAAGTACGAGGAAACGATATCTGCTCTCTGCAATGGTTAACATGAGGAACAATTCCGTACAGATGAGTGAAATCTGTATCACTGAGGTACAATGAGCAATCTCATCATAGATCATGGACTGAGATCGTGGGAGGTATCACCCAATTGTAATATCAAAAATATCAAAAACTGTACATTGATTTCATTAAAATGATTTGTGTCAGTTTGAGATATTGCAGTTTTAAGCAATCTTCATCTCATTTTCATATTTTTCTAATTACACCGTCATCTATCATGATACAAAGAAAAATGTTTCATACGAAATTGGAATTTTTAGAGGGAGAATCCAAATCTGCAATAAAAATTATGGGTTACTACCTACGACTTTTTAAGTCTCCCACCCCTGCGGGTGCTGCAAGGGATTCGAGCTTTATTTGAATGCATGTCCCTCTTTCTTTCAATCTGATCTATATCTTTCCAAATATTCCCAAAAACAGTTACAAATGCCTTACCTAGAATATCTGAGATATATGTCTGTGTGTCCAAAATTGTAGTCGGCCTGGTGACTCATTTATTGACAAAACACAATGTTTAATCTGGAGTGAAAATTTGTTTTTTATTTAGCCTATAGGTTACCAGTTACATTGCATAGTACCATAGTAAGACCATCGCTTAGTAAGTAGTCGCCATGCCGTCTTCCGCAGTAGTTCTTGGGAGCGAGCGTGACTACTGTGTGCTACTTTTTGCCAGTGGATGGTACTGTGCACTGAAACCGGCGGCCAATAGGCTAAATAAAGACAAATTGCGATTATAGACGTGTACATATTAACATGATCGTATTGCCCCCTCTTACTACCGACATTAAACATTCAACATTCTAGTAAATAACTTATGTGTTTGGGACTGGTTAGTTCAAACCCTAGTTCAACACCTGTCCACCTGATCGTTATGTTTCTTATAAACTTTATTATTAACCTACATTATTTCGTCGATTATGTTTATAACTGTAATTACAGACTAAACTTACCGTAAAACCATAATAATAATAATTGCCTTTGAAACCCTTTTGCAAGAGCTTACTTATCGAAATGATTTCCTTTTATAGTGTAACCTTTTCATTGGGCCCCATCAGCGAAAACGGCCACGAACCGCCGTGATTGTGGCGGACACGCTGACAATGTGTTTTTCGTTTTTGTATCAGATTTTCCCACTGAAAAACACTATTACCTAAAGTGAAAAAGTAAGAGAGACACCTGTCAAGATAGGACGTCAGAACTCTACGTTTCCATGCAGCTTTCATGATTACTTTACAGACAATGACGCCAAGTGCGATGCTACTGGATAAAATCTTGTTATTGTGCCATTATGGACACCCTTATCAAAACATCAACGTAGGCAGCTCATTACTGTGTTTTCAATATCGGCTGTGCTGTAGAAGGTCTGAAGGCTACAGATAATACTATCTGCGGAAGTCCTCGCAGTTTCAAGCACTGCCAATAGCTGGCAATCTGACAGTTTTGTTGGTTGGACTGCGGTCCAGGGTCGCGAAGAAGATAATGGTGAAAAAGAAAATATCTACGAGTATTGGCGAACATTAAATATTCAAAGGAAGTAATTTAAATCAGTCGAATGGTGTATGATCGTGTGTTTTCGTGATTTTAGAAGAAAAAGAAGGAGGAGGATTGGTGTTAAACGCCCCGTCGACAGCGTGGTCATTCGAGGCGGAGCTTGCGCTCGGATTGTTTGGGTAAGGATGGCAGAAGGAAATAGGCCGTGCCGTTTCAAAGGAACCTTCCCGGCATTTGGCTGGAATGATTTAGGGAAATTACAGAGAACCTAAATCTGGATGGCCGGAGGTGGATTTGAACCACCGTCCTCCCGAATGCGAGTCCAATGTGTTACCAATGCGCCACCTCGCTCGGTGATTTTAGAAGACTATCGCCGTTTAAAATCAACCATGATAAAATAAGTTCAAATGTTTGTAAATCTATCAGACCAAACTGTGTTGTCATCGGTCCTTAGCTTACAAACTTCTTAAACTAAGATAAACTAAACTAAGGACAACACACACCCATGCCCCAGGGAGGATTCGAACCTCCGACGGTGAGCAACCGCGCGCTCCGCTGCTAGGCGCCTCAGACCGCTCGTCTACTCCACGGCGGCATTAAAATAAGTACACTGTATTATATGAATTGCCACAGTTTAACTATTTCAGCCTTCCTAACCAGAGCTACTGTGTATGCGCTCTCCAACAATGTATCAGCCAATAGATACTTACTTCGTAATTGAAATGGCAATGATTTAGTGAGTGATGAAGCAATTTATGGCGTATTTCGGAGTTTTTCATGAAATACTAGCTGCACCCTGCCACGAATTGCTTCGGCTTGTCACAGAGTAAATGTAAAGAATGACAGCAAGCTTTTACACTACGTGTAATTTCACAACGCTTTTTGGAAGGGCTTTGGGTATACATCCTACAGTCTCCGCTTCCCGTATCTCTGTCACCCTCATGTAACGCTTTAACTTACAAAGGCATGGAAGACACGTGACGAGACACGAGCATCTGTCTCCACCAGTCCTTAGACAAAGAAAGAGAGAGCTATGCAAATAATAGCTTGTTTTTTGATCGCAGTTTCTAATTACAAATTATATTTCCGAGAAAACTAATAACAAATATGGAATGATCAATTAATTAATTATCCTAGGAGCGTCACTGCGTCATTAACAGTATAAATTAAATTTCCAAAGTACACGGAGTCTACCAATTTATTGCCTCCATAGAGGAGCATCTGTTTGGGGAGTGGGGGGGGGAGATAATATTTGCATTCCCCATTTAATAGATATACATAGCTGCCAACCTTGAGAAGAGGCTGTCAATAATCATGCTTCGGGCGAAATGAAGGATGACATGGAGCAGCCGGGGGAAGGTGGGCACACGAAACTATATACCCGCCCAGAGAAAATTTTAAAATTTCCAAACCTGATTTTGATCATTAAATGCTGTATTTATGATACTTTCCGTTCATATATAATGACTCTCCATGGGTAAAAACTATTGTAAATGAAAATAATCAGATTAGTTGCAAAAACAAGTAACTCTAAATCTACAATAAAGTTCCGAAACGAAATGACTCACTTCCCGCAGCCCGGTAAACCATGTGGACCGTTGTGTTGGGACCAAAGACCATGTAATCGTTGTAGACCAAAGAATTGAGGTTCTGCATCTCTTTCGGTGCATTTGGTAAGTGTGGTGGGGGATGAATAGGAGGTTCTCTTTCCAGCAAAAAAGCTATCGTTAATGTTTCCTGAAAGAGGTTATAGTAACACCCTTGCGTTTCATGATGCTTTGCTACGTACTCAGGAAGAAAATCACTACGATCTTTAAAACCCTTTGTAACGTTATGATTAGCGAAATATGAACAGTCCTTCTTCCGATTTTTTTTTTAAACGTCAGATCGTAAAATCTTATATTTCCGTAATTTTTACGACCTTTCCCTAACTCCGTAAATACGGTGATAAATCCGTAACAATTACGGATAATCTGTAATAGTTGGCAGCTATGGATATAGAAAACGCCCAACATGCGGAGTCCAGTTCGGTTTTCTGGCCGTTGTTTCAAACCGACCTGGAAACACGCGGTGGCGGAGGAAGACGAATTGCCGAGATTTGGGTGTTCGCACCAGTCCAGGACAGCCAACATGGAGGCCGGAAGTCAGCCGCTACCGGTGGCCAGGAACACCTGTACCTGCTGCCCCTCCCTCCCTCTGTTAGGTTGGCTACATGATATAATCGCATACTGTCTTTAAGCAGCCTGGAGAGCCGCTCTCCAGCCCATTTCGTTGCAGTTTCTGGTGCTGTCAACGTCGCGGGGATGTCGTTCTTCAGTTTTCGTCATTGAGTAGCACGTGCTTCTCATAACCTGGGAGCAGCCTGTATTAGCCAGCTGTGACGCACTCGTATCGTTCTTAGATTTATTCGGCTATTGTGACAGTCGTGATATTGCTAATATTGCTATCGCTGCATTTTATAAGCCAGATTCGGGTGCTTAAAAACGGTGGGTAGCGTGATAGTTACCTTGGTCCGCCCCTGTTGCTGTTGCTCGCGCCATTCGTCCACGAGACTCGAAGGGCCATAGACACGGGTTCTCATGTAGATGCTGTATTTCTTGACTTCCGCAAGGCGTTTGATACAGTTCTCCACAGACGTTTAATGAACAAACTAAGAGCATATGGTCTATCAGACCAATTACGTGATTGGATTGAGAAGTTCCTTGATAACAGAATGCAGCATGTCATTCTCAATGGAGAGAAGTCTTACTTCGGAAGAGTGATGACAGGTGTACCACAGGGGAGTGTCGTGGGTCACTATATATATATATATATAAATGACCTTGCTGATAACATCGGAAGTTCACGGAGGCTTTTTGCGGATAATTCTGAAGTATACAGAGAGGTTGTAACAATGGAAAACTGTATTGAAATGCAGGAGGATATTCATCGAATTGACGCATGGTGCAGGGAATGGCAATTGAATCGCAATGTAGACAAGTGTAATGTGCTGCTAATACATAGAAAGAAAGACCCTGTATCATTTAGGTACAATATAGCAGGTCAGCAAGTGGAAGCAGTTAATTCCATAAATTATCTGGGAGTAGGCATTAGGTGTGATTTAAAATGGAAAGACCATATAAAATCAATCGTCGCTAAAGCAGATGCCAGGCTTAGATTCATTGGAAGAATCCTAAGGAAATGCAGCCCGAAAAGAAAGGAAGTAGGTTACAGTACAATTGTTCGCCACAGCTTGAATACTGCTCACCTGTGGAGGATCCGTACCAGGTGGGGTTGATAAAGGAGGTAGAGAAGATCCAACTGAGAGCGGCGCGCTCCGTAAAAGGATCATTTAGTAATCGTCAAAGCATTACGGAGATGATCGATAAACTCCAGTGGATGACTCCGCAAAAGAGACGCTCTGTATCTCGGTACGGGCTTTTGTCGAAGTTTCGAGAACATACCTTTACCGAGAAGTGTAGCTACCTCTCACATATGTGCCTTATTCAGAATATGTTTTTAAACTGACCCTCCCGATTTTCATTGTCTGCAGTTTTCCTTACTGTGCCATTAGGCAACGAAACACCTGCTGAAGAAACGAACGCCTGGGACAGATCATCTGCAGGTGAGTGATCTTTTAGAGAACAATGTCATTCGGTGCTAACAGAGAATTAATTCTTCCATCATTTACAGATTCAATCTCTCATCAAACGAGAGATCGCAGCTGAAGTTACTTCTTTCAACAATCCCAGGCTACAATCCCTCTGTCCCTCTCGTTTTTCCATCCATCTCTCTGTGCATCCCTCCTGCTCCACATCTACAGCTATTTCCACCCCTCCCTCTACACCTCTTACAACTCTGTGTAATCCAGAGCCTTGTTTTGTGTTCCGTTCAAATACTTATATCTACGAGAGTTCTTGAGATAATAGTATAACGTTTCACAGAACGTTGCAGTGTTATTAGTGCGTGATTTTAAGGGCGGTTCAAAAAGTCTCTCCGCTTTGGCGTATAATTGTTAGCCGCGCGTGCCGTATGCCGCAGTGAATATACCGAAATGAAACTCAGTGAAATACAAGTTTATTAATTTATTGAATATTCATTTCTACTTTAAAAAATTTCACATTAAATGTTGAAAGTGTCCTCCTGATTGTTGAATACACTATTCAATTCATCTAATCATGTTTCCTAACGCAAGCTGTAACATTTCTTCTGCAACAGAAGCAGTGACAGTGGATATTGCGAACGATGTTGAATCCACTACCAGTACATCCTACAATCCCCCATGTTCTTGTCTTTAAATATGTATTATTTTTTCGGCGGTTTTTTAAATATATATAC
Source organism: Locusta migratoria (assembly GCA_026315105.1). Classification (NCBI taxonomy): domain Eukaryota; kingdom Metazoa; phylum Arthropoda; class Insecta; order Orthoptera; family Acrididae; genus Locusta; species Locusta migratoria. The sequence continues at coordinate 379,923,362 of CM048748.1, read as the reverse complement.
ATATATATATATATATATATATATATATATATATATATATATATATATATACGAGCGCTGCCCAGAAAGTAAACACCTTTCATGCACGACAGTGGTGGGGGTATTGTCAGCATTTCGTTATCAAAATGTCTGTAAATCTATCGGACCAAACTGCGTGGTGATCAGTCCGTAGTTTACAAACTACTTAAACGTAGATAACTAACCTACGGACAAACACACACACACACACACACACACACACACACACACACACACACACCCATGCCCCAGGGAGGACTCGAACCTCCACGGTGAGCAACCGCTCGCTCCGCAGCGAGGTGCTTTAGACCGCTCGGCTACTCCACCGCGGCATTTCGTTATCAAGCGTGTTTAGTTGTAACCTAACAATACGAGCGCCGCAATATCAGATCCTGCCAAGCCTGAAATGCGAGGCGTTGAGAGATTTCTCTGGGCTAAACATCACTCAGCAACGGAACTCGTCGTGGACTGTACCGCTTTTGGTCGAAACTTAATAATAGAAGTCGTTGTCCATCATGGCGACGAATGTTTAATAATGGAACAACTAATATTTACTGTGAAGGTAAGAGCTTTAGGCCTTGGCGTGCCGTTGGTGACCCAATGAACCCATGATGAAAACGTTCGTGCGAGTCGTCGGTTGACGAACATGATATTTTCGGCTGGAAGTCCCCAAAATTTTCGGAGTCCGTTACATGAGATCGTGAAAGAAAATATTTTGGTGCTCTTTGGTCCTCGAAACTACTGCCAACTACCACAAAACCAAACGTTTGAGTCTACGATCAACTTTCTCTTCCGATTTTACTTGAAGTAGAAGAATTATTATAAAGGATTGTTACTGGCCATGGGACTAAAACGGCAGTGAGTGCAGTACGGTCAGAATGGCTTTTCATGCAAGCCACAGAAATGCCTTAGGATCACGTTCCAGATGATCGACTAAGCTGCTCTTTGCATTCCAAAGGCCAGCAGCTATGAGAGAGTACACAGTCTGCATGGGAAAGTTTGAGACGTCACCCGTATAGACCGGGCTTGGCCTCTAAGCAATGTCCGTCAGTTCCGGTACATGGAAAAATGTTTTGCAGCTTAGCTCTTTGTCTGTTACGAAGTGCTTCGACATCTGTGAGAGGTTTCCTACTTTCACCGGTGGCTCTTTTTTATGCAGAAGCATTTGTAAGAGTCTGGAAAGGCATGTGAGTGCTTCGAACTGTCTCCAGCCTATGTGGAGAAATAGAAAAAAGTTATGGATTTCAGATTTTCATAATAAACTTTTTTTAAAATATTGGTTTAATTTTTTTCGAAACGGAAGTTGCATTCTGGACAGCCGTAAACTGTCCCGCTCCCATCGTACCCCCCTCCACCTCTTCTCGCTGCCTCTGTTCGCCCCCCCCCCCCCACCTATCCACTGTGTCCATCATTTTTCACTCTCCGCCCCCTTCGCTCAGTGTACAGTTTCTCTCTCCGCCCGATTATCCCGCCCCCGTGTTGTTATATAGAATTCTGATCTGGGGCATTGTTTATTGTTATTTGGAATGAAGTATTGATTGGGATGCGAAGTCGCTTAAATGAATGGATTAATTGGCTGGGATCAGTGGTATATGGGCAAAGAGGAAAAGTTCTTAAAGTGTACGTTTTTGATGGCACTATTTAATATACTTGTGATTTAGATTACGTATCATCATTCTAATGATTATATGCAGACTGAATCATCGTAAGAAAATTTTTACCAAAGCATGGATTCAAAGCCTGATCTATTGGTAAGTGACGATAATCTGATGTGTCATAAACACATCTTACCTGTTTCTGTAAAACTGCGCTAATAACCTAGATGTTCGGATGGACAATACTGGTTTTAAAGTCTAACGAAGAACAATATACACAGGTAACCCAATTTGTGTAACGATTTAGACCTCTCTTTTTCAACCTGTGGGTCGTGACTCCGAGGGGGAGGGGGGGGGAGGGTTACATAATCTTGCTCGGAGGGGGCGGAGGGTGAGGGGGGGACGTCGTCACAAGAGGAACTTGGACTATAAAATAACTAGGGGTTCAGTACCGCAAAAACGCATGCCGAAGTAAAATTTATTTAATGTTAAAATTACGAAGTTCCTTGTGTAACATTAGCAATTAAATGGATCATAAATCACTTTCCACTTCTTTCATATGTGTCAATGTTGCTGATTTGAAAAATATCGTGTAGCACCGTGGTTCGGAACCAACATTACATTGTAGGTCCCCTTATAACTGGCTGAGTAAGTCAGTTCGAAGGTCGGTGTTCAAATCGATCTTCGGATTGTTGACTGCATTACCTTTTTAAATTGTTTTATACTACAGTGAGTTGTTGATGAATAAACGCAAAGCATAAAAACAGTTTTCCGGAACGGCTCGACAGGAAAAAAGAACATGATACAATAAGTAATTCTGAAAAACTCTGAATAATCTACCACGTTACAAATTGTCTATACAGTCGGACTTTTTTTAATGATCGTAATTTGCGTCTGAGTCTTGCCCTAAATTCGAAATACTGGTTAAGCGAAAAATATTTTTATGTTGGAAATCTTGTAAAAAAATAGAATCAATTGCTCTATTCCGAAAAATAGACTAAACGATCTTCATCCAACAATTTAAAAGAAAGCCGCAGAAAAAGATTAGATATGTTACCTTGGAGATAACAGTTTTGTTACGGTTCACGAAAAGAAGGGCTCGACAGAATATTTTTTATTTGGAAGGCAGGCGCCAGACTATTTTTACAGGAAAGGGAATCACATTTTCGAAAATGTTGAAAAACACTGGTTTACATAACCTCCTAGCGCAGTTGAAAATGACAAAGTCATAATAGGCCAGATCACACATCTTCACATCACATCACAGAATTTTCTTTCTCGTAATCTGTTTTAGCAAACATCTGATAAACTGTCGCTTAAAACGAATGTAACTGATATAACCTGAAGTTTATTACTGTATCGTGTAAATATCTAAAATAAATCAGTAAACAACTTTTCGAGATATTTATTTCTCTGGAATGTTGAATAGAGTACTGTGTGAATAAAAGACAGCAATAGTGTGCTAAGAGATTGTCCGTATCTCTGATAAAAACTTTTCCCTTCATATATTGCGTATTAATTTATATGAGAAATACATGTAAAAAGATATAAGATATGCCCATACGAATGTTGCGTCATTTATAGCTTTGAGACATCATGTTATGTTCTAAATTTAATTCCTCGACTTGGTTTGGATACAATAGTGGAAAAGAGATGACGTAGTAGTTGGAGTGAGACATCTACATCTACATAGATACTCTGCAAATCACATTCAAGTGCCTGGCAGAGGGTTCATTAACCACTTTCATAACTTTTCTCTGCCGTTCCACTCTCTAATAGCGCGCGGGAAGAAAGAACACCTAAATCGTTCCGTTTTCGATCTTATTTCTCTTATTTTATTGGAATGGTCATGTCTCCCTAAGTAGGTGGATGCTAGCAAAATATTTTCACATTCAGAACTAAAAGTCAGTGACTGAAACTTCGCAAACAGATCACGCCGCAATGAATAACGTCTTTCTTTTAATGATTTCCTTCCCAATTCGTGCAACATTTCCGTGACGCTTTCCCCACGGTAACGTGATAGAACAAAACGAGCTGCCCTTCTCTGAACCTTCTCAATGTCTTCCGTCAGTCCCACCTGGTGAGGGTCCCACAAGGGGCAACAGTACTCCAGGAGAGGACGCACAAGTGTGATGTAGGCAGTCTCTTTGGTGGAGCTGGTGCATCTTCGAAGCGTTCTGCCGATGAAACGACATAGATGGCAGATGGTACAGTGAATATCAGTCACGTGCGAAACTGCGCGAAAATAGTGAGGGTGTCGCAACCAAACTCCACAGAACTAATCAGAAGATTTCATCTGAAACACTACAGCCGTCTTAAAGTCTGCAGGGAACATATATACACTCCTGGAAATGAAAAAAAGAACACCATGAATTGGACGATCATGTCTACCCACCCTTTTGCAGCAATGCAGCTGCAATTTTAACATGAAGACTATCGTAGAGGCGCCTAAGGTAGTCTTGCGGTATTGGCCTGCCACGCAGTTCCCGCCTGGTGCCTCAGTTGCACAAAATTTCGTGCCGGTCGTGCAGACTACGCCAAGATGACGTTTCATCCGGCGCCTCAAACATACTGAAATGGTGACAGAACTGGGGGTCGTGCTGGTCAGAGTAGCTGAGGTACACCTTGAAGAGCACGTTGAGTGGTGCGTGATAGATGTGGACGTGCATTGCCTGGTTGCAAAAGCAAATCGCTTTGTTGGTGCATGAACAACAGCAAGATGGAATGAATGTACCGCACACTGTTCAGAGTTCTCACGACGATAGCCACAGGAGAACGGCCAGGGTAGGATATGGTTCACTGAAGCAGGCTGCACGATCATGGGCGCCGTGTGGGTATCTTCTGCTCACGTCCCAAAATCGTTCAGCCCGCCTCCAGTGGTGTAGCGACAGGCACTTATGGAAGAATGAATTGATTCGTGCCGTCTCCACGGATAAGAGTCGATTTTGCCTCGGTGCTAATGATGGTCGTATGTGTGTGTGGCGTCGTGCCGAGTAGCGCGAAAATCTGGAGTGTGTACGTCAGAGGCACATAGGGCCGACACCCGGCATCATGGTGTGGCCAGTCATATGCTACATTGGCTATTCTTCTCTGGTGATCGTTCAGGGAACATTGAACAGCGCACGGTACATTGAAACCCGTCTTAGTACCATTTAGGCACCAACAAGGCGATAAAATTTTCTAATAGGACAATGTACATTCACCTGTGTCGCGAACCACCCATCGCACTCTTCAAGGCGTACCTCAACTACCCTAGCCAGCACTATTCCTAGATCTTTCCCCCATTCAGCAGTTTTGGGATGGAGCGTCATCTTGCGCGGTCTGCACGAAATCGGGTCCAACTGAGTCACCAGATGGAAATTTCAAGGCACGCCGTTCCGCCAGACGACATTCGGTACCTCTACGATCGTCTCCGTGTGAGAACTGCAGCTTGCATTGCTACATAGGAATGGTATACGTGGTAGTAGCGTCGACATTTCGCACTTTCTGGTGACTGTATTCACGTACGTATGGCTCTGTCTGTGTGATCGTGTGTTGTATACATCCTCAAGAATGCGTCAATAAAATTTCCCTCTTCTGAATCGACGTATTGATGGACTTCTTTCTCTTTTTCAAGGAGTGTAGATAGAGTCCGCGCAGGATACAGTGGACAATGCGCAGAGACGAGTTTTCGTCCGAAGCGCTGGGCGAGTTCATTCCTTCGTTCGGAAGAGGAGGCCGCGACAGTCCACTTCCGCCTGCCGGCCAGTGCATATCGAGTGAACGCACTGCTATAAACGGATTGGAAGCAGTCTCTAAGCGCTATATGTGCAGGAATAGTTCTTCATAGCCAGGAACGAGAGTTGTTTTCAGTCTAATTAAATTTATGTTGGAAGAGGCAAAAGAGGGGATAAAACTCCCATTAAAAGTGTCCTGGAAAGAGTGCAGTTTGCTACTGGTGTCTCACTTTGGACATGTTTTTTTTTTTTTTTTTTTTTTTTTTTTTTTTTTTTTTTTTTTTTTTTTTTTTTTTTTCCTTTTAAGAAAAGAGAGAGAGAAATTAGTTGCCGGTAGTTCTGAAGGTTTCTCTACTCCAGGCAAAGGTGGAATAAAGAGAAAAAGATCATAGATTTAGATGATTATCATGAATAAGTTGTGCGGACACTGATAAACAATTGTCACATGACAAACAAACAGCGACCCACAATAAAGTAGTCGCGGCAGAATAGCCGTGCGCACTACCGCGGCCAGCTGCGGTGCGCGTGGCGGTTCGCCGACGGGGTTCGAGTCCTACCTCGGCCTTAGGTGTTTGTGATGTCCTTACCGTAAGATACTTTAAGGTAGTGTAAGTAGTTTCCAAGCGTAGTGATTGATGACCACTGTAGCTCAGTCCCTTAGATTTACAATCATTTGAACATTTTTAACAATAAAGTAACTTTCCCGTAAAAAGGGAAATACGTCTTTTTCAAGGGAAGTATTTCTTCACTGCGGTACCCACTTTAAAAGTTAGGCTTCAGGCACATTAGGATTTTTGTTTTTTAATTTCAATGTAGTATTTGCTTTATTTTTCGTGCAATTAACACGATTAATGTTTACCAAGTGGGGCAAAAACCAGGTTACAGGAAGGTGCTTTGGAACGTTTAGAAATACGCATTAAATGTGTCGATTATTTTAATAAAATAGTACCGTGAAGAGGGTTGACCTCTCAGATATGTCGATGAAACATACATTCCAAGTTCGCAGCTACGCCTAATGAGTAGACAGATGGATCAAGTAATGTAGTAAAGGTGTCACTTTCAAAGGACAAAGGAAGTCTGATTATAGTACACGCAGATAACTGATAAGGACAAGCAGTTCTGAAGATTATAAGCTATTAATGGTCAAACGGCTAAAGGAAACATTTACGTTTCCTGGTCTACAATGCTTTAGAACAGGAGAAAGTGAGCATTCATTTTAAATTTCAACATCTTTTATAATACAGCAACGGAAATACCATAATCCAGATGAGTGTAGTAAATTAAAGACTAATGAAAATTTTTTCTATTTGCAACTTAAACAGAAACAACACGCTTCCTGCAGGCACATCAGTAATACTAACAGATCAGTCCATATCCTGCATCACTAATGTTAAATAACTAACGATTTAAGTAACATGTATTTCGAAGTAAGATAGGTAATATTAATAAAATGATGAAAAAATGTATTATTAACAACACTGATTTAAGTATTTAGAAAAAGGTATTTTTGAAGGTATGGTTACGTAGAGAAGAGAGAATTTATAAAACTCCGGCAAGTAGTGGAACGTAGGCTTCAGTTTAGAGCAGCACTTCCCCTCCAGCGCTGGTCACTTCCCCTCACTGGTCTGGCCGCTACCCCCACCACTACCACTATCTGCACATCTTCCGGCCAATTTATCCTGTGTGCACTCTCCATACATAGATACATACACAGCCGCAGCCGTTTAATTGGATATGGATTACAAGGCTAAATCGGTAGGAGTGCTCAGGTAAAAATGTAGAATAAATCAGTCAACTACTTAGAGATCTTCGGCAACTTTACGTGCTAGTATGGGAGTATATAAATCGTGTCACCCTGAATTTTATGCTACTTGTTGAAGTATTGTGTATAACCTTTCTCACTTCACCGTGTGTCCACGAGTTACTGAATCACAGTGTACACTGAGTTCAAAAAGTATACACTTAGGTGTAAATTTTTTTTTTTTTTTTTTTTTTTTTTTTTTTTTGATAATACTATCTGTGTGCCACGTGAAGAAAGGTGACCAGAAAATGTGAACTACCAGTCCTATTGAAAGACCCTTAGTAAATCATTTTTATTGATAAACAAAGAAATAAGTACGTCAATAGCAATAACAAAATTAATAAAATGAAAAAAACTTATACAAAAGCTGCTACAAAAAGTATTCGTTTACTCATATCTTTTGACATTTACAGCCTGGAAATATTATTTAAGGTACAAAAATTAATGTTTGGTGGGATTTACTTTGGCAGATATTACTGATTGCAGTTGGCTGTACATCGAGTTGACTAAGTTTGCCGTAAGAGAGGAAGGAACTTTGACCCATTCTTCATTAAGTGGTTCTTTTGAGTCTTTCTTGTTAGAAATGTGTCCTCTTCTGATGTTATCTTCCAGTACTTTCCAAAGGTGTGCAGTGTCATTAATGTCTGGGCTCTTATGAGGTGTGTTTAGTTTCTTCGGTGTATTGTACAGCAGCCACAGCGAGTCGTGTGCTTCGGTTACCGTTGTCTTGTTGAAAAATGTTATTTCCTTCGAAACCTAATTTTTCGGCACTAACGTTTAGATTTTTCTCTGACATTTTGATATACAGTTTTAGGTTCACCGTACCATCTATGAAACGTAGTTTTCCAACACCTGCACCACTCACTACATCCCCTCACGATCAGGAAACTGTCACTGTGTTTTACCGTTGGCACGTTCTGCGTCAACATTTCCGCGTATTTCTTTCCATCTGACCCAAAAACGTTAAATTTACTTTATTCAAGGAGTCTTCTCTTTGGAATCTACGTTCCAGTGCAAATTCAAGAAGTTTCTTCCGACGCTGTTCGATAACCCACAATTTCTTGCGAACTACCCTGCCGTGATAACCGTACATCTTACTGGTATTTCTGATTGTGTTTGCACACACATCCTTGCTCATAGATTCTAACTCTCCAACCAACTTGGGAGCGCTGATTGTAGGTTTTTTCCTTGATTTCTTTCACGATAAACCTCGTGTCTGCATCACACAGTGTGTGAGGGCGTCCGGTACGTGGTAGGTTTCTAATTGTTTTTGTTATGGAAAAGCGATCTATTGTCGACTGAATCATCAATCTGGGACCATCCACTACTATAGAAATGTCATAAGAGGATCTGCACTCATTGTGCAAGTGCAGAATGAGTTTTATTCCTGGCAGGGTCGTATCACAGCCTTACGGGCCATGACGCCAACAGCACTCTACCGGCGCCGTTCAAACCAACCGTAGGCAGTAGAATAGTGTAGAGCTAAGACTTTTCCCAGAACAGCACAAAGGTGTCATGAACCACATGGCCAGCCTTTCGACAAAGAGAGTGGGCATAAATAAAATAATTCTAAAATTTCTTATGACGGATTCCAATCGAATGTAAAATGACGATTCGTTTGAAGTATTACAAAGTTAGGTCCCATTAATATTCAAGAAGTTGGTAAAATTAATCTCCAATAAATCATATACAACTAATTTTCGCCGACAATCTAAAATTACCGTTTACTTGCCTGACCAGAGGACCATCGTGTCGTGGGGGCGAAATAATTTTCCGTGTGCTTTATTAATTAAAATATTAAAGTGACAAGATGGCGATCAGGCACAAAGGCTACCGGGGCCGTTAAGTTCAAACCCGGAGAGGCAACGTATTCGCGGAAGGACACTTCTGTTCCCGCCGTCTTAGACGAGTTGCCGCCAAGACAGGCCGCCACCCTAACAGCAGTGAAACTGGGCCTTGCGGGCCAGAATGAACTCTTAACTGTGGTCTAGTCAGGTTGGTAACACGTCACCAGTTTTGCCGGCGGAAGAAACAGCGGTGCGAAACTCGCATTAACAAAACTGGCGTGAGCGACGTGTTCGCTCTCAGTTCGGCAGTTGCTTCAGATGCTTGCAGTTCTTAGGAGGAGAGGTCCACGATCACCTATTGTGCAGAAGCCGCCATGCTCAGTCTTGGTAACATTTCGTTGACTGACAGAAACTTCACCGTTCCAATGAGCAGGTATTCGCGATTAAATTGAAGTAATTGCATTCGGTCGCGAGTTTAATACATATGTAACGGTCTGCATATCGGGCGAAAGGCGCGATGATTGCTAAGATGCTTTTTCTTTAGTTTTTGTGCTGCCCCAGTTTCGGGCTCAGTCTACTGTTCTCATAACCGAGGGGAATTTTCATGAAACTCGATACGCTCTCTTTCTCTCTCGTTAAAGACTGGTCGAACTATTTGAATATGCTTTATTTTCTATGTTTGCTCTCTATTGTATAGCTTGTCTTACAGTAAGAATCAGTAACCGTTTAATAAGATGTAACAGGCTACCTCGTATTTCTATATGCTACTTTCAGAATACAAAGACTATTTCAATGAACTGTCCCACTTCTTGCCTGTAGCCTTCCCCTGTTGCTATCATTTTTATTCACTTACAAAATAATAGAAACCCCTGCTAGAAGAGAGGAGGTCCGATGCTGGCAACGGTCACAGCAACAGAAGATTAACAGGTAAGTGACCTGTTAATTGGGAAGCGGAAGTCAGGCAGATTGATTTTAGTCATAATCTCGTTTCTTTCTTCCCACTACCTACCATAGGAAGAAACAAGGCGCTGCAATAGGGCTGCAATAGATTGACAATAGTGTGTGCCATGGATCGGCGTTATAGTCTAACTAGCTGAAAACCCGGCGTTGCCCGGGTATTTATTTATTTATTTATTCCTGCCATCTCGCTGCGGATCGCGTGGTTCCTCGCCGTCGGAGGTTCGACTCCCCCCTGGGGCATGGGTGTGAGTGTCTGCCCTTAGGTTAGTTTACATTAGTTTAAGTAGTTTGTAAGCTACGGAGTTTGGTTCGATAGATTTACAAACATTTGAATTTTATTCCTGCCACTTTTCAGGTATATATATTCATTTGTATAAGAGCTGTATGTCTGTAAAATCTCTTGCGAATACAATTAGAAATCAAGAAGTAATACATAAAAACTTGGTGCGTGATAGGGCGGTTTTCCATGAAGGTTACTGTTTATGTACTCATATCTCATGCACTACGTGTCTTACTGTGAAACAATTTAGAAGGTACACTCAACTGTATACGTGTATACCGTCTGTAAAATTTCCTGCTCCTAGAATTTGTAGTGTAGAAATTATAAATTTCAGCGTTATTCCGCATGCCGTAGTTTTACTCTGGGAACAGCGGAAACGTAGTAAGCGATAAACTTTTTCCCTTTCATCATTTTGCTATGGTCGTCAGCGAGAAAAAGTTTAATAAAGGTTTGTAATTATGTTTAAAGTTTGTTGCAAGTCGCTAAGTACTGTCATTCTCATACAGTGTATTTCGAAAGTCTCGCCGCATTATGTGGCAGTTTTTTGCGATTTCTATTGGTTATGGCGTAATATCTTTTGAACTATGTGCCGTATGTGATTCTTAATCATGCAGCATTTGTTACCTCACGCCGTGGTGGAGTAGCCGTGCAGTCTAAGGCGTCACCCTGCGGAGCGCGCGGTTGCTCGCCGTGGAGGTTCGAGTCCTCCCTGGGGCATGTGTGTGTGTGTTGTCCTTAGGTTAGTTTACCTAGGTTTAGGTAGTTTGTAAGCTATGGACTGATGACCACGCAGTTTGGTCCGATAGATTTACAGACATTTGAACATTTTTTGTTACCTCACGGTAAGGAATGTGTGTACCAAATTTGGTTGAATTCGATCCAATGGTTTAGGAGAAAATGAGCAGTATTGTCGCTAAATGCAGCAGCTTTTCGCGCATATCGTTGTTTATGACGTCATATCTCGTGAACTATATATCGTGTGTGATTGTTACACTTACGGCGACCGTTCATGGATTGAAGCTTACGAGTAGAAAATGTCATAAAGACTGGAACAAAACTGTTGATTTATATACAACACGTACAAACATACGGACACTCTGCTTTATACGAGGCGCGTCCAGAAAGGAAGTTTCGTTTGGTAATAAAATGAAATTGTACACAAATACAGAAGAAATTTTTATTGAACAAAATTCTACAACTCTTAAACTACTTTTCCACATAACTTACGAAATTTTGTAGGCACTTGTCATAGCGTGCCACAAGTTTTTGCATGCATCCTTCACAGACGTTTGCCGCCTGTGTATTCAACCATGTGGTAACAGCTCTTTATCATCGTTGAAGTGTTGACCACCAAGGACAGATTTTTAGGTGTAATAAGAGATGAAAATCGCTAGGAGCGAGGTCCGAGCTGTATGGAGGATGATCAAACAGGTACCATTGAAATTTCCGTAACAATTGTTTGGTCACATTCGGTGTGTGAGGTCAGGCATTATCGTGAAAAAAAAATCTTTGGACAGTAATCCTCTTCTTACACCTAAAATATGTCCTTGGTGGCCAACACTTCAACGATGATGACGAGCTGAAAGAACATCTTACCACATTGTTGACTACACAGGCGGCAACATTCTACGAAAAAGGCACACAAAATCTTGTGCCATGCTATGACAGTTGCCTAAAAAATTTCGGAAGCTACGTAGAAAAGTAGTTTAACAGTTGTAGATATTTGTACAATCAATATTTTTTCTGTATCTGAACCCGTTCGTTTTATATAACAAAACGGAACTTACTTTCTGGACGCGCCTCGTAAATTAGATCACTGGACACAGGTTGTTTCCTTAGTTTTCAATAAAAAAAAAGTGTGGTGTCGCACGAGTCTAAAGTGCGCGCCACCTACTTTCGCCGCGCGCCGCCATGCAAACACGGCGCGGAGTTCTTATGTCAGCCACGAGCGCCCTCTGCTAGAACTCCGCTCGTGGCCACCACTGAACGACATCGTTCACTTGGGACTGAGATTGGAACCAGTTAACACTTCGGAATCAGATAGGAACCAGTTAAGACTTGGCTGTCGGATAGGTACTACGAATCATCATTAGGCAGGCCTCTATCTAATCTATGTATCAGAATTCTGCAGTCAAGAACTATGTAAAAGTTAAGTATTACTAAGTCTCTATGAAATATATATCTCGTTCTAATTTAGTCTAGTGTTTCTAGTATCTGCTGTCCCACTGGCTGGTCACCTCCGTACCTGCACAAGCGTGCATCTTTTATTTCTGTGTCGGTCTCTTTCTACACGGCCACTGACAGCAGGACCACCGGCGGAAACGAAACACAAAAGTGGCGACGAGGCTGGGACACAAAAAAAGATTTACCGACATACTTTTTACGGGACTGGCACATCAGATTTCGAATTCATTTTATTTAAAATGATACAGACTTGGTTGGTTTTAAAAATATCTAGGCGAATACTCTTTGGACGCATCGGTGGCACCACCCTGAGGCCAGATGGCGGGCGCAGGCTCTTTGGTAGGCAGGTGTGGGTGTCAGTGGGACGGCCCAGTGACCCATTTGGCAGCGCTCTGCAGTGGCGTGGTGTGGGGCGCCATTGTCCGCGGCGCTGGAGAGCCGCCGGATGGCAGATTGGACACGCGGCCGCATAATGCCGCCCCCTCCCCGCCTGGAGGACATCCGCCTCAGTCGGCATTACGCCACCCCTCCAGCCTCGGCCACTTAGGCGCGATCTGTTGCGCGCCTGCGCGCTGCCGAAGGTCGCGCGCGTCTGGAAGGGCCATCTGTCGCCGCCAAGCCCCTCGCAAACAGGAGGCTTCAAAGGAAAATCCCGGCACAGTCTCTGATCTCTGCCTGCTCCCTACAGTCGGTAACCTCCAGTAAGCACCGGTATCTTTCAAGAATTCAGCTCCAGTCTACACTAGAGTTGTGCAACACGATTCTAATTCAGGAATCGATTCTTGCGATTCAATCCAACATTGTGAATCGAGTCGTACGATTCGTTCACGATCCTTTTACGATTATTTATAGTCTGCAATGGCACGATTCTTAGGGTGCGTTTATGCTGCCACTTCGCTGCTCGCTGACACGCCACGACGATGATGAATCAAACCCACAGAGCCTTACCGGCCCATTTAGTGTGCACCATCGCAGCTCGCTGCTCGCAGCTCGCTAGGATCCTCGCCAGGCGATGATATCAAACTTGCTTGTGTTTCGCCGCCTGGTGTAATATTTCTCGCTTAAAGCCATCAGCAGGCCGCGGTGGCCGAGAGGATTGAGGCGCTCCAGTCACGGTCTGCACGGCTACTACGGTCGGGGGTTCGAATCCCCCATCGGGTATGGATATTTGTGCCGTCCTTAGGGTTATCTAGTTCATAAGTTGTTTGTAAGTTTAGGGACTGATGACCCCGTAGTTAAGTCCCATAACCCATTAAACATCTGAACATCTAAACATCTGAAGCCAACATATTAATCTCGAAGTATTGCTTCAGTACAGCCGATTAGTACCAGTAGGCGACAGATGGTAAATGCTGGTGAGAACCATGACAGGTGGTACAATAGGTCGGGTTCTCATGGGAAAGAGCACTAGCAAATCTCCCCAAATTTTAGGGAAGTCTCCAAGAGGCAGGCACTGGACGCCGATTTTCTGTAGCACTGGCGGTCAAGCGCCAAAACGGTATCATATTTTTGTTAATATTTAATAAACTTATAATATATTCAATGGAAAAATCAGTTCATAAAAACTCCTCAAAGCTAAGCTATGCCCTGAGTAGCTAAAACATATTAATAATTGCTAATTCTATAAACAAAACAATTAATTTCAGACGGACTATACACGGCAGCCATGTTTGCGCGCCAAATTGCAGAACGAAGGCAGTCTTCCATCCAGCCGCCACAGTTCAGTTCAGAACAGGCAGAGTAGCAAGTGACTTCAGTACACACACCCGGTGGAGTAACATGCATACGTAGGCAGTCGTAAAACATTGTTTGAACATCTTAGATCAAGTGAAATTACTTTTTATTTACTTTCAGTTAAGACAATATGTGACAAGTTGATGTTGTTATGCAATTTCCTGGTTTTCTGCTTACTTTCAATAAATCAACTGCCATTCCGAACTACCCCATTTTTATTCCGTAATTAGATCAGTTTCTGCTCGTAGTTTAGCAATTTCAGCCTCATTCAAGAACTCCGACCTGCGTGCTATCAGTTCCTTGGGGACATCTATAGAAGACGTCAGGTTGGTGAACTTTTAGAGTTTCTACTCTTCACACAGTGCAGTTGGAAGTTACTAGAACCCTCGCGTACAGTGTCATAGCGGTACAATAGCAAACTGTTGTACGTCATCCAAGGCAACATGGAGGAGGAAAGGAAATGATATAGGACCGGTCAGAATACCTCTGTAGACTTTATTCCCGCTGTACCGGCCTGAAACTTGCACTGTGATTGATTGTGTCAAGGTCACTCTAGCAGAGGGGCGCTTGACTGTTGTGGACGAGGAAATCTCGTGCCCATCGCACGCAATATTGTTTTCTGGAGGTGGTTTCAGTACAGGCAACAATTAGTGAGGATCTGGGGCAGATGATAATTATACCTGTAAAAGCGATCTGGATAGTTTTTGAGCTTTTGGTAGTACTTGTGAAAGTATTCTTAGTGAAGACGTTGAGCATTCAAAGAATGCACTCCATAGCTCCTCTTCCTTCTCCTTTCCAATTACATTTTAGTAGCAAACAAATCATTGTCATTTTCGTAAGACGATGTGAAGAACATGTTTGATGCTTCACACCACTGCAGTTGTGGAACTGTGAAGTAACAGCTGCAGGAGAATGCATATGGCGAGCAGCGAGTAGCGGGGTACCTGCAGCGTGAACGCAACAAGGCTGCCATCGAGTAGCGAGCTGCCAGGTGCCAGCAGCGAGCAGCCACCTGCCAGCTGCGAGGTGGCAGCATAAACGCAGCCTTACGTTCTACGTCCTGGTCATAGATGGCATTGGAATCAAATCTTGTGAATCTTTACCTTCGATTCGTTCACGATTCTATCTGGTCTGCGATGGCACGATTCTTAAGGATGCCAAAAAGAAAACAATATTGATATCGGATATTTTTATACTTATTTGCGTAAAGTTAAGACTTAAATTAATAACCAGCTTTAGTCTTTCGATTCAACTTTCAACAATTCCCGAGGAAATAGTTTTTGAAGTTTTGCCAGCCGATATAAGTACATATTATGCTACAAATTACTTTTGTTGTTGGCGCAACTCATTTGGTTGTCAAATACTGAATGTAGGTCATATAGCTCGAATCTTGCTGTATCCTTAAATATTTTTTTCTTTCTGTTCGAATACTTTAGCCATTTAAATATAAATTTCATGAAATCATTGGTAATTAACACATATCTAATCGCTATAAAATACTTATAATTTAAAACCACGTACATTCAAGAAACATGTCTATAAAAATGAACTTTAAAAATCAAAATCCGTCTCTAAATACTAAATTTTATTCGAGATACAAGAAATTCACATTTTTATATAAATTCCTTCTTTGTGTAAAATCGGTTTCTTTTAGGAAAGATAAACATAAAAACGTGAATAGTAAGAAAGACGTTCGAAATGGCGTTAAAAATTAAATAGATTAATTATATATAAAAATAATTTTGTAAAATTGAGTTTACAAAAACTACAGCTATGTAAATGAACTGTAAATGAACTGTAAATGCAAAAACGTATCTCCAAATCGTTAGATCCGTTTCCGGGATACACTAAATATAAATATGCAAGAATTGCTCGTTTAAATATATTACATGTAAACTGCATAAACGAAGTGTATGTGTACTTTGATTTCGTGATATTAATCGTGTGTATGGGCAGCTGTGTATTTCGCTGCGTTTCGTTTCAGTGATCTGTATTTCGTGAATGTATAATAATTAACGTATCACGATCTTCGTTCTGTGCTTGCTTTGTTCAGACGCATACTACTCCTTGCCTGTTTTCTGGCTTTCGTAATGATATGGCACAATTCACCAGTTGCCTTCGAATCATGAATCGTTGAGTCTTTGAATCGCACGAGACAAACGATTCTTTTGAACGACGATTCGTCCGGGTCACGATTTGATTCTTACGAATCACCACAACTGTAGTCTACAATTCCCTAAGTAAAAAAAATGGTACACCCTCTTAGGGTTTTCCAATGTAATCATGATTTATTGTTGAAACAGTGCATATGGAACGACGGAAATGATTTTCCTGTTTTAACAACACATCACTTTTCTGCTGTCGCAATGGCAAAAGAACGGTTCTGTCGACAAACGGAATATACCGTGTGTTAGCTAGGAACAACATCGACTGAATTACACGAAAGAAAAAGAAAGAAAAAAATCCCAACCATCTGTATTCTTAAAAAATATTTTAATTGTTTTGTTCTAACAGCTTAACGAAAAAGTGTCATCATCATGATCGTTTATTTGTATTTATTTATTTATTATTTGACTGCAGTTTTTCGGTTTTTTTAAACAAAATGGCCAATTTTCCTTGGCACTGCTATTATAACACTGATCATGTGCCAAATTTCCTCTTCCCCTCACTGCATGCTTCTTCGCAACTGACACTACACCAGACTCCACAAATACAATAATAAAGAAAACTGCGTAGTAACACTGATATAGTGTGTGCGCATACCAAATCAATTCCTATGCCATCAGAGACATTCAAAAGCAAAGAAACTGCTATGTAAATTCTAATAACAAATTTTACACCTTCTCGTAAACCTTTGTACAAATCCTAGAGTCTTCTCTGATTCACAAAAGATTTTCAACCAGACAGAGTGAGCATATAACGCGTTGCTGCACGTTACTCAATTGCAATTAAATTAATGCAAATTCTTCGATTTTTTTAAAGTAAAAATTAATCGAGCACTCGAAAATAGACATACTCGACTGCCAGTAATAAAATGAATATGCAGAACAGCGTTAAATGCAAAAATACATTAGGATCGTATGTACTAAAAAAATAAACAGAAAATTGGATGTATAAAATACCCAATATTTTTAAAAAGATTGGTTAATTTTGACACACCTAGTATTGTGATTGGACGTACTGAACATTTCCAAGATAAACTATGTTATTTTACCTACAGGTTGTGCACGGTTCATTCAAAAATTTCCGAAGGCTTGAAAAACTAACGGAACAAACTACTGGGATCATCAGTCCCTAGACTGTTGCAAGTTAATTCTTATGTAATTGTAGCATTTGCGCATTTAATGAGAGGAAGGAAGAAGGAATAGAAAGGAAATTAATGTCTTTAGTTGCACTAGGCCACATAGATTACACAATGGCTAGCCGGCCGCGGTGGCCCAGCGGTCTGCGGCGCGCCAGTCACAGTCTGCACAGCCGCTAGGGTCGAGAGTTCGAATCCTCCCTCGGGCATGGGTGTTCGTGTTGTCCTTAGAGTAAGTTTAAGTTAGTCAAGTAATTAGTGTGTAAGTCTAGCGACTGATTACCACGCAGTTTGGTCGCGTAAGAGCTCACACACATTTGAATTTAACACAATAACAAAAAGTGAATATTTGAGATGGGCGGGGATTCGAATTTGGGGCTACCGTTTCGAATGTTAAAATGTTAAAATGTTTGTTACGCTTAAGAGACTTAACTGCGGGCTCAACAGTCCCTAAACTTACAAACTACTTATGAAATACCTTATACTAAAGACGACACAAACCTCCATGCCCGAGGGAGGATTCGAACTCCCGATCGTAGCGGCCGTGCAGACTGTGACTGGCGCGCCGCAGACCAATCGGCCACTGCGGTCGGCTCTACCGTTTCGTGCCAGTAGTTAACTTAAGCCTCTTTTCTTAATTTTGTTTCCGTGCAGGTCACTGGCCCTTCCTGGACATTGGTTTGTATTTGTTACAAATGCCGGACAGCCCTCTGACCCACCGCACCTACAACCTCTTCGCTACAGCGCTCACTTGCTGCCCGTCACGAATAGGCACTCTGTACAGGGTGTACATAAAATCCAGGAATACTTTAAATTATTCGATACTAGCTGAAAGCCCGGCGTTTCCCGGGTATTTATTTCTTTCCTTCTGCCTTTTTCGGGTGTATATTCATTTGTATAATGATTGTATGTCTAAAATCTCTTGGGAATACAGTTAGTAGTAAAGAAGTAATAGCTTAAAACTTTGTGCGTGATGTGGCGGTTTTCCATGAACGTTACTGTTTATGTGCTCATATTCGCAAGAACTACATGTCGTACTGTGATACAATTTAGAAAGTACACACAACTATATGCATTTATAATGTCTGTAAAATTTCCTGCGGCTACAATTTATTGTGTAGAAATTATGAATTATAACGTCATACCGAATGCCGTAGTTTTACTACATAAACAGCGGAAAAGTAGTAAGCGAGAAACTTGTTTTCCTTTCATCGTTTTACTGTGGTTGTCAGCGAGAAAAACTTTAATAAAGGTTTGAAATTATTTTTAAAGTTTGTTGCAAGTCGCTAAGTACTCTCATTCTCATATAGCGTATTTATAAAGTCTCGCTGCATTATAAGGCAGTTTTTTGCGATTCCTATTGTTTATGACGTCATATCTACTGATTCATGTGTCGTGATTCTTAACCCTTCAGCAATTGTTACCTCACGGTAAGGAATGTGTATACCAAATTTGGTTGAAATCAGTCCAATGGTTTAGGAGAAAATGAGACGCATCGTCGCTAAACGCAGCAGTTTTCCACGCATCACATTGTTTATGACGTCATATCTCGTGAACTATATATCGTATGTGATTCTTACACTTACGGCGACCGTCCTCATGGGCTGAAGCTTACGTGTACAAAATGTGAAAAAGATTGGATCACAACTGTAAATTTGTATGCCACACGTACATACATACGGACACTCATTTTTATATATTAGATTCAAACCATGAGTGACCCGGCAAACGTCAATACGGTGAACGAATTCTTGCCATACTCGTCTCAGCATGGCATCGTCGACTATGACAGTCACTTCTCGTATTTCCTCCCGGAGCTCAGCTACATCACGTGCATAGTTCGAGTCGTGCTGTGAGACCATCTCTTGGAAGATGAAACGGCGGGCCGCGTTCTTCAGTGACGAAAATTTGCGTGTTGTAAGGGCTGCCATGCGGAAGGCGTTTAACGTCTTTGAGAGCGACGATTTGTGCACCTAGTTGGTAGAAAAATAGCAAGAGTTAAAGCTGACTGTAATTACCAGTAAAACACCGCCGAAATGTGACGAGTTGAACACAATCCCAAAGACAGACTTCGTGCAAAATTTAGAGGGCATGTATCACAGAGCTCAGCGGTGCATAGTTATGGAAGGTGGATATTTATAAGGGCAATAAGAGTAGTTCAATGTTCATCTGCATTAATGTTACAGGACTATTAAACGAACTTTATTCTATGGATATAGATTATATGGTTACTACTGTTGCTATTTTTCTGCCAACTAGGTGCACAAAACATCGCTCTCAAAGAAGCCGCTAAACGCCTTTCGCATGGCAGCCCTTACGATACGCAAATTTTCGTCGCTGAAGAAAGCGGCCCGCTGTTTCATCTTCCAAGAGATGGTTTCACAGCACGACTCGTGCCATGCACCTAGCGAGGTGGCGCAGTGGTAAAGCACTGGACTCGATTTCGGGAGGATGGTGGTTGAAATCCACCTCGGGCCATTCCAAATTTAGGTTTTCCATGATTTCTCTAAATTACTCCAGGCAAATGCCGGGATGCTTCCTTACAAAGGGCACGGCCGATTTCCTCCCGAATCCTTATCCAAATCTTTGAGCGTTAGCTCCGTCTCTAATGACCAAGTTGTCGACGAGACGTAAAACCGTAAGCTTCCTTCCTTCCTTCCCTCGAGCCATGCACGTCGAAGTCTCACTGACAGATCGGCGACTGATAGTGACGATTATCGTGATTGATATTTTAGGGCGGTAAACGGCAGGATCATGAGCACCACTGCTCAAAACAGAAACGTTTAGCCAACAGTTGGTGTTGACACTTGTGGGCTTAAAAAGACCTCAGTATGTAAATATGACGGTGTTGACGCACTGCCGATCACTGTAGCAAGATCAGTTGACACTTCCAACGAAACGATGCACGATGGACGACGTGATGAAATTTTGCAAGTCACGAAGGGCTGCCAAAAGGCCGAATGTACCGACTATTTGATTGTAGTACAGCAAAGCAGTTTGCACGGAGATGTTTCCAACGTGCGCGGTCACTCGCAAGAATCAGATGATGTTGTTTGTTAAGCTTATGGGACTTAACTGCGGGTCATCAGTTCCTAAACTTACAAACTTACAAACTCTTGCCGACTCAACGGAAGTAAGAAGACCTACGAAGATGTCAGACGCAGCTCTGAACGAAACGTTAGGAAAAACTGATAAGTTTTATGGACCACCGTCTCATGAACTGGAATTTTTACCAGGAACTACTTGTGAACTACCTTGCACTAAAGACAGCACAAACATCCATGCCCCGAGGTGGGATTCGAATCCCCAACGGGGAACGGCCTCGCGCATCGGAGCATAGCGCCTAAATGCGCTTGGCTATTCCGCCACAAGAATCAGAGATTTGTTGTAACCAAGGCTGTAATGTTTCCGCGGCTGTGACTGTCAGTATCGATAGTGGTGTAGTTGTCTTTGGTAGAGTCTTATCTGCGACATTACAAGTTGTTCGTCAGAAATAACTCTTTTACTGTATTGAGGACGAAAAGTGATCATAGGTATTGTGATTTGTATTTTCGATTCCAATTTCTACTGGACTTTTTCTTGTTATGGTTCATACTGATTACGACAAAGCAGAAAAAAGAAGGATTCATCTCGAAGTAAACGATAATTGAAACTTCCTAGCAGATTAAAATTGTTTGCCGGAACCGGGAGTCGAAAGTGGGACCTTTGCCTTTCGCGGGCAAGCGCACTACCGACTGTGCTATCCCGACACGACTCACGATGCCGCCTCACAACTTTACTTCCGCAAGTTGTGAGGTGGTATCGTGAGTCGTGTCGGGATAGCACAGTCGGTAGTGCGCTTGCCTGCGAAAGGCAAAGGTCCCAGGTTCGAGTCCCGGTTCCGGCACATAATTTTAATCTGCCAGGAAGTTTCATATCAGCGCACACTCGGCTGCAGAGTGAAAGTTTCATTCTGTAAACGATAACTGTTTCGCGACATTGTGTCTGAAGAAGCACCAATACGTCTTAAGTTACGCAAGTCACAGACTGTTTTTCTTTTGCTTCGAATGGTCGTTCCTTCATACAAGCCAGTCCTCCCGTGTATTGAAGAAATTCTGCAATGGTAATACGGTCGACAGCGCGGCGTGTTTTGCTCGTGTTCAGCAGTTGACAGAGGGGCTCTGCGGCGTGCGGACGTGCGGACTGCGCCTGCAGAGGGCTTCCGCGGTCCCCGGCAGAAATCCCGGATAAACCCTCGCTGGCAGCTTCCTCCGCCACTTGAGGCGCGCACATGCAGTCGCCGCCGCTGCATATTGCAGTGCCTGCACGAGTGTGTCGCAGTCTGGGGCTGCTGCTTAGTTTCCCTGATGCAAACTTTATGTGGTCACGTCACTCATTTCCGACGGGTGGTGAAGTAATAACTTCGAAGATGATTAAATGTAGCGCACCTTCATCAGGAGAGGGCCTTTGGCGCCGTGTATACTTTGTTTGCACCTAGTTGGTCTTCAAATGTTGAAATGTTTGCAGAGCTATGCGGCGAAACTGCACTGCTCATTAGACTCTAGACTTAAAACTACTCAGAATGTGTAGCAAGCCAGTAGGACTTTATAGCTACATCTAGAAAGACAAGGTCGATTTTAACGAAATGATATCACATGAAACCTGCAGGATTGCAGATCTACTGATTCCACTAAGAGATAACGTAGTGACATTGATGCCGAAGCGTCATTTGTACTTAAAAGTCGACCACTGTACGTAACAAGAGCTTTGCTTTGTCACTAAAATTAGGAAATAAGGTACGTGGAAACCACAGGTTACTCCTTGCTACGAAGCCTTGTTCCCTGGGCCAAACTGAGAACTGACTCACTTCAAATTACTTCAATAACAGGAAGTTAATACTAGAATGGTCAATATACATAGCAGTTCACACGTTATTACACACAGACAGGCCGGCCGCGGTGGCCGAGGGGACTGAGGCGCTCCAGTCACAGTCTGCGCGGCCACTACGGTCAGGGATTCGAATCCCCCTCGGGCATGGATATTTGTGCCGTCCTTAGTGTTAAGCAGTTCATAAGTAGTTTGTAAGTTTATGGACTGATGACCCCGTAGTTAAGTCCCATAAACATTTGAACACACAGACAATAATAAGCATGCCAAAAAATGTTCAAATGTTTGTATAGCTTATGGGACATAACTACTTGGTCATCAGTCCCTAAACTTACCAACTACTTATGAACTAGGTAACACTAAGGAAGGCACAAATATCCATGCCCGAGGGGGGATTCGAACCCCCGACCGTAGTGGCCGTGCAGACCGTGACTGGAGCGCCTCAGTTCCCTCGGCCACCGCGGCCGGTTAAGCATGCCACCACAATTGAAGTTATCTTAGAAAGGTGGCTAAGAAAACATTTATGGCACAACGGAATTTAGATATAAGAAAAAAATGCATTTGAACTAGTTCTCAGCACTTGTGAAAAACAATATGAAATAGGAGAGGGAAAGTGCTCTAAACCTACAGTTTATAGAGTGGGGTTCAAGTTTTAACAAAATAATAATCTTGCGACATTAAGTAAATTATAACTTTACAGAAATATAAAAAAGTATATGCAAGACAACAGACGGTCGTCTTTCATACTTTTAATATTCGTAAATTAAAAACAATCCATATTTCCCTTGGTCACGACATAGCTTGAGAACGGCTCGACAGATTTGGCAGATTATTATTATTATTATTATTATTTTGTGTTCGTCATTCTCAGGTGAAGGTTTGTGTGAAATAAAGTTTTTGGAAAATCTCCCGAAAATGGGAAAATTTGTGAAAAACCGAGAGTGCGTTTTTCAGTGTGCCCTTGTGTTTCTAGTGCATACAAATGTATAGTTTTGTTCCGATGCTGATGAAATTTTTCACACTTGACCTGAAAAACAATGGGAAGGTCACCGTCTACATAAAAGTTTCCTTCGGTGCATCGTGGAGGGTTCTTATGTGTTTCGACAAAATATACAGTTTTCATCCAATCTTGATACAACTTAGTGCAGTTTACGTTCAAATCAAGGGTAGCCCACTGTCAATAAAAATTATTGTACTTTGTATGGCAAATAACACTTTGCGGCAAACTTTCACTCTGCAACTTCTTGGCAGATTAGAATTGTGTGCAGAAACCGGGATTCGAACCTGGGACCTTTGCCTTTCGCGGGTAAGTGCTAGCAAGATACTGGCAGTTTATAAAGTTGTGAGAAAGGTCCGAGGAGCGTGTCGGAATAGCTCAAACGGTAGAGCGCTTGCCCGCGAAATGTAAAGGTCCTAGGTTCGAATCCTGGTTCCGACATACAATTATAATCTGACAACAAGTTTTGTATCAGTGCACACTCCGCACTGAGTGAAAGTTTCATTTTGGAACTGTACATGAACAGAGAGATGGGAAACGAAGAAGATGAGCGGAGGGTGAGGAGGGGGGGATAGACCACAACACTACAGAATAAATACATACTCAGACAAAGCTGGGTTTTCAGGTAGTACCAAATGTTTATAGCCATAAGGCTCAGCATTATATCATCGTGTGAAGCAAACGGGCGTCATTCCAATTACTGCTTGCGGAGTACCATAATGGTTCTTTCTAAGAACTGCCAAATATGTTGGACGTGCTCCATCAGTTGCGTGACGATATTGGTTGTAATGATCGCGGCAACACTCTCGCGCTGATTGACGAGGTTCTGTGCGTCCGCACACACCAGGCACGTTCGCCAAGTTTGAGGTACTGTAAGGACAGCATTGGCAGGTGGTCCAACTACCACAGCACAGATGAGAGGGTTTCTGATCACGAAGAGTTGCCCACCGGTTATTAGCAGTGGGACTACGGGAGCACACCACAGCAGTGACATCCAAGGACCGACGGGTGCCTTCAGAGGGTTACTTGGAAGATGGAATGTCGGGCCGTAATCCTCAGCGAGAAAAGCAACTTCTGCTTGCTCGCAAGTGACGGTCGTTTGGGCATACGATGTATAACTGCCGAGCGTTGTCTCGCAGAGTATATTAGTCTAAGATACACCGGCACTGCCTCAGGCCTTACAGATAAGCTACATCAGTTGTTGATCTGTGGTATTTTTACAGGGCACCCTGAGAGGCGCTTAGTACTTGTAGAATGTTGTAAGTCCTGTAATTTTGCCATTCTTGCAACACGAAGGAGTTATGTTTTCCAATAGGTTAATGCTCTTTGGTACACCGCGCGGAGAAACAACGGGCTCTGCAAAACGTCCATAAACATTCTCGGCAATAGAATATCCACACGTAAATCCAGTCGAGAGTAAGTGAATTAACTGCGTGGTTATTAGTGCCTAGGCCTACAAACTACTAAAAGTAAGTTAAACCAACCTAAGGTTAGCACACACATCCATGCCCGAAGAAGGACTCGAAACTCCACGGCCGCGGTGGGGTAGCCGAGCGGTCTAAAGCATCTCGCTGCGGAGCGCGCGGTTGTTCGCCGTAGAGATTCGAGTCCTCCGTGGGGCATGGGTGTGTTTGTGTTGTCCTTAGGTTAGTGTACCTAGGTTTAAGTGGTTTGTTAGCTACGGACTGATGACCACGAAGTTTGGTCCGATAGATTTACAAACATTTGAAACTCCACGACTAACAGGCGCGTGCACCGCGACACAGCGCCTCAGTACGCACTGCTATTTCGCCGCGGCTAACTTTTAGTGTTCATGAAAATGAAAATGTTGAAATGCTTATGGGACTTACCACGGGGTCATCAGTCCCTTAACTTACAAACCACTTATCAACTAGCTAACACTAAGGACGGCACAAATATCCATGCCCGAGAGGGGATTCGAACCCCCAACCGTAGTGGCCGTGCAGACCGTGACTGGAACGCCTCAGTCCACTCGGACACCGCGGCCGGCTAGTGTTCATGTGCGTATTTATATGTTCTTGGTGTTTATTATCAAAGAAAAATGATGGGATGTCAAGTGACAAGTCCTACTGCTGAAGCCAAAACTTTTGCCGATCTACGTCAAAGTAACGACCTGGAGTGCAATAAGGTAACCCGTCGCGGGATTTACCACTTTTATGATGTCAGAATCAGCGCATGCATAGGTACACCAGGTACTGATATGCTTATTCGAGCATGGATCGACACCTGGTACCTCATTACCGCTTGAGCTGTTGATATGTAAATGTACTCATTTTATGTCCTCCGTATGCCGTGTTTAATAATAAACCCCTTAGTGACCTGGAAAACTCCAACATGAACAGAGAAAGGGAAAGGTGGTGACTGGGAGGGGGGGAGGGGGGGTTAACAGAGAGAAGGACAAGGACGAGATGGACTAATAGTAGTTTCTGCGTTGTCATAATGTTCATCTTGTTGCGATACAAACTTTAGTATCGCCTATAAACTGAATATTTATTTCTATCATTCGTAATTAAAGAACCTATACTTGTGAATTTCAAACGCTATTTGCAGTATTATTTGTTCGGTGGCTGCAACGCGCCGGGTACTAGCTAGTTATATCTAAATTTTTTTCACGTGTTGTGAGGCAGTAACTGAGTTGGTAAAAATTTTGCGACAGTCACTGCGATTATGGCGTTGTTGGTATCTATCGTTTGGGGCGTGTGGCCTGCAGTGGAGCGAGAAACCGGCCACTCTGCGAGTAGTGGAGAAGAAACGCGGCGCGCGCTCTCTGGCCGGCAATGGACTGACATCACAACAAAGGCGGCGGTCGGCGGCAAACAGCGGCCGCTATGGAAATTAATCTCGTGGCTGCAGCAGCAGCAAGAAGGCGGGGCGCCGCTGCCAGGCACAATGGCGCGGCAAGAAGCGGCAGGCGGAATACCAGCGCGCGGTATGGGGGCGTGGTATGGCCGCGCATGCCACGAGGCGCGGCCGGGAAAACGCTGTAAGCCACTGTGCATCAATTAGCGGGCGGTCGCATGCAAAGCAGCGGGCGCTTCTGCGAGGGTCGTTCTTGTTCACCTCTCCACCCCTATATTGACACAATCGGCCCACTTACTTCAGCGTTGTATGTAATTCCCCAGGCAAAAATTTTGACTGAGTGTTTCATTCACGTGTAGTTCTCTCGATGACAGGAGATGTAAAAAGAGTAACAACGGAATAGCAACAGCAGTAGCCAGGAGCGGCTGGTGCTTTAGATGACTGGACGTTCACTTCTTTGAGTGCCGGATCTTGATAGTGGCTTCCCGCTCCCCCCCCCACCCCCCACCCCCGCGATCGAGGTGTCGACGTTTCGGCGCATCCCCCCTCTTTCGCTTAGTGTCCAAAGATAAAATTCAGCGCACCTCTGCGAGTGGCGTCTGGAGAAAACACCCTGGTATGCCCCCTCCCCCCTTTAGATACATTTCCTTTAAAAGATCTGCAGAATGTCTTATCTTGGCTTGTTTGTTCAAATGTTCAAATGTTTGTATAGTCTATGGGACTTAACTACGGGGTCATCAGTCCCTAAACTTACAAACTACTTATGAACTACTTACGAACTAGGACGGCACAAATATCCATGCCCGAGGGGGGATTCGAACCCCCGACCGTAGTGGCCGTGCAGACCGTGACTGGAGCGCCTCAGTCTCCTCGGCCACCGCGGCTGGCTCGGCTTGTTTGTCCTCGCTTCAACTCGAGCTGAGACGTCGGCTACCAGGCTTCTTTATTTCACACTTTTGTTCCAAGCTTAAAGCTGAGTAATCTAATGTATAAAGCAGAGTGTCCGTATGTTTGTACGTGTTGCATACAAATCTACAGTTTTGTTCCAACCTTTATGAAATTCTGTAAGCCTCAAACCATGAGGACGGTCGCCGTAAGTGTAAGAATCACATACGATAATCAGTTCTCGAGATATGACGTCATAAACAATGAGATGCGCGAAAAACTGTTGCATTTTGCGAAAATGCAGCTCATTTTCTCCTAAACCATTGGACCGATTTCAACCAAATTTGGTACACACATTTCTTACCGTGAGGTAACAATTGCTGCATGGTTAAGAATCACATACGGCACATGGTTCAAAAGATATTACGTCGTAACCAATAGAAATCGCAAAAATGCCATATAATGCGGCGAGACTTTCGAGATACACTGCATGAGAATGACAGTACTTAGCGACTTGCAACGAATTTTACACATAATTTCAAACCTTTATTAAACTTTTTCTCGCTGGCAACCATAGTAAAATGATGAAACGAAAAAAGTTTCTAATTTACAACTTTTCCGATGGTTATGGAGTAAGACTACGGCTCTCGGTATGACGCTACAATTTATAATTTGAACACTACAAATTGTAGCGACAGGAAATTTTACAAACAGTATACATACATATAATTGAATGTATCTTCTACACTGAATCACAGTACGACACGTAGTTCATGACATATGAGCACATAAACAGTAACGTTTATGGAAAAACCGCCCCATCACGCACCAAGTTTTAATCTATTACTTCTTTACTACTAATTGTATTCCCAAGAGATTTTACAGACATACAGCCCTTATATATATGTATATATACCTCTAAACTGGGAGGAATAAATGAATAAATACCCGGGTAATGCCGGATTTTCAGCTAGTTTCTTTCTAAAAGATACTGGACGATGTTCATTTTTCTTTGATAATAAACACCAAGAACATATGAATATTCACATGAACACTAAAAGTTAGCCGTGGCGGAATAACCGAGCGCACTGAGGCGCCGTGCTGCAGTGCGATCGGCTGTTCGTCGTGGAGATTCGAGTCGTTTCTCGGCCATGGGTGTGTGTGTTTTCCTTAGATTACTTTAACTTAGTTATAGTAGTGTGAAGGCCTAGGCACTAATAAACACGTAGTTAAGTACCATAGATTACAAACATTTGAACTAAAAGTTAAAACACAGTAAGTAATTGATTACACTGTTAATTCACTGTATCAAAGTGAATCTTTGCGATATACATCCCATTACATCGGGATTAGTCACATGGGAGTAGACGAGCGGTCTGGAGCGTTACGTTACGGATTGCTGGGCCTCTGCGTCAAGGGTTCGAATGCCCCATTGGGCATGGATGTGTGTGTTGTCCTTAGGTTAGTTTAACTTAGTTTGTAAGTCTAGGGACTAATAACCAACAAAGTTTGGTCCCATAAGAATTACAAACATTTGAACATCGGGATTCAGCCAACTCTCAACCCGAGGATTATTCGAGCGCAACAACATTCCTGCAATGCAGTTATTTCTAGAACTTTGTTTCTAATATTTGGAAAATTTATTGCTAATATTTTGACAGTTGAAGATGTAGGGTGGTCAATTATTTGTTCATTTATTTTCTCTCTTTGTAGTGCCTTTATGTATACTGTGTCTAGTGGGAGTAATTTGCTAGTCCTTTTATATTTTATTTATTCTTGCATGTCGTAAGGGTGTGCCTCAGAATGTACTGTTTGGTGAATTTGCAGTATGTATCTTGGATAACAATTTCTCGTTGTTCTTGGGAACTGTATTGGTTAGCTGTTAGGCACTGTCCCTGCCTGCGGAAGGCAGAGCTGGACTGGCGTTGTCGAGGGAGGCTGGTCTCTGGCGACACGTTTATGGGGGCAGTTGGGAACTATCTGTCGGTAGGCTCACTACCTGAGGTGGCTGCACCCTCTAGAAAACACTCGATAATTATCGAATCACTTTTAGATAGAAAACAGTGTGGGCCACAGTCCGTGGTGTTCCTATCATCATGGAGCCTCTTAGTGTATGCCTTTGGGGAGTTTATCACCTAAGTATCTGTTAACCTACCTTGTCTGCAGAATTACAGCTGGGGGCTGACTTGGGCCATGTTTTTTCAGCGTGAGATACTGCCTGGCGTCCTGTGGAATTTCGGCGCTCAATGGAGTCTTTTTTTATCTTGTGTTTCGTGTTCCCCTTCCAGTTTGCCCTTTTATCTGTGGCTATTTGGGCTACAAGTTCTCTAGATAAGACTTTAAATTCCATTTAGAGCAAAAGACTGTGAAACGATGGGCATGTGGAATTTGCGAAAGGACAGTTGGGTGGCGTCGTCTGGAGGTGATCCGATTGGCTCCGTATTTGTAGGCGACAGGCCTAGCTATCTGTCCTAGCTGCCTATCAATCTCATTGACCAGAGGGTTAGAGCTCTCCAGTGATTTGTATATCGAGTTTAGGGGGGCGGTGACGCCCACGATTTGGCGTGGGCAGACGAAGAGTGGTGAGAGACTTCTCGTGTAGGCTCCGGCAAGTTTGGACGCCTTCTTTAAGATAGGACCTTAAGAGTTTACTCGCTCTTCTGGGCTCAATCCTGAGCGCTTGTGGGGCTTTATTTTTGTGAGGTTCTCGCCTGCAGCAGATCGCGAACTTTGAAAATTTCATGTGTCGACCCAGGAAGGAACTCGGTTGCAGTTGTTTGCTTTGTGAAGCAGCTGCCTTTTTTATTCTTGTTGAGTCGAGACTTGAGATTAGACAGCCACCTTTGTACTGACCGTGCTAGTGGCTTATGCAATTCCATTCTGGGGACACTTGAGCTCAATACTCGCGTTTTGCGCTCGGTTTTGTGAGTGTATGTCCTAGCCAACACTGGAAGCATTTACCTGACAACTGCTATCTGCCGTGATAGTGGGGCTGTTATAGTTAAATGTCGATACTGCTTCACAGATCGTAGTAAGATTCCCGGGTGTAAGAATTTATTCTTTTTCAGCTCCACTCCAACGTAGTCCAGTCGCCAGCGAGATCCAGCGTCGACAGATCAAGGTTATTGTAAAGTGATGCTCGCTATTTTCTAGGGTTGATTTATATAGTTGCAGTAATCACCAATCAGTGTGTGTGCGCGTGCATATGATCTATGCTGACTTCTCTCTCCTATAACAAATTTCTTAGCGCTACTGTTTTTCACGATAGGAGAACGCCGCTTGTGTAGTCAGATATTTCACTGTGTTTTGGCTCAATTTGTTTCATTCCTATTAGACTTCGTATATGATTTGTAAACTTATTTATTAAAATGCTGGTCACACATATATTCCGCAGTGTTATCAGATTTTTCTGCATTTGATTTCCCTTTTATAAATGTTTGTTTTCGTTTGTAACCCGTTGCTTGACTACACTTTTAACTTTGACTTCATTTACAAAATTCTTTATACTAATTATTAACTATTCCCCGAATTTCTGTGTGCTTTAATGAATAAATGTATTAATTTAAGTCATAAATTTACTTTCCTTTACAAATTCCTAACTCACTATTTTGGAGGGGTAATTAGATAGATAGTTAGAGGACTGTATTTATTATTTGGTACACTCTGATCAATTATCTCGCCACCGTTCTTGTATATTTAGGCTGTTGTATCTTTTTCCATGTTTGTAATAAAAATATGGTGGAGAACATTGATAATAACATTAATGAGAATTATATTTAAAATTAATTTGCATGTCTGTGATTCTGCACATTTGCATACCATTGGACCGTCTCTGACGAGTAAAAATATATCCACTCGGTGGGGTTATTCCTCCATTTCTTACGCGACGTCATACAAAGAGTCCTTCTGAAAATTGCCTAATTTAACTGTCTGTATATCGATAGACGAGTTTTCATCATATCTATAGTCTATCCTAGAAAACACCCGCGTGCACTCCGAAAGTAAGCTGCCATAAACATTTCACGTCCAGGAAAACGAACTGTAGGGCATGATGTTTCGTCGCTTGGCAAGACTCAATATCACAAGTGAATTTCACATAAATTCTGGAGTCGTTATGTGTTAAACAGCAGAAAAACAGACGTACACACAACACACACTCACACACACACACACACTGACACGGACACCGACACGGACACGAAAACGCACACGCACACACTCCACATGCATCACAACTGATGGAAATGTTTCCGCGACACGTTCAGAATATGTTGCGCAATGCGTGTGTCCAGTGCAGCTAAATGCACAGTCATAACACTGAACACAACATCTTTCAGACAGCCCCATAACCAAAAATCACACGGATTAAGATAAGGTGACCGGGACTGCTAGGCTATAGTGAAATGGCAGTTAATGATCCCAGCATTTCCGAAATGGCGCTTCAGCAGCTGCTAACTGATCTGCAATGTGGGGACTTACGCCATCTTGCATCCGTGCTGCTGGAGCGCTGGAATGACGTGCTTGCGCAAAAGACACGCACAGCGCTTATCAGTGACGGAACAGATAACAGAACCGGAAGCAGCAATCTCGGGCCCTGTTATACAGGGTGTTACAAAAAGGTACGGCCAAACTTTCAGGAAACATTCCTCACACATAAAGAAAGAAAATATGTTATGCGGACATGTGTCCGGAAACGCTTAATTTCCATGTTAGAGCTCATTTTATTACTTCTCTTCAAATCACATTAATCATGGAATGGAAACACACAGCAACAGAACGTACCAGCGTGATTCAAACACTTTGTTACAGGAAATGTTAAACATGTCCTACATTAGCGAGGATACATGCATCCACCCTCCGTCGCATGGAATTCCTGATGCGTTGATGCAGCCATGGAGAATGGCGTATTGTATCACAGCCGTCCACATTACGAGCACGAAGAGTCTCTACATTTGTTACCGGTGTTAAGTAGACAAGAGCTTTCAAATGCCCCCATAAATGAAAGTCAAGAGGGTTGAGGTCAGCCGCGGTGGAGTAGCCGAGCGGTCTAAAGCACCTCGCTGCGGAGCGCGCAGTAGCTCGCCTCGGAGGTTCGAGTCCTCCCTGGGGCATGGGTGTGTGTGTTTGTCCGTAGGTTAGTTTACCTAGGGTTAAGTAGTTTGTAAGCTACGGACTGATGACCACGCAGTTTGGTCCGATAGATTTACAGACATTTGGTTGAGGTCAGGAGAGCGTGGAGGCCAAGGAATTGGTCCGCCTCTACCACTCCATCGGTAACCGAATCTGTTGTTGAGAAGAGTACGAACACGTCGACTGAAATGTGCAGGAGCTCCATCGTGCATGAACCACATGTTGTGTCGTACTTGTAGAGGCACATGCACTAGCAGCACAGGTAGAGTATCCCGTACGAAATCATGATAACGTGCTCCAGTGAGCGCAGGTCGAAGAATATGAGGGCCAATCAAGACATCACTAATAATTCCTGCCCAAACGTTCACAGAAAATCTGTGTTGATGACGTGATTGCACAATTGCGTGCGGATTCTCGTCAGCCCACACATGTTGATTGTGAAAATCTACAATTTGATCACCTTGGAATGAAGCCTCATCCGTAAATAGAACCTTTGCACTGAAATGAGGAGTGACACATTGTTGGATGAACCATTCGCAGATGTGTACCCGTTGAGGCCAATCAGCTGCTGATAGTGGCTGCACACGCTGTAGGCCTACACGGTACATTTTGACAATTGTCTGCACGAATTATTTCAATTTACAGTTAAAGATAAATACTAAAATGAGCTCTAACATGGAAATTAAGCGTTTACGGACACATGTCCACATAACATATTTTCTTTACTTGTGTATGAGGAATGTTTCCTGAAAGTTTGTACGTACCTTTTTGTAACACCCTGTAAATGACGCCGTAAATCAGCGCTGAACAGTGACCTTTAAAGGATGAAACGGTACTGGTTGATCTGCGTTTGGCTTTTCTGTTGCCCAGATTCGCCAATTCTGTGTATTGACATATCCTGTCAGATGGAAGTGGGCTGTTTTCCTCCACAAAACCTTCCGCAGCTTTTCATAGTCCACTTCGATGCAAGCAAAATTTTCTAAAGTAAAAGTCTCTCTTGCTGGCAGGTCATCAGGAAGGAACTCGTGCACATGAGTAATTTTGAATGGATAGCAAAGAAGAAAATTTCGTAGGTTTTTACGCACTGTGTTCACAGATATGTCCAATGTTCGGGCAATTCTCCATGCACTACGCATTTGCACACCACCACACGACTACTCCTGCATTTTTGTGGCCACTTCTTTCACTGAAATTGTGTCAATTCGTTTCCTCCATCTGTCATGTTGCACACCAATGCAATCCGCCTATTCGAATTTATTAATAATTTTCGTCAGGGCCACCGCCTTTCTTCAAGCACTTCAGTGTTCGGAACTTTGCCAGAGCGACTTGTGCACAGTCATGGTTCTTGCATAACAGTTTTACAAACAGAACGCAATCCTATTTTAAGACAGTTACGGTGAAAGTCTCAGCCGTGAATGAGAAAAATCCGTGTACGCCAGGTGTTTATACAAACTTCAGTTGGGTCGTGCGCATGACGGGTGTTTTCATTTACAAACTGTGACTCATACAACGCCTTCTACTGACCAATTCTCACGTTATATATTTTTCTTCTGCCATAATTCCCCCCTCCCCCTTCACCAATAATATTCCGTTGCAATTTGAAGTCAATCTGACCAGTGGTGAAGTTTTTAAAGCTATATATA
This sequence comes from Locusta migratoria, assembly GCA_026315105.1. NCBI lineage: Eukaryota > Metazoa > Arthropoda > Insecta > Orthoptera > Acrididae > Locusta > Locusta migratoria. The sequence goes on along the minus strand of CM048748.1, from coordinate 379,889,645 downwards.
CGAGGATTGGAACTTAAATAGTGGCAACTATTTATTCACAACCGATAAAAAAGCGTTACATATTTTCACCTGTTACTGTCATTCAAAGTAGTCACCAGCGTTGTGCTGAACCGTTGCCAGCGATGTGGAAGGCATCGTATACCGTTAGAAGAGGCTGTTCTGTTGATCGTGTGTATGGAGAGGTCTACTGCCTGTCGAATATCTATAATAGTTCTTCGTCTTCTTCTTCGTATCAAATCAAAGTCACAAGGACTTTAGACCGGGCAGTATGGGGGATGGTACAGTAGTTTCCAATCCCATCGACCGAACAGAGGAGCCATAGCTTGCGCTGTACGCGCCCCGCATAGTCGTGCAAAGTGATGGGTGGGTTGCGCAGAAAGTCTTGCCGCTTCTTTTGCAAAGCTGGTCACAGGTGACACTCCAAAAACGAACACTAATACTGGTAATACTGTGCATTGACGGTCTCCGTTGTTCTTGTTTCGAAAATATAGTGACACCGTTGCAAGTGACTGTTTCCCTCAATTGCGCGCACGCCGATGACGTGGAACGGGCGAGTTCCTTTTCTCGGAGGTGAGGTGTGTATGCCGACAATGTGTGCTATCAGGGACAATAGTATATTCGACAGCAGTGTTCCCACTGTTTAAGTTCCAATGCTCGGAATAACTTATATGTGTGTATCGATGTGTGTGTGTGCATGTGTGTGTGTGTGTGTGAGAGAGAGAGAGAGAGAGAGAGAGAGGGAGAGAGAGAGAGAGAGAGAGAGAGAGAGAGAGAGAGACAAAACTAAATGTCTCATATGCATTTAAGTTCATCTCCTTGTAAACTCCCGGATGAATGTCTATTAAACTTGGCACTTCTCTCACGTACTTATTCTGTGGGAAGGAATACTATGAGGGTGAGGGTGTGAGTAATGGCACTGCTGTGATGCAGAGAGAATGGGGTACGATGGTATGGACAGAAACAGCGAAAATGGGGGGACCGGTAGACGGACACATGTAGGAGGTGGCCGAGGCCGCAGTAGAAGGCGGACAGTTAGGCACTGAAACTAGAGGGGGAGGAGGAGGTGGAAAAATAGAGAGGAGACAGACAACGCGAAAACAGAGTGTGAGGGGGTGATGGACAGAGATAAGTGGAGGAGGAGACCGTAATATCTGTTGCCAATATTATTTTAATATCGCTGATACCTTTCCCGTTGTATTTTGAATAGTGTCAACTGCAGGCGATATTATGTTTCTTGTGTCTTCCTCTTCTACTCATTCGTGTTTTGACCTTGACCATGAATGTAACCATCGTTAGCATTCGTCAGTAAAATCTTAGTTTGAGCAGAAGTTATGTAACATTTTTCCGTATCCAATATGGAACTTTTCCAATCTGTTTCGTTACAGCTTTGTTTAATGTGGGAGGTGGCACGTTCGATGATATGTAATGTTCGTGCACAATCACATGCACATTACGAACACTGTTTGTGAAAGAAACTGCAGAATTGTTTCTTTAGTGCGATGTCCGATTGTATGAATTTCAACTGTTGAGTGCGGTCCGCATTGCAGAACTTGTACATTTTGACCCGACGACGCCTCTGTCTGCTGCCGTAAACATTCATACGGCAGGAAAATTTCCGTGCATAGATAAATTGACCCGATTATCATTCATCAAAAGTCCTTAAATCCCACTTTACGGCGATGTTTGCTTCCTATTTCCGCTCAAACGCAGGCCGCTGAGATGTGTGTTCCTCCTCGTGAACAATTATTAGCATCCGAGGTAAATGGCATCGTACATTGAATTTTACAGACGCTTTCCTGATTCTGTGCAAGCCCGTGAAATAAGTTACAGGATGGAAGATGGAAGGAAGGGTAGACGCACATGTATATAGACACTGGATGGACAGAGGTTGGATGAGGATGTCTAGGTAGAGGGTGAGGATGACATGAGCAGAGAGAGTATGGGAGACGGACAGAATGTAAGAAACTATTACTTCTCTCATTTTCAATTATGCATCGTATGTTGCAGAGCATGTATAATGTATGTTTATGCAGAAAACAGACCTACAAATGTATTCCGCCCGCTGACATTAAAATATATCATTATTTCCTGTGAATAAATTTTTCTTCTTTTCATTATATTCCACAAAGCCAGGTATTGTATAAAAAGGTAATGTATGGGATGTCGTGTTTGCTCAGTGAGTCCGTGTTAAAAGAATATTTATTTTTCAATTCACTTTATATCCAACTGAGTTACAGTGATTAGTGACTGGGTATAGCTTTTTCGAAAAACAACAACATATACGCTATCTATATATAGAAGTAATTATATATGTTTGAAAATATTAAATTAAAGATAGGATGTTAGTTGTGTTAAAGAAGGTGTGGTGATTTTTGTACCTAGTTTTGGAAATTGATCGCCATAGATAATTGCCGATGACAATTACATGAACTGCAGCAATTAAAATGCGGAATAAGAAACATCAGTTTAGCAATCACCAACGAAACCGTATTTACGTACTTTCAAATTGAGGCTTCAGGACCAAGGCAACTTGTACAAAAAATTGTGTCGATGTGCAGCTAAGTGGACAAGAATTAATATCTTTATTATACGTTCTCTGTCAAATGAGATTGAGAGAACTAAAATGCTGTGCTTTATTGATCTGTGGTACTGTACGCTTTTGGTTTCATTTTTGCACATAGTTTTAAATACAATAGAAGAGCACTTAAAACATCAGACAAAATTTGTTCCATGTTTATCCTAGTAAAATTGAGCAGAATTTGGATGAAGATCACGTTGGATTTCGACAGAATTGAGGAACAAGAGAAGCTGTCGTGATGTTAAGGCAAATCATGGATGAAATGCTGAAGCTAAAAAGACCACTGTTTATTTCTTTTGAGAATTTGTAAGACGCCTTCGATAACTTTAATTGGAAAGTTCTTATGGAAATTATGACTAATGTTGGTCTAGATTTCAGAGACCGATGGATAGTATATGAACTTTACAAAAATCAAAGAGGGGTTATAAATACACATGGTGAAATACAAGAGGCTTACATACAGAAAGGAGTACAACAAGGATGCAGTTTATCACCGGTGATCTTCAACTTGTATACTGAGGAGTGAATTAAGGAATGTGAAGAGTCTGTGGAAGGAATAGAGATCAACAGAGTAGAAATTAAACTGATAAGATTTCATGATGCACAGCCATCATTGAAGAAAATCTGCAAAAGACATAATCATGAATGAATGAGATTCTGCAGGATAAATATAACATGAAAATCAACACAAAGAATACAGAAATCATGGTATGCATCCATGAGCAAGTTGCAACTGACATTTAAATTAATGATTTACCATTGAAACAAGTTAATGTGTTCACCTACTTAGACAGAAAAATCACACCAGATGGCAAAAGTTCAGCAGACATAAAAAGCAGAATTGCGAAAGCTGTAACAGCCTTCAACAATAAATGGAAGCTTCTTACATCAAGAAGTATAAAAGAAGAGATCACTAAAGCATTTATAAAATTCTGTGTGTTGAGTGTGGCATTGTATGACTCCGAAACTTCGACACTCGGCATTTACGACAACAGAAGACTGGAAGCATTTGAATTGTGGTATTGGAGCAAGATGCAGAAAATTCTTTGGATGGCAGAGATGACAAATGAAGAATTTCTTAGAAGAATCGGCAAAAAAGAGCTGTTTTGAAAACAATAATGAAGAGATGAGGCAAGTTAATATGTCATCTGTTAGGCACAATGAGTTTATAATCAATGTTATGGAAGGAATGGTAGATGGAAAAAGAAGCGAAGGAAGACCCAGATTGCAGTATGTGAAACATATTCAAAAAGATTTAGGAGTACAATCATATCACAAAATGAAGAGGGTATTAGAAAACTGAGAAGTGTGGAGGAGAAGAATTGCTGCCAACCAATCTTCGGATTGAGAACGAGAAACACACACACACACACACACACACACACAGAGAGAGAGAGAGAGAGAGAGAGAGAGAGAGAGAGAGAGAGAGAGAGAGAGAGAGCCGGCCGCAGTGGCCGAGGGGACTGAGGCGCTTCAGTCACGGTTTGCACGGCCACTACGGTCGGGGGTTCGAATCCCCCCTCGGGCATGGATATTTGTGCCGTCCTTAGGATTAGCTAGTTCATAAGTAGTTTGTAAGTTTAGGGACTGATGACCCCGTAGTTAAGTCCCATAAGCTGTACAAATATTTGAACATTTGAACACACACACACACACACACACACACACACACACACACACAGAAAGAGAGAGAGAGAGAGAGAGAGAGAGAGAGAGAGAGAGAGAGAGAGAGTGCAACGTGTGTCAACTTCACAGAGATGGCAGTTTTGCTGCTAATCTGTGAAGGCAAAGTTTGAGCGCTGTGTCAGACCGCGCTACTCGTCAGCCGCTGCTGACAGCAGTGCTGAGCTGTGCTGTGCTGGCTGTGTGCTGAGGTCAGCGGATATCTGCGGTGGCGGACGAGTGGCGTGTTTGCGCTGGCTTTGGCCTCAAATATTTGCGCGACCGCTGAGCCCAAACGTCAGCGACAGGCGCTGTATTAATCGACCACCGAGGGGAGGCGGCCACCGAAGACGCCTCCCACTGCGGACTCGGCGCGTGTCTGGCTGCCGGCCGCGGTGGCCGAGGGGACTCAGGCGCTCCAGTCACGGTCTGCACAGCCACTACGGTCGGGGGTTCGAATCCCCCCTCGGGCATGAATATTTGTGCCGTCCTAGTTCGTAAGTAGTTCATAAGTAGTTTGTAAGTTTAGGAACTGATGACCCCCGTAGTTAAGTCCCATAGACTCTACAAACATTTGAACGTGTCTGGCTGGCCATCACCAATCAGCGCGCATGCGCCACCCAGGAGCTTAGTGGGCCTCAGTGACCTATTTTGGAAGGGAGACGTTCCGTAAGCTGGTCTCGCCTATTGTTAAAACGGCGAGATTGGTACGCCCCAAAAGTTGCTCAGATATATTCCTTCCCTCTAGGTATATCTCACGGAAACCACGAAGAGTAGCGTTGCTCGTCCTTAAAGGTCACAAGTTTTTTTGAGCAATAAATCAAACATTTTAAGTAAGACACAATTTAGGTGTAGAAGAGTGGCAAACTTGAGTCAATGAGGCGCAGTTTCCACAGTTCCACAGACGCATAATACTACTCTGAGCAGCAGACACTGACCCATACTTCTACCACAACCCCAATGCAGAAAACTATAGAAGCAATGAAGTAACCAAATTCTTGCCCTTTCTCTACTTCGCCCTTCGTTTAAGAAAAGATTAGGGCCACATCGGATGGGTGCACCTCACGCTTACTACTACTCTTCCTCATATCCCAGTGAACACAACTGACTATCGCCCCTGCCTGCACATCGACTCAATTGGGTCTGAAGCCTTAATTTTGAAGTATGTAAATACAATTTAGTGGGCGATTGCTTAACTGATGATGTTCCTTATTCAGCATTTGTTGTTGGCATGTATTTGTTGTTGGCAATTTATCTATGCCGATAAATTTCAAATACTACGTACAAAAAATCCACACCTTCTTTAACACAGTCCTGTCCTGTCTTTAATATTTTCAAACCTATACAGTTGCATATATATTATAACTGTGTACACTAGAATGTGGAGTATTCTAGTCTAGTTTTAACCTTTTACTTCGCCATCTACGTACCTACTTGCATTTTACACCACTTTGTATCTTCTTGCTTTTTTAATTATTTTGTCAATCTATTTTTTTTCTTTTTCCTATTACAAATATATCTACAGCTTTTCTACAGTGTTCTTACCATGACTTTTTAATCTCCCTGTTTTGTAAAATTATTCTACATCTTACTTTATATTACTAATTTTGTGTGTAGCTTAAATTATACCGTAAGATGTGTAAATATTCCTCGGTAAAAAGTAGACTGTGAGATGGTTAAAGAAAGAAGATGAATCATTGGCAAGAATTTTATCCAGTCACCGAAGCCCAAGCAGGTAAGAGCATCTGTAGCAGAAATAGATTACTTATTAATTAAATCATTTGAGAAACCAGCCGAACCTATTATGTCAGTGCAATTTTGCCAATAATGTAGTACTTTTGCAGTCTATCAATCTGTTGCTTCACAAGTGCTTTTTATATTGAATACATGGAATGAGCAGATAAAAATTTTGATAGTCTAAAAGCTGAACTCTAGTGTGTGTGTGTGTGTGTGTGTGTGTGTGTGTGTGTGTGTGTGTGTCGCTCAGGCGGTCCACTACCTTTCCCGATTATTCGTGAACTTTGTAGGTGCATGAAATCATGATGAAGTGACAAGTTTATTGAAGTAATAAATGCTTTATTCTACAGCAGTACTTTTTCTGTTTAGATTACAGGTTTCAGTACACAGAACGATCATCTAGCCATCCCCTAGCACACGGTCGTACTGCTAGCTTTTCCTAGGAGATGTGTCAAATTGTCGATAAGCGAACCTGACGACTGCATGCCACGTGTTGCCTGAGGATGGCACTGCACACTGAAATCGGTAGACAGCAGGCTAAATAAAAGGAAACTGTAAATGTAGATTAAAACATACGTTTTAAAAAAGTTACTGCTCACTGTTCCAACCCACAGTTCGTCGGCAATATGTAACTTTGGTGTTTGGATCCAGCTAGTTAGGGAACGTAGTCCCCCAGTTGTCCTGCTGAGGAATCACTTGGGTATGGAATTTACTATTACTTACAATGATGCGTGGCAATCTATCACACTGTCCACTGGACTACGGAGGCGGGCATTACATACAGTACTTCGTAGATTATTTTTATAACTGCGTAAGTAACTTATTATTGTATTCTCTTTTTCAGGGGCTAAATAATAAACATATGCAAAAGATTGCGTTATGAAGTTCGACATTGAAAAGAGAAAATGAACAGGATCCACCACTCCATGAAGATAAAATTTAGGCTTTGAGCCCACATGGAGATTTACCGAGAATCGTTTATCTCTTGGGCCATTCAGGAATGGAGTATAGCAAGTGGGAACTGATAGCCGTACAGTACGTAGTGACATCCAGACACCTCAAGGACAAGGTCAGGTGGCTTCAAACAAAGAAGTGTAAAAATCGCGTACAACACACAGTTCAGGAGATATGACGTCATGAACAATGAGATGTACGATAAACAGTTGCATCATGCGACAATGCTGCACATTTCCTCCTAAACCACCTGACCGATATCAGCCAAATTTGGTACACATATTCCGTACCGTGCGGTAACAATTTCTGTAATAGTACGAACTACATGCGACACATGATTCATGAGACATAACATCATAGACAATAGGAGTCTCAAATAAAAACTGCGCAAATGATGCGACGAGAATTTGTTCATACACTATATAAGAATGAGAGTACTTAGCGAGTTGCAGCAAACCTTAGACATACTTTCAAACCTGTATTACCTGTATCTTTCTCTTTCTGACAACCACATCAAAATAATGAAAGGGAAAATGTTTCTCGCTTACTACTGTTCCGTTGTTCATGGAGTAAAACTACGGCTTTCGCTATGACGTCACTATTTCTTATTTCTACACTACAAACTTTTTTCGCGGGAAATTTTTCAGACAGTATACACACATGCCGCTGAATGTACCGTAAAGAATTTTATTAAAGTACGACGGGTAGTTCATGAGATATGAGACCATAAACAGTCACGTACGTGGAAAACTGCCCCATCACGCACCAGATTTTAATCTATTACTTCTTTACTACCAACTGTATTCGCAACAGACTTTACCGACATACATGACTTATAGAAATGAATACATACCTGCAAAATTATATAATTGAACAACATATAATTCAATAAATATGAGATCATATATATACTGCGATGGTAAAAACTTGTCACATCATACTCAACGTTTTAATACAATTCTTAGTTTCCACCAAGACACTTCTGTATTCCAGTCAGCTAAAGGAAATTCTTGGAAAGCTGACAGTTATGTTGACAACTTTGAACCAACTTCGAATTGTGAAGCGAACACGGCTGTAGGCAAAAGCGGTAGACTGTTATAGAACTACAGGACAATGAAGAGAATGGAACGGCGTACATCCAACGAATACCCACTGTCCCGACAGATCTACCTTTTAACTTCAAGAGATGCCGTTTGCAGTGAGACTTGCATTTTCTATTACGATTAATAATCAGAGGGCAATCTATTAAATACTGTGGAATGGATGTAATATCTGAATGTTTCTCACACAGACAGCTTTATGTCGCTTGTTCAGGGGTGCGCTCACCAAAGATTTTATTCGTATTACATCCTGGAGAAGTAGGAAGAAATATTGTTTTAACTCGAATTTTGAATTAAATGAATGTTTTAATGTTACATATCAATTTTATTTTGATTAATACCTTTCTTTCTTTGGATACCACACTAACAATTTTGCACATTGTACAAGACCGTCTTATTTCTTATATATTATCCTACAAATAAAACTTTTTTTAATAGGAAAACAAGGAGATGAACATGATAAAGAGAGAAGGGATAGAAGAAGCATTAAGTCAAGGCTTGAATAAATAAATAAATATCCGGGGAACGCGGGGTTTTCAGCTAATTATATATAATTATTTGTTTTTCTAATGCTGTTAAATTCTTTTATTTTTATTGCTACTCTTGACTCGCCTTTAAACCAACGTAAAGTAATAATTCGATGGAAGATTAATATTTCGATCCTACATACTGTATTCGTAAATTCCCGTTGTTTACAAAGCTCTATTCGTTAAGTTTAACAAACTTTCGGAAAGACGCTACGGGCTTAAGCAGCAACGTACCACAATCATAAGAAGGAGGCAGCCTATCTGATCAACTGACGGTAATTAGCGAATACTAGTGTACACACACTCCTTGCGTAGTTTCAGGCAAAGGAAATGTCCTCGGAAGACAACAGCTAGAGATAACATGCGACTATTATTCCAAAGTTATTATTTGTTCAGATTTAATATTTGTATTTCTGAGTATTATACAGATTAGGCACCTAGACATGAAACTGTTAAGCGCATCAATGTTGAATGTTTACACTGGCTCTCCAAAATGCTACGCTACCAGTTGATATGTAGAACATGAAGTAACTGCGCAATTGGTGTTTGTTGAGGAGTACAAATTAACTGGTGCGGTTCGGGAGCAGTACAAGTTGTACGCCATCGGATTCCAGTGACAGCTGAACGGCGCGCTCATTCTCGCGGGCGCGTGTCTCGTGTAATTCTCATTTGCAGCGATCACTGTTTATCGATCTGCGCAGTCGATGGCGCGTGCTCAGTCGACAGTGTTCCATTCGGAATGTCATCAGTCAACACTGGGTCTACTTAGCAGGGTGCACGGCATGACGATGTGGGTAGCATTCATTGTCGAAATTAGTTACAGAAGAGCCAAAGGAAATAATAACATCAGCTGCTGTCGTATAAGGCGGTTGAAATATTAGAACGACTTGGCTCAGCCAAACACTTTAGGCAAGAAAATCTTACCGAGTGGAAACACTATAACGTAGTTACTTCCTTAAGTACTTTCAATATAGCAGCGTCACCAGGGAAGATATTGGTCACGGCTTTAACACAACAAACTGGCCACCTTCGAACGATCTACATCTAAACTGTGGTTAGTGACCCATTAGGAGACTGCGTTACCTCAAAAATATCAAAGTCAGTCTTCTTATTTTTCTTCTTCCGTCATGCATTAGCCTTTCCCTCAGCCTGTTGCAGCTATATCTGGTCCTTCCACGTTTTGCAGGTCTACCAACGCATGATTTTTTTTCCTTGCGGTGTATTGTTGTTATTGTGGTCTTGAGTCCGCAGACTGGTTTTATGCAAATGCAGGTCTCTTCATCTGAGAAAACGTTCGGTATCCTACATATTTTTGAATATGCTTACTGAATGTCCCTCGGTCTCCCTCCACGATTTTTACCCACACACTTCTCGTTAATGCTAAGTTGGCGATTCCTTTATGTCTCAGAGTCAGTCCCAACAAACTGCCCATTCCCTTAGTCAGGATATGCCAGAAATTCCTTTTGTCCCCAATTCTGTTGAGCACCTCTTCATTAGTTATGTGATCTACCCATATAATCTTCATTCGTCTGTAGCACCACATTTCGAGAGCATCTATCATCTTTTTGTCTGAACTCCTTATCGTCCACGTATCACTCCCATAAAGTGCTACACTCCAGACAAATGCTTTCAGAAAGGACTTCCTAACATTTAAATTAATATTTTATATTAACTAGTTTCGCTTCTTCCCATAGCCATTCTGCATTTTATATCTTTTCTACTTCAGCCATCAGAAGTTATTTTGCTATCCAAATAACAAAACTCATCTACTACTTTCATTGTCTCGTCTTCCTCCACTGCTTCTTCCATTTCTAGAATACTGCCTTCAAGTTTATTTCCTGTGTATAGGCCCTCTATATATTCCTTCCACAGTTCGGCTTTCCCCTCGTTGCTTAGTACTGGTTCAGCGTCTGAGTTTTTAATATTCATAGAGATGCTTTTCTTGTCTCCAAATAGCTCTTTTATTTTCCTGTAGGCTGTATCTATCTTTCCCCTGTTTATACATTCTTCTATGGTTCTGCATTTGTTCTCTAGCAACTCCTGCTTAGCCAGTCTGCACTTCCTGTCAGTCTAATTTTGCAGACGTTTGTACTCCCTTTTGCCTGCTTCACTTGCTGAATTTTTATATTTTCTCCTCTCATCAGTTAAGTTCAGTGTATCCTTTGTTATCCAGGGATTTCTATTGGGCCTTGTCCTTCTGCCTATATGATCCTCTGCGGCCTTCACTACCCTATCTCTCAGAGCTACCTATTCTTCTTCTACTGTATTACTTTCCCCCGTTTCAGCCAATCCTTGTCTGATTGTCACTCTGAAACTCTCAATCACCTCTGGTTCCTGCAGTTTTCCAGGTTCCATCTCCTAACTTTTCTACCTTTCTGCAGTCTCTTACGTTTTAATCTGCAGTTCTTAACCAATAAGCTATGCGGAGTATATCGCTAAAAATTAGTGGTAATCTGGATTCGTCCATTCCTAGCAGATGGGATATCCATTTTTGACGGTATTCCTTAACCGTACTGCTTATATCGAAAATATTTATTTCTTTTGTGCTCTAGCTTGATGTATTCTGCTATGAACCTGAATAAGTTAATTTCATTGGCTTGTAATCTTTTTTTTATCTTTTCTATAATTATAGTAATGTTGACGCTGACGTAACTTTATAAAATTTTATTATATTTCTATTCTTACTTTACGTTGGAGGGTTCTTCTGATAGTGCCATTTAAGTAGTTAAATTTATCAACTTTTTCCTTTATGAACTAGATCCCCCCGGTACGTTAACATAGTTGAATCTATCTACTTGCTCTATAATCTTGTTGTCTATAACTATTTTTTTCTTACTCCCGATATTGACATATTATATATAGGATAGGTTTGGTATAGTTCGTAGGCAGATTTCTGCAGTCCACCTTCATAACACATAATTAACACTTGGTCATGTGCGAATAACAAAGACAGTAAGTAATCTTTTTGTTTAAAATTATATGTATAGCTCTTCAGTTTTATTGTCTATTGCCGTACAATGTTGTCAAAGTACATATTAAAAAGCAGTGGATAGAGACTGTAACCTTGTCGAACACGTAAAGCACCTCTGTTGTTTCTTTATTATCCTCAGTTATTCGGATTCTTGTATTATCATGGTTCTTTTGAATTACCTGTACAATGTTTATTGGTATAGCTCTTCTTATTGAAATTTCCTAGTATAGTTGTCTATTTACTTTATCAAAGTGTGTTTGTTTGTTTGTTTGTTAAGCTTAAGGGACTTAACTATGGGATCATCAGTCCCTAAACTTAGAAACTACTTATGAACTACCTACAACTAAGGACGGCATAAATATCCATGCCCGAGGGGGGATTCGAACCCCCGACCGTAGTGGCCGTGCAGACCGTGACTGAAGCGCCTCAGTCCCCTCGGCCACCGCGGCCGGCTCAAATTGTGTGTTTCTTTATTGAATTCCGTGTGTTTTTCTATAATTTCCTGTAGCATAAATATCTTGTCTTTACTGCTTCTCCGCTTTCTGAATTTATTTTGTTCTTATTATAACAAGCGCTCCATTATGGGTTTTAATCTTTCAGTTATTATTCTTGCATACATCTTACGCTGCATTTAATAGTGATATGTCTCTATAATTTTGGGGGTTTGGTCCGTCTCCTCTTTTAAATATTGGTTTTACAAGTGAGATCATCCATTCTTTTGGTATTTCCTTCGATATCCAGGAAAGTGAAATATCTTATTATTTTTATAACGTTATTTTCAACCCGTAAAGAGAAGTAAGAATTAGGTTTTACCGCTCTTTATCTGTAGTGACTTTGGTTGGGAATAATGTATTAAGTTTAACGTTTATAGGAACATATATTTTTACGTTAACTTCAGTTAAACTTAAACTAGCGAGGAATTCTTCCTTACGCAAGACCGAGTTTTCTTTTCATCACTCACATGCATTACGGCACTTGTAGTGCCATCTTCCGTGGGGTTTGCCGTTAATTATTGAAATTGTTGTTTGTTACAGTTTTGTCGATTGTATAAAGATATGATTAAATTGTTTACGTTTTGTTTTACCGCTTGTCAGCTGCAACAACAACAGATGATCAAATGTTTGTAAATCTATCAGACCAAACTGCGTGGTCATCAGTCCGTAGCTTGCAAATTACTTAAACTAAGGTAAACTAACCTAAGGACAAACACACACACCCATGCCCCAGGGAGGACTCGAACCACCGACAGCGAGCAACCGCGCTCTCCGCAGCGAGGTTCCTGAGACCGCTCGGCTACTCCATCGGGGCCAACAACAGATGAATTGTTGTCCTTCCGCCTGGATATTATGACGAAGTATAGCGCTCTACTTACTTTTGTGCTGTGTTGTGTTATCATTGCGTTATTTATTGTGTTCTGCGGTATTTGTTAACAACTCGCACTGCTAGGTGTTGCCATTGTCGTGTCGTGGTGATTTATGTTACTCACTTGTTTATGTGGCGTGTCTGTGTTGCGACGTGTTATTTTGATTGATTTTGGCTCTTGTGGAGTTTTGTGTGTGTGCGTGTGTGTATGCGTGCGCGCGCGCGTGTTTGTTGTGTGTGTGTGTGTGTGTGTGTGTGTGTGTGTGTGTGTGTGTGTTCAAATGTTCAAATGTTTGTTAAGCTTATGGTACTTAACTACGGGGTCATCAGTCCCTAAACTTAAAAACTACTTATGAACTACTTACGAACTAGGACGGCACAAATATCCATGCCAGAGGGGGGATTCGAACCCCCGACCGTAGTGGCCGTGCTGACCGTGACTGGAGCGCCTCAGTCACCTAGGCCACCGCGGCCGGCGAGTGAGAGAGAGAGAGAGAGAGAGAGAGAGGGGGGGGGATTAGGACTATATATTTGACCTAATTTTCGAATGTACGTAATTCAACCAAATATTTACACAATAAAAAGAACTGTAACATATATTAACAATTTCAGAAATTAAAGGGAAACCCTACGGAAGATGGGACAATAGAAGCCGAAATATTTCTGGGTGATTAAAAAAAAAGTCTTGCATATGACAGAATTCCTCTCCATTTTAGCGTAGCAGGCTCGGAAATAAGAGCTGAAACATCCTCTAGATAATCAGTGAAAATTGTTTGTGTATTACTTAAAATTAGCTCTCGTTTTAGTTGTTACTCTCCAAGAACTACTTATGAAGTCTTGTCGAAGAGAGATGAGTTTGTAGAAGACAACCTAAAGAAACGTTGACCGTCAGCAACCTAGGAAGACCTCCTAACGGAACTATCGTGTGATTCTTCTTTGAAAACTTTGGTAAGGCCCGAAGTTGGTCTGAAAAGGGAGGATTTAGAATGCTTGAAAATGTAGCTTCGAAGGAGTTAACGTAATTGACCAGTATTTACTTATGCGAACATGCAGTTTACCCGTTTTATATACATTGATATAGAAACGACATTTGCGTGGTAATAATTTACGCCAGAAACCAACGATCTATAATATAGACAAGGAAAGTATCATTAACTCTAACACTAAACAAATTCGCAAATCTCACTGAGGTTAGCTTTTAATGTGTGGAAAGTAAATTTTTTATTGACGAAATTATTTTCCTTTTTAACGTTATCTTCCTGGCTTTCAACATGCTAACTCATAAGGACTTGTACATTGAATAATAACTTCAGCTGCATACTACAGAAATATTATGTAAAGGGTGGCGAAAATTTGTCCACAAAGATAGTGAACTGCATTGAAAACAGATTGGGAATCGCTGGTCAAGATGGAGTGGAATCAGTACCAGAAGGTCGTCTGACCCTCAACGCAAAAAATCAGTCAAGGCCGTGAAGTGATTTGTGTCTCTGTGTCGGATGCCAGAAGCCACTGCTGATAGATCGTTTGGCGTAGAGATTTGACAGTCTGGCAAAAGGGAGTTACCATGTAGAGGAGTTCCCAAGACCACGCCGGGTTTGAAGTTCCTCGATGTCCCGCTTTTATCAGTGCGGAATGTCCACCGGATCAGGAACGAATGGTGCCATATCGTAACATGAGAGGCGGTAATGAGATCGTAGCAGAAACGAACGTCAGTCTCAAGCCTTGTCGGTGATTGTCCGTGCACCCGATGGATTCACTTCTGTTTTGTTCAGGTTTGAACATGATGTGTAGTCCAAAATAGGCTGATTTCTTTATAAATACACACACGGCCTTTTCAAGGGAGGGGGAAGGGCAGCAATCACCTCTTTAAATGGGTGAAAAGAAACTGAGTTGCATGCTTTTGAATGCACCCGTTAATTTTAATGGGAGACTGGATCTCGGTAGTAGGAAAGGAAAGAGAAGCAAATGTAGTAGGTGAATATGGATTTGGGAAAAGGAGTGAAAGAGGAAAACATAATGTAAAAATGTTTGTCAAGCTTAAGGGACTCAACTGCTGGATGATCAGTTCCTAAACTTACGAACTACTTATGAACTACTTTATACTAAACACTGCACAAACATCCATGCCCGAGGGGGATTCGAACGCCCAACATGAAACGGCCTCGCGTATCGCAGTATAGCACCTCGATGGGATTGGTCACTACGCCGCGGCAAAGAGGAGATCGCCTGGTAGAATTTTGAGCAGAGCACAATTTCATCACCACAAACATTTGTTGGTTTAATAATCATGAAAGAAGGTTATATAGCCTACGTGGAAGAGACGAGAAGACACTGGTAGGTACCTTATTAACTTTAAATGGTAAGGCAAATGTTTAGCGGCAGAATATATTATTGTTGACTGAAGTATGTTATGTGTATCGGTGGTATTCTGCACTTATGCAGAAACACTACGAACATAGGCGCCATCGTAGTAAATGAAATCAGACTAAATGGCCTAGGAACAGATTACGTAGATATGAAATAGAGCTTCGTCTGTCGGTGGCTTTAGTCGTTCACGTAATGGCGTTTAAACACTGATGGCCACAGGGAAGACACCACGTACGTGTTTTTAAAAGTCGCCCCACCGTTGTGAGAATGAAGTTATGTCGCTAACACATAGAGGCAATTTCCGAGGCTGTCAGAGTAATGTTTTGCGTGCTTCGCAGCAGAGGAAATTCGCCCGTACTGTGGCTTTCGTGTCGTGCTCTGTAATTAGACTGGTGGTGAGGGGTGGGGGAGGGAGGGTGTGAATGTGACGCTTTGAGGTTTACGTGGCGCTGCGGCGGCCGTGTGAATTCCAAACAACGCCAGCACCCAGCTGGCTATGTCAGCGCCGACGTTGCCACCGCTCTATTTTATTCATGACGACGGCCGGAGAATCCTGTAATTGGAGAAATATGACAGCCAGCCACTTTGCTTGCTGCTTATCAACGTCACACAACAGTGTCGCTGCGTTTCAGACGTATCTTAACAAACTAGCTAATAACAGCATGTTTCTCAATGCTTGTTTGACATGTTTTGTGATTTTTTGGAAGCAGATACAGATGAACATAGCACACACATATACACACAAAATAACACAGGGCATGCCAAAAAGAATGACCTCATTTTAAATAGAATTATTTATTAGGAAGAAGGGCTTAACACCAACAAATTGTATACTAAGGACACAAGTTTATAAAAATCCATCATAAATGTTCAATATGTCCTACATTGGTAGCATGTACGACGTCTAACCGATAGCTGAATTCATGCCAAAGTGAGCGTAAGGTGTCTTCTGTCACTGAGGATACAGCAGCTGATATTCTGGTTTTTAGTTGATCAATGTCACGAGGTAAGGGAGGAACGTAAACACATTGTTTAACATAGCCCCACAGGAAGAAAGAACACGGTGTTAAGTCAGTGGATTTAGGACACCAAGAGTATAAAGCCTGTTCTCGCGGTCCTGTACGCCCTATCGAACGTTGAGGCACGTTATTATTGAGGGAACTGCGCACTTTGTTGTGCCAGTGTGGAAATTTTTTTATGAAACTCTAGACTGTGCCGATTGCGTCCAGCGCTTTCAGTTGCCTAGAGATATTTGCTCAATACTATTGCAAGTTAATATCGGGTCATTCTTTTTGGGACACCCTGTATAATATCTCCCGTGTCGCGATGTTTGTCGCAATGAACTCCGATACTAATCAACAGATCTTAATGAAATTTTGCGCAGTGTGTGTGATTAGGTCGAACCATAAATGAAGCGATACTTTTCTATTTCGATTACGAATCCCATCCCAGTATTGTTATTTTCCTTTTGCAAATTAAATATATTTATGTAAGTTTGGTGACTACCGAATAATTGACCCTATTTGTCGATTTGATGCGTAGGCTAGCGGTGAAGTTCCTCTTCGGAGAACTGAAGGTGACGAGTTCGAACTCGCCGGGATCACAGAGTTTTAACACAGCCTTCATTTCTCAAAGACATTTATAATAGTAACATCTTCAAATTTAACTGAGATAGTTTCAGTATTTTGTGTGGTGTTTGTGGATATCAGATGTGCATTTTCAATATTATTGCGTATGTAAGTAGCGCAGCCGTAGGTCTGCTGGTATGTACCTCCCAGGACTTCGTATCCAGTTTCTCGTCCTCTCGAGTACAGACTTTCCTCAGTATCTATATGTGTTTCTTGAATGACTGCCACATCCACATTGTTTTCAAGTAGCAGGCGAGAGAGATGTTGGGATTTAGATCGGCTGAGTCCTTCAACATTAAGCTGTAGCATTCGAATGTTATGACTCAGATGTCTAGTTGGTTGGCTCTGAGAAGAACCGTTGTGATGCAGTTGCACGTTCATGTTGAAGCCAGGAGATCCGTGACAGATAGGTGTGGCTGCCGGCTTTGATACTCGTTTAGCACCAACCACCGGACACGTGCAGCTTAAGGTGTGCTGCGGATGCGAGTACCTCCGAATGAGCCGTCTAAAATGTAGGCAACCATCCATCTTTTGGCAGAATCACTGCAGGCAACTGGATTCAACATTAAAGTAAAGTGGACAGAAACCTGGAACAATGTTGCCTGTGATAAATATCAGACCCTCCAAAGACCTGATAAGACCAGCTAGAATGGAATTACCAGGTCGTGCCTGGAAAACACTCAATAGGATCCGCACAGGCCATGGAGTCTTTGCTGAAAACCTTCACCGTTGGGGAAGGGCTTCATCCTCCCAGTGTGACTGTGAAAACGAGCACCAGACAATCAACCACATTGTTACAAGCTGCTGCAGAAGAGCTTATCAAGGAAATCTAATAGATTTCTTTGAAGTGACAAAGGCAGCCCTTGAATGGATAGAAAACTTAGATATTAATTTGTAGATTTAGTTGTTTAACTCTTTTATAGTTTGTAAAATTATGCAGTTAATGTACTTTTTTGTTGTTATTGTAAATTTTGTAAAATCAAACAAACTCATGATTGCTAGTTGCAGTGCATCTGTGTTGCCATATGCTAAATAAATAAATAAATTCTCAAAGACGTGAGGAATCGCCAGAAATGACACGTGGTTCGAATTCCACGCTTTACTGTAGGTCTCCTTTCCCTGGTTTGATAAATGGGACAGTTAGGGACATGTGAGGCACGTAAATGGTGTCCAAACGAAACACTTCCACCAAGTCACAGAGTCCCACGAAATTATTATTATTATTTTCGACTAACTGGAAACCCGGCTTCACCCGGGTACTTATTTATTCTAGTCTTAAGTTAGTCGCTCTCTCCCTCCCGTTTATCTCTGTCCACCTTCTGTCTCCTTGTCTGTCTGCCCCTCTCCCTGTTCGTATCCTGCTACTCCCCTCTCTGCCCCTCTACGCCTTCCTCTTTCTTTGCCATCTCCTGTTCTTCTCTGTCTAACTCCTCCTCCACCTCCTCAGTTCACTGCCTCCTCCATCTGTTAACAATTACATAACTCTGTTAACTTTCACGGTGATAAGTAAAGTGGTTTCAAAGTATATTGTACGGTACCTTCCGCCATGCACCGTTGAAATCTTAGTTAGATGTTTACGTTCTTCTATTTTGAGGTGTACAAAATTTCGCCAAGATCTGAATAAAACCGTAGATATTGTCGAAGTTCATAGGTAAATTAAAATGTCACTGGTGTTTCTTGCACGACAACAGTACAAGTCGTTCATGTTACCGTACTTTCCAATCCCAAGTTTGTTTGTCCCAAGGTCGTTGTTAGGTACGATGTTTTTATGTTTGCTTAGATCGTGCTGCGTGTTCTTTGAGTGTATTGCGACTTGCTAGTCAGTTAGTGTGTGAGGGCTCAAGTAGTAGGTTGTAACTGGCTGATCGGATTTACCAATGGAGAAATAGCTGAAATGCGCTTGATGTATTGGAAGAATAGGAATAATGAAGGTGGTGCTTGCACGGTGTATGTAGAAACATATCCCAATACACGTCACTAATTAAAAAATCAAATGTTTGTAAAACTATGGGACTTCACTGCTTGGTTATTGGTTCCTAGCTTAGAAAGTACTTAAACTATGTTAAACTAACCGAAGAACAATACATATACCCATTCCCAAGGGAGGACTCGAACTTCCGACGGTGAACAGTGTGCACGGCTATTCAGCCGCGCCGCCACCGATCTCGTCAGTGTTTATTAATTTCTTCATGCAGTTATGTGAATGTATTGATGTGACACCTGGACAACGTAAAAGTGACGACAATGTGAGGAAAACTTATGTTTTGTCTGCTGTTGCAGTTGATCCGCACGTTAGTTTCCATAGAATCACAGGAAGAAGTGTCAAATGTTCAAATGTTTGTTAAGCTTAAGGGACTTAACTGCAGGGTCATCAGTCCCTAAACTTACAAACTACTTATGAATTAGATTATACTAAGGACGGCACAAACATCCATGGCCGAGGGGAGATTCGAACCCCCGACGGGGAGCGGCCACGCACATCGTAGCATAGCGCCTCAGTTCGCTTGGCCACTCCGCCGCGGCAGGAATTATCAAAAGCTAGGCATGTGTCCTACGTATTCTCCATCGTCATCGGTTCCATCTGTATCACATATCTCTCCATCAAGCACGGAAACGATGAGACATGTTACCCTCTGTATATGGTCATTACGCCAGGATACACCAGCTGCATTGTTTATCTTATTTACTTATCAAAACACATTTACCAGTCACGCCCAGGCATATTTCCAAAACATGCAATATTGGTATGTTGCAGTCCCCTTTGGAGTAATCAGGTGAAACATCATTATCCATGGCGTATAAATGTGCTTTGTTGGATAGTTAACCATCAGGTGATAGGCACATTTTACTTAGATGTTACACTGAATGCACACAAGTATCACATCCTCCACACAGACCATCTGCCACTGTAACTGCAAGACATTTCTGCCTTGATTAGTAGTAACCAAAATAATGGCTGTGCAGTGCACAGTGCTCGGATGACTACAGCGTCTCGCAAGAAATCGCTGTCAAATCGTTGTATTGGACGCAAGAGGGTCCGTACCTTGGCTCGTCTGTTCTCCGGATTAGCATCCTATAGAATTTTGTTGCATTGTGCAGCTTGTTTTAGACCACTATTTCTGTAAAAAAGTATGTTACGTATCCTATCCTCAATCAGTGCATAAACCTTGTACTCGCTGGAAAAAATCACCCTGTATAATAATAGGCAGACCATTATGATACTAATTGAGTTTTTAAACACGGCTGCAGTTAGTACTTTGATATCTAAGATGTCTGGTGTGGATGCAAGAGGGGTGGGCTTGCTCACTGTTCATTACTAAGTGGATGCTAACAAGGAAAGTATACTTGATCCCTTCATTATTTATTTTGACTAGGTGAAAAGACTTATCTCAGTTTTCTTATACTTGCCATGAACGTTTTGATCGGGGTCTGCTGAAGGTAATATTCAATTAGGATGAGAGACTTTCCTCAACCTGCAAAATAATGGACGCTGGAATAATCTCCGCATTCAAAGAAGCCTTCCTTTTCACGGGGCGAGAGATTAAATCGCTTTGCTCAGATTGCTTCGCCTCTGGTTTCCAATAAGACAAGCCTCGGCTTGGCACGGTAATGGCGCAGAAAGCCCAGCAGATCCTCCCCCCGCCCCCCAGTGAGAAGGTGGGGACTGGGGGGCGAGGGGAAAGCGCGACCAGACCTAATAAAGGCGTGCCGGCGAGAGGCCTCGCGACAAATTGTGCCCGGGGAGGGGGAGGTGAGGTGTCTCCCACCCCTCCGCAGAACAAAGGGTGTTCCGGGGTGGCAAGTTGTGACAGGGGGAGGGGGGTTCGCGACACGCCGCGAAATACCGCCGCTCCGCTTCCACCCGGACCGCCTGCGGACTTGTTGAGTATTGTCTGCCGTGTTGCTTTTTTATTTGTTTTTTCAGACCCTTGCTTTCCTCCGTGGAAGAACAATAGACAGACGGTGGGAACTGGGCCGTCGATGGCAAGAAGGTAGGATGAAATTCACCAGCTTATGCGTTACTGTGAGCCTCCGCCCTGCACACTACTGATTTGGCTGCAACGTTCAGCAGAGAAGGGCTCTAAATTTATTTTATTTTTTTATT
The DNA here is from genome assembly GCA_026315105.1 of Locusta migratoria. Lineage (NCBI taxonomy): Eukaryota > Metazoa > Arthropoda > Insecta > Orthoptera > Acrididae > Locusta > Locusta migratoria. The sequence goes on along the minus strand of CM048748.1, from coordinate 379,868,654 downwards.
TTATTTTTTTTTCTCCTCGAGACCCTTCCACCTGAAACAGCACAATACAGAAATAAGAATGTGCACTCTTTGCACATTGTTTTCTCCTTTTCAATATGTAGTTTTTAATAATTTTCGTTCTGTGTTTTTCTTCTCTTTCATAGTATTACTCGATAGGCTCTATATCTTAATCGTTACTAGAAACACTGCATTCCTATTGTGTGCTGTATTACGAAACTAGATGAAAATCCGGCGTTGCTCGGGTATTTATTTATTTATTTATTCCTGCCATTTTTCAAGTAAATATTCATTTGTGTAACAGCTGTATGTCTGTAAAATCTCATGAGAATACCATTAGGAGTAAAGAAGTAATAGATTAAAACTTGGTACGTGATCGGGCGGTTTTCCATGCACGTTTCTATTTATGTGCTCATATCTCATGAAGTATGTGTCGTACTGTGATACAATTTATAGGGTACATTCAACTATATGTGTGTATACTGTCTGTAAAATTTCCTGTCGCTACAATTTGTAATGTACAAATTATAAATTGTAATGTCATACCGAATGTCGTAGTTTCACTCCATAAACAGCGGAAAAGTAGTAAGCGAGAAACATTTTTCCTTTCATCATTTTACTATGGTTGCCAGCGAGAAAAAGTTTAATAAAGGTTTGAAATTATGTTTAAATTTAGTTGCAAATCACTAAGTACTGTCATTCTCATACAGTGTATTTCGAAAGTCTCGCCGCATTATATGACATTTTTTGCGATTTCTATTGGTTATGACATAATATCTTTTGAACCATGTGCCGTATGTGATTCTGAACCATGCAGCAATTGTTACCTCATGGCAAGGAATGTGTGTACCAAATTTGGTTGAAATCGGTTCAATGGTTTAGGAGAAAATGAGCAGCATTGTCGCAAAATGCAGCAGTTTTTTGCGCATCTCATTGTTTACGACGTCATATCTCGTGAACTATATATCGTATGTGATTCTTACACTTACGGCGACCGTCCTCATGGATAGAACCTTATGTGTACAAAATTTCCTAAATATTGGAACAAAACTGTAAATTTGTATGCAATACGTACACACATACGGACACCCTGCTTTATATATTAGATGTGTGACGTGTTTTTGATCCATAGGCAGAGTCTCATACAATGTGCGACAAATAAAGATTCACATACACCATACTAATGTTGCCATGTTTGGTGAAACGAATGGACTCGTGTAGTCTCTTCTCGAGTATATGCTGATCGACCAGTTCATCTCACCAAATATCCTCTGGCATGGATATTTGTGCCGTCCTTAGTGTTAGGTAGTTCATAAATAGTTTGTAAGTTTAGGGACTGATGACCCCGTAGTTAAGTCCTATAAGCTATACGAACATTTTTTGAATAATTTCGTATTCCAGATTGGAAACAATCTGTTTTTGTTCTACTATTTTCTGTTTATTTACGAACTAGTTTTCTGCTTGTTAGGGCATCTTCATGTAAACACTTGACAGGCGTCGACAAGAAA